>OW445488.1:8823619-9543393 GCA_918226075.1 Microctonus brassicae
CTCTGACACGTCTTACATCAAGACAGATTCAATAGCTATTCTCATTTGAGTAACTGTCAAGTATAATGTATATCACCAAGTCTTCTTCAAATATTCTCGGTGGATTCTGACACTTGTATCTGAAAAGAAAAAAGAAAAAATAGAAGAAAATAACTTTCACATTAACCACATATGTATTGTTTTTTTTTGTTGTATTTGACTTTGGAATAAGAGGAAAAAAAAAATAAACTCATAGATACTTCATTGTGTCACGTTGGTAGTTAATTTTCTTTTCTTCTATATTTTTTACAAGCACTTTTAGTACTCTATTGTTATGATTTAGAGTGTGCACTCTTGTTCATTCTTTAATTGACAAATAAAATAATACTTTGAGAGAAAAACAAAATGAAGATATAATCATCAAAAAATTTAATGTTATATTATTTTATTGTTATTTTATATTGAATTATGTTTTGTTCTTTAGTTTGTGAATGATCTTAATTAGATAAACACTTTAAATTAATTGAATTAATGCTTTATGTTTATTTATTTATTTATTTATTTATTGGGTGGAATTAAAAATAATAAAGTGTAGGTGTTTTGTTACATGATAATAAAGCTATTATTGTAAATATAATCAAGTACGTCATTGTGATATAGACAAAAATAATCAAGAGTAATCATTTGGAATGGCAACAGAAGTTCTTGAAGAGACAATCAATTTTTGTTTCTATTTTTTCTCTCTGTTATTTCGCTGACCTTTTTCTTGAATACAGCTCATCCGTAATTCTATTTGAAAAAAGAAAATTCATGTCTTCTTGCAATCCCACAGGTCGTCTATATATTATACAAGTCGTTGACGTACCCTCACGTCATTTTGGAAATAATGTTGGGGAGCGATCAATGAAGGTTATTTATTGATGAAAGTCTTTTTGGCATTCAGGATGATCCATTGTTCCAAATGATGTTGATGAATTGTTTATTATTGACATTTTCTCCTTGATAACTGAAAATAGAACGCAAAAATATATTAAACATATATATGAATACATATTTATTTATATAATGAAAATATAAAAGAATATACATAAATAAATAATTTTATTTTTGATAGTAAAAATTAAATTTTAATTTAATTAATTATATTTTAATTTTTATAAATATATATATTACATTAATGAAATATTTTATTTTTAATAATGCATAAAGATTAATTTTATTTTTAATGAAAGTTAATGATTTAATTTAATTAGAATTCTTCTTCCCCAGCCACTTATAAAAACACCATTAGAGGGAAATATTTGTAAATAATTCTCACATCATTTACACTCTCTCACCCAAATACATTGTCATCAACACGCAAACAAAAAAAAAAAAAGATAAATAATATAATGTAAAAAGGTTTTGTATCACGCTTTAGATGAAAAAAAAAAATCGCTTGTATTATTTTCCCCAATTCACCCTTCGTGGGATACCAAACTCGATCCCATTGTTTCATTTTATTTTCATTCTCATCTCGTATTTCTCTTTGTACTGATACGTGTTTGAACATTAGAATTTGGGGGAAAAAAAAATTGATATGAAATACAATCGATTCATACTCCACCCCTATTATATATAAGTTAAACTTATATACACTATACTTTCAAACACGCATTAAAATAGGTAGTATCATGTAGTTTTTATTTTTTATTTTTTTATAATTACAGTTGTGACATTTATCTCAAAGTGCGTATAGGTATCAATCAATAATTCAAAACAAAATAATTCACCAATGAATATGTCACAGTTAGATTTTAATTTATGTAAGTGAAAAATAGAAGTTGAGACGTTGGATAATGAATATAAAACGTGCTTTCATATCGGTTGTGTAACGGAAACAATCAATCTTAGCACGGATTGAATCATAACTATGTGATGGAGAATATTAATAATAATAATAATAGTGATGATGATGATGATAATAATATTAATATTATTTTGAATAATGAAAGAAATTAATAGTCATGATTAAAAAATATTTAAGTAAGCCAGTATGAATTTTATTTCGAATATAAAAAATAATTTGGCAAGTTAAATTTTTATGTTTATATTTTTTTTTCTATGTGAATTTAAATAAATATTATGTATTTGCTTTGAAGTATTATATTTATATCGTGGACAAAAGATTATTTTCAACGATATAAAATTGGATTTGAAGTAAAATATTTAATATAAACGTCCCATAGACAGCATTATATTAGATATAAACATACAGAGAGATTTTAACCTCATTTTATTGCGTGTATTCTGAAGAAACTTTTTTTTTTTTTTTTGCCTTTTATTTATCATGGGAGATTAATTCAAATCCCATTTTTATTAAACGAAAAAAAAAAGCGAGGGACTTTTATATCTTCATTATGAAACGAGTATATATGTATTTTTTGTTTTTCTGTTTTATTTTTATACTCACAGGAACATTAAATATGTATTTTCGCTAAAATGTACTTCGTTTATATTACATGAAAGTTCCATTAGGTTTATTACAGTACTTGGTTGTATTTTTTGGTTATACATTGGGATATTATTACTCATGATGTTTACTGAAATAAAAATATTTATTATTGTAAAATATATCGTTAAAGAATATATATTATATTATTAATTATTAATTTAATAATATTTATTTTATTTATTTTCAGGATGCAATATTCGATGAAATTGAATTGACAGACTTGACCTTAGCTGAGTGTAGCACAAAGAACCCTAACCACAGTTTTCAAGTGAGTTTTTATTTTATTTTATAATTATATTGGAAAATTAATTTCATTTAATAATGTTCGTTTATATTAAAAGTGCTTTTGCAAGTTAAATATAAACATGATATCATTTCGTAAATATATATTTTTGATTAAATAAATTCGAAATATAATAATTCCAATGTTTAATTTGTTATTCGTTATGTCACGTAAATGAACGAGTGATATTTAATTGTGATTATTAAACCCCAATAGGCAATTAGTAAATAGCTTTTGGCTTAATGGAATTATTGATCTATTTATAATACATTTAATGATGAATATAAGTGAATTATTAGTTTACTATCAATGAGAGAGAGAGAGAGAGAGGAAGAGAAAAATAAAAAAAGTAAAATCCTGCCTCCTGTGAGGTTTGAACTCACGACCCCTGGTTTACGAGACCAGTGCTCTACCACTGAGCTAAAGAGGCATATTACATAACATAAATTAAATTTATTCTATTATATTTATACTACTCTTTTCATAATTTAAATATTCATTATCTCTTTAAATTAAAATATCTCATTTAAATGTCTATTGTCATAACACATTATGAAATTTATAACTATGAATAAACCTCCTTCAATAATTAATACGTTCATTTATAAACGTGACATTTAAATTGTATGAATTTATATTTGATTTAAATATAATTTAGCAATTTAATTGATTCCCACTAATTGTACAAGCTCAATACCAATTAATTATAGTTATAATTATTCATATATATTTTACATATTGTTAAATATATTATATTTTATTATTTGTAATACAGCAAAGAAAAATTTTTCTGATGAACTAATATATAAATATAAATTGTAAGTTTGTTTCTGTCTCTAGTGCGCAAGTAATTTTCATTATATAATACTTTGTACATAGGAAAGTAAAAATAAAAATACATATATACATATGTATAAGAAAGAAAAACAAGGAAAATCCGCGCGTAACCGGCTGCGCGCGATTCCGTTGCTAGAACACGGATGTAAATTATATTTACCGCGTCTCCCTTTTTTATATCACTGCCATAACCAATAAAATTCATGTCATGTTAATAACAAACTATCAAACTATTTTTAATACTTGTATATTACCTGAATAAAAGCTCAAATGTTACCAAAACGAACAAAGTCACGGTCAAGATTCAAGGTATAATTGAAATATATTTATACATATATGAATATAGATATACGTTGACCGAGTGTCATACAGAGAGGTTATGTCTGTTTTTTATATCAAATATAATGAAATAAATACTGTTGGAGAAAAAAATTAAAATTGTTATGTTTTACTAAATATTATCATTGTATTGTTATGAGTATTATTTAATTTTATTAATAGGTAATAACGCCTTTTCGTTCGTTGGTACTTTGTGGTGAAAATCGACAAGAAATGGAGGAGTGGTTGAGCGCATTGAGAAATGCCAGTGAGGGTAGACCACAGGGTGAACCTGGTGCTGTTGAATTCCTTGGTGGTAATCATCATTGGTATGCCACCAATCATGCAAGACCAACATACTGCAATGTCTGTAGAGATGCCCTCTATGGTAATTAATTAATTTTTATCGTCAGAAGAATAATTTGATAAAAAATAATTTTTCTTTTTTTTGCTAAAAATTCTTCGAATGTGAAATATTATTAAGGTTACATTTATATTTAATTAATCAAATTAATTCAGGTGTCACATCACATGGATTAAGTTGTGAAGTATGTAAATATAAAGTACACAAACGATGTAGCCCAAAAGCAATAAATAACTGCAAATGGACGACACTGGCGTCGATTGGTAAAGATATAATTGAGGATCAAGATGGAAATATTCAAATGCCACATCAATGGATGGAAGGAAATTTACCAGTATCATCTAAATGTGCTGTCTGTGACAAAACATGTGGATCTGTACTAAGGTTGAATGATTAATACATTTACAATTTATTATCTGATCGTACGTCATAGAATAGAATATTAATTTCTTTTATAAATAGATTTCAAGATTGGCGATGTCTATGGTGTCGTGCAACAGTTCATACTGCCTGCAGACCCGCATTAAATGTTGTTTGTCCCTTAGGACTTGGTAAATTGAGTGTAGTCCCACCCACTGCGTTACACAGTATAGGTAAAAACAAAAATAGATGAATCAATAAAATGTTTATACGCATCAATCGAATATTAAATTGAATATTTTTCATTATTTCTGTTGTAATGATTAAATAGGTAGTGATGAAGCGTGGGAAGCTGTAAGACCAGTTGGATGCAGTCCACTGCTTGTTTTTGTCAATAGTAAATCTGGTGATAATCAAGGCATCAAGTTTCTCAGAAGATTTAAGCAATTGTTAAATCCTGCACAAGTATTCGATCTAATTAAAGGCGGTCCTGGACCAGGGTAATTTATTAATGATATTTTTTTCCTATTATTAATAATCATTTGATGATATTCACGAGCATACGAAAATTTATATTAATTATTAATTGAGAAATTATTAGTTAGAAAGTATTGAATTTGTTCATTGCATGGATAGATATATACGTTAGGATCGTGAAAACAATTATATTGTTAAAGAGAATTTTTAGGTAATTTATTTATCAAAGATTTATTGGGAATTATTGTTCGCACTTGGGGTTTCGTTTATGTATAGTTGATTAATTTAATTACTGCGTTAATTTCGCGTAAATAAATATAAATCATAGAAGAAGTTCAAGTTGCATATAATGATAAACAGGCTAAGATTGTTTCGACATTTCGACCCATTCCGGATTCTGGTGTGCAGTGGCGATGGTTCTGTTGGTTGGGTCCTTTCGGAGATCGATCGGTTAGGAATGCACGTGAGTAATTGTAGCAATTGCACGGGATAATTACAATAATAAAAAAAAAATTAAATTAAAACTGTTTACATTTTTCTCCTCTTTACTACTTATCTTAATAACATTTATCTCTTATGTTTTATTTCGCTTTTTTTTCTTTTGATAATAATTATACCAATGTTCTAAGGAGTATTTTTGATCGATGATATGTAATACAATATTTATTAATTCAATTTCTTACTTATCTTCAAATATACTAACAGCAACTACAATTTTTCGCATGGCTAGAAATGTCTTTTAAGAAAAATTATCTACTCAGTTTTTTTTTTCTTACTCTTCATAAATTTTTTTTTCTACCCTCGTATCTTCTTTACTTTGATCATGTAATTAAAAAATTCTTTCATGAAGCGAGTATAATATACATACACATTTTCATGAAATTCTTTAGAAACATTTAAACCAATAAAAAATTAATTAATTTATATCTGAGTTTAATTAGATTAATAAATTGTAATTGAAAAATTCTTAAATATATTGTTTGTATATTGCATTGACAGAAACAGTGTCAAGTTGGTGTATTGCCATTGGGAACGGGAAATGATTTGGCTCGTGTTCTTGGTTGGGGTGCGTCATGCGATGATGACACACATTTACCACAATTACTGGAAAAATATGAAAAAGCAGGAACAAAAATGTTGGATCGCTGGAGTATTATGACATTTCAACGAAGTATTTCATTACCATGTCATAAATTATCACCCTCACAAGCCGAATCATTGAGTGTATCAATGGTTCATCAATATGAAAATAATGTCATCACTCATATTACAAATCTCATGCAGTCGGATGAAAATACAATAATTATTTCTAATGCCAAGTAAGTAAAGAAGAAAAAAAATCATGAATAAAATAATCCCACGCTTATAATAAATGAAATTTAATTAAAATCCTTTTGATAAAATTTTTTTTCATCAGAGTACTTTGTGAAACAGTGAAAGATTTTGCCGCACGAATACTTGAAGCAAGTTATAATGTAGAGGATCAGGTGCTGGGTGAGAAGTGCGCCGTACTTCAGAATAAATTAGATTTACTACTGCAAACATTAAATAACGACGAAAACTTTGGTGAGAATGTTGATATAGATCGTGAAGTTTTAGAACCCGAGACATATTCTTTTATAATAGGAGATATAGAGAAAGGAGTGTTAGAGAAACCTGAGAAAGACATTACAAATCTTAAGAGAGTGAGAAAAGAAAAGAATTTTGCTGAAAGAGATGTAATAATGGCTCGGGCAAATAGTCTCAAGCGTGCAATAAAACAACTCGTGCAGGAGGCAGAAATTTTTATTGACGAACAACGAAATATTACGTCAAAGCCTCTGTTAAATACATCACAAAATTTTGCACCAATATTAGAAGATACCGAGGCGAATTCTTCAAGAAAAAAAAATCAAGAATTCTCAAATTATCAAACAACAAATTGTGAAAATAATCTTTTTCTCGTGCCAACAATTATCTCATCAGGTAGCAGTGACATTTCTCCATGTCCGAGTCCAACACCAAATTTAATTTCATTAAGTCCAATGCCAGATTTACGACGTGATTCACAAGCCGATGAATTATTGACTCTTCCAGCACCTGACGGATTCGCCGATAGTCGCAGAAATAGCTCAAATATGCCACAAATGTAAGTAAAATATTCTGATAAATTTATCAATATTCATACAATTTATTTATATATTGATAAAAAAAAATTTTTTTTTTTTTCATTATCTAGGTCGTTTAATTTTTCCACTCCAGCTGACAGCGCAGCAATACATAATGCAATAATAGCAACAGTTGATGAGCGCCAATATTCTGAACCATCACAATTGGATACGCCTACAGACCTTCAAGTCACTGTAACAAGCACAACTTTAGATACAAGCTCGAAATCGGATGATACAACAATACAGGATACCATTATATCGCCTGACGAAGACATAAATAATTCAACGTCCTTTGTTCATCGAAGTGACCATGCAGCAAGAGTAGAAGTTACGCATAGTAGTTGCAGTAACAGCATTGTTAGCACAGATAGTTTAGTATCTGATACATTAGACTCGCAAAGTTTTATTGTAAAACATAGCGAGAGTGAAATCGGTGAGAAGAATCGTTGCCTAATTAGAGTATTTTAATTATAAATATTCATTATTTATTTGAATAAATTATCTTGACAATTTTTTAGGTCATATAGATAGCGATATTTTGGATTCAACAAGGCAATCAGAGAGCTCGGAAATTGGCCATATTGATTCAGCAGAAAATTCTGAATTACAAAATTCCGAGAGTCTTATTGATGATTTGAGTTCACTTGGACAGGATTTAATGAGCACAATGCTTGGAGAAAAATATGATTCAGTGCGTGAATGTATTGAAACTGATCGAAGTGAAAAACCAAAAAAATATTGTAGTCTTGCACAATTTGTTGAAGGTAATGATATTGCCAGAAGATCATTCAAAAAATCATCTAGATACATATCGGCTATTGCTAAAGAGGTGAATAATAATAATCTCAAAATATAAATTTAACTATTCAATTAAATTTTTCGATATCAGTAAATAAAAAAATTTTTATCCATTAATTTTCAGTGTCCACGATTAGCACATGAAGAATTCGAGCACGAATGCCAAGCACATGAATTAGAAGATGGAAAAATTGATTTATTAAGTCCAGTTTGTTGTTTTACTGTTGCACAAGATCCGATAAAGCCAGTGGAAAAATCATTGGTAAATTTTCCACCAACAATTAGTGTTATTGTCGATCCACCAAGTCCATCAATATCAATTGCTAACCCAGTGGAGCATGAAGAATCATTTGGTTTACAGTGTCGCATCGGTAGTATGGAAAAATTGTGCGTTGAATTGCCTGCAGAATTAGGATTTTCCCCACAAGCCACACGACGAATTAGCAGTGGCAGTTTATTAAAAGCCTCAGAGGTTGTGTCATTAGCCGCTACCGCAGCTAAACTCGGTGGTTCAAGCATGAGCTTACGTAATATCGATCGATTAAAATCCACTGATAAAACTGAAGATACAAAAAAATTACCAATTATCAATCCATTAGTGCGATTGCCAATGTGGCCAAATGTCAGTGGTGGAACAGGGTTAATTAGTCAAGCATTAATGGCAAATGCCGATGCACTTTGTGCTGCTGTATCGCCATTAATGGATCCAGATGAAACACTCATGGAAGGTTACTTTGAGCGTTGCTGTATGAATAATTATTTTGGTATTGGAATTGACGCAAAAATATGTTTAGATTTTCATCAAAAACGTGAAGAACATCCGGAAAAATGTCGATCGCGAGCTAAAAATTATATGTGGTATGGTGTATTGGGTTCTAAACAATGGCTGCAAAAGACATACAAAAATCTTGAGCAACGAGTTCAACTTGAGTGTGATGGACAAAGAATTCCATTGCCCTCATTGCAAGGAATTGTTGTGTTAAATATTCCGAGTTTCATGGGTGGCACGAATTTTTGGGGTGGCTCAAAAGAAGGTGATATATTCCTTGCACCCTCATTCGACGATCGTGTATTAGAAGTGATGGCGGTATTTGGATCAGTACAAATGGCAGCGTCACGATTGATTAATTTACAACATCATCGCATTGCTCAGTGTCAAACAGTTCAGATCAATATATTGGGAGATGAAGGTGTGCCTATTCAGGTCGATGGTGAGGCGTGGATTCAACCTCCTGGAATCATTCGAATCATACATAAAAATCGAATGCAGATGCTTTATCGAAATAGAGTATGAGAAAATATATTATTTTTGAATATTAATTTGAATCAGGAAGTGAGGAAATTATTAGTGGAATTTTATTTGAATAATTTTTTTTTTTTTTAATTTTCAGGCTCTGGAAACATCACTTCGTGCATGGGAAGAAAAACAACGCAGTAATACATCAACTGCAGTATCTCAATCCACATCGAGTTTGAGTAATACAACACAATCCCGTTCATTAACACAACTTGATGGTAAACCAATACAATTGTACGATGAAGAGTTGAATATTCTTCTTGGTTTTATTGAAGTTATTACGACATTAGTTAAATGGGTGAAGTTACTTATTATATCGCATCCGAGCTTGGAGCCAGATTTATATTACATTGCAGATAGAACAGCAATGAGTTTAGAAAAAGTTCATCCTGATGGAAAAATTCTCGAAGGAGTAAGAATATTAGTATTACTCAATGAATGAATGCAGCATTGTTTTCTTTTATTTCTTAATATTAATTCTATTGTATGAACAATTTTTTTTATAGACGAGTTTAAGACCTGTCGTGACAGAATTAGTATCCAATGCTAGACAACTTTATGAAGAATCGTGTGTTTTACTTCGGGATAAAGGTCCAAATTTGGTGAGTTTTTTTTTTTTTGTAATTCATTTTATTTTTCAAGTGTGGTTTAATTTATCGAATGTATATAATGGATAAATTATTTTTACGTAATTGTGTTATTTTAAATTCAGATTTTACGTGAAGATTTGGAAAATAAATTGTCACAGTCTTTGGCATCAATGGAAACGGAACTGAGAAAATGTATATTTGATGAAGCCACAACAGGCCTGGTTTACCTCCAAAATTTACCAACAGACGATCAGGTATACTATCATTCTGATCATATAATAATTAATATAAACGGGATAATAATTCCATTATTTCGATAAATTGAAAATTAAAAATAAAATAAACTGGTAGGCAATTTTAAAATTTACATAATTTTTTTTTTCCAATTCTCTTCAAAATTAGATTTTTAATATCAACTGCACGATATGCTATAATTTTCATAACAATTTATAATTTATTATAAAAATATAAAAAAAAAATAATTTAATTCAAATTTCAACAGAATTTACAAATTTTTTTTTTTTTATTTACAATTAACGGTCATTATTAATACAAATTATTCTATGCTTTGGTTTGGATTATCTGAGTACTCGATTCCACTACTGGTAATATGTTTTTAATAAATCGTGAATGTATTTTGTAGCAATAGAAAAATAATAAATAGAGCTAGAAAGTTTTCCTCCCTTCTTCTATTTTCTTTTCGCTACATAAAAATAATTTCTTTACATTCGGCTGTTTAACGTATTGCAATCTTTCGATTATTCATGCGCAATTGAGCATGATAATAGCATCAATGGCTGACTCACGCTATGGAATAAATTAATTAATTGAATGAATGAATTTCAAACAATCAGAAATAAAAATGAAAAAAAATTGAGTACAATCTCATACATTTAATATTTCAGCTATAAAATCTAACACGATAGAACAAATCAATGATACTAACATGCATGTTTAAATGTGATTAACTTCAAAAAGAAAAAAAGAACTATAGTAATTGATTTATATGTTATGATATTCCTATTTATATTGCAAATAATTTTTCTTGTTGTTTTTGATTTATAAATTCACAGATTGACAAAAAAAATCGTCATCGAGGTTTGTTTTGGTTGAAGTTCCGCCGATCAGGTGGTGGTGCATCAAACAATCATCCAGCACGAGATCAAGTGACAATGTGGGGTGTAAATGACGTTTGTACATGGCTGGAAAATCTTCAACTTGGCGAATACACAGAACAATTTGTGTCGCATGATATACGAGGTCGAGAATTATTGTCATTGGCACGTCGTGATCTGAAAGAACTGGGTATTGTCAAGGTAGGACACGTTAAGCGTATACTTCAGGCTATTAATGATTTGAATAATTAGAAGAAAAAAAAAATACAATATCTCAATCATTGATCAGCAGAAGAAAAAAAGAAAATATATTTGTATTAATATCTCGTAATAGTGACCGTAACAGTATTATTAATTATTCTCTCTTGTTATTTATGACATTCAAATAAGATATTGAGTCTGATGTATCTCAATATATACATTTAATAATCTCTGTTTTTCAATTTGTTTTGAGTCATCTATTTATTTTATTTATATAATTTTCTTATAAAATTATAAACACTAAAATGAATAGGTGGCTTGAATAATAACAGTTGTTAATAGATTATAGTTATTTTTTGAATACATAAAAAGAAATTTATAGTATTATTATTCCTCGTAAATCGTATCATAAAAATGGAATATAAAAAATAATAATTCTAAATAAAATGGAGAAGATAAAATGTCCCTAATTAATCGGTGAGAACAATCAAATAATAATCGTAATTTTCTACACTCGAATATGTGAAAACGAATGTGTATGGTAAAAAGTATAGGAATATAGTGAAACATCAGCTTTTATTCCACAGTCAAAATATTAACTTCCATATTTGATTTTTAACTTATCAAAATAATTACAAAAACAAAACAAATAAGTCTAATTAACAACGAACAAACGAAAATAGCATTGAATTGATCTGCATAATAATATGCAAGATTTGTTTTTTTATTATTTAATTTATTAATTGAGGAATAATATTGTTCAAAGAAGAGAAAAAAAATATGTTCCAAAGGAAAAAACGCAAAGAATAATTGTTTAACATTTCCTATCTCAACAGAAAAAAAAAATATAATAAAAAATTTGTAATTTCCAAGTGTCCTTATTTTCGTCACAGACGAATTGATTGCAATTTTGGAGGTGCAGTATTTTCAAATTGAAAAAAAAAAACAATTATAAATTTACAATTTCTTGATTTTCGACAATTCCTCAATTCCCTCGTGAAATAAAACATCAAATAATAAATAAAAATAATATAAATAGTAAAAGACAATTGATTGTTGCATTAGACTTCATTGACAATTAATTAATAAACAATAAAAAAAAAAATAATGCGGCTTTGTAGACTTACGAGAAAATATTAATGGGACACAAAATAAAACAAAAAAATAATAAACTATTTATTATATTATGTAGATGATAAAAAAAAGAAAAAAACGACCTTTTTGCCATTAATCGGATTAATTATTAAATAGTCATTCGAATATCCATTGCACAATTTAATTAATTATAATTCTTCAAATATATATAGTGAGTAATTTCCTAAAGAGAGGGAGAACATCTTTTACAAGTCTTTACACAGCACTTTCTTGCCTTTTTCAATTAATATAATTAGTATTACATGGTAAAAAGACAAACTAATAAAAATTACGCTTGTTCTTATACCAAAAAAAAAAGAAAAAACGAGTAAAAAAATGTATATATCTTCTGTAAAATATAACTACTACTATTATTGTTATTAATCTTTATAGTTATGTAATAAGTTTCTAAAAAAAAAGAAGACTCCATGACTATATAATTATTATTCTGTTGAATTTCTGAATGAGAATTCGAAATTTCTCACTCTGTTATTCGGAAAGAAGAAAAGAAAAAAAATTGTGAATAGAGAATAGTAAAAGTCGCTAAATTTTAAGATTGAAAGCTAAAATTCTAAAATAATAAGCAATGACTTATCATTTCACTTTCATTATCTTGTTCACGTTTGATTGTAATTAATTGTTCAATCTCTTCTTCATCTTCACACATTTATTGTTACTAGTCATGTATATTCACTGTTTTTAAATGCAGAATTTAAAAATATGGTGCTAAATCTGCAATTTAGTTTAGTCAAAATGAATAGATAAATCAATAATTATTATTTTAGGTTAGTTGAATTAATTGTTATAGGAATATATAAAAATTTAAAAAAAATATATTTGAAATGTCTTCAAGCACAGATTGAAATTATTGTCGCACATAATTTTGAATATTAAAATATAAATTGTCTCACATCTTGTAGGATGCATCTCCTCTTTGACTATACATTATTTTGCTATGACTTATATGATTATTTTTGTCTTGTGTGATTGAAGAGATTGTTATAAATTTAAACATGAAAAAAAAAAAAAAATTCCTCAATAATTGTGTTCACAAATTCAAATGATTTGATTGAAAAAAAAAAATAATTTAAAGCTTGTGCAATACTGTCATATGAATAATAGTACTCGACAGATAAATATGTACATAACAACTGTGTAATGAATAATGGATAAATGGATATATGTCATGAATAATTCATTAGTGCTAGCAGGAACAAAAAAATGAAGTAGTATATGAATGAAAAAAAATATATATATACAAATATATAGGGGATATTTTTTAGATTCCTAGCCTCTGACTCTCTATTAGACTGACATAAACTTCTCAATACGATTAACAATTTACATTTGGAAGAATATTCTGTGATAAATTACTAACTGTAAAATTCATTCTACATATTAATTATTATAACTTATTTCTGTAATTCTGTGATTATTCTAATTGAATTATTATGAATGGTTGACATTTATTCTTCCCATCTCACAGCACACATACAAATACTTTACACTCACCAATATATATCAAATTAATTTGTGTATTAATCATTTATATACAATGAATAAACCTACAAACATTTCTTTTGAATATATTTTTTTTTGTGTTCACCAAAATTTCACTTCACAATAGTTGTTATAGTAAGAAAAAAAAATGTGAATTATCAAGAAATAAAAATGACTCTTCTAAACTTCATAAAAATGCAAAATTGAATTAAATATTTCAAATCCCATATTTAAATATTTTCTATTATTTATTTAATGTAATTGTGATTTATACATATATTTAATTTTGTTTTATCATTTACTTACATCCAATTATCACCGGATAAATCGATTTAATCGATCCAAAGTTTTGTCTTTTCCCAACATATCCATCATTTCAGCGACACTTGGGCCATGATCAAGTCCACTCAATACCTTTCGTAGAAATTTCATAAAACTTGGAAATTTAATTTTACTATCACTCGCAAATTTCTTTAAATATCTGTTCAGCATATCATGATTAAATTCACTATTATTCACTATATCAAGTTCATTTTTCAACACTTTCAATGACTCCAATTCCTTTGGATCTATATCAAATGATTCTATATCAGGTATAATCCATAAAAATGCCAAATTTTTATCTACCAAATCATTTAATCGGGTCATTCTATTGTGCGCCCATTTCAATATCGTTAATATATGATTATCATCCAATTGTAAACTTCCATTATTTGCATGTTGTGGAAAAGCTTCCACCAACAATCGACGAACTTTTTCCACCATTAATTTAGCATTATCGTCATCATTCAATAACTTTTGTATTTCCAATCGATTTAATTCCAACAAATTTTCATAATGAAGCTTTGATGAATTCACATTTATTCTTTTTACATCAAATTGTTTTATTAATTCTTCATAACTCCAACAAGTAATAATTCCAGGTTCACGGTTAAAACCACCGCCAGTTTGTGTTATATAATTTAATAAAGCCAATGGAAATATTCCATCCTCACGGAATGAATCGACTCTTATATCACCCTGACGCTTTGACAATTTTGATCCGTCAGTATTGAGAATTAATGGTAAATGTGCATAATGCGGTGGCTTCCAACCAAAAGCATTATAAATTTCAATATGTTTTGGAGTTGATATTTGCCATTCGACTCCACGCAACACATGTGTGATTTTCATTAAATGATCATCAACAACATTTGCAAAATGGTAAGTAGGATATCCATCTGCTTTCATAATAACAAAGTCACCTTCTTGCTGTGTCGATGTTCCATCACCATAAACTAAATCATGATAGACAATTGGTTCTGATGACATTTTAAAGCGAATACAATGAGTTGCTTGTTTATTCAATTTATCATTGACTTCTTTTTCAGTGAGATGCCGACAACGATTATCATACTTTGGATTAGCACGTATTTTTAATGCTTCTTTTCTTAATAAATCTAATCTATGCTCACTACAAAAGCAATAATACGCCGAGCCATTTTTTAAAAGTTTTTCAACCTCCTCTTTATAAATGTCTAAACGTTTTGATTGAATATATGGACCATATGGACCACCTCTAACTGGATCCTCATCAGGAATAATTCCTGACCATATTAAATTATCACGCAATTTAGTCATTGCTTCAGGTTCTAATCTTGTTTGATCCGTATCCTCAATTCGTAATACAAAACTTCCACCATTTTTACGGGCAAACAAGTAATTGTATAATGCCGTTCTCAAACCTCCTAAATGCAAATGTCCTGAAACATTAATGAAAATGAAATTCAAATAAATAATGAAATAAAAATTCATAATATTCTTAAAGTGTATTTAGGAAATTGAGGTTATGTCCACGAATGAAATTAAATGAGGTTATAAAAATTAATTTACCTGTAGGACTCGGTGCAAATCTTACTCTCACTGATTGTTTACTGAAACATCTTGTTTGTATGAACTGTAAATTATTAAAAATACGTATTATTTTGTACTGCATAATTACAAAGTATATTCAATACAAATTTCCTTGTTATCATCGAACAAAATTAATTCACTATGGTTTTTAAAGTGAAACTTTTTTTCCACTGCTTCAAATTTTTTCGACCTTCTACCACATGTCGCATTACAGCCAGCCGCGGAATAAGTCCAGCAGTAAATAGTAATGTGTTGGATGCACACAAGTCGTCATGCGCACTGCTCGACAGAGCAGCCAATGTCAATATGGCGGCGCCCAGAGATGCCAATGCGGCTCACATCAGCTGATCGTGTATCATTTAAATTCTCATTGATTCGTACAAGTGCTCCGCGGTATTTGTGTGTTTTGATCAATGTATTGATGTAAATATTGTTGTTCACTTGATCGTGATGGACAACAATACAGCTAGTGAGTCAAATAAACTGGTCAACCAGGGGAAAACTAAGAATAGTGCGAAAATATCCGACGATGAATTAATTTTACGCCGTAAGAAACAGAATGCCGAGAGAGTTCGTGCTTGTAGGGAAAGAAAAAAAGCTCTTTGTAAGTTAATTTAATTTTTATAGTGAATTTATTAGAATTATTAGAACTTTCTGCTGATGTATATTGTTGTTTATGTATTAATTTTAATTTTGAGTGCTTGAATTTATTTCATCTCATTTCATATGAATATTTGATGAAGTATTTTAATTTATATCCAGTCTCTTCAATATATTTAATTTTATTTAGGCCTCCAGTCATTTTCACAAGCTGAAATAATCTTTGAGCCGCCGGAAAAAATTAATAGACTGATAACAGATGCCATGCCAAGTACTAGTAGGGGTCCAGCTTCGAGTCCTGGATATAATACGTCTATCGTTCAAAGTAGCGAGCCTGTATCCGAAAATATTGTTGCAGAAACAATTTGGCATCGAAGGCAACTAAATGCGGAAAGATGCCGGAGGTATCGTCAAAAATGCAAGCGACTAAAATCGGGCGCCAGTTCTAATCAAGGCACGAGCGACAGTGATACGAGTACGAGTCGAGGATTAGTTGCTGATGCAGAAGAATTCCAAAACTCGTCAAATCACACTCAAGATTTTTCCAACGATGATACCTCGTCGCAGGCTCCTGAAAATACAACTGACAATGCAAACGACGCAAATTTGAGCAATCCTGTGGGCGTATACTGTCGACGATACCGAGAAAGACTCAATTCACGAAAAACACGAGCAGAAGAAGATCCGTCATCGATCTATACGTTGTACATCAGACATAATGGAGCTCATAATCTATTCGAAAATTTATTTGAGAATAATCCATTTGGTTTTGCGTGCACTGTTTGTGATAGACTATGGTTCGAAAATGATTTGAAAAGTCCGCCTTTATCGTGCAGTGCAATTTTGCGACAAATATGTCCAACAGTCTCGTTGCAAGATATTCTCATGTGCGCGACCTGTAAAGTCTCGTTAGTTGCTGGAAAAATACCGAATTTGGCCGTATACAATGGGTTTAAGTATCCGCCTAAGCCGAATCTCCCTGAATTGGATTTAGTTTCTGAGCGATTAATTTCACCGAGATTACCCTTTATGCAAATTCGACGGTTGCGATACGCCGAGGGACAATATGGAATCACTGGACAAGTTATCAATGTACCCGTTGATGTTAATAACATGGTCCAAACTCTGCCTCGAAATGTAGACGACGATTATTGTATAAATGTACACATAAAAAAACGATTAATGTACAAATCTAGTTATTTGCAAGGACTGGTAAAGAAGGAGGTTGTTAAAGACTGGCTTAATTATCTTGCAGCTACTCCGCTTTATAAAAATTATGACATTAAAATCAGCCAGGATTCCTTGGGGAAATTAAACAATGAGAATGAAAATCCAGACATTGTTTTAGACGATTTCGCTGAACCAATTGAAATTAGTGATAGTCTAGTTGCTGAACAGCATACTCTTTTATGGTCGGAGGATAACTATTTACAAATTGCACCACCAGGAGAGAACAAAAGACCTATCAACCTGCTGTTTGATTCTCATGCGGAAGAATTATCTTTCCCAGCAATTTACTACGGTCAATTTCGGGAATTCAGAGATGGTGTTAATTGCAAAGCATACTCGATTGCAACAAGTGAACTGCGGCGCTCTGATCGACGAGGAGTCACTCCTCGCCACTTGCTCTTCTTAGCCATGAAGATTATGCGACTTCGAGTGAATGAAAGCATCAACATTGCTTCTAAAAATATCGGACAAGGCATAAACATAACGAAAGAACAAATATTATCTTCCGATTATCTTAATGGCTGTATGGAATCAAATTTGGCTTTTCTCAAATTCATACCGAATTCAGTACAATATTGGCAAAGTCGAAAAAAAGACCTCTTTGCGATGATCAGGCAACTTGGTATGCCAACGGTATTTTTGACGATGAGCGCCAACGAAATATCTTGGAAATGGCTTTTGAAAACATTGCATAAATTGAAACATGGCACGGAGATCAGTGATTTAGAAGTTGATCAGCTGCATTATAAAGTCAAAGGAGCGTTAATAAATGAAGATGCTGTGACATGCACTATTTATTTCAACAAACTTGTCAATGTAATAATGACAATTCTTCAAAATAAAACCGTTAGCCCATTCGGTAAGCATTATGTGAAACATTATTTCAAGAGGATTGAATTTCAACACAGAGGAAGTCCCCATGCACATATTTTGCTTTGGCTGAATGAGGCGCCCAAAGATGCTTTTGGGGCAGATATGGATTCTACTATTCGGCTTATCGATGATTTAATATCAGTATCGAGCACGGAGTCGTCAGGATATATTAATCTCGTCACACACCATCACACTTTTATGTGTTATAAAAAGAATCGGAATCAACGGAAATGCAGATTTAATGTCCCTTTTATGCCTAGTCGATCAACCGTACTACTCAAGCCTTTAGCTAAATCTACTGATGACGAAAAACGCGTTTATGATGAGTATAAAAAAAAATATCAAAGAATACATCGAAATCTCGAAGACAATGACTACGATGACATTGATGATTTTTATCATAAAAATAGCGTAACATCAGACGAAGACTATCATAAAATTCTGTCTGCTGGAATTTTATGGCCAATGGTTTTCATTAAACGTCACCCTAATGAAAAATGGCATAACTCCTTCAATCCATTCATTTTTCACCACTTGCAATCGAACATGGATATTCAATACATAACAGATGAGTATTCCTGTGCTGCATACGTTGTGGAGTATGTAAACAAATCGAATCGAGGCATCAGTAATCTTCAACGGGAGCTATTGGATCTTTTGGAGGAAAATCCAAATTTAGATTTGAATGAAATGACAAGACATATGAGTGTTAATATTTTAAATACAATAGAAATATCCAGCCAAGAAGCAGCGTGGTTTCTCCTTAAAGAACCAATGTCTGAGTCAACACTTAAAGTTGAATTTATACCTACAATGTGGCCTCAGGAACGTAATCGTATTAGAAAAACAGAAACAGAATTAGAACGACTTCCTGATGACGATACCAATATTTGGAAAAAAAATTGTTTCGAGAAATACGAAAATCGACCGAGAGAATTAGAAGATGTTTCGTTGATTCAGTTTGTTGCTTGGTATGCAGTCAAAGCTCGAAAAAAACCGTCGGGCTCTCAAATTACAAACCAAAATTGGGATACAGAAGATGAAGAAGACATTGAAGAAGAGTTAGCACCAGAAGAAAAGGTCAATCAGCAAAATCAGCAAAGTAAAAAAATATATTACCGTCGGAAAACCCCAAGGATCGTACGCTATCAACATTACGATATGACAAAACAAACGTTGGACTACAAACGTGAAATGGTTACCTTGTACATTCCATTTCGTAATGAAGAAATGGACATTCTGGCTGAAATGCGATTTAATCAAATCTATGAAGAAAATGAACAACTGATTTTAGCTCATCGTCAAGAGTTCGAAGCGAATTGTGATATTGACAAAATTATTGAGGCATACAAAAAATTATGTCACCCTGATGAAAATGAGGAAGATCTTGAAAGTTTGCCGCTTATGCAGCATGATGCGAATTCATTCATTGAATTTTACAACAATCCAGATGCAGGTACTGCTCCACTTTAAAGTATAGTATCAATACGTCAAATATTAATATTTTATTATGTTACCGATCAGCATTCATAATCGAAATACAGTAATAAAACGAACACATTTCCCATTGTCAGCTTTCAACGCATCAACGATTCATAAAGCGCAAGGAGGAACTTACGACGAAGGCGTTTACCATTATAAAAAAGACGCTGGTCGTCAAATTATTAAACAAATACAGGATTCAAGAATAGAATTGGAGCGACTTTCGATGAATCCACAGATCATTATTGCCGATGAAATCTCGAATTTTATTATAAGCCAACGGGATCTCTCGATAATAACATTCAATAAACAAAGTTTACGAGCTCATTCGAAACATAATAATTCTCGATATGGTGGAGTAGCGATATTACAAAATAATGACCGTTCATTGAGAGTTCAATCGGAAATGCAAGCGTACATAAATAATATGAATATTAGTCAAGCAACTACTTCCGAATCTACTGTGGGAGATTTTTGTGCAGCTATTTGTCAACTTGATGACAAGAAAAAACTTGTATTCGCGTCAATTTATATTAAAGTAAATCAAAAAATAGATGATATCATGAATTTTCTAGGTTTTCAATCTAGCTCCATTTACTACGTCTTTGGCACAAATTTTTCATTCTCAAGAAATATATTCGCGAACGCCTATTATTTTATCTGGTGATTTTAATACAGATTTTAAGAAAGAGGAATCTGCTCCATTTATTGAATACTTGAGAGAAGTATTTAATCTTGAAATAATAACAATATAAATATACCAACCACGAGATATGGTACTACGATCGATACGGTTTTTACTAGATACATTGAAAAACTAGTTTTTTATAATATGATTACTTGATTCTTTATTTGCATTTGATTAATTTTATTATTTTGCGTCATGTGTGCACTTAAATCTCAACACGTTAAAATACTATTCAAGATTTCAAGAACAGAAATTTCAATGTTATTTATCGAGCTTGCTTCCGTGGACGGCTGGTGGCGTGGCGGTTCTTCAGATTGATCGGAACGCCGCACTGTGGCTGGAGTTAGCAGTTAGCACTTGATTGTGCTCAGTTGGTATTGTAGTTGTAGACAGCGAAGGTAATGCAGAGTGTGACGACACATGTAAATATATACATAATTGCACTATTGAGACTAGCAGAATCCGTTGGCGGCGCTGTAGTCACACCATCATGGCGGCCGCCGCTACACAGCGATGAACGTAAACATTAGTAGTTGCGAGATAATTCACTCATTTTTTCGTATAAAAATATGTTGACAGTTAGTTTATGTGACATATTTGTGTCTGTCGAATCGACGCCGTCATCGCGAAACATAAAAGAAGGTGAGGAATTACTAAATTCCATTTTTATCATAAGTTGTGGTGCGACGGAGCTGTCCAAAAAAGGAATAAAGATTTACGGACTTTGTTTAAAAACCAGTTCATTGAACTCCGATCCTCATGTTATTACCGGTGAACTATTGTTTATTGGCAATTCTGTGAATATAAAGTCCATGAACTGATCATGTAAAGCAGGAAATAATCACACATGTAAACATGTCGTGGCGATTTTGCTGTATTGCAACAGGTAAATTGAATTAGTTTTAAATTTAATTTTTATTTTGCGTTATTGTGTGTAGATAATTTAATAATTTTGAAGTAATGGTGTTTTTTTTTTCCACTAAACTTACTAAATTTAAACTGAAATTGCAATTAAACATGAAATGAAGACAAAAAATTGTTCCAATTAATTTATTTCCTTATAAACTTACAATAAATTTTGTTTAGGAATGACATGCAGAAATTCGAGATCCTCTCAGGGACAGATGTCAAGTGTATTTGGAAGCATTTGTATTTTCCGTTATTTACGATTGCTCGTAATAATGTAATAACGCAAATAATACAAAACCAAAAACAGTCTGCTTGAGTAGCGATCGCCGCCATTGATTTTATTTCGACAAAAATCCGTTGGTGTCGCAGGCGATTCTGCTAGTCTCAATACTATATAATTTAAATTTATAAAAAAACATGTAAATATTTGATTATTAAAGTGAAACTTTTATTACATCGTCTCAAATTTTTTCGTTCATCTATCGCATGTCGCGATTCATTTGTTTATTTTTTAATCAACATTAATTTTTTGGATTATTAAAACGATAATTACAATTTGTATATGAATTTCGTGATTATAATATGTAACGACATTTTATTCTTACAATTTGAATATTGTTGAATATTGCCGCCATTTTTAAAGGATCTTTTATATGTTTGGCTATTTAATTTTTATATATATACACAGACAATTTTGTATATGTAGTAGTCACATGCCATATTCGTTTTTTTATATATTTTTTTTTGTCACACAAGTTTTGAAGAATACATAAATGTGTACAAAAGAATTATTAAAAATAGGGTGAAATAATAAATATTTACAAAATGGCAATTTCGTTTTGTGGAAAACGAATGATATTAACACGAAATACCATATTTAAAACTCAAAAAAGAAAGAATGGATATATAATTCTGTAAGTTCGGCATTTTCGTATAAAAGAGGTTATGGACAATTTTATTTTTTCGTAAATAAACTTGATTTTATTGAATTTCTTTTTCATTACAGTCTACCAGAAATTGGTGAAGATTTACCGGATAAAGATCCTCTACTTAAACCCAATGGTTTTCCAGAATTTAATACTTTTTCTGTTGAACGAGCAATTGCTGCAGTCGGAAAATTATCGGTGTTATATGAAGAGGGAATTGAAAAAATAGCAGAAAATGTTAAAGGTAAAATATTAATACTGAATTAATTTATGAATTTTTAAAATTAACATATTTGATATTATTACAGGAAAACAATCTGTGGATATTGTTAATGATGTTTTGAATCCAATTGAGGAATTAAATTTACCATTGGAAACAACATGGGGCATTGCTAAATCACTTTATTTTGGCAATCAGAGTTTAATGCCAACAAAATATTATGAATGTATTCATAATCGTATAATTAAAGCCAGATCAGTGAAATTCACCAATTTATCTTTGTACAAAGCGTGCAAAGAAGCAGCCGCAAATAAAAATTTAAATTTAAGTGCAGAACAACGACGAGTTATTGAACTTTATACGCTTGAAGGACGATTAAATGGATTAGACGTGGAAGTTCAAAAAACTAAAGATAGATTATTTTTTTTGAATAATAAAACATATGAAAAAAGCGAGGAACTACGACAAAAAATTGAGATAGCAACTGCAATGTTCAAATCAAAGATAGACAATCCGCATATAGTGAGAGATTTTCCGGAAGATTTTTTACGAACAATCGCACAGGATCCGAAAAATCCCCGACAAGGTCCATGGACTATAACTCTTCAGCCAAATATTTTACCACGATTTTTGGAATATTGTCCTGATCGTGAGCTAAGGCATATTACATGGCTAGCTAATACTACACGTGGGGCACTTGCAAGTGAAAATTTATTACGAACAAGTTCAAATTTAGAAGATATAAGAGATTATCGAATGCAACAAGCTAAGATTTTTGGATACAAATCGTTTTCACATATGAGCATGGAAACTAAAATTGCTGGCAATTTGGAAAATCTTTATAGTGTAATGGATAATTTATTAGCAACTGCACGTCCAGCACAAGAAAAAGAAATCAAAGATTTGACAGAATTTGCGCGCGATCGTGAATTTGATAGTGATATAATTCGGCAATGGGACATTGATTATTGGATAAGAAAACATCGAAGAGTTGTATTGAATTTTAAAGACGAAATTTTACATCAATATTTTCCATTACCACACGTACTCAAAGGATTATTCCAATTGATTGAGAATTTATTTAGCATTCGCATTGTTGAAGGACCAAAAACTGATGTGTGGCATACGGATGTGAGATTTTTTAACGTCATTGATTTAACAAGCACTAGCGATGAGCCAATCGCACATTTTTATCTTGATCCATATACACGGGGCAGCAATAAAATGACAAAAGCTGAAGATGCTTCATGGATGGTGCCAATACGAAATAAAAGTAAAATTGTATCTACAACACCATTGGTTGCATTAATTTTCAATTTCCGACCACCTGTTGGCGATGTCCCGTCATTACTTTCATTCAAAGATGTTATTAGTCTATTTCAAGAAGTCGGGAATTCCCTGCAATTTCTTTTAACTCGCGTTGAATATAGTGATTTAGCTGGCTCATTAAATGTTGAATGGGATGCAGCAAAAGTGTGTGGACATTTCATGGAAAATTGGCTATACGAACCGCACATAATTAGAAATATTGCACAGCATTATAAAACCAGTGAACCAATATCAGACGAACAAATTGAGAGTATAAAACAAATAAGATCGCACATGGCTGGTTATAAATTGTCCAAGGATCTTTACTATGCACGTTTTGATTTAGAATTACATGATTCCCCAGATTTTTGGGTGAAAATAATGCACCGTTTATGGCCACAACATTTTGTTATACCAAAAGATAAGGAAGACTCGCATGTTACTTCATGGACAGGAATATTCAGCGGACCATGGGCTGCATCGTGGTATAGCGATCTTTGGTCTCGAATGATTGCTGCTGATATTTATAGTGCTTTTCAAGATTTACCAAAAAATAACTGTGATCAGGAGAAAGAAATTGCAATGAGATTCCGTAATACTTTCTTGTCTCTAGGCGGTAGCACTCCAGCCAGTAAAGTTTTTCGGCAATTTAGAGGAAGAGATCCCAGTTCAAGAGCATTATTAAAAAATTTAAAGTTGAATCCAGTAGAAAATAATGCTGTAGATTAGATATAAACAATTTTTGCGATCTCTCCACATGAAATAGTGTAAAAAAATGCTAATATCGTACGTTGAGTCTAAAAATAATTATGTCATATGTATAAAATTAATATTTAAGCTGATGATCAATTTCTCTGTACATTTATTTTCACTTGAGAATATACATAATGGTAATAATAAAATAATATCTACGTTTAATGGTTAATTATTATTTGTTTAGTTGATCATACTTTTGGAGTGACAAGTAGTATTTTAAATTAAAATTAATAGATTTAAATAATTATAGAAATGTATATCACATTTGTCGCTCTATTATTCCTTATTTTTTTGTTATTAATTTTGTTTTCTTCTGAAAATTATCCTATAGATGCGACGCAAATAATACTTATAAATAATAAAATTATGATTATCCAGTAGCCGCACGTGCGATCTTTTTGATTAATTTGACGAATTCGACGAGTTCCATCAATCAATCGCTCATCAGTAGTCTCCATGTGATCGGCAAGGTCATCAATAATTTCTTAAAATAAAAACAAATATTTATATAAATATATATTTTCCAATCATTTAATAATATTATTATTATCCTTGTCATGTGATAAGATATGAAAAAATTATCGTTATAACACAAATACCATTTTGATAATCCACTTCGGTATTAATTGTTTGGGCAATTGCCTTTTGTCTAGTTATAACCTTGTGTAGTTCGTCGAGGCCACGGTCTTGTTCTAAAATAAAATAAATTCTATTAATTTATAGAAAATTAATATTATAACAATTATAAATTATTTCAATGGATTTTACCACGTAACGCATTTTCATTTTGTGTTTTTATATCAACAACAGAAATATTTAAATCCAACGGTGGATCATCATCATCATCATCAGCGCCCCAACCGGTAGTTCCACCATCAGCAAATGCTGAATTATTTGATTTAATTAAACTTCGTCTTTCTGACGCATGTGGATTCATTTTTAAATCATAAATTTGTCGCATTTTAACATCATTACTCTGTAACTGCTCCACTAGTCTCATTCTTCTTTCTGCCTCATCTACAGTTCTAATTACAAATTCATTAAGAAATAATTTTTCATAGTCATTAGCATCAAAATAACTTGACCAAAATTAATTTAAAAACAAAACAAAAAGGATACATCACTCTGAGTCTTAAAGCTTCATCAACTTTTTTTCTCAGTTGTATTATCCGATCGGCATATTGTTTCAATTGAAATCGAATATTGACAGAAACACTGGCAAATGCTGATGAAGTTTTTGGTTTACTTTCACGCTGTGTAAGTTGTTCCATTATTTCACGAAAAAGACTCTCGCATGCATCATGCTCCACAATCCTAAATAAACAAGAAAAAAAAAAACTTTTATCAAAATCAGAATATTGACGTTATAATATAAAACAAAGAGGTTAGAATTGTTGACATTTTTACCATGGATCATTGTCCTCTATGTATATTAACGCCATAATTGTGACAAATAATGGAAAATAATTCTATATATGTATATATTCTAGTTGCCCTCAAGGCTTACTGATAAACCTTATTATTAAAATTCCAAATACAGTGAGACCCCAAACGTTATTCTTATCGTTCTAGTTATTTTTCCACTGGTACATCAAATGACAATAATATATGATGCGTCAGTTTAACTTGGAGCACCAAACGAAGTTGACAGCCTTCATTAACACGTGGTACATCCAATGGCCAGTGCAAGTACATACATAAACATAATACATACACACATATACATACATATATATAAACACATATTGTATATCATTCTATGTATTCCCACCACAGATTCATAGCGTATTCTCTACTGAGCGATGGGAAATTCCTTTCACGTTATCCGCCATAGTTTACTATAAGTAAAGAGAGAATATATATCGCAGTCAACATCGTGAGGAATTTTATATTTTATTTTTTTTTCCCTCAAAGTTCTTTTGCAATCTCACGGAATTATTCTGAAGCCCATCGACCATCTGAGCCGCAGAACGCTTTGCGTAAACGGGTAGGTTATGTTTAATTTTTCATAATAAAATACAATTTCTTATATCCGTTGGTTAAAAAAAAAATACGTACAGATATTTTAAGACATTATCACATTGCTTTATGTGTATACGTATGCGTATGCTTGTTTTTTTATATAAAAAAAAAAAAAGAGTCAAGAGAGGGAAATAAATTGTACACAAAATGGCAGACATCTGCACATGCGCATTTACACTAAACAGATTACAAGATATATATATTTTCATACATCTATGTTATATATTTACACCACAGTCGTTTGTATAAAGTGAACAAGGATAACTTGAGTGACTTAAGAAAAGTAAAATAAAGATAGAGTGTATTAATCGCGTTAAAAATAGTACCACAGATGAATGTATTTATATATATATACACATAAGAATTCTTGTTTCATGCACCCTTTTCTCCAGTCAGTGTCCAGTATCGTCTTTCTTTTTGACGTACGTGCAGAAACGCAAATATATACAAATAAAATACATATATATACCTGAGTGTCGTGTACATATGTATGTATATATCCATAAATTTATATATGTGCGTGCGTGTTTAGGAAAGCGATAAAAATGTCAGGAGAAAGAGTGATTGTGTGGTCCAAACGTTAATTGACGGCAATTTAACAAGTATTGCAAAAAGAAAAATTCATGAAACAATTTAAATACTACAAAGCTTATTAATCGTTTGATATAAAGAACTGTGTAAAAGGTCAATCGACTCAATTATTTATTTATTTATTTATTTATTTATTTATTTATTTAGCTACTGTGATTGCATATTTACTCATAATTGTTACGATTACATATATACAAAACAAATTAAAATCCAATCGCAGTCTTCCAAGAATCTGGAGAAACGAGAAATATTTTGTCGCATCTGCAGGTCAGTTAGCGCACACGTAACAATCATATTATGCATATAAATATTCTCTAAATGTTTTATTGAGTTTACGTGAGCAGTGGTGCGCACAGCTGGATCGTAATTTTTTATTTATTTATTTATTTTTTATTATTCCATTTGAATACTGCTTGTGTATAGGTGTATGTACAAAGAATGTATCAGTTGTTTTTCGTTTCTGGCTAGTTTTTTTTTTGTTTTTTTTTTGTTTTACATCTCCAACACACTCTGCATGGTCAACCTGTATTACCTTCATTATAGTCAAACTCTACTGCTGAGTTGTTGTGATATGAATATTGATTTTTAAAATACGATTTGACATATCGTGAAAGAAATACATTCAATTTATTAAATAATTATCTATATCAGATATATGTCTATAAAATATGTAATGTAAAATTTTATGAATTAAATTATCAATGAAGAAATGTTTTATTTGTAAAGGTAGTAAGTTTGGTATTTGTGTCATGTTCATCATTGATTTTTATATTTATTTAATTTTTTTTTCTTTTCTTGATTTAGCTTGGAGTTGAATTAGTATGGGTAGCAACACAACAATGAGTGAGACGGTAGTGTCTGCTATATCATCAGTGATGGAAAATGTTACACCAACAGTTTATGAGGATACAAATGAACCAACACCAATATTTCTTCAAACACGAGCAGCACAAGGGATCTCTGGTGCTTTTGTTTGGCTCGCATTATTTCTCACTTGCCAACAGGTAATTTGAGAAAAATATAATAATCAAATTGAAAGATATTATTATATACATATAAATCAAGAATTAATATATTGAATTTCTTGGGGATTATACGGTTTCCGTGGCGCCGCCAAATGACAATTGATTCTTGTAGAACTCGACGAAATAAGACGTTTTTTAAGAATAAAAAATTTCGATATCTCGCTTAGTTTTCGAGATATCGAAGCTTCAAAATTGTTTTTTTTCACTTTTATTTCTACGTTATGTTTGATATTTTTCGACGAAATAACACTTTGTAAAGTCTTATTTCGATGTAAACAAACAATCTGTACGTATGTATGTATGTACGCATGTGTGTGAGTATGTATGTGTATGTGTGTAAATATAGAGTGGGGTCCAGGGGCGGAGCCCCGGTGGGGTCCGGGGCAAAGCCCCGGCGATGGGGTCCGGGGCAGCGCCCCGGTGGGGTCCAGGGGCGAAGCCCCGGGTGGGGCGCGGGGGGGGGGCTTGAATAAATTTGAAGAGATAGTATTTTTCAGAAACAAATTAAAATTAATTTTGATGATTTCGCCAATGATAAATTAATTTATGAAATGATAAAACATTTTATGAAATAATTTATGACTGCCCAGATCATTTGTTTTCTTTGAACCTTTTGTAGCACATCTCCATACCCATTTGAGTTTTTTGTCAGCACAATTCTCAACGGACATTGGGAGTTCACAACATAGTGGTGGAGTTGAATTGCGTGAAGGTATCAAGCCTATTTCTTCCAAAAAAGAAATAGTTTGATCTTCACTACCAATTAACTTGTTAAAAGATACATAGACATTAAAATTATCCAAATCTTTATGTAATGATGGATGTTTACCTGACATTTTGTGCCTTGCAAAAAGTTTAACTCCAAACGAAATATAGATAGACCACTTGTTACTGAAGACAACACTACAATGATCGAAAATATCAAATATGAATTTAAATGTAAACAAATCGTGTACGTAGTGCATTTTCTGTTCATATTCTTCCTGTATTCAAGTGGGGTATAAGATTTCCCCCACTTGGGGTATAAGATTCCTAAATGTAAACAAATAGTATGTAAACACAAAATTTTTAATTCCAGGAATCTTGTGTCTTCTTACATTTATAGTTTGATTTTCATTTCCTAGTGCGATTGTGACAGTAAAATTTGTTTTGAGGCGTACATATAGATCATTTGTTTACATCCATACCTTCCTCGACAAAATAAGACTTGACAAAGTCTCATTTCGTCGAAAAATATCAAACATAACGTAGAAATAAAAATGAAAAAAAAAACAATTTTGAAGCTTCGATATCTCGAAAACTAAGCGAGATATCGAAATTTTTTATTCTTAAAAAACGTCTTATTTCGTCGAGTTCTACAAAAATGCATCGTCATTTGGCGGCGCCACGGAAACCGTATACTTGCCAATTTCTTTATGAAATATACTTGACCTATAAATTGTAAAATTATTGTGAAATATGTATAAATGTATATATATATATTCTTATGTTTTGTAGATTTATCAACATTTAAGGTGGTACACAAATCCCACGGAGCAACGATGGATTGTACGAATTTTATTTATCGTACCAATTTACGCTACATACTCGTGGATATCGCTATTATTTTTCAATAGCGAAAGTTATTATGTTTATTTTTTTACCGTACGCGATTGCTACGAAGCATTTGTTATTTATAATTTTCTTTCGCTTTGCTACGAGTACCTGGGTGGTGAGGGTAATATCATGTCTGAGATTAGAGGAAAGCCAATACGATCAAATTGTCTTTATGGAACGTGGTGTCTCGTTGAGAAAACATATACGATTGGATTTTTACGTTTTTGCAAACAAGCAACATTGCAATTTTGTTTGGTTAAACCAGTAATGGCATTTGTTATTATTATATTGCAATCATTTGGTCATTATCGAGATGGCGATTGGTCACCGGATGGTGGTTATATTTACATCACTGCAATTTACAATATTAGCGTTTCTCTTGCCCTTTATGGATTATTTTTATTTTATTTTGCTACACGAGACCTACTAACGCCATTTGAGCCTGTACTCAAATTTTGCACTGTCAAAAGTGTTATCTTTTTGTCATTTTGGCAAGGTTAGTTCATACATTTATCAAATTTCAAACAATTTATTATGAAAAAAATTAAAAAAACAATATGAAAATGATATAATAAATTTTTTTCTTTTTTAATATTCAAGGTGTACTGCTGGCTATTCTTGAGAAAGCTAATGTTATTTCACCGGTTATTGATAGTCTGGGACATGCAACGAGCGCTGGAACTGTGTCAGCAGGCTATCAAAATTTTTTAATTTGCATTGAAATGTTATTTGCCGCAATTGCATTGCGTTATGCATTCCCTTATCAAGTATATGCAGCTGGCTGCGTTACAGATTCAAGGGGACGCAGTGTTACAATGCAAAGTATCAGCAGTAGTTTGAAGGTTTGTAATTGCGTAATATTAATTAACATATTTAAATTAAAAATTATATTTATTATGAAATTTATTATAGTTATTTTTGATGATTTTTAATTTGATAAATTTTTCATTAGGAAACAATGAATCCCAAGGACATTATGACTGACGCCATCCACAATTTTCATCCCCAATATCAACAATATACACAGTACAGTTCAGGTATTATAAATAATTAATAATTTTTATCTATTTTTCATAATTTATTTTTATTTATTAGTTTAGTTTGATTATTCCGCATGCAATAGCATTTTTGTTTTTATTCATTTTGCTTGCTTTCATTTTTTATTTTGTAATGTACATTAATGTTGCGTTGCTATTTTTATTTATATATTTATTTATGTTCTTTGATTAATATAACATCAGCATTTTTGCAACATCTGTCACTTGTCATTGTTCGTTTGTATTATTTTTCTTTTTAAACTTCTCGATTTGACTTACACTGCTGCATTAATTACAGTAATTGCATGAATTTTAGACTAATTTATAATTAATTGTTAGAAAGAATGCAATATATTGTATTATTAGTACTTGATCATTTTAATTTTCGTTACTAGTTTCATTATTAATCACCGTCGTTATATTTACACAAGCAAGCATTTGTGATCACGATTTAATACACTTTTGGGCGTCTATTTTTGGTGAAAGAATTATTGGGATTCAAATTATATAAGCTTAAATAATTCGCAAACAAGAAATAAATAAATGAAAGGAAATTTCATTTCAATTATAAGACACTTTGAAGAGCAATATGTTTGCTGTTTTTTCAGACGTCAATACCAATTTGCCGTACGAAAAGCTGTGAGTTTGATAGACGAGTACCTGAACTCGAAATTAGTTTGCAGCAAAACTAAATCATATAAATATATATGTATTCGTATATATACAAATCCATATATGAATATGTATATATAAATATTACGAAAAAACAGATTGGAGTCTGTTGGAGATTAATTGCGAATCGTCATTGAAAACCAACGAATTGAAAAAGATGAAAAAACACATTTTAATTGTTTCTTTTACATGTTCGATTATGAGAAATTGCTCGAATATAGTGAGGTTAATCAAATAATTCTTGTTGTGGAGATGAAACAAAAAAAAAAAACTATTGAACAGCAGCTATTAAAAACAGATTTTTTATTTTTTATTTAATCTTAAAAACAACTTAATTAATTAAACGATACGTATATTAATTATCAACAATACGGATATAACCGCGTTTTTCTAAATATTGGACAATTGTAAAATAGTACTTAAGCACATTATTGAAAAATATTATTTAAACGAGAACAAAAAAACAAATTGAATAAAGTAACAGTGTATTTTATGGTAGGGCATATATTTAAACAACAAAATGCTTTCTCAATAAACAATCAATTATAATTAGTTTGTAAACAACAAAAAAGATTGTTGAAATATTTTTTTTTTCTCTGGCATAATTGTAAAAATAATGACTGGATAAAAGGAGGAAATATTCTTATATTAATAATAATAATACATGATTTTTTTTTTATTTTTCTTGTCTGGCGTCCACATTGCCGTTATCAGCATTTATTATTGGCATGCATAATTAAAATAATTACAGAATATATGGCAGATGAAAAGAACGAAAGACAAATGACAATTAAAATTGTTATGACAAAATAAATGAATTTTTCGTTTTTAATTATTTATCATTTGTTATCTTGCATGCCACATTATTCCAATAGCTTAAAAATATTCCATTTGCCCAAATCACATTATTAATAATCAATATTTGCATGATGACCGGTACTTGTACAATTATTTATCAGTCTAATAACAATAGTAAATTATTAACTAAGAATTATTAAAATTAAGCGTCAATATTTGATTCGTGCATTAAATTATCAATTGTGTTTTTTATTTTGATTTTATATATATATTTATTTTATTTTTCTTTAATTGTTTGATAAAATTAATCATGAAATAAAATAAATATTAATTATATATTATTTTAAATAACGATTATTCGTTATGTTATATCAATAATGTAATTATAATTAGGTGGTACGAAGAATCAACGTGGCATGAGGGTTTCAAGTTTCGATCCAGATGATCCACAAAATATGCCGGTGCCACCCCCACAAAGACGCAATACATCACATCAGCGTGTTGCAACAATATCGCAAAATTATAATGAAAAAACAATGCTATTAAGCAGCGACGATGAATTTCAATAAAAGAAAAATTAAGAATTAAAAATAACGAAAGAATGATTGACAAATACTTGATAACAGCAGCAACAAATACCAATTTGATGGTAAGATAATAAAAAATAAATAGAAATGGATTCGTCTCATGTAAATGTTAATAAAAAAAATCAGCCCACAAATAAAAAAAAAAAGAATTTAAATTAAATTAATCTCTGTGAAATAAATGCGTGAACATGTGGAAAAAAAAAAGGAAACTCATTGCATTTTACGATAAATAGTTCAAATATTATTTTATTTTATTAATTCTTATGTTAATATACCTTCATTATATATGTGAACAACAGTATAATAATAATAATATAGAAGATATTTATTTTATTAGCGCTTATATGCGTTTCAAAAAAAAAAAAAAGAAAAAAAATATTAAAAAAAAAAGGGTGTTACTTGTTGTGCAGATGATGTGGAGCTAATTTAAGTAATTAAATATATATAATATGTATATAAATATTTCATATTATATACATATATTACATCGATTTATGAATTTGAATTACACCATGACCATTTGTTTTTTTTGTTTTTTTTTTTTTTAATAATAATTGTACAAAATATACCACAGTACTTATAATAATTCAATATCAAAACACGTTCATTTATATATAAATTATTTTCTTCTTTCATACTTTTTTTTATTTCCATTATTAATAATTTACAAGAGGTTATGATCGCGCGCATATTAGAGATTAATTAAATAATGCAAATTCATACCATGGGTTTTTATTAAATTTTTCCCAGGTAATAATTAATCATTAATTCTGTTATTGCATTTGTATTTTATTTTCACTATTTTTTTTTTTATTTCAATTGATTCAATGCAAATAAAAGCGGAACATAAAATAATAAAAATACATAATAGTATTAACAAAATAAAGAAGTTAATAAATGCTGGTTGACAAAAAACAAAAACCTATATAAAAAGAATTGCGAAATATCGATGATATTTTCAACTAAATTCAACCAGTCTGTTGTAACATCCCATCAAAAAAACACCGCGTAAAACTAAATAAAAGTTTTAAAAAACACATGTATGTATATATATCATTAATATATTTTTAGTTTGATATTTGAACGCAAAATACCAAACTTTTGTTTATTCTCTATCATTTCTCATCAATTAATTTAGAGGTTACAAAAAAAAATTATGAATATATATAAATAAATAATATCTATTATTAAATTCTAATGTCCATGAATGAATAAATTAAAACGGATACCTGGTGCTCGGTGTATTTTCTCATGTATCCTTAAAAGAATAAAAAAAAAAAGCATAATGTTTAATTCAATATACTTTTCGTTAATTTGTTTTTGTTTATCAATCATGAATAATAATAAAAACCAAATATATATCAGAAATCTTTTGTAAATCTGAAGAAAAAAAACTACAGTTATCACTATTAATTCATGTCCATAAACGTAATGGCTTACTATAATACAATTATAATTACGTTTCATAAGTATTTCAATTACTGCGATAATTTATTTAACACAAAAAATAAAAAATAGACTATACTAACAAGTGTGTGCAAGCATAATAATAAATATTTTTATCTGAATGCACAGCATGTCTTGAAACATTTTGAAAATTTATTTGTATTTGACAAAGAGAAAATCACTGTTTTGTTCTGCTTGAATTCCATCCAAGCCAGGGTCTTTTTTCCTCATCTACATTATCCTCATCAATTTCATCTTCAAATGAATTTGTTTGTAATTTTCGATTGGTTCTTCGGCTGGGTTTACTTTTAAATAATTTCTTACCCCGTACTTTTGTGTATTTTCGTTTACAAATTATTTCATTTATTTTTTGTGGTCCAATTACTTCAGCTTCAATATCTTGATAATGTAATTCATGATCCATATAACCGACAACGTTGTTTTCTTCACTTGTATATTTATTGTATTGTTCATCAACATTTCGTTGGATTACTGTTGGTTTTGCTCTATCACTGGCAGCATTACGACAATCATTACGATTCTTCGTCATTTCATTATCGCGTAAGAGACATGGTTCAATGGGTTTAAAGCCAATTGAACGTAAACGTGCAACTCTCAAGTCACCATCTGGCAAATTAACTGGAACAAATGCTGATAAATTATTGAATGATTTATTAACTGATACGTTTTTATTATTTGTGCTCGATCGAACACCTGAATTTTCCTTAGAGTTTTTTTGTTTATTTGTGCCATTTGTTTGTAATGAATTGGAGTTATGAGAAGACATCAAAATTGGACGATTATTATAATATACTTCTTCCAATGATTCATCACTGCCATTTTCCGATTTGACATCATCAACAAGGTCAATCCATTCGATTTTCACTAATTTTTTCCCATTTTGTTCACTACAATGTGATTTAGTTGTGGTTGATGATTCTTTTTCTAAAGTACACTGTGTCATTGCATCAACCATTCGTGATTTAGATCGTGGAATTTTTCTAGAGTTAACTTTAATTGTCATTTTGTTTCTTTTTTCCATTAAATTTTTTCGTTTTTCCTCGTCAATAGTTCGTATATTTGTTCTAACTGATTTAACCGTATCATGTCTAATATTTGTATCAATTGTTTCATCACACTTTTTCTTTTGTACGTGTCGAGTTTTTGGTATTTTTGTTTTTTTTACACTTTTTAATCTTTTATTCGTTTTCGATAAATCAACTCTGGTATAATTAGTAATAAATCCCTTAAATTCTTTACGTTTCCTCAGAATTATTGTCGGACTTCTTAGTCGTCTGCTCATGGTTCGCGTTTGTATTGTATGACCGCGAATTTTTGTTGAAAAATTTGCATCAATAACTAAATTAGCAAGTTCACGTTTCTTTATGGTAGTCGATTTAGAAAATGGCTGTGTAACTTTATCACCACTGTGCGCTTTATTTAATCTCTTTGATGAGTTTTTATTTCGATTAATATTTGAATCATCAATGGGTACTAAAGCTTTTGCAACTCGTGTACGTCTCAATCCCATCAATCTTCTTCTTCTATCTATATTTTCATTTCCAATTTTTTTCGTCGATACAACAGTTGATTTTGTTCGAGATTCATATAATTTATTTTCATTCTCATTCGATTTGAGTATTTCTTCCATTTTTCCACGTGTTTCTATCGTATTTGATTCTTCAATCGAGTTTGAATTACCATCACCGTTTAAATCCACAATTGTATCAGTCTGAGTTAAATTTTCAGCTGGCAAACCAATTATACTTCCAATTAATAATTTTCCTGTAGGATTATAACGTTTCTTGACAATTAAATTTAACAATTGTTCAGGTGTCATTGTTTCAATTGCAACACTAGCCTCGGGCAATTTTTTTATCAATGATTCTGTAGAAGATAAAGATGTATTTGAACTTCTTCTAGAATTAATAATTTCGGCTTGCTCAGAATTTTTTAATTCATCTGGCGAATATTTATCCAACTTATCCTCATTATTTGTATTCAACTTTGAATTCTCATCATCCAATTCGGATAATTTTAGACGATTAATTAAGTTACACACCATTGGAACATTCTTAACTGAAACATCATTGGTCTCTGAACTGCAATCAGTTTTTTTTTCACAAATATTTCTTGTACTTTCCAATGCACAAGTTGCTGTATTGACATTTGGCACATCACTAACTTTATCTATTCTCGAACGTGATTGTATTTGAGAATCTTGATTCATTTTGTCCTTGACACATGGGCCAAAAACATTGAGATTTATCGTGCCAACTGTATTCGTTGAATGATTACTGATCGTTCTGGCAGGTGGTACAGGCTTTGACGTTTTATATATCCTACAAAATATCATTGGAGTAGTTTTTTTCATATCCTGTTGTGCATTTGGCGATGAATCATATAATTCAGTTCTAATTGAAATATTTGTATTTGGTAATTTACAAACTGGGGCTTTTTGCGAACATGGTAACATTAAATTTTCCATTTGTTCTGACAAATCACCACTATGAACATTAACACCATGCCCTACACCGCCAATTGCTCCTGTTGAATCGCTTTTTTTCGAAACATGTCGCATAACAATTGTACTTTCGACAACATCCGATGATTTATTTAAACATATATTATTGGCATTTAATGCAATTGATGTCTTATGATCGTGAAATATTTTTTTCTTCTTCCTTTCTGGCTCTTGTGTTTGGCAACCGTACATATGACATCTCAATGAACCGCAATCTCCTGCCTTGGCATTGGTACTACGTACAACGGAAGAGATACGTTGCGATACTCTCTTTGAAGGCAATATCCACGGTGGTGGTTCTTGATTATTTAATCGTGCTAATGCAAATTTATAATATTTTTTTGAATTTGATGATACACCAATCCAAGATGAAATTACAATATAAAGTCCATCATATCGATATCCAGTTTTTGGCGCAAATTCATTTGTTAAATTGTAACTTCGAACAAGCCTCAATGGAATATTATGTTGATAATTATACATCAATGGATCATCCATTTTACCGGAAATATATTCACCACCGGTGAATGTTAATAACGTACCTAAATCAATATCATTTGTTGTATTTAAATGCGACGTACATATAGATGCAACGCCAAATGGTCCTGTTTGAATGTCCTTGTCAAAAGGACTGTGAACTTGAACACGTGAACAATCCATACGTATTCCCCACCAATGACCAGATGAAAATCCTTGTATAGGTCCATAAATTGGTTCAACAATCTAAAAAAAAATAAAATAACATTCATAACCTCAAAATTATCATCGTATTTATTTTTATGAACCTATTATCATCTATTGTATAATTACCACTTGATCTTGCCGCATGATAATCGATGTTTTATCACTTTTCTTTTCTTTTTTTCCATTATCCTTTTTTGTTTTAGTATTTTTACAATTATTGTTGTTGTTCTTATTGATATTATCATCATTATTGTTACTATTATTATTTAATTTGGCAAATAATTTGATCCATTCATCTGAAGTTTTATTTTCGATCTAAAAATTTATTACATGATAATATTATTAACCATAAAATTTAAACTTACTATTATTTAATATATTATAAATTTAATTTCATAATACTGAACTAACCTTATTAGGCACACGTAACTTTAATAAAATTGCTCGATTTTCTTCAATTGTATTTTGATAAGTTTCACCAATCAATTGTCCTTTCGCCATTTTATCATTTTATATTACTTTTCTAATATTGGAAGAAATTCAATATATAAAATTAATTTTCATTAAAATAATTGAAACACGCTGCTTACTAATAAAGCCAATGAAAAATTTTATTTTACACTACAATACGATGAATGTGAAATGGAGAATGTAGTAAAGGACTTGCTTCAATTCTTGGATTTTCACCTTTGCATTTTATGTTTGCTTGTATATGTAAATGAAAAAAAAATACTAAGCGGGCAAAATTCTACTATACAAGAATATATATGCATATATATATATTTTAATCTGTGCCATTGACGGCAAATATTATAAATAAATACTTATTACAATTAATATTCAGTCGGTAGTGTAGGTAATGATTGCAGGGTATATACTCAGCAGAAAAATTGCTTACAATATATATTATTCATGCGACATAAAGTATATATAAATGCCTTCAAAGACACATTTCCGTTAAGATATGTAAATATAAATGAATTCACCAATCAGAATACTCTATTTCTCAACGCATTTTTCGCTCTGCGTACTCTGATTGGTGGGTTTATTTATATTTATAAAGTCTGATTTGCAATCAGTCCAACGTAGGCTGATGAAACGCAGTGCGCATGCACCCATCAACGATCAACTGACATTGCAGCCAGATATGTAAAACTCTAAAAAAGATTTGTCAATTTGATATAAAACAAATGAAATAAAATTAAATTGTCTGCAATCGGAATTGTCAAAAAGCTCTTTCAAATTAAATTTTCAAAAAGGGAACGTTTTCATTCTAAATGAGTTAATACAATTTTCATTGATTTAAAAATTTTCCAGATGACGATTGCATCGAAATATCTGAAAAAAAAAAAAACAAATTATCTATAACTAATAATAAATTGAATGATTTATAGATGATTATAAATAGAAATGCAAGAAATAAATAAAAAACGAAAATTGGTTATATTGTTAGTTTTGCTATCGACCACCAGGAGGCGCCTAAGAAACCATAATTCTTCTCTCTCAATAGAACAAATTTTACATGTGTTTTGATGAACTATTTATATATATATATATACAACCGGTTGAAAATATGACAGGCGACAAATACAAGCTATAAACAAACGTTTGACAGAGATAGAAGAATTAATACATAACGAAGATTGAAGTGAAAGAGGTAAAGAGTCGCACACGTGAGTGTGTGAATGAATGTATTTTGTACAAAGGGGAAAAAAGTTTACAGTTGTGATCAGCTGTGCGACGTCATGGCGAACAGCCGAGGAGGCATCTCGTCCTCCTCATCATCATCGTCCTTGGAGGAGTTGGAACAAGAAGCAACGAGAATCTCGAGCATTGATTCGCTTCGAGACAATGCCAAAAATTTTAAGGACCGCGAACAGCAACGGACAGGTTATAAAATCAATTTTATTTATATATCCATATGTGTTGTTATAATTAGTAATTAAATATAATTAAATACATGCTTAAATGAAAAAAATATTGTTTTAATTGAAAGATTTATTGTAATTTATTATTTATTTTTGCTATAATAGTGACAGAGATGCCAAGACGAGAAGACAATCCATTTAGTTTTAAACATTTTTTGAATAAAGATTCATGTAATTATCAACATGCTGGAGCAAGACCAAAAGTTTATTCTACAAGTCGATTAAATGCTACTTCAAGTGACAATAAATCTACTGGAGGAATTGAGAGTGAAGGAATTTATACGAGAAATCCTACTGAATTGCCAGATTTTGTTCAGGATCATTTAGTTATTGAACAATGTTATTTAAATAAGGATAAAACTGGTGGTGTTGGTACACAAATAATTGGTGATGTTGATAATTTACCAGATTTTGCATTAAATAGCGTTGAATCAAGACCATTGAGGCATCGTGGTGAATCAGTAAAACAAGAAATTGGTGGAGATTTGCCTTTTGATCTTACTGGAAGTTTAGAGAGACGAAGAAGTCGTGACAGATTATTATTAAATTCATCATCGCCAGAAGTGGTTGATGGTTCATCAAATTTCAGACGACATCAAGACAATTCACCTGAATTATTAGAAAGAATTAATTTCCCATTGGATTTACCAGTTCCACCAGTTGAATTATCAAATTGTTCCAATTCAACTGATCGTAATCATTCACCGCATGACAATGTCAGTATACAGAAATCATTGCCGGATTTTTTGAGCGATGGACCAATACGTAATCGTATTATTCCACAGCCAGAATCAAGTAATTCGGCGAATTTAATTGAACCATTGGATCGAAGATTGCAGCTTGAAAATGAATTATTGCATCGTAAACTTGAAATTGCGCGTCGACAAAATAATGAAAATAATCGTCGGATACAATTGTTGGAAGAGGAATTATTGTCACGACGTGTTGTTGATCATGAAGAGACTGCACATTTGGAAAAAGCTATGGAACAAGTGGAAGATAATTTAAAACGCAGCACAGTACGTATAAAATTATATATCTATTAAACACTTTGCATCAGTTTTTTTTTTTTTATTTATTATATTCATTTTAGAAATAAAAATAACAACATATATGAGATCATAAAATAATTATTATTGCATTGGTAATTTTCAGAGACGTGCAGTAAATGCTGAGTCAGCAGTAACGGCGCTTAAACAAGAAGTCAAAGCATTAACGGTAAATATATATATATTTTTTTTATTATTATAATACAATGTAAATTTGCATTACAACTTTTTATTCTATTATGATTTTTTTTTTGTTCATATATTTTCACAGACAGAGATATCGGCGCTACGTGCAGAAAATAGACAGTTAAGAAATGCAGTTGGTGCTGGATACTGTGATCAAAGACCACCGGAATCTGATAAGAAAATTCGATTATTGGCTGGAGATTTAAGAGAAGCTGCTTCATCAGCCGAATCACTTCTCAGGTTTTTATTGTCGTTTTTAAAATCACTTTTATCGACATTATCTGTTTCATAATTTTGTTATTTAATTGTTATCTGTGTTTTGTTATAGGCAATTAATGTGTGGCGTAGATAATTTAAAAATTATCTCATCAACATTGGAAAATATTGACAGGATAGAAGACAAAACCAAAGATTTTTTACATGACTTTGACGATGACAACGCCGCTGGACCGGCATTGTAGTTTGGATAACAGGTGTCGTTGTTGTTTTCTCTTTTTTAAAAACTTAATCGGAGAAGAAAAACAAATATTCATATAGAAACTGCGTTATGCATTTCACATTATTACCCGAGAGTCCAATTAAAAAGTGATTGTTTTAAGTCGCTTCAACAATATTGAGAGAAATGAGAAAAAAAATAAGTCAATAATCACGTCCATCATAATTGCTCCGAATTAATAATTAACATTGTATGGATTTATTCACAAATTATTGATAACGATAATAATGTACTTTTGTATATCAAAATATTGAGATAGTGATTTTGTTAATGGCTTATTCATGGTTAAAAAAAATGAATGACTAGTCTTAATTTCGCACGTATAAATTATCCATACAGACAAATATTTAAATTCAATTGTGAAATCAATATTGAAAAAATACAAAGCATAATAATAACATAAATTGGGTTAAAAAAAAAAAATAATCATACAACAAATACAAAAATTTGAACACATTACTGATGGAGTAATCTATTTTCAATAATAATATGAAACATCATTGCTTTTTTTGTCGTAGATTGCTTGTGCTTTCTAGCAATTATATGATAAATTTAAAAAAGCAACAAAAAGAAATAAAGAAAAATAAAAATAAATGAATATTAGAGATTCTCATCAATTTCTTCATAACTAAATGAAAATAAATTATTTCCCTCTTGCTATTGAAATTCATCGAATATACTTAGTAAATCAGTTTGCGTTTCTGTATGACTAGTTTGTTGTTCGCTCAACCACGATGAGCGACAGGTAGTGATTGACATATTCGATTTCACGTAATCATTATTATCATTTTCATTATTATTTTCATTATTATCATGTGTCAATGCTCTATTTGATTCAATTGCCGTTCCTTCTAGTTCGGACCATGGCGTTTGCGTTTGAATGTCTGACAATACTAAATCATTTGGTAAAATATCATTGCACGTTTGTGTATACATATTGCTATACAGTAAATGATCCATATCATCAAAATGTTCTGTCGTTTGTGTTTCAATATTTGAACTTAATGCAAATGTACGTGATATAGTACCAACAGAATCAAATAATGATTGTAAATATGGTCGTTCTGTTTGTGTTTCAATACTGCTAAAACGATCATTAAATGTTTCTTCAGTCAACATTGGATCAGAACACAAAGTTGGAATATTTGTTTGAGAAAAATAATTTTTTGTATATGGCAAACTTGTTAATGAACTCCCATTATTTTTATAATTCATTTGCATACGATCTTCATGATCGTAAAATGGTATCAGATCTGTTTGTGTTACACTATCGTTAAAAACATCCAATGGATATTTTTCCGAATTAGTTTGAGTTTCTGAATTATTTCTTGTTCCCCATAAATCCTCAATTTGTACATCGTGATGTAATGGTAGTAGACTGCTTGGAAAAATTTGTAAATTATCACTAGAAAATGTGCTATTCAATCCTAAATCTTCTTTATTTATTAATTGTTTTTGTTCTTGCTCTTGTTTGTTCGTTGATGCTGATGAACGTTTATTTGATCCACGTCCACTAGGTAATGTTTGTGTTTCAACTGTTTTACGACATTGTTTTTCTTTAGACAGTACATTTGTCTGTGTTTGTCGCGATTCACGTCTTTTATTACTTGATTTCGAAGGGCTCTGTAAACGTTTCAATTTTTTTAACTCATCAGTTTGCGTTGATATATCTCGTGTATTGGTAGATATTGAGTCGTGAACATTAGTTGTTGTAGATTTTTCTTGATATGGAAGAATAGAAATTGGTATTTTCTTCATCGGTGTTGCAATTGGAATTAATTGTGCTGCAGGAAAGTTTTTTTGAGCAGCACGTCTATAAAGAATATAAAGGATTTTTTCAAGTTATCTAAAGATAATTTAAAATATACAACTCACTTTAATAAATTCTTATATTTTTCATCAACTGTATGCGAATGACGTTTGGCATGTGTAAGAAGAGCTTCATATGTTGTAAATGTTTTTAAACAACTGCAAGTAAAATCCAATCCACAAACTCTAATATGCGCAATTTTAGCAGCTTCAGTGGAAAAACTCTTGTTGCATTGGGTACAGGAATACATTTTAGCAGCATGAACTTTGAGATAATGCTGCAAAAATTATAATATAAAATATTATAACATGAATACATAAATAAAAAAAATAATATTTGAGGTTATGAGTAAATATAATTTTATAGTACTATCACATATATAAAATATCCAAACCTGTTTTAAGTATTTCATAGTTGTAAAATATCGTTCAGACTGTGGTGAATACACGCATGATGATTCTGGACAATGATATTTTACAAATTCTTTTACTGTTTTTTTTAAATTTTTTCGTTGATGAACTTTGAGATCATGTAAACGAAAACGAGATTCATTATGAAATATCAATCCACATTGTGTACAACGTATATTATTTACGATAACACTGAGCTCTTCGGCTGATGGACAAACCATTTTGATAACTTGAAATAAATCCGAGTTTGCCGCCGCCATTTTCTTCACCAAAAACAAATGCAATACACTCAAGAGTTCAACTGAATATTTTGCATGAAAATGAATTCATAATTTTTTTAACATAATACATATATATAAATAATTTTATAGATTGTCATTTGTTATAGTTAATTATGTATATATGTATAAAAAATGCCCAAAAGTTTATAGTTGTTTTAAATACAATACATACTATATTTGGGCGTATTGAAGAAGAAAAAAATTATAGAGCGCAGACGCACTCCAATTTTATTAAAAAACAAAATTCCGTTATTTTATTTTGATGAAAATTCTCCTTTACTTCATAGCAGCGTGTGGAATGTGGATAATATTTGCAATTTACAAAATATTTCTCTGACATTTCAGCATATGTAAATGCATATATTTGTTTACCATTTATATATCCATAATATACTTGATACAATATTTGATATTAGCTGCTTATAATATTGGAAAAACGTTTAATTATTTATATTATTTATTATCAAAATGAATCATACAACGTTTCAACAAACAAATTCATCAATGACTGACTCTGATATAAAATATTATCTGCGAAAATTAGATTTCCCGGCATGTGCTAGAGAAGCTCTGGTTGCTATTGGTAAGAGGTTATGTTTGTATATTTATTTTTTTATTCATTTTCATTTATTATAAATTATGAAAGTCAATGTAAATAATTTGTTTGTTGTAGCAAATCTCTCACGAATGACTGGTGGTACAACTGTACAACAACAAATTCAATTGCAAACTGATTTAATGACTGAATTCATTTTTGGAGAAATTGAAAAATTAAAGCAACAAAATAAACCACATTCTCTTTTGGCGTTTCAGTTGATTGATATTTTGAGTGATTTTTTTCGTAGTCCAGAACAAAGTCCAGCTTGTCGCAATGCCGTATTCCTATTTTTATTCCCTGGTGAATGTCCAAGATATGAAATTTTAGGTCATTTAGTGTCTCTTGCTATTTGTACACAAAATCGTGAAGTCTTAGATTCAACGGGAATGTGGATGCAACAACTTGGTTCAACATCAGCACAAAGTGTAGGATTAGCTACATATATATTAGATGATTTTTTTGTTTATACACCAAATTCAGTTGATAAATTGAAGCAACTACCAGTGCTGGTGCCTTATTTCACCGCAAATTTATTAACAGCAATAGGAGAAGTATTCAAATTTGAAGATCCACCAAATGAATTATTAGAGTTAGTGGGTGATTGGATAGATGATAATCCAGGTTTATTAACGACATCTCTAACTGATAATCCAGCATTACCATCAGGTGGAATCCCTATGACTCCAATCACTCCAATTGCCGGACTTTTCAGGTAATTTGAAATAAATTATACTGATTATAATATACAGTTGAATAATAAATTATCATTGAATGAATTAAATACTTTTGGTTTATGATACGAAACAGGTGGTGTATATTAAGTCCAGCAAGAAAAGAATCTGTGAATTTCCACAAAGAAAAAGTTGAATCGGAGGATCGTTGTAAACTCTATTCAAAAATTCAACATTTACTTTTAGACGCTGTTCGAAGATTAAAGAATTGTACGGGCAATAAAAACGCAATATCAGCCCAGCATTTAGCACAAACAACACGATCATTAACGTCACTTTTAGAATCATCAGAAACGAATATTTCACAGGAAAGATCTGATCTTTCTATGGCAAGACTAGCTCAAGCTATTAGTACAGCTTTATCCGTGAATTGTATGTATGGGAACAAACGTAAGTATAAACAAATTAAATTTACATAGTTAAAAATTATCTTATTCATTTTTTTAATGCAAAATAGAAATGTAATTTATTACATTTTTTCATTTGGTTTCAGAAGAATTATTGGCAATTTTACAACCACTCGCATCGAAACATTTTCTTATTGAATTAACATTGTCTACTCATGGGACAAAAGTACCAGTTATTTAGTAATTTTATAAATATTACGATATAATTGTAGAAATGTATATAAATAAATGTATATTTTATTTTTAGCTTTTTATACAAAGGGTTTGAATGTTCGTTTAGCTTTTAATTGTTGTAATTTCTGCTTGTCCAATTCAAATTTTTTCCTTAGCTCTGCCAAATCTGTAAATAAATTATAAAATTAATTTGTTCAATGCAGTAATATTTTATAAAAAATGAATTTCATAAGATGAACATACGTTGCTTTTTAGATTCACGAATTTGGAATGTGTAAAAATTGAGTAATTGTTTCTTTTTATTCTTCCGTTCTTCTACTGTTTGTATTTTTTCAATTGTTGATTCTTTTCTTACTGGAGCAAATTGTCCCCGCTTTTTCTTACTTGATACAGTTGTCCATCCATCGTCTTCCTCTTCTTCCACATTTGCCGTTAATTTTGCTTCTACTTTTGAATCATATGATTGCATATATTTTTCAATTGTATTTTTCAGTTCTTTTTCATTTTGCACAACGGTAGAATTATATTCTTTACACCATTCTGTAAAAACAAATCGATTAACATTTTTATATTTTATATAATTTTATTCATTGAAGGAATAATTTGAATTAAATATGCAGAACTTACGCTGTATTCCAAGTATACAAGGATTTTCTTCTGTATTTAAAACAAATGTAACGTCTTTTTTGAGCGTTAATGCCTTCTCTAATGATGATTCTCTCATGAAAACAATGAATGCGATTTTAAATCCACCTTTTGGTCTTCCTGATTGAAATTTAGCGAATTTCACTGGTCCACAATTTTGATGAAATACTGATTTTAATAAATTCAAATTAACATACGGTGGCACATTAAGTACAAACAATGTTTTTCCTTTTGGACATTCAGGATCTTGATTTCTCACAGAGTGTTCTTTGAAAAACACTTGATGAGGATCTGAAGTTGTGGTATATTTTAACCACAATGCTAAAAAATAAATAATAAATTAAATTAATATTAAAATTGATCCCTAAATTATTACTATATAAATATAAATTAAACAACAAAACTTACTTCGAAAATTCCCAGGAATTTCTTCAGAAATCATGTTTGAATATGCAAACTAAATTTATTTTCGGTCAAGATTATTTTTAAGGTTAATTTGTACCACGCACCCTTCGACCACACAAATGTTATCTTAATTTAATATTTTTTAATTTACCATTTATCCGTTAATCTGAATAAAAAGTTTTTTATTTTATAATAATATTTTACATTTCAAGTATTTATGTATTTTCCTGTTTGAGGTTATGTTATTTTTACTAATATCATTGAAATCCAATAAAAAACAAAGTTAATTATTATAAGTGTAGTAACTTTGCAATAGGCCTAGGAGTAATATTTAATTAATATTTATTCTTTGATTAAAAATCTCGCATGTGATATATTAAAGTTACAATATTACACGTGAAGTAATTTTTGAATTTATTTTTGACTTGAGTGAAGGATGCTACACATGTGCACAAATGTTGCTTGCAAAGTGGCGCCTCTCGTGGCTAAGTTTTCGACTCTGCTCTATTTTTTATTATCTATGGCAACCGCTTGATCGAATGGCGCCACTTTGATTAATGACAAAAGCGCCACAATTATAAAATTATTATTCATAAAATTCAAACTGTCGAACACATTATTCACATTTCACAGTAGATATCAAAACATCGAAAGGTTAAGGTCAAATTTCGAATAAATTGATTGAATTGTTTCAATAATAACACTCTAATTTACACTCATAAAAGATCCTTCTACTGATCATGAAATTCCAGAAATCAATTTCAAATATGGAGTCCATTATTGTTTGGCGCTATGTAAATTATAAATTTACAAAACACATGAATTGTGAAGAATATAAATTAACTATTCTTACTTTTCAAATAGTTAAATAGCTTGAAGAATCACTACAAAATATGTAAACGACTGTGATATACATATATTTATGTATCTAAATATTAATACAATTATTTTGCCATGAAGAACAAAATATAATTTATAAGGGAAATAATTATTGATATATTAAATATAAAAACATATTTATATCGTTCATATATTATTAGATAGTTCATCAAAATATTCCATTAATAATTCAGTAAGTAATAAAATAGCAATTTGTGAATTTAATATTTTTATGGTATGATGTGAAACGATTACAAAGTATAATTATTACGTTGCAGCTGATATTATTATTTGTACACTTCTGAGAACGATGGAATAGAGGCTTTGGATAAATTAATCCATCTTAACGCATTTGTAATGATATTTTGAAAAAGCTATATCACTAATCGTCAATATAATGACCACGTGATTAGACAAAAGCCCTAAATGTTGTATTTGTATACTAATACAAATCTTTTCATTCCTGCTCAACTAGTTGTAATGTAAACGTCGGTGCTTGAAAAATAAAATTAAACGTTTGCTATACAGTAAAATATTGAATGATAAATAGAAAAATATTGCGAGTTAAATAGGTAAATCAGTAAAATAAAAAATATATTATTTATAAAAGTATTATTGTCAAGTGATTATTGAAAATATTAGTGAATGATTATTAAAAAAATATTAACAAAGTGTAGTGAAATTATTATTAAAAAAAATTGTCACAGTGAACAAAATCGTCACACGATCTTTTATCAATTAATTAATATTACTAGTAAAATTAATTTAAAAATCATAAGTCTCTATTTATTATTATTCTCTTATTAGTATTAAAACAAAAATTTATTATTTATAGGTACTGTTAAATTTATTAAATTTAATATTGAGCAACAAAATGAATGATCAATTGCATTGTGGAATAATGAGTCCATCAACAAGTGGTGAAAATACCCAGATGGATGAAGGAACAGATGAAGAAATAGATGTATTAAACTGCACTGATGATAAAATATGTGAAGTAATAAATCGTCCACATATTTCTTTTCATATAACATCATTCATACCTGATTTTAATAACAGATATAATCAATTATCAACATTAAAATATCCACACTGTGTCAAAGCCAGTTTAGAACTCATTGGTATTAAATATAATAGTAATTTATGAAATAAAATATTGTTATATAATAACATATGAATTAATTATAAATGTAATATATAAGTTTTGTTGCAGTTGATATTATTCGTTTGAATTATCGAAAGGCAATGCAAGATTTTGAACTTCAAGTTTATTTGATAAATGAATATATTTTTGGAAAAATTGAAAAATTATATAAACAAAATGTACCTCGACCATATGTGGAATTTCAACTGATGGATACATTATTTAATTTTTTATCAACATTAACGGAAACACCAGACATACGCAATAACATAATACTAACTATTTTCCCTTGTGATGTTCCAAGATTTGATTATTTTGGTAATTTTATTTGTTATTGTATTAATCGATTGCGAACTGAATTATTGGATGCTGCTGGATTATGGTTGCAACAAGTAGGATTGAGATCACCATATTGTAAGGAATTAGTAATGCATGTAATGAATTACTTTCTTAAAGAAAGCCCGGATACAAAGCCAAATTTTATTGCTACATCAACCTCGTCACCACATTTTATTTCAAATTTATTGACGGTATTAGCTTATGTCTTTAAAAATATCAATCCATCCAATGAAATATTGCAATTGGTTGATTCTTGGATACACACCAATCCAAATGTGTTAACAATAACATTGTCATACACTCCACCTTTACCACCAGGAGCAATTACAATGCCATCAGTTCTTCCGATTGCTGGACTACTCAGGTATATTTATTAAATTATCCAAAATCAATAATCGTATTATTAAATTTATATTTATATCATTTTATTATTATATCAGTTGGTGTGTTTTACATCCAGCGAGAGAAGAAGCGTATCATTATGATCGACACAATCCTGTAGAGTGTGAACGTTTTGCTCTTTTTACTTCAATCCATCATAGAGCTTTGTTCGCTGTGTCCAGTCTAAAAAAAAATACTTTGAATCAACATGTCATAGCAGCACAAGATTTAGAAGAAATTATTGAAAAATTAGTAGAACGTTTACGTGCACCGCTGGCAACTGTTTCAAAGGCCAGTTACATTTTTGCAGCAGGACGATTATTTGAAGTTATTCAAAGTACAACAGCTGCAAATTGTATATATGGAAATAAACGTGAGTTAACGAATATTAATTGTATAATAAATTATACATTTATATTCGTATCATTTGTTTAATATATTTATTGTGTTTAATTTCAGAAAAATTGCAATATCTTTTGGGAATTCTCGGTGCAGTACATTATTGCTATACAAAATCTTCATGAATGTAATATATATTCGATGTACATATATAATATGATATATTCAATAAAATTTTATAATTTAATAAATAAAAAGAGGTTAAACGTTTATGTAACAATTATAATTGTCGCAAATTCTCTTTGTTCAATTTAAAAATCACGCATGTACCAGTAATTTTTTCTATAATAATTTTTTTTTTCAATTAACCTAAAAGGTGGCAGCACTTTACGGCTCTTTTTTTCCCGAAGTCTTATGCCATCTTTCAAGGTATAATAATCCAAGTATGTATTACATACTTCAAGATAATACATACGCAGAATAAAGAAGAAATTAATCCATAACATACAATAATTAAATGACACTGTAATTCAATAACAAATAGAAATGAAGATGTGTATTGATCAATTTAACATTCTGTTATCTGAGTACACACAAAGAAATAATACAACATATCACAAACTTATATGCATATATTAAATATAATGGATCTTGCGTATACTTTCTCTATGAAAAAAAAAAAAAAAAATACTTTTACATAAACAATAAAATATACATGCATATATATACACTGGTGGATTATCCGATGGTAATATATTTATAAATAAATTTTTGCATACAACAGTTTATTCGAAAAATGAAAGATAAAAATTTATTGTGACTGTACATAATTATTTTCTATTGTATAATTATTTTTTTTCAGTTCACATGAGTATAAGCAAACCGACAGTAAATCACAATGTAGTACATATGATGAATCAATATAATGATCTGTTGATTTGCAGTTGTCTGCTGTCTATAATGACCAATGACCTTCACATATATATATATTTATACAAGTATATACATGTACAAAGAAAAAAAAAAAATTCATGTACGAGCATGTCTTGTCACATCGGCATGATCTACACAACAGATCACGTGCTTTGTTAAACAGTTTGGGGTTAACCAATGATATCCACAATACTGTTCAGTCGTTCACGGCCAATGTTTAAGCATGTTTGTTCCTAATTGTCACAATTAATATATTATTATATATGGTATAAATAAAGTGCTCAGTAAGGTAATATATTTTTTTACAATTTAATTATTGTATGTGGATATTTGTCTATTTCAAGCATCAAAAGTACATTTAAAAATCACAATTACTGAGTTGCCATTATTGTTTTATATATAGAATAATGTTATATATTTTAATTGCAATCGTTTAAACTGATGAAAATAATTAAAATTATCGGTAAAGTACTTGTTAAACACACAAATTAAATATATATCTACATATATATAGATATTATGTAGTTAATTACTTTATTGGGGTTATATATATATTCATTTATTTATTTATTGAGTTGAAGCTAAATAATTTTTATTTTATAGTATTTTTGTTTTATGTCGAGTTATAGAGAGTACACCTTTATTACCTTTAATCTTTATTACCACTTCATGTTATTTTGCTTCGTCATGTCTAAATATGTATATATAGTATGCATACATACATATGAATGTATGTATGTATGTATGTATTTCTAACATTCAACAGATAATGAGAGAAATAATTTAGAAATATTTTATGACTATGGTAAAATAACGTAGCCGGCAAGACATGAAACAGCTCGGGCTGTTCACTTTTCCTTTACATCAATCAGTTTCAATTGGGGACTCATATGAGATACATTGTGTGTGTGATGCATTGTAATAATATTATTTAAAGAAATTTTTCAAATATATATGTATTAATATACAAGTACTTATCAGTGACAAAAATTTATTACAGTAATTAATTTTGTATATTGATAATAGTGTCGTTGAAACAGGAATTTTTCTCGAAATTAATTTGTTAGTTATTTATTTAATTATTATTTGTTATTTATAAGCGTGAAAATTTTTTTTCAACAATTGATATCATTTTCAGAAGCATTATAACTGATAACAGTTGAATAATTGTGAAATTGCCGGGAATATGTCAATACAATAATTTATTTTCTTATTAAATTGATTGTGTATAACCTGGATGGAAGAATGTGCTTTATACTGTGGATAAAAGTTAAAATAAGGCCAAGTTAATTAAAAACACTTGAAATTCAATGATGCTCAAACAACAACAATCATTGAAATTCAATGAACATACTTGATTTGTTATTTTTTTCTTTCTTTAAAAGTTTCTTTTACGTTTATCTGTTTATCTTTGCCAAACGTGAAATGCCCTTTTATTTACACAAATGAACATTGACATGGTTTATCTATCATTTCCGCACGCGGATGTTATCGTGCTGATATTTGTTTTAACATTATAATAAATATTCATTGTCCACAGTAGTTATCGGGTGACAAACTTGACTTCTAGTCGACACTTAATCCAAGAATTGCTCATACTAGCTATCACTTTGTACATTACAATTGCACCATATCACAAATTGAAAGTCATCGTATATATTGCCCCGAGCGCAACAATTTTTATCGTGTTTTGTATCTTTTTTCAGTGTTAACACACTCAATTTATTATTTTCTTATTTTTTTTTTTCTTCATTTAATCGTACTTGGTTGTTGTCTTCTATCTAATTTAATATTTGCTCTGTTCAACCTTACTCCTATATTTTGTAAAGATATCAACATTATCACTCAGAAGTTTATAAGCACAGTAAAGAGCACATTCACCGCTTGATAATTTCTTCAAAGACAGTTAATTAATTTTTAATTTAATTTCACAATCACATCTATTTTATTTGTGCATTAATATTTGTAAATATATTTTTTATTTTATTTTTCATTTCATTTACCAGATTATTTTGATGAGAAAGGAATCTTGTGACTGATGAAAAAAAAAAAGTAATAATAATATGGATTCAAAAGTAGCAGTAGAAAAGAAAAAAAATCCTCGGGAGGGAGCTAATCCTTTCAGTGCTCTTACATTTACGTAAATATTTTACTTTATTTTATTTATTTATTTTTTTCTATTCTTATTGTTGGTATTATTTTTGTCTATTATAGATCTAATTAATAATATGATTTGAATTATTTGCAGATGGGTGTTGAATACATTTTTACTTGGCTACAAAAGAGATTTAGAAGTGGACGATCTCAGTAGACCATTGAAAGAGCACACAAGCAGTATTATTGGTGCTAAATTATCGACAGCTTGGGAAAATGAACTTGAACGTTTCAATAAAAAACATGGATCGTCGAATAAGTCTGAAAATTTTGGTTACTACAAAAAACGAGAGACTCCAAGTTTAAGACGAGCATTAATCAAAGTTTTTGGTGCACGAATTGCTTTATATGGCATCGCTCTGGCTATAATGGAAATTCTATTAAGGTAATAACAAAAGAATTACAATAACGAGTATGGTAAATTAATAAATTGAATAAATTAATTAATAATATTATAATTGTATTTGTATTTTAGAGTACTTCAACCTCTTGCTCTTGGACGCCTGTTGCGATATTTTTCCAGCAATAACATGTCAAAGACTGAAGCATATCTTTATGCAAGTGGTGTAATATTGTGTTCAGCAGTAAATATATTTGTGATTCATCCTTATATGATGGCGATTTTTCATACGGGTATGAAAATGCGAGTTTCATGCTGTTCTCTTATTTATCGTAAAGCTCTAAAACTATCGAAAACTGCTTTGGGCGAAACAACAGTGGGTCAAGCGGTTAATTTACTGTCCAATGATGTTGGGAGATTTGATACTGCATTAATATTCCTTCATTATCTTTGGATTGGACCATTAGAAACAATAATCATTACTTATTTAATGTATCGACAAGTTGGATTAGCAGCTATTTTTGGTGTCGCTGTACTTTTGATGTTTATACCACTTCAAGGTTGGCTTGGAAAAAAATCATCGTCATTACGTTTTCGTACTGCTGTGAGAACAGACGAAAGAGTGCGTTTGACAAATGAAATTATTCGAGGCATTCAAGCAATTAAAATGTACACATGGGAACTTCCATTTAGTGATCTAATTAAAAATGCCAGAAAACGAGAAATTAATGTTATCAGACAAACTAGCTATATAAGAGGTGTAATAATGTCTTTTATTATGTTTGCAACAAGATTAGCCCTCTTTGTAACAATACTCGCTTATGTGCTCGATGATCATTTAATTACTGCCGAAACAGTGTTTATGTTAACAGCATATTACAATATTTTGCGTCAAAATATGACGGTATTTTTCCCACAAGGTATTGCACAAATTGCCGAGGCTCATGTATCTATTAGACGTCTGCAGGAATTTATGATGAATGATGAAATTCAATCTACAAAAAGTTTAACACATAAAAATACCAATTGTAAAGACGCACAGAAAAATGAAAATGAATCACAAATTCATACGGTAAATGAAGATGATAATAAATCAGTAATTCTCGAAGGTGTTAATGCTAAATGGTTGGAAAGTGATAATGAAGATACACTACAAAATATAAATATAAATATTAAAGCTGGCCAATTAATTGCTGTGGTTGGTCAAGTGGGTGCAGGAAAATCAAGTTTATTGAATGTTATTCTGAAAGAACTTCAAATAAATTCTGGAAAAATGATATTACCAAGTAAAATTGCATATGCCAGTCAAGAGCCATGGTTATTTGCCGGTTCTGTACGTCAAAATATTCTTTTTGGCCGACCAATGGATTATCGTAAATACGATCAAGTTATTAAAGTTTGTCAATTGAAACGTGATTTTACATTGTTACCTTATGGCGACAAAACAATTGTTGGTGAACGTGGAATAAGTTTATCAGGTGGACAACGTGCGAGAATTAATTTGGCAAGAGCTGTTTACGCTGATGCACCTCTTTATCTTTTTGATGATCCCCTAAGTGCAGTTGATGCGCATGTAGGCAAACATATGTTTGAAGAATGTATCGATAAATATTTACGAGGACGGATACGAATACTTGTTACCCATCAAATTCAATTTTTGCATAATGTCGATAAAATAATTGTATTAAAAGACGGTAAAATTGAAGCTGAAGGTACATACGATCAGCTTCAAAGTATGGGCGTGGACTTTGGTCGTTTATTAGAGTCAGCACCAACTGTTAAACCAGACGATGAAGCATCATCGGTGCCACAAAGCCGAAGTGCTTCTCGTCATCCAAGTATTTCATCAATGAGTTCATTTATGACAAATGACACGACAGGATGGGGCGAAAATACTCCTGAAGAAGTTGATGAAGGACGATCAAAAGGAAGCATTGGTGGCGATGTTTATATGTCATACTTAAAGGCCGGTGGAAATTATTGTGTCATATTTGTAATTATGTTACTGTATATCGCAACACAATTAGGTGCAAGTGGTGGCGATTGGTTTATTGCTTATTGGGTTAATTTGGAAGAGACGAATCGAACAACTTCATCAATTGTTAATACTACAAACAACAATTCGACAATAACCTCAGACTCATCCAATATAGTGCTAGCAAGATCTACGTGTGTATATATATTCACTGGATTAACTGTTTTTACGATAATTGTCAGTGTGATAAGATCATTTGCCTTCTTTGAAATGTGTATGCAAGCATCAAAACGACTTCATGACGCCATGTTCCGTAGCATTAGTCGTGCGACAATGTATTTTTTTAATACAAATACATCTGGACGTGTTTTAAATCGTTTCTCTAAAGACATGGGCGCAATCGATGAATTATTACCAGTGGCATTAATTGATTGCATCCAGATTGGATTATCATTGTTAGGTATAATTGTCGTTGTTGCTATTGCTAATCCATGGTTACTTATTCCAACGGGTATTATTGGTATTGTATTTTATTTTTTGCGCGTTATTTATGTTTCAACTAGTCGTAGCATTAAACGACTTGAGGGCATTACAAGATCGCCGGTATTCAATCATTTTAGTGCAACACTACAGGGTTTAGCGACAATAAGATCATTTGATGCAAATGATGTGCTTATTGAAGAGTTTGATCGTCATCAAGATCTCCATTCGTCTGCTTGGTATATATTTATAGCGTCATCGCGAGCCTTTGGCTTTTGGTTGGATATTGTTTGTTTGTTTTATATACTTTTGGTGACAATAAGCTTTTTAGTAATGTCAGACGATTCGAATTCCGGTGAAGGTGGCAATGTTGGTTTAGCAATTACACAGAGTATTGGACTCACTGGTATGTTTCAATGGGGAATGAGACAGAGCGCTGAGCTAGAAAATCAAATGACATCGGTGGAACGTGTGAAAGAATATACAAATCTTGAGAGTGAACCACCAATGGAAAGTCAACCTGATAAAAAACCACCGAATAATTGGCCGCAACAAGCAAAAATTCAATTTAAAAATGTTTATTTGTCTTATGCACCGATGGAGCAACCTGTACTTAAGAATCTTAATTTAACAATTGAACCAAGAGAACGTATTGGAATTGTTGGGCGCACAGGTGCTGGAAAATCTTCATTAATGGCTGCACTATTTCGTCTCGCGCGTATTGAAGGAGTTATTGAAATTGATGGGATTAATACAGGTGAAATTGGCCTCCATGATTTTCGTTCAAAAATTAGTATTATTCCACAGGAACCTTTTCTATTTTCGGGCTCGCTAAGAAAAAATCTCGATCCATTTGAGGAATATGAAGACGAAGTTCTCTGGGCAGCACTTGAGGATGTTGAATTAAAAGAAATGGGATTAGAATCTCATGTAAATGATGGTGGCACTAATCTTAGTGTTGGTCAACGGCAATTAGTTTGTCTTGCTCGTGCCATTGTTAAGAGAAATAAAATTCTTGTATTAGATGAAGCAACAGCAAATGTTGATTCTCGCACTGATGAATTTATTCAAAAAGCCATCAGACGTAAATTCTCTGATTGTACAGTACTTACAATTGCACATCGACTTAATACCGTTATGGATAGTGATAGAATTTTAGTTATGGATGCCGGTTCAGCTGTGGTATGTTGATAATATTTTTTTTTCTTCTTATTTCCCAAATAATTCATGATAATAATATTTTTTTTTCTACTTTCATTCATAGGAATTTGATCATCCACATGTGTTATTGCAAAATAAGGACGGTTTCTTGACGAATATGTTGAAGGAAACTGGCAATACTATGACTGAAATATTGACAACAATTGCGAAAGAAAATTATGAAAACCGGCAATCAGGATCAACGACGGCACTTTAGTAATTAATATAATAACATTAATATGTTATTCATTCGCCAAATGCCCGTAACTATTCTTTATACACGATCTTAATAAAAATTTAAGTTTTTGATAGTTATTGACCTTTTTCGAGAAAGTAAATATGTGTGTGGTTGGGAAAAATGAATGCTTTCAAGAAATATGTGATATTTTATCGCACACGGTTGTGCCATTTGCGCGCCGTAGCAAAATTTTTTATTATGATTATCTTGGAATAGTAAATTGTTTTCTTTATCATACATATGTTTTTCCGTTTGATTGTTTTGTTCATCACGGATATAAATTAGACAATATTAATTAATCATCAACACGCATGTGTCGAAGATAAGATACACACAATGTTCTACTTCTTCTTCAAATTATTATATCATGTATCTTCACCCGCCTATGAACAATTGAATTTAATTATAAATACCCAGTATTATTGTATGAAATAGAAATTTATCATAATCTTTACTTGATGATGATTTCATGAAAGTGCACTTAAAATATATATTTAATGTCTCTTATACAAGCATATGAATTCATAATGATTTAATTATTCACGTTGTAAATAATAAGGAGAATAAGACTAGGAGAATATATGTGTATTTTTGAAATAATAAAAGAAGATAAATAAAGTTATTTGTATACACAACTCCGATGTGAATAAATATTTTTCTACGTGAATCAAAATGGCTTTGAATGTGCTAATTGACAATAAAATCAAAGAAAAAAATATTTATAAATAAATATATACAATTATTTAGGTCATGGTGCTTTTTACAGTGCAATATTGAATAAATTGTTAATTATTGACGGTTGGAAAAATATTAATTGTTTTAAAAAACATGTGCAAGTGTAATAAAATTGTATACATGGTCAATTTGATTATAAATTACCAGCAATATATAAAACATAATAAATTTTTATCTATAGCTGGATGGTTGTATTATTGTTACTGTATATTATTATGAACAATAAATTGGATTATTTATGAGCTGATCGAGCAAAAATTCCATAATATCAGCGTTTCAATCAGACATTTGTTGCTTCATACTTTTTATTGAGAGTAAAGAAAACCAATTACCTTTACAATAAAATTTATATATTTAATAAAATAATTAATTCACAATTTGTCAATTATTAATTTTTATTATTGTTATTCAATATTATAACTAGTAAAAGATATAAAAATTTTAAATAAAATTTAATATTAGATAATATAATTAATTAAATGAATAAATATAATTAAATGAAAATGTATCCTAACCTCAAAGTACAACTGCCTAATAATAATAAAAAAAAAAAAAAAGGAATAAAGGCGTATACATTAACATAAATTGTTTATCAACATTCATTTATAATACTCAATTACGTTTTTTTTTTATTTATTTATGCCTCACAATGGACATTATTTTGTAGGAATAATTAATACTGCGCTTAAACATTTTTTCATTGTTTTTTTGCGCATTCAATTTGTTTACAATATCGACTTATTCTTATTTCATTTATTAAAAAAAAAAATATATATATACATATTCTGTTCTCAATTAAGAAAGCTCACATGTATCAATGAATTAACAAATTATTACGGTGTGTTCATCAGCACTAATTATCGTACTTACAATAGTGCTACATAATACTGGCAGTAAAGAGATTACTGTAATTACGATGGAATTATTCAATGTTTTAGAAAGAAAATAATTGCTAGACATTTTTTCATCAATAAATATAACATATAAAAAAAAAATTTTGTCCATCAAATTATTACATAACATGTTTTTCTTTCCGGATTTCTTCATCATAATTTGCTGCAGAAACTTTACTTAAAAAATGTGAAGCAACCTCATTTGGCTCTTATTAAACAAATTATTCAATTTAAAAATATCAATAAAAATGTTTGTTACGTATATAAATACATGAAAATATAAATATTTTCCAATTAAATAAATAGAGCTATAGTAAAAATTTTTTACTTGGCTTAATAAATACTAATAGATCCTCATAGAGTCTCGATAGAATTTTTTAAGCTAGGTATAGCTGCATATTCGAATACAATTGGAATATTTCTACTATTAATTGGCCGCGAATATATACAATGCTTAATTATAAAATGTAAAAATAGTAATTATTATAATGATGACAATAACAGATAATTTTACTTTGACGAGAAAATGAATGTATAGAATGAGAATGAATTTATAATTTTATACAAGCACTTCTAAACTTCCGTGAGAATGTGCTTTTGGAATAACATTTTTTGTTTGAATAACCATTGCAACTGATTGATTATCATTTGAATTAGATGATGATCTTGGTGGCATTGCTAATCTTAATTGGCACCAAAATTTGTTGCCACCAATATCATTTTCAGAATTTATTTTCCATCGAAGAACTTTTAATTTATTACAAACTGACGATGTATCAACGCCAGTAACACCAGTACGTCCAGTTAATTTTGCGAACGATGTAAAATTCGCAAATTCATTTAAAATAATAACAATAACGCGATTATTTATTAATGACAGCGATTTTAATGCTGCACTCACGTTGGCCTCATTCCATTCGTTTGATAATGAATTTTGACTAAGGATAACAATTATTCGTCGAGCGGCCGATGCATGAGGTTCAATTTCCATGTGCCCTAGAAATAAAATCAATTGTTTGTTGCATTATAATTCACTCAATGGAAAACTCATATAAATATAAAAAAAAAGATATTTAAAAAATAATTAAACTTACAGTTGCATTTTGAATGAGAAATTTCAAGTGTTGTACACTTATATCGATATTTCATTTCCAATGTGGGCACCAATGTACCGACTGTGAGTGCACCATCTTTTTCGTGATAACATACCAATGCATCAAACTCTTTTCCATCTACCAATTAAATTTTTCAATTAATTTAAAAAATAATATATCACAATAATAATTGTATTTCAGTGAATGATAATTAAAAGTATTTTACAATTTATTAACTTTAATATTACTCACCACTACCATCTGTGCAAAAAAATTTATCACGACAGATAATTGCTATAGACAGCCAACACCTAATGTAAAAAGCAATTGCTGTGGCAATGATAATAATACCGAGTACCACCAACAACAAAGCTTTTCTCCATGAGCCAACGCGGATTCCAAGGTCAAATGGGGGGTCTGCAATAATGAGAAAAAAGAAATATTCAATGTTAATTTCTTTTGTCCAAGAAAATTATCCTGGGAGCGTTCTCGAGATTGAAATTAAAGATGACAAAAAAAAAACGACTAAAAGGAAGCATAAAAAAATAAATAGTAAAACTTTAAATTACCTCGACGATAAATATGAGCTGATAAAATCATTTCATCATCGGCTCCATTGCTGATTATGCATTCATATTCACCATAATCTTTTGGTTTTGTTCCGACTATTTCCAAATAAGAACCTACAACCTGTTCATCCTCCCTGTAAACAAAATAATTAGTTAACAAATAAACCTCATATACTTCTCACCTGTATGTAAAATAACAACCATAGAACAAAAAATGATAAATAAATAAACAGTACATTAATATTCATTTACAAACGTCGATCTCATAGTATAGTTTCAAGGGTAAAAAGTGTTTGGACAATAATGAACAAAACAAAATGAATAAAAATAAATGCACAAAAATAACAAATAAAACTTGACGAAACAAGAAAGAAGATGAGAATGATGGGCCCATGATGTGTACGCGAATGGTTGAAAATGAAAGAACGAGATATAATATTGGTAGGCAAAACCACCATGATGATTATACTTCGTGCAAAAAGTGCACGAGAGAAAAATAGAAAAAGAAAGATAAAATAACCAAAGGAGGAACGGAAGAAGAACGTTGGAAAGCTATCATTAGTGTAATGATGGAGCAAGCGCCAACCCGATGAGAGATTCCCAACTTCTTGTGTCCAGTTTATTCTTTACTTTTTCTCTCTCATCATTCTCATCCTTCGCTTCACCTGTTCCCCCGCTGTATGTATATATATATATAATATACATATATATCCATGTATTATTTAAGGAATTTACCAAGCCAGAGAGTGTAAACTACACAATAAATGAAAAATGAAATAAAAGACACAAAAAAAAAAGTGAAATGAACATGAAATAAATATAATAAAATTTTTACCTGGAGACACGATGCTGTGAGATTCTACCGTGAACTGGTACAGTGAAATTGCTACCAGATTTAGCCCAAGTAACAGAGTTTGTTGCATCCGGTAGATCAACTTTACCCAAGTAAGCTTCACAAAAGAGTCTGGCGGCGCCTCCAAGGGACACCAACTGTGATATTGGCTTGTATGTGGGTAATGGCTTTCCCGTGTATCCACTTGTTTCTCCTCCTGCTTCAATAATACCATTAAGTTGTTAAATACACTTCACTTTTATATTATTTTTTTATTTATTTTAACTTGTTTATTCAATGCTCAGTAGTTTTTTCATACAAATCGATTATTATATATTTGCTTCATAATAATTATGATGATAATAAATTTAAATTAATTTTATAAATAAAACTTACCAACAATTTCTAAACTAATATCACCGGCAAGTATATCAGTGTCATTTCTGGCACGACATGAATATTGTCCTGCGTCTGATGCACGTGCTGAATGAGTATAAATTGTTTGATTTGCACTCTCAGGATATAATATAAAATGACTGACTGCTCCTGGCCAAGGATATGCTCTATCATCTTTATACCTGAAAAAAAAATATAAAAAATTAACAAAAATATAAAGTAAATTCTATTCTAAATTTAATGTTCAGGTAGAAATTTTGTAGATAAAAAAAAAAAGGAAAAGTTTTGCTTCAATATGAGATAGTAAAATCGATCTTTTTTTATCTTTACATACATGTAAAGACTTCGAAGAATCACATACAATACTTATGTTATCAACAGCTGCAATATATATAATATATATCTACACGTGGATATACATAAACTGAAAAATATTTGCCATATATAGCATAATTTAATGTGCATACATATAAAAATTATATACATTGAATTTGAATAGTGTAATTTAAATTTTTATTCTAAAATTATATTTCTTGAAAATGGTAATGACGAATATTTTCTTTTTTTCTTGTCACACGTTAATTGCAATGAATATATCGTAATAACAATTGTAACACCCATGACGAATAATAATATATACTGTATATATTTTGTGTAAATTGCGTGCATGTCTCCATTCTCTTTTTCAAGTGAGAGGGAAGTTAGACATGGGGATATATAACTTGTCCTTCTTTTTTTTTTTTGCCCTCTATCTCTCTCGTGCACCCTCTCACATTCTTTTTTATATTTCTAAACGATTCTACGAAGAGAAAAGTGGAAGATTGCCCTCGCGCTCGTTCAAAATGGATCGCGCCGCGAGAAGGCTTAAAGTATAGCAAAAGTGCCCAAGAACACATGTATACATACACATATGTATACATATATGTAATACACACGGCGTGCCATGCTCATCAATTATTTTCGGCGGTTCGTGGAAGAGGCCACACAGCCGGTGATGAGTAAAAAGACGTGCAGGAAAAAAAAAATGCACTGAAATGAAATACAGACTTGTAAATGAAGAGAATTAAAAAAAAAAAAATATGTATTACACAATTATTTAAATATAAAATGAAAAATATAATTTATAATTATTTATAAGAAATGTAAGATTGAGAATGAATTAAAATTTAAACAAAAGACATTTACATTGATGCACCTTCATGTCTTTCTATAACAAGAGTTTTTGAGCGTTGAGGACGTGGCGCAATTGCTCACGTTGCCGGTTTAAAAGCCACGATAATTGTCTTCTGGAAAGGGATATAATTGGTCCCTGCGTGAGAAGCCGCAAAGATAGAGTGGACATGATGTGAGTGAGAGATAGACAAATAAAATAGAGAATAAAAGATTGACTCTCTCATATTATGTGTGTATATGTGTGTGATGTGGGCTCTCTTGTGAATTACTTGGAATATACACCAACATGTATATATGAAATTCTCTTTTACTTTGAGTTCACTTCTTTCTTTGGATCTCCTCTTATTCTATCTTATATATTATATATATATTTCTTCTACATCCATGGTCGACGATGTTGCTTGCTGTTAATGCACAGTCATCGATTTAATTTCTTTGTTGTCCTGGGCGGGAGACGAACGAGTTCTCTTTTTCTCTTCTCCCTGCATGATACTATCATGAACGGCTTTGCTAATTTGCGTCTGGTCCTCCACAGTCCACTATCCAGAAAAAAAGTTCCTTCCATTCTTTTTCTTTTTCCAATAAATAAATTGAATATATAAAATATATATATTTATATATAAAGAAAGACGTATAACCTGAAAAATCGTTTTATTATGTCTTTACCCTTTATGCCATTTCCTTCCATTATTGTTATTATTATTATTATTTCAAATGATCCATATATTAAGTGACTGGTTAGCGATGTACAGGTATTTTTCCAAGGAGGGTTATTTCATATACTTTCTCGCACCGACGACGGCCTTATTATCCAGTTCTAGGAAATCATGTTGCGTGCGTGCACTCGCGCCATTTTCTCATTACATTCGTGTCCATCATCGCATTACGTGTATATATATATATGTATTTTTATCTATAGACATTATTGTATAAAACGACTGAGCGCGTACTTCAATTCGCAAAAGCTTTAACATAACCTCAATCAACACAAATGGTCTATGCACGGAAAAAATGATATGTATATATGTAATAATCTGCCCGATTACTCATAAGTACGTACGTATATATATCTTGATATGTTTTGTGAGAAAAAAAAAGCAGAGAATAAAAAAAATTCACATATAAATGTAGAAGAAAAGAAAAAAAGACACACGGGACACTTGTTTTAACGGGAGTGTTCTCTTGTATATTTCTTGTTTCTCCGTTAAACTGACCAGGTTTTTTTATTATTTCTTCTTAAATTTCTAACGTTTATATTTTTCTTTCAACAAATGATGTTAGTTTATTTATATAATATATATTTTTTCAGTGATTTACCGTCAATTTGTCCCGTTGCGAATTCAATTTTCCCGCTAAAAAAAAAACTCATAAATGGCGGTATGAATTTAAAAAAAAAAAAAGCAATGATAATGGCGAGTAAGAACATTTTAGTGATTGACAATATAAGCCTTAAGTAAAATAATAATAATGAATAAGTAATAAAGAAATAAAAGAATATGGTAACAATAGTCCCCTATTGAGTGATATAACCACAGCTACATAAAGAAGAAACATAAGACGACAAACGAACGATGGAAAAGGAGAATGAGGGCAGAAGAGGGAGAGGGCGCCAATGGGCGCATGTGTGTGTCGTCATGTTCCTGGGGAGTTCTGCGAAATTACCAGACATCGAAGGTTCGATCGAGCAAAAAAGGAAAAAAAAAAAAAAAAAGAAAAGAAAATATAAAAATAAATGAATACGATCTCACGACTTCCTAATAAGTATTGTGACAGACATATTGTCGAATTAGTATGGCATTTTCGTCATTTAGTATGTAACACACAAAACGGATGTCTTACTCTTCAGTCAGGAAACAAAGGAGTCTGAATATAAAAAAAGGACAGAAAAAAATAAAATAAAAGAAGAGAGTGAGAGAAGTCTGCAAATGCAGGTAGCAATTGTATATATATTATACATATATGTATACATGCAGATAACTATATTATATTACAATTGTCGTTCCACAGAACCCAACAGGAAACACGTATTCCGGTCTTTTTGCCATTTTTTTATTTCATTGGCTATATCTATATTACATGTAGGTATACATATATACACGATTATAAATGAGAATTGTAAAACGACATAACCTCATTCGTCGAATTGGAATTTAATGTGTTATTATTAATTATCAAGTTGCAGTATATATGATGAAAGCGAATTTGCCGAAATATATTATGATAAAAAGTCTTCTGGAATTGGCGGATCATCAGAAATACTATTGACGAAATGTATTTCAGAAATAAAGTATGAATAAAAACAAAAATTAAATAAATTCCCCAAAGACCAATGTGAAAAAGAGACATCGTGATTGAGAAGGAATTCATTTTAAGAAATACAAAAAAAACTCGCCAACACACTAGAGACCGGTCTTTCAGCAAACCAAAAAGATCACACAAATTTATACAAAAACACGTATACATAAGCAAGTTCATGAATTATATCGTTTTAAATTTAGTCTCAGTATATGAATTTAAGTAATGTCTCAATTTTATTTCAGGATACAAAACAATTTAAAATTATATCTTCATATATATAGACATATACATATATGTTTATGACGTATAAGAACCATTTATATTCATCCATACATAAATAAATTGTCGTTGGCGTTTGTTATATGTTTGAGCGTTTTCTTCAGGTCTAAGTTACATCACTATTTTGCTATGATGACTCACACACACGTTCTCCATCTCTCTACATTGTTTCGATCTACCTCATGCTATAGAATAAAATTTTATTCTCTTTTTTTCAAACCACGAGTCTGCTGAGACATCGTGTTTTAAACGTGTTTTGACACGTTTAAGAAAAATTATTTCTACATAACTTAACTTAAACGTATATTTAAGAATATAAAATAAAAAATATTTTTATATTTTATATTATCCCATAATAATTATCATGATATTCAACATTAATTATAAGTAGATGAAAATAATAGACACATGTACATGCGTGTGTCCGAGTGGAAAATGACTTTCCATGAAAGCAATTACTGTCCCACCGTTATTTTGGTTCAATTTATAAACATATATATATGTACATATGTCTATGTAAAAGTTGACTATTTGTTCCGAGTATAAAATCCCAACTGTATCCCTCACAATGTGTCCTGTCTATACGGACACGCCAGCTATCATTATAGTAATAGTGGGGCTGATGTCGCAGCACATCCGCACGTGGAAACGCCTCTCATATATGTATTCCAATTTATTCCGAAAAGAAAATAATAAAAGTAAGAAGGCAGGAAACAAAATAAAATAAATAAATATATGTGTCTATATATTCCTCATAGACATACATATTTGTTAGTCTATTAAATATTCCAACATCTAGATTTACACGAGAAAGATATGCTGTTCTTGTTGGATGGTGAAGTTTTATACCCTTGGTCTGTTAGAACACACGAACACAGATTTCTCAAGAAGATAATGATATCTTCGTGTTTCGTTTGCAAACCAAAGTGATCCTTCGCCACTGGAGAATATATATACAGACATGTGTGCTTAACAGGCGTCAGGGAAAAGAAGAAATCTGTAGAAATATAAATTTTAGGATAGTTCTCTCTTGTATTATTTCTTCAATTCCTTTTTGTATTATTGATGTCTATTTTTTTAAATAATTCGATGGCATAATTAATATTGATGATTATTTATACTGTCTTTAGACATAATACAATATATTTTATTGCAATATAAGATTTGCTTTTTATGTATCATCAACCTGGATATTTTGATGCTCTGTTTCTTTAGGTTGAAAAAATGACCTGAAAATTGCCTGTAATACAATGCGAGTCTGACTGAGAGTTCCGGTAAAGTCACTATATGGCAGTTATATAGTGAAGGGCATGTGAGATCGGAGTGAGACGCGAATGATATGAGTCGGAAAGTAAAAGAGAAAAAAAAAAAAACTGAAGAAGAATGAGAGTGGGAGAGAAAAGGTCTCTATACGAAGAAGTGACTTCAACTTTCTTTGTTCCGGTATACATACTTTTTTCCCCCCCATTAACCCTCCTCGCTTTTGTATATAGTTTGTGAATGTCCTTAGTTCTTTACTCCCTCAGCAGGATTATTGCAGACCATTCCTGCCCTCCTGCCGGGAATGCCCGTGGTTTAACACACCATTTTTAACGTTACATTTTTGGTCCAGGTATATATTCTACCAACCGCCGATTGAAAAATTCGTGGAAATTGTCGATAAATTATATTTTTTAAATTCTTTCCTTTTTAAAATATATATATATGTATGATTTACACCCGGTGATATAATGTATTTATACCAATGTAATTTGCAATTTATGATATTGCATCAGTTTATAAATAAACTACGTATACCGATGATGAATTGTAAATAATCTGGGAAATTCATGTATAATTGGATATTAATGTAATGAATGAATTATATGTATATTAGTAATCATTAAAGAATGAAAAATAAAATATACATATACAAGTATTAAATAATTATTTGTGAAATTATGATGATATTGATATTTCAAATTAAAGATAAATTAATTATTATTTTTTATTTACCATTCTATACTTCTGTATCCACGTAAACAACAGTGTATTGCTTTGAATGCTCCAACACTTGCGTATTCCATTGTAACTATTTCCTTGGTGAATCTTAAACCGCTTGGTATTGTTTTAAATTTAAACACTGAACAATAATCCTCAAGTTCATCATCACGTGAAGGTAATGGCGGTAAATTTGCAAATATTGTGTTGATAAATATTGTAAGAAAAATGAAAATTATTTGTAACATTTGTGATTCCGATGGCATTTTATTGTTTATTCTTCGAATGCCCATTGTATCATATATATTTCCAATGAATATTGTCTGAGTATGCAGTATATATCACGTTACTATTTTCTGTTCTTTTGTAATATTGTCCAGGTTATTCACACCACATATTCATTGTCGGCAAACATCCAAAGGATTATGAACTATCTTTTTTTTTTTTGCTTTTCGTTGAGAAAGCTAAATTCCCAGAGTATAACGACTTGTCTCTTTTTGTTTACCGCAATTAAACAAAATACGTATAGCTGGAAAGTATGTTTAACTATTTGTCGTTGAGCACGAACTGTTGATTGATTTTATTTACACACGTGCAATATTTCTTGTCTGTACACTCTCACGCACACACTCTAAATAAATAAAAGAAATTTATTTTGTATGACAGTCAATTTTCACTTTTATATAAATACACATTGTTATTTGCACTGTCTGGTACAGATATGATTTTTATTTCTATCACATATATGCCTAGATTGTTTCATACGAATCACTCTCACCTATATTATTCAAGAAAAAACATAAAAACAAATTTTAATGTAAATTAAAAATTTCACAGATTTAAATAAATTTGCCTAGAAGACTCGAAATTATTGATTGATATTTTAGCATTAATTATGATAAAAAATACCTTAGAATGTCCTGAACAATTGAAATTTGATTGATTTGTCAGTTGTTTGTAAACATTTATTTGAGAATAGCTTTGGATAATTGTAAATGTCACCACACGAGACAGAACCAAGACGTTAAACTACACCGAGCTACAACTCACAAGTCTCACGACTGACTGATGCAAAATGCAAGGCAAACCATCAGAGTGAGAGGTATAGACTTACGTATATATGTATACAATAAATGGGCGGATGTGCGGTAGAGGTAGTATAGTAATATAACGTGTTTCAGCTTGTTTGTATATACATATATGTATGTGTATCAACGTTAGCCTCAGGACCTGATGTGTTTTGCCTGTTGCTTCCCACTCTGCACTGCAAATTTATATACATTTATGATTAAACAATATACATACATACATCCAATATATATACATGCATATGTATAATAAATAATATAAATTGTTATATATTCAATGTTATTTAAACAATAAATAATACACAAATACAACCTGTTAATTATTTGTATGTTATGTGTATGATATAATAATTGTTATGCTTTATAAATATTTTATTCAATAAAAAAAATGCTAGTTTTAGGTTAGAGTTGTATTACTTATGTTGTATATTTTATATACAAGTCTATAATTTATTAATTGAACTTTAATTTTTTGTTTAATAACAATATTTGAGCGCATTAAAAATTTGGTGGAAAGTAATATTGAATGTGTAACGCCATCTTGGATTCATAGCGACAATATAGGTTATATTTTTGAATTTATTTAATCTGTTGGTAAGTTACCAATTGATGGAAATATTGGAGGGTAATGTACGAATTATTCATTATTATTTTTTTTTTTAATAGATTATTCTCCTAAATATCGATATCATTATTATTACTATAATCATAAATATGATGTAACGATAAAAAATTGTTAAGCACAAATAAAAAAATTAAATATAATATTGATATGATTAATAGAATTGGAGATATGTTATAAAAATGCTATGTAATTATATACGATTTATAAGAAGATAATCTTCCAAGTAAAGCACATGTATGTGAAGCATATGAACATATTTTATGTATAATATACGGAGTTAATAATACCATCTAGGTTTTTAATAATTATTAAGTATTCATCGGTGTATATAATACATGGAATAAGAGAATAAGTCACTGATAATACATTAGTATCGCATAGAACGATTCATATTTCTTACCAAGTTAAGTCCTACCTTAATTTATTCATAAACATCATATTATTCTTTATATTTTTTCTTTCTTTTATATCAGCAATATTTCGAATGACAATGACTATTAATAATTTTACTTCATTTTTCTCCTTCAGCAGATAATATATTCTATTCCATGAGTTATTCTGAAATAATATAAACGTTAAAATGTCACGTAACGGGTCAATTCGTTGTGGCTAGATAAGCTGATTCTTTTCAACGATGAAATAAGAAAAAAAAAATGTATAACACTTAGAAATCTACATATATATATTTATAATCACAAAGCAATGATGGATCATGATGAGATGAAGTTTATACATATATTTACATTACACATACATGTTTGTTGCCTCATAAACATGTCCAATTAAAATATGATACAACAAATAAAATTAATTATACACGATTATTTTCATTAATCGAGAAAAGCACTATGTACATCATATTAAAAGGATGTGTATATATACATAAAACCTACCATTTACCTGCGACCTAGTTAGTGGGCTTCCAACTTGTATGTATAATTATTCATGAAAAAATGATATATACTCGGTGAAGGAGCAACGAGTTTATACATGATGCCGCAATGCGTTTTTCCTATTTTTATCCTGCAATTATACCTGTAAAATATATTAACTATACATCACATTTATATATTTGCATATAACAATCGATATAATAATATAATTTCTAAATAATTTATTCATTTATTAAATATTAATTGAATGTATTATCAAAATTGTCTTCTCTTTCCGTTAGTTCCTACCGCCATTTTGTTAATTTTGTTACTTGAAAAATATTTTCTATTCTTTCTATTTTTCGTTCAATATATATTTTCGTCACAAGATAAATGACGCAGAACTTCTTATCCGAGGCCAAGGACACGAAGGATAAACGTGTTATTTAGGGACGACCAATTGTTTCGCCGTTGATCGTACAGGATCGTAAAATTTCGTGCCCAATGGCAGCATAGCTAGGGGGAATAAAGAATATGGCGGGAACATTGTTGTTTTAGTTTCCCTTTCTCTCATTCTTCAATTTTTCACCTTCTCTTGCGCTCTTTCTAGCTCTTCACAATATGACCAGGTGGATTAACAGTAGCTGAGAACACTTGGGGTTCCTCTCCCTAGTCTTTATTCGAAACGCAACCCCTCGACAACGTTAGCTTTCCCGTTGTTTCTTGGTTATACACATATACTACATAAATACATACATTATACATAAGGTACTGCGTAGAAATATATTTTACGAATACATATACATACGCAGAATTTTGTTGCGCTCTACTCCTTGAATCTCTTCAAAATGTGTGCCCAGAGAAGTGGCCCACAGTGAGGGTGGGAGAGCGAAGAGATTTACAAAGGTTGAGACTTGAGAGTTTGAGCGTTATACACAACGCGTATTCGTATATTACTCTCTCGTAAGAATAGGATAGAACGATTCGTTTTCTCCACGACGCCACGCAGTTTGCTTAGAACCAGTGCATTGAATGGTTCACATTTAATATTTATTATTCATCAGCGAATTACTATACGTGTATTTATTTATTTATAAATATATATAATAAGTATGATGATTGTTAATAATTAGTTTTATATATTTGGATTATTTGTTTATTTGGTTATGTATTTAAATGTAGTTTAATTTTTTGTTTTAGAACATTTACAGTGAATGTTTATTCTTAATGTGATGATTTTTGTTATTTCGATGAAAAAATCATAAAATGTAACTCGGCCTGGATATGTAGACAAATATTGAAAGTTAATATTTGAAATGGACTGGAAAATGGATGTTGAATTTCTGGAAATTTGAAAATTTGTGAATTAATTTTGTGTCATTTTATTTTATTATTTTCATCAACATTTTATGATTAAAGAGGTAAGATGCATAAAATTTTATTGATAACTAAAAATACATATTTATTATGTTTTGATAATTTTTATTCATTTATTTATTGTTTTTTAGTTAAATTAATTTGTTTGATGATTTTTGTAGATAAATTTGATTTATTATTTCCAACGGGATATAAAACAGAAGCGGTGAAATAATTATATACTATAACCCAGGCACGAATGAAAATACACATAGTACAATATCCAGAATAAGAAAAAAATTAATAGCTATTTATTTTCTTATTTATCAAAAAACAATAATCACGATTCAAGAATTTTTGCCGCTTATATTCAACCATCATACACGCACGTACACACATGTTAAGAACACACGTGGTTTCATTTACTCTTATATACACATCCAAACAATTAAAATTTGACGTTCGTACACATCTATTTATTAACCAGACACCACCAACGAACTTACAATACGTATACATATTAATATCCGTGGAAAAGCTTGTATATTTTTCAATTTCTTTTTTTTTTTCTTTTTTGCCTACAACACTCACTCACCTCTGGTAAATTTAGAGTATATACATTATACATATACATGACGCAACAAATATTCGAGCTAATTCTCCAGCTTAGTTCTCTCTATTTTCTTTTTTTCTTTCTTTTTTATTTTATATTGCCTGCTGAAGTGTACTCGTTTCATTAAATCTATCCTCCTTCATCTTTCATTTCTCGTTTAGTTTCCTTTTTAATGGCAGTCTCATTCTCGTCATTCCCTAACTTCTTGATTCCCGTCATCGTCAATGTTGATTCGCATTGGATTAAAAATATATCTGGGACGAAACGCAATCCCAGAGTAGATTAAAACACACCAAGCACTGCCTCGCGTGCAGTCATCATCGCTTAAACTCAAGCCAAAATGTTTATAAACTTTTTGAGATTTTTCCACATTCACACATACTCTTCATGTCACGTATACACATAATGCCTGATAATATATATCGTTTAATCTTTCTTCCCCCATGTTTTATATGTTTGATATTGTGAAGACAAGTTGTTTTTCATTTGCTATCGAAATTCTGTCAACTATAATCTAACATATATAATTCATTCGTTTTATTTATATTATTTCAGTTGGCAATTATTTATTAGACACGTGTAAGTATGCAATGGTGACGATGAACTTAATTCTTAAAGAATATAAATAATATGATAATGATGATTCATAAGAAATGAACGATCAAATAAACATTATGTTATTGTTTCGCTAGGAATATTTTCTCAAATGGCAAGACGGCATCTTATTTTACTTGACGTATTCACACACACACATAGATAACTATATAAATCAACGCTGTAATAATATTTGAACGATTCCATGCGGTTATTTCCGACATGAGACACGAGCACAGCCGGAAAGTATTGCCTAGACTTCATTTAACATGTCGCTTTTCCGTCCAAATATTTGACATTATTGGATTTTTATAATGACACTTATTTCCGTAGTCAATAATTTTTTCTTTTGATCTTATCGTCACTTTGAAAGCCTATTCTATATCTTATCAAGATCATCAACACCACAATGATAACAGACTCGCGTTCATCTATTACATTGTAATAAGAAAAAAGTATTTTAATAGTAATATATAATATTATTTAATTTTTAATAACTGTTTTTTTCATTTTCAATTATATTTGTTTTAGTCTTGGATAAATTTTTTTAACTAAATTCATTTATTTTATATCATTTTCACTATTGAATAATTAATTTAGAGCTTTTAAATTGCATCACGGAGAAAATTGTGAATGAATTAGTGAAGCCTCACACGCTTGTCTCGTCTAGAAATAGCGCACTTAACATTTTGCAATAACCTGCCTAAAGTCCCCTATCTCGAAAGCAGCTCGCAGGTTGAATCCACTCACAAAAACTAACTTCAAACAAAAAAAAAAAAAAAAAAGGGAATAATCTGGCTAGCAAACAAAGTGCAAAAGGAAAAAGTTTTGAAACATGAGAAACGAGAGAGAATAAAGTAGAAAAAAAATATTACAAATAATTAAATACATTCATAAAACAAAAAATTTGACATCAGAAAGTTATATACGTATATTAATTAATATATTAGTGTATTTATTTATTTATATTATTGATGAAAAAAAAAGTTATCATCATAATTGTTGGAAAATAATTGCGTAACTTTGGTGATTAATAAACAAAATAATGTTAACAGAACCTAAAAATTGCCGATAATTTTTATCGATCCGATGTTATCAATAGAATATTTAAAATACTAATAACATTGATGACCTACAGAAATCAGAAGTGAAAATAATTTTCACCTTTCATTTCTTTTTTTCTCTCATAGCATAATTCTTTTTTTTTCCCCCGATTTATTCGTTAATCAACACCGATGTAATTTCAATACGTGCCTGATTACGAATTCTCGCAAATGTTATTTTATATATATATATATATACTCAGTAGCAGAAACTCGAGTCACTGGTGTTCTTGAAAGTCTCGTCTTGCATATATGATAAGTCCTATTTTTGAAGCACACAAGAGGGAGAGTAAACTTCAAGGTTTACTGGACCAAGTTTTCCTTTTTTTATTTGTTCCCAATTCTCATGGGATATTATATTTTATTTATTTATTGTTGATAATTGATCATCATATATATTTTCTATAGCCTTTATTTGTTTCATTAATAAAACTATTCATATATTTTGATTATAATTACAGATGCAACAGCAATGATTATCAATTCAATGTGGGGATTTATATTATTAGGAATTACTCTAGTCGTAGCATTACCTCAAAACAGTATTCTTTATGGATCAAATGCGTTTTTATTGTCTGAACGAGGTCCTACACCACGAAGATGTGTCTACAGTAAAATATATAATATGCTACAAGCCAGATGTGCTGATCTTAACCTCAGAGAATTTCCACCAAACCTTCAAAAAGATATTCAGGTATATATTCATAAATATAAATTTGTTTTATTGCTAATAATTATTGTGAATACAATTTTAATAATTGTCATTTTTTTGGTTATTTCTATAGATTTTAGACATTTCCATTAATCGTTTGCGGGAATTAACTGATGAGACTCTAGCACCATTCACCAGCTTGTCTTATCTCTATATTATGGATAATTTTGTATTAAAAATTGGAGATGGTGCTTTCAGTCAATTGAAAAATCTCCAAGTGTTGGATATGACGAAAAATGGTTTTAGTGACTTTCCAAAAAATATTTTGGCTTTATCACGGCTGAAAAAATTATATCTTGGAAATAATAATTTAGGAGATGTTGCATTGAATTTTACTGAATTTGCTGCTGAATCAAACGTCGAGTTTCTCGATTTATCATTTAATCATGTGACAAAACTGCCAAAACTTGGATATTTATCACAATTGAAACACCTGAATATGTCGGGGAATAAAATTGGAATTATTACAGCTAAGGAAATAGCAATGTTTTGTTCATTAGAGGTATTGGATCTTTCTGCAAATCCAATCGTTGAAAATTGTAATTGTCATGAAATAAATGCATGGATAGAGAGTCGTCGTATAAAAATGAATCCAGCAAAGTTGAAATGTAATTATTGTTCACCGACTCTTGGAAATAATTCAATTACAAATGAAACGTTGAAGACATTTGAAGCCTGCCAGAATGTGGTTAAAATGCGAGAAGAAACAATTAAAGCACGAACTACTTGGATTGTAGTTGCCTCATCCGTTGGAGTATTTCTTATTTGTTTATTTATTTCTCTTTATTGCGTTCATAAACGGAATAGAATAAGGAAAATGCGAAGTGGAAATAACAAGGAATTAGCATTAAATAACGGTGATGATGAGTTACTTAATGGAAAACATATTCCTGAACACATATAGAGGTCATGTATTAATATTCCCTTCCGTACAAATTTAATAAACTTTTTTTTATATAAAACCTAATATATTGTAATATTTATTTGAAAAGTTATTAAATAACTTAAATGACATATAAAAAAAAAAAATTTGTTTTTAATATAAGATGAAAATAAAAAATGTTTCATTTGGAATTTAATCTTCAGCTTCAATCAAATGAGACGATGGAAATATGATATGATATCCTATTTGTATTGTGTAATGTTTGTAATAATTTATGCGATTTTATTACCGGAATTTACAGCACAAAAAAAAAAATCTTAGAATGACAAGTAACTGCATTATTAATCAAAGAAATAATATATTAATGTAGTATATTATTCGTTCACATAATTTCATTTTTGCATCAGTATCACAGTGTAGGAATGTTATCTTTTTCCCGGTTTAGCTTTATTGAACTTTTCAATTATTTCCTGTGGTAACGAAAATTCATGCAGATTGGGCCGAATTTTTCTAATATAATGATTGTATAACGATCGCATAGTACGATGTGGCAGATACTGAAAGTTTAAAAAATAAATATGGTTATTAATAAACTTCAAACAATGGAAATATGAGAATGATATTAATATACTTACACCATCTTCTAGCATTTGAAACCATGTTCCTCTTGTACCTGCACAAGAGATGTTTCTCGATTTTATCAGCCACCATATCATTCCTATTTGTTCCCATTTACTATACGTTTGACCGATACTACATTTATGAATAAAAGTCGAGTAATATTTATTATAAATTATGATTATTTTATCTTCATTAAATATAATTATGGTTAGTAAACTTACGGAATAGCATAAATTTGACGAAGTTTTTTTTCCATATAAGCGTATTTACTCATCCACTCCCAGCCGAATTTCATTTTTCTTCTGTGATATGGATTCTCATCATTACTAGATTCTCTGTCGTCTGTTTGTTTTATCTTATTATTTGTAGTTACATCATCATCATCATCATCATCATCATCATCATCATCATCATTGTTACTGCTACTAGAAATAACATTTTTTTCTTCAATCAAAGCCTGTTTGATTTTACTCCTGGCATTGGTTTTCGCCGACCTAGTATTTAATTTGAAATTTTTAGTATTTTTAATTTTAATTGGCAATTGCGTTTTTTTCCTTTCAAAATTATGATCATCGCTATCTGAATCTGATGTGGGTAGTGTTGCTTCATGCATTGACCATGCTTTCATGAGCCTATTGTTTCCTTGTGATTTTCTACATTCATTCGCCTGAGATCTCAGCTTTGATCGTGTGCTTGATTTGGTAATTGAAGTGTTATAAAATGTGGTATCAGAACTACTGGCATCTGAATCCGTTAAATGTATTATTCTTCGTCTTTTCAAACGCTTTGGCGATGGTGTTGGCGGAACAACTGACGATGATGATGAATCACCATCTTCTGCATTTAATTTTTCTGTCAACTCTTCATTGTTTTTAAATATTTGTTGAATGTTTTTGTTACTACTATTAATTTGACCATCATCAATTCCATTGCTAATACAACTATTTACTGGGTTTATCACTGGTGATGGTGGAAGATTATTCTTCGCTAATAATTTATCACTGCAATGATAAAAAAATATTTCATGTGAATAAAATTCTTTTTTTTTTTCTCAATGAAATATCACTGAGTAAAATTACACTTACAGCGGTTTACATCTTATAAAACAGTTTTTTTTTATTACATCCTCTTGTGCTTTTGTAGGGCTGTTACATATTGCAGGGGTATTTTGCTCTGGAGGTGTGCTTGTTCGGACATAATCAATTATAATATCAGGTCTGAAAGTAGACAAAAAAATTTATTTGATGATTGAAAAATTCGGATTAACACAAAAAATCTTATATAAATATAAATAATCATACTCTAAGACTATTGTAGCGTCACTATTGAAGCTCTTTTTATCATCATCACCACCATCATCATCGGATATTATTATGTCTGTGAGATTTGTCGGTGAGTCCTTCACAAATTCACCATCACTAAGTACTACCTGACATCTCTCTAATAAATCTGGGCTGAAATAACAAAAACATTTAATTAATATTATCAAAGAATAAGGCATTGATATTTATTGTTTGATACATGATGAAAATGCAGAGCTAAATTTACCTTTCTTGATCTCGAGTTGGTATGAAATTCGATTGTGCATTTGGAATTGATAAATGTTTTTTTTCATATGACATTTTTTAAGGTGTTACTTACTTAACCTATAAAAAAAAATTAAACGCAATATCATAATTAAATAAACATCGGATTTATTTGGAATTAAACAAAATAATATAAATAATAATTACAAAGTCTGAGACATAACAGTTTAAAAAAACATAAAACTGTTAGAGTTTTTTTAGTTTTCATTTGTAGTTTGTACACTTCTTGACAAATTTGTAAAAAATTTAATAATGCTATAATAAGATATAGTATAAGATTGAATATTACTCAGTCGAAACAACAGAAAAAGATTCAGATTTCTGATATTACCGACCGTCAATCAAATTACAAATTTTTTTATTAATTATATTATTGTTATACTTTATAATTATAATTTTTGATATTATTACAAACTGGGTCTTCTGAATTGATAAAATTAATATCTCATGAAAATAAATAATTTTGATAAATATTTTCTTTTATTAATAATCAATTGCAATATGTATTAAATACATAATTTCAATTAGAAGTAAAGGCACTGATTGCGATGAAACTTCATCTCCAATATACAATATACAATATATATTATTAATAAAATACGGACGGAGTAATAAATAATTATCTAATCTTAATTACTAAATTCAGGTTTTTGTGCTTTCAGGTTTCAATATATAATTAATATAAATTAATCTTCGCGAAGTAATTCCTCAATGTCCATATCTAAATTGGAATCTTTTGTATCAGACTTGTAGTCAGGTGAAACTGAACGTAAAGTTAACTTTGGAGTACGAGGTGTAGGTTGTGGAAGTTTAATAACTGGACTATTAATACTCAGCTTACGCGCATCATCTTTATAGGAGCTCATAGATTCATTGTCTGTATTTGCCTTAAGTCCTTGCTCATTTTCCATAAAACCTTTTGCAAACATTGTTTGTATTCCACCTAATGGTTTGTGACGAATTAAATTCAATTCAGATTCAATTTTTTTTGATATTTCAGCTATTTTCTCACTCTGTGACGTTCTTAATATAATCTTGTCCGAATTCGTAGATTGATTTATTTGCAATTCATTAGGGGTTCCCTCTGATATATTAGATATATCAAAATCACTTTCACTCTCTCCATCATTAATTCGTTTGACTTTATCAGTGCACGTGTCTCTCGATTCAGTAATTTTATCACTAAAACTCTCAATAGCTTGTAAATCAAATAAAACTTTTTTCTTTACAAGACTTCCAGTTGATCCTGTTGTTGATTTTAATACACTCTTATTATTTTTAGGTGAATTCAATGAACTTATAAACAACTCTGAATTTGGTAAATGACTTGAAATATCTGCAGTAATTGTTTTGTGACTAGATATATTACTATAATCCCGTTGAGGGGTTGAAGTAACAATATTTCCACCGACATTCAACGATGAATTGACTCGTTTATAACCATAATTACTATCCTTCATAAAATCTTTAATACTTTCATACGAATGCGACAAATGTTTCATGTCAATTGATTCTGTTGATTTTGCATTCAGTCGACTTGGGCTTGAAGTATATCTATCATTTACAGGTGATGGCATAGCAGCATTTTCATTACGACTAGTATGTAATTTTAATAATTGTGATTGTCGCGCTGTTGGCGATTTGATTTCTTGAAATTCAAACTGATTATGTTTCTTTGGCAGTAATTCAATGTTAAATTTATTTGCAACAGATTTTTCATGCGATGATATAATCGGTGATTTTAATTTTGGGGTATGAAAATTGTGATGGGTTTGAATGCTCAACGCTTTGAAAGTTTTAGATGCAACGTTTGTTATCAATTTGTCCCAGTATGATTTTTTCGCTGCGTCATTAACACTAAAATTTACTCTGTCATTCTGATAAGTGAATATTTTATCAGACATTTGTTTCACAATCTCTCGACGTATATTCTCGAATTTATTATATTTTTTTGAATTAATACTGCGATGATATCTAACAGTATCTATTAATTGTCGATATGTAGCGTTTGGAATCTTATCCCATTCGGGATCAACTCCGAGATCACGTAATTTTTGTTCGAGTACTTCGCGTATTTCTATTTTCAATTCATCATTGCTTTTCAATCGTGTATCAATAACGAATTGTTTATCTTCTGAATTTTCAATTGTTTCTTCCTCAGTTGAACTATGAGAATAAATGCTATTTGATTTATTACTTTGATCTGATTCAGATGTTTTTGATTCAGAAGTACTTTCTGACCGTGAGCTACTTTTTTCTGATTGACTTGACAATAAATCCATTTTATTACGAACATTCATCGGATGTGTGACATTTTCTTTACTCTTAATTGCCTGTGTATTGTGCTCTAAGCTACTTTTGTTGCTCATAATTCTAACATCAACATCAGATCGCTTATCATTAATTCGCCTCTGTTGATTCGATAATTGAAAGTCATGACGAGGTGATTTTGATGCATGTAATTTTTTTGTTTTACTATTTTCCTTGACACGGATTTCGGTTGAATTGCCATCGGAATTGATTGTATTGACAGTAATACGTCGTAATTTATTTACAGACGTTGGAATATTCATCATATCTGTATCAGATATCTTATCTACATCTTCAATAATAATTCTGTCAGAGTTATGTTCATTGATTGTCGAATTTATTTTATCAATTGGAGGGATCTTTCGATTAAATGTTTCAATTTGACGTTGTTCAGGTTTATTAATGTGTTCTTGCTCCTGAAACCGTTTAATTTCACCAATAGACGATGATGAATTAACCAAAGATTTCATTTCATCATTTCGAAATTTCTCTAATTCTTTTATTTTATTAATATAATCTGATTTAACAAAGTCCGCTGATGCCTGAGTCATTTTTAATTGTTTATATAATGTTTCAATATCATCATGATGTTGAGATTCAAGTTTTTCAATTTTCGATTGCCAATAATCCTCTTGGGCATTTAATTGTGCCTGAATTGTTTCCATATCGGATGTTGATTTTTTCATGGACAATTGTCGCAATTGATCGTGTAATCGATGAATTTCATTTTCTTGTTGTTTCAGCAATTCTTTTATATTTTCATTTGTCAGTTCGTTTTGATGAATGGATTTTTTCTCGTCCTGTTTCAAACTTTGAATTTCGCTGAATAGCATCGTTTTAAAATGGCTCATTTCATCACGATATTTTTTGTGCTCTTCTTCCAATTTTTTATCTTTTGCATTGTCTATTATTTCATATTCACCATTTTTAATATTATTATATTTATCTTTATTTAGTTCTATACTGTCACAAAATTTAACTGATTCACTTCGTATAACTCGTTCCGTTTCATTCAGTCTTTCTTTCAATGTTTTTATCTCATGATGCAGTTTTTCCGCTTCAGCTTTATATTGTTCATGCACTGGTGATGTCACGGACAATTGAGATGCATTAGAATGACGTCGAGTGATATGTGAATTCATAAATACATCGGCGATAAATGTTTTCGGACAAAAAGGGCACTGGAAATAATTCATATAAATTTAAATAAGAAAATTAATATATCTATTTATTTATTTATTTATTCATTATATAAACTAATTAAAGTCATTTTACCTTATGAATTTCTCCATGCGAGTCACTGAATCGTTTTTCAATAAATTTATATTTGTCCCGAAATTTTTCCTTCAATTCTTTCATATTATTTTCAGATATCGTTAATTCTTTTTTTAACCTAACATTCTCCTCCAATTTCAATCGCAATTCATCTTTTAATATAATAACACTCTGATCCAAATACTGTTTACAATACAATAAATATTCAACTGACAATTGCGCCAGTCTAAACAATTTAACAAAATTTGGATCTAAAATTTTCACATCATATTCTGTCTCTAAATGATAATCCACCACATTATTAATATTATCATCAATTGTAAAAAAATCCCTGTCGTGAATGACACGATCAATATCTATTGTACCTAATTAAAATAAAATAATGATTCAATTAATGATAACATAATAATAATAAAAAAATATCATCAATATTAAATACATACTTATTCGATTCCAGTCAACACGCACACGAGTGCGATGCATATTAAAATAAAATCCTGATTCTCTGGCAAGTTTTGGAAAATCATGACACCAATTAGTGCCAGCTCTAAATGAAAATGCCATATTTTATAATAAATACTTCTATAATTATTATTTATTTCAAAACAGAGTATTCAGTTATCCCCAACATAACCTCAATATGAAAATGTCAATATTTGTCTTTACAATACTTTTTCCTGACAATATACCACAAAAATAGTATACAAAATCATTATAGCAGCATTTCAGGTAATTTTATTACTCAGCAATATGTAAATTTACATTCCGCAAGTCTGCAATAATTACAAATATATTTTATATATATATTACTTTATTATTACTCAATGTTTGGTATCCAAACCAAAACTGACGCTATATAAAAAAAAAAAAAAAGGTGCGTACACTAATACATATAATAATATATACACATACAAATAAACCTACTGTATATATTACAGTTATGTAAATATGCATTACATACATGCGATTAAAATGTAGTACTACAATTTGTTATCTGGAATTACAAGTCAGCCAATACAAATTGTCAATTTATGAAAAGACAATGGATAAATATTCAAAAATTATCTATCACTTTACATTATAAACATTAAAAGATACAAAATTACTCTCCCATACATATGCATTATTTCTTTGTATTTTAATATATACATATATGCATCGTTTCATTCATTGCATATACAAATGCAAAAATAGATGTGTATGTGAAATGTTGGCCCACATTGGCGAGTCAATATAAATGAAAATTAGTTTTGTATAATGCAATCGTGTTACGTTCGATTATATGGGGATAATGGGGATAATGGGGATATTGTAGGAATGGCTGAAATAATGATAAAGGCCGGTACTTGTGAATAATGCAAGTAACAAAATTATTATATAGACATACGCGCCTGATGTTTGATGATCAGTGTCTCGTGTGCGCTCATACAAGAGTCTTGTTCTCTTGAATATGTGCATGGTATTAATAGGACCAAAGTGAAATTTTAGTTGGCAATTATAATTAAATATTAAATTGAATTTGGATAATAGATTAACAACAATATTTTAAGGATTTTTCATGATATAAATTAATTATGGACAGCAGCAAAAAATATAATAATCCTAATCCACGTGAAACTGCAAATATCTTGAGTAAATTAGTATTTTGGTATGTTTTATATGTATAGAAAAATACTTGCTTTTATTTTTATTTGTAATATATATTTTTTTATACATTTATGGATTAATATTGGGTAGATGAATGATCTTTTAATTCATTTTTTTCTAGTCACAATGACTTTAATTTATCTATTTTATGTCAATTCATTGTTACAATTGACTTAGTCATAATAAAAATGCCAGCTGTATGTGGCCATTGGTCATTGTATTGTTCATTTAAACATGTTACTACAATTGTGTTAGTAACCTCGATTGAATCAACTAAACGATAAAACTCGCTGTAATTTTTCCTTTATATCACTTGCACAAATGATACACATTGATCAAATGTGAAATAAATTAATTTCTTCGAATTAACTTTGAAACATGATATAATAACTCGTGTTATTACACAACATTATTTTATCAGAATTAATTGACATGAGAATACGATTATCATGAATATGATCAATGGCTCATATTCAGCATATCGACAGATATATATTATACATTTATTGATAATGAATATGTATTTATTTTATTATATGGATCATTGAATGCAATTATATATGAATAATTATTTTTTAGGTGGTTGATACCGTTGTTTCGATATGGAAAAACGCATGATTTGGAGGCAAAAGATTTGCAAAATACACTTAAACCTGATCTCAGTGAACCTCTTGGCGATGCCCTTGAAAAGTGAGTTAAAATGTCGATAAAATTGTTTTCTATTTATTTTTTTGACTATAATATTTTTTTAAATTTCTATCAAGAAATTGGAAGAAAGAAGTTGAATTGGCCCAAGACAATCAAAGAAAACCCAGGTTACGATCTGCTATTAAAAAAACATTTATGTTATCATTTGTAACTTATGGTGTGTGGATTTCTTTCACTGTTGCACTGAGGTAATGGACACAAATTTATTTATATTTAATAAAAATTATATAATTGTTTGAAAAACACTTGGTATTCTTTTTTTTCTCTCTATAGAATTCTCCAGCCATATATTCTTGGACTTCTTTTGTGGCATTTTGATCCACGTGCTGAGAGTTCACCCAGTGAAGCTTACATTTATGCGTCATATATAATAGTAATATCAATTATGATATCGTTACTTGAGCAGCATGCAAATATGGGACTGTTGGAGTTGGGAATGCGAACACGAATTGCCTGCTCGTCTTTAGTATACAGAAAAATCTTGAGATTATCAAGATATTCAGCGAATAAAACTGCTGGTGGACAAGTAATTAATTTACTATCAAACGATGTTGCTAGATTTGATCCGCTCTTTCTTTATTTACATTACATCTGGATAATGCCAATACAATCTGCGATAATAGCTTATGTGATTTGGTATTATGTTGGTATTGCATCGTTAGCAGGAATATTTTTAATTACAATTCAAACAATACCGGTACAAGGATATTTAGGTAAATGGATCTCAAAATTTCGTGGAAAAATAGCAACACGCACTGACGAACGAGTGCGACTTATGAGCGAAATAATAAAAGGCATTCAAGTTATTAAAATGTATACGTGGGAGAAACCATTTCAAGAGCTCGTGTCACTTGCTAGAAAATATGAAATTGATATTTTGACAGTAATGTCATATTTGAGAGGCATCAATCGCGCTACGTATGTATACACTGAACGTACAACATTATTCTTTACAATATTGGCATTTGTTCTTAGTGGAAATAATATTTCTGCGGATGTTGTATTTGCAATGGCACAGTATTTCAATAGATTACAATGTATTATGGCAATTTTTTATCCAATGGGTGTATCAGCTTTAGCTGAGGGTTTAGTGTCTATGAAGAGGCTTGAAAATTTTTTACTATTGGATGAAAATATTCCATTAGCAATTCCCTCATCATCAAATAATGCGGAAAAAAATTCTGCCATTAAAATTAAAGAAGTATCAGCATCGTGGACAACAAATTCTATATCAAATACATTACATAATATAAATATTACTATTAATCCAGGTGAACTTTATGCCCTGGTTGGACCAGTTGGTTCAGGAAAAAGTTCATTGCTACAATTAATTCTCAGTGAATTACAAGTTAATCATGGAGATATTGCGGTAAATGGTAAAATTTCATATGCCAGTCAAGAGCCATGGTTATTTGCTGGATCAGTGAGGAATAATATACTTTTTGGTCAGCCATATGATGAAAAACGATATCGTGAAGTCACACGAGTTTGTGCATTACTTAAAGATTTTATTCAACTACCTCAAGGTGATAAAACTTTAGTTGGTGAACAGGGCGCGACATTGAGCGGAGGTCAACGAGCACGTATTAATTTAGCTCGTGCAATTTATCGTGATGTTGATATTTATCTGCTTGACGATCCATTGTCCGCTGTTGATACACAAGTTTCTAAAAGTTTATTTGAGGACTGTATCAAAGGATATTTATCCAATAAAACACGAATATTAGTTACACATCAAGTTCAATATTTAAAAGATGTTGATGCTGTTGTGATGTTGAACAATGGTGTGATTGAGAATCAGGGAAAATTGAAGGATTTTAATGAGGAACATTTGAAATTATTGGCATCAAGCGCAACTGAAGAAAAAACTGAAAATAATCAAGTTAAAGATAATGAATTAAAACCAGTGCCTGAAGTAATTATGTCATCGAATTATGTTAATAATGATGACGAAGATCAACCACAAGAAACTGAGGAATTGATCGTTAAAGGAGGAGTATCAAAATCATTATATTGGCGATATTTTCGTGCTGGTGCATCAGTAGCCGGATTATTTTTTTTCTTATTGATTATGGTACTTGCACAATTGGGATGCAGTGGAACTGATTGGTGGCTCGCTTATTGGACAGGACAAGAGGAAAAGCGAATAAGAAATGAATTAAATCCAGGAAATTTAACGAGTGATAATTTATCAAACAATAATTCATCACATGTTTCGGTAAATAAAACAGTGTTATTCAATGAGACAATATCAAACGACACGAATAATTATTATGATGTAGATACAGCTCTTTGGGTTTATGGTATACTTGTAATTACAAGTGTCGTGATGACAACTGCCCGAAACGTTATATTCTATAAAATATGCATGAATGCAAGTAAAAATTTACACAATACAATGTTTGGAAGTTTATTGAGAGCGCCAATGCGATTTTTCAATATTCATCCGTCCGGCCAGATACTTAATAGATTTTCAAAGGACACTGGATGCGTGGATGAATTATTACCCATGGCTATGATAGATTCAATTCAAATATTTCTCGTGATGATAGGAATATTAGCTCAAGTTCTGATTGTTTATTGGTGGACAATAGCTCCGATAATAATAATGGGAATACTATATTGGCTCTTAAGAAATTTATATTTAGCAACGGCCCAAGACTTAAAACGACTTGAAGGCATTACAAAAAGTCCAGTTTTTTCTCATGTCAATTCATCGTTAGCTGGACTTGCGACAATACGATCATCAGGTGGACAGGAAATTGTACGAAAAGAATTTGATTCACATCAGGATGTTCACACAGGTGCTTATTCATTATTTATTAGTACAAGCACGGCCTTTGGATTGTGGCTGGACAGTGTCACCATTTCATTTGTTGCATTTATAACTTATAGCTTTATATATTTGCACAATGACAGTACATTTGCTGGTTCAATTGGTCTTGTAATATCGCAAATTCTTATTTTATGCGGTATGATGCAATATGGAATGCGTCAGACAGCGGAAATGGTGGCACAAATGACGAGTGTTGAGAGAATACTTCAGTTTACAGAGCTTGATAAAGAAGGTCCGTTTGATAGTGAGCCTAATCAAAAGCCACCGTCCACGTGGCCGGTTAAAGGTCGCATTATATTTGATCATGTTTATTTAAAATATTCAGATACAGATGAACCAGTGTTGAAAGATTTAAATTTAAGTATTGACGGTGGATCTAAAGTAGGAATTGTTGGACGAACTGGTGCTGGCAAGTCGTCTATTATTTCAGCATTATTTAATTTAGCTAAACTTGACGGTGACATTATAATTGATGATATTAATATTAAAAAAATAGGCTTACACGATTTACGAAGTAAAATATCGATAATACCTCAAGAGCCAATGCTATTTTCTGCGTCACTTCGTGATAATTTAGATCCATTTCATCAGTATGAGGATAATGTTTTGTGGTCGGCGCTTGAAGATGTTGAATTAAAAGTGGCTGTACCGTCATTGGATCATCAGGTGACGCAGGGTGGTACGAATTTTAGTGCTGGACAAAGACAATTACTTTGTCTTGCTCGTGCTATTGTTAGAAATAATAAAATTCTTGTGTTGGATGAAGCTACAGCAAATGTTGATCCTGCCACTGATGCACTTATTCAGACAACTATTCGGAATAAATTTAAAGATTGTACTGTGTTAACTATTGCTCATCGTTTAAATACCGTGATGGATAGTGATCGTGCTCTTGTAATGGATCAGGGTCAAATTATAGAATTTGATCATCCGCATTTATTATTACAAAATCCTAATGGTTATTTAATGAATATGGTTAATCAAACGGGAAAATTTATGACGGAAAAATTGAAGAAAATATCTGAAGATGCTTACAATAATATTTTACATGATACAGATTTGAAGGAACATAATTTAATTAATGGTATACCAAAGTCATGATTATGTGCATAGAAAATAAAACTTCTGATTCTTCAGGATAGTTAAAATAAGATTATTATTTTACGGGTTTCAATTTTAAATAGATACTGAGCCTTCAATGACGCCTTAATATAATTGAAAAAAAAAAATAAATAAATAATGAACCGTTCCAAAGAGAAACATTTTTTGAAATAATTTTTTACTTACAAAGCATTGATATAAAAAAAAATATACAAGAAACAAAATGGTACTTTGAGGTATTTCCAAAAACCTTTTACACTAATATTTGTGATTTAATAGTGACTTAATAACAATTTGTACTTTAATTATTCGATACTATTATAATTATTATACGTCAATAAGTTTTCGTTGATTAAAAAATATTTTGTTTATTGATAAATGTTTTAAAATGGACCAAAATTTAAGTGCATTAAAATATATTTTTGACAATATAAAAAAATACAATAAAAAAAAAAATTAACTATCAATGTATAATTAACTGTATTTTATTAATATATTCATAAAATTAAATTTTAAATTAAATTAACAGATCCATCCTTAACTAAATTTGCTATTGCTTTATATTGTACAAGATGCTGTGAACCCTCAGTAATATTCAATTCCTCATCTTTCAATCCAGGAATAATAATACCATCAACATCCTTATTCGCTTTAATAAATACATGAGAATGTAAATTCGGTTTAATTGTCATTTTATCAGTCTCCAATTCTTGAAAATTACCAGGCAAATGTTGAAGTATTAAACTTCTCAATAATGTTTCCATATTCAAAACCCAATCATGAGCAAATTTTAATTCACCATCAGTTAAATATCGTTCTTCCTCATTGCGTTTAGCTTCTTCCTTTATTATATCAATTGCATGAACTTCAATTTTATCTAATCGTGTCCTGAGATAGCTCGATATCAAATATCGAATTCGATCAATTTCCAATTTGTGAATGGTTACTCGTAAATCATCTTTCGGCAACGGTTCAATATTTTTTTCCATACATGATATATGATGCAGAAGACAATCAACATGATCGGATTTGTGTTGAAGAATTTCTGGAGCTGATTTTTCATTGAGCCAAGCTATTTCTACATCTTCCAACACCTCAGCTACAGTCTTAGTTGGACCATCTTCATCTTCATCATTATCATCAGAACCTACCAAACGATCATCAGTCTCCATACTTTCAGCCATTTTTATTTTCTATTATTTAAATTCACTATATATTTATTATATATAATTTCAAAAATTATTCCACGTATTTTTTCAATAACTTTCTCTTCAAGAAATTTGTTTGAGACATGTGTATGCCATAAGACATCTGATTTTATATTTACTTGTACATTTAGGTTAGAATGCCTCTATTATACATCACACTATAACTATATAATCCGCGCGAAAATTTTATTTTGAATTGATTCACCATATTGAACTCTTGTTCATGCAATCTTTTGCATTCACATCCAAACTTAATTATGTATATCACTACATATCGCAAAGCACACAGTGAATAATCATTTATTTATTTATTTAATTGTATTTCAGGCGTTGACAATCCGACTGTAACATTATAGGGTAAACTAATTCATTGAAAGCCTCTTAAAATTTAAAGAATGAAATAGAAACCGTACACAATTACATTGCGCAACTTATAATGAGTAAAATAAATATAATAATGAGCACACGCATATGATTATAATTTTATAAAAAGAGAATAAAATAATTAAAACAAATATAAATTATAATATATTGTATATAATGATTATTTTTTTTTTCCTCTATTGTCTATTATAAAATAGAACTCATGACAATATATGTAGATTGTCTGGGCCAATAATAAGTTCATTTATTTCTTGTTGACCCTTTGTAGGGTTTCTATTTGGAGAACTCCAAGGTAGCCTCAGGAATTCTTAAGTCCTCCTTAACTCAATAAACAGCGTATTAAGACGTAAGAATTGGGGATTTAGTAGTTTATAGACATATATTGTGGCAAGTAAACGTGGGGTACATATTGACGGTGTGACCTACAACATCAGTCCATATTTAAACCAAACCTTGAGGTGGTACAGTGAGCTGCATCCGACAGTGAGCCCAGTTTGCTCCAGACCTTCCAATTCCTTTTGCAAAATTGTAAACCCGCGCTTGACAATAAAACACTTGGATTAGTTCGTCTACGTGCGATTTTTTCCAAGTAATCACAAACAGGTATTTATAATCAGGATTTAAATGGTGATAAATAAAACAAATAATTATATTTATTCATTACTTACAATTGGAAATAATTATTATTTATTCCAGCCGAAGATGTCGATGCTATCAGGGCCTAGTTTTGCTGCTTATGGCGGTGGTGGTTGGTCAAGCGGGGGTGGAAATCAAACAGTCGTTGACAAAGTACCACCAGAAATGTTACATTTAATTGATCCCCATTGGTATCAATTCCCACCATTAAATCCATTGTGGCACGGAATCCTTGGCTTCGTTATTTGTTGTCTGGGTTTTATTTCCGTTGTTGGTAATGGAATGGTTATTTTCATCTTCACCACAACTAAATCTCTTCGTACCCCAAGTAATCTCCTTGTCATCAATCTTGCATTCTCTGATTTCCTTATGATGGCCACCATGTCACCACCAATGGTAAAATAAATAATCTATTATTAATATTTTATAACATTTAATGTTTAATTATTAATTATTAAATTTATGTATTTATAGGTTATTAATTGTTATTTTGAGACGTGGGTATTTGGACCGTTAATGTGCGAAATTTATGCATGTTGCGGCTCTCTGTTCGGATGTACCTCCATTTGGAGCATGACCATGATTGCATTTGACAGATACAATGTTATTGTTAAAGGATTATCAGGTAAACCATTGACCATCAATGGTGCACTTCTTCGCATTTTTGGAATTTGGGTATTTTGTCTTGCATGGACTATCGCGCCACTCTTTGGCTGGAATAGGTAAAAAATATTGAAATTAAATTGAAAAAAGAAACAAATAATTTTCATAATTTTAAATTCATTTAATTTAGATATGTTCCGGAGGGCAATATGACTGCCTGTGGTACAGACTATCTGAATAAGGCCTGGTTATCAAGATCATATATTCTTGCCTACAGCGTATTTGTTTACTTCATGCCGCTCTTCCTCATCATCTACAGCTATTTCTATATTATCCAAGCTGTATCAGCCCATGAAAAGAATATGCGTGAACAAGCAAAGAAAATGAATGTTGCATCGCTCAGATCATCGGAAAATCAAAATCAAAGTGCTGAGTGCAAATTGGCTAAAGTATAAATCAAAAACAAATTCAATAATTATAATTAATTATTATATTTCTTAATATTTTACTAATTATTATTTAATTATTGAAAAATAGATTGCTCTTATGACTATTTCATTGTGGTTCGTGGCATGGACACCATATCTTGTTATCAACTATGCCGGTGTCTTTGAAACTGCAAAGATCAGTCCACTTTTCACCATTTGGGGCTCTGTCTTTGCCAAAGCCAACGCTGTATACAATCCAATTGTCTATGCCATCAGGTAATATACCAATCATACAACTAAATATTATTTTTCATAGTTAAATATACTTCATTTATATAATTATTGTTTATTTCTGTGTTTACAATAGCCATCCCAAGTATAAGGCGGCACTTTCTGAACGATTCCCATCATTGGCCTGTGTTGAACCACAGCAAGGTGGTGATACAACTTCAACCACCACAACTGTCACCCATGGCGACAAGGCTAATGCCTAAATATCTATAAAACTGTGTTTATGTGAGGCCCACAAGACCACAATATCGAGTTTGAATTAAATTCATCTCAATTATAAGAAACAAAAATATAAAATTCGAAAAAAAAAAAAAATCACATTAAATAACAGGTAAACTTGGCAAAATCGCGCGGAAACTTTGCGAACTTTTTTTGGAAACGACTGAATGTATATATTTATACAATGGTATATATAAACAATAATGAGTTAAAATACCTGGCTCAGTTAAACGGGAAGTAATTGTATATATTATCTAGACGATAAGATATTTAAAATTCATTTATGAAAACGTCATAAAACTTTTGGGAATGTAAAGTTTCTGGCATGTGATATTGGAGTACTATGAAATTTATAAATGTCGTGTGGGTCTTGGTGAATCAATATTATCAGCATTCAGAATTGTTTCAGTGATGAATATTAATATTCATCTATAATTGAGTTTACGAATTGTCTTTTCACCACAATTCATTTCGTTTACACTCAATGTATAGAGTGAATCATTGATATTCAATTATTTAAACATATTACTGAATAGATGGATAATTTACTTGGCAATCTTGACGTATATAAGGCCTCTATTGTGTAATGCAATATGTCATTATGCCCGAATATCAGGCAAAATTGTTGTAACTGTCTTTAATTTTGTATTATTGAATAAATCCTTATCAGGCAATATAATAAATTATCACTATTTTATTCTTAATGGAACAACGGAGAACAATCTTTATTAATAAATAAATAATTTCACGAAGAATTTCCATTGTTATATTTTGAAATTTCAATTTAATTTAGAAATAAAACTAAAGTTCATACATAAATTTAATATAGTATTGAACAATAATTCAAATGAGAGATTTTTATACAATCAAACAAAATTTTTTTTGTTAATCATATCGAACATACCTCATATACATAGCAGTTGACGAATAAATGATCGAAAAAAAAACAAAGTTTAATGTTTTACATATGAAAAAGAATTCAATTCTTCATAACGAAATACAATAATTTTTATATTTAATTTTAAAATTCACATTGACGTAAATTGCAAATGAATAGAATTTTTAGAATTATAAATTTTTACGCTTTTGTTGTTTGTGAAGTATTATCACCGCCTTTTTTATCATTATTCTCTGTTGTACCACACACAAAACATGGGAATTTTTCATGAAGTGATGCTCTATATTTTGGATGACTGATGGCATAAACAATTGGATTGTAACATGCATTAGTTTTAGCAAAAAGTGAACCCCATATGGTTGCAAGTGGACTTATTTTTCCAGCGCCAAAAATCCCAATGTAATTAATTACTAAATATGGTGTCCATGCCATAAACCATAATGATATGGTTGTAAGAGCAACTTTAGCTAATTTTGCTTCAGCACTAGTAGAATCCTGTTCGCCACTTCGCAATGAAGCAACATTCATTTTTTTTGCTTGTTCTCTCATTGCTTTCTCATGTGCTGCAACAGTCTAAAAAAAAATTGAATACATACATTCTGATATATTGACCATAATTCCATTGATTAACTCGAACAAACTTACCGCTACAATGAACCAGTAACTGTAAATTATTGTAAATAATGGTGTGTAATAAACAAAAATGCTGTAGACCAAAATATATGATTTTGAACTCCAATCTTTAGTTAAATAATCAGTGCCACACGCAGTCATATTGCCCTCTGGAACATAACGATTCCATCCAACCATCGGTAGAACTGTCCAAAGGAGTGCAAACATCCAGATTATTAAAATTTGAACCAGTGCTCTTGCCATCGTTAATGGAGTCCCGGACATTCCTTTAACAATAACATTATAACGATCCAATGCGATAAATGTCATTGTCCAAATTGATGCACCGCCACACAATGAACCAACCATAGCATAAATATCACACATTAACGGTCCTGTCATCATTATAAATCATAAAAAAAAAATTTAATAATTAATATTATTGACGAAATTAATTTCATTTAGATTTAATTGTTACTCACCAAGTACCCATGTTTCATACCAACAATTTACCACCATTGGCGGTGACATTATAATCATCATGAGAAAATCTGAGAATGCTAAATTAACAACGAGAAGATTGCTGGGAGTTCTCAACGATGGTGTGAGCAAAAAAACATAAACAACACATCCATTGCCACACCATCCAATTATTCCAATAACGACCATTACTAATCCTAACATTTTATGCCACAGTGGATCCATCGGCGGATACTGATACCAATGTGGATCAATTAGATGCAGCATATCCTCCGGTACTTTATCAGCAACAGTCTGATTGTTATAACGCATCCATTGTCGTGCCATTTGTGGTCCCACAGCATCAGTGATCATTGTAATAGTTGACACTTTAGTTGTTATATCCAAAATTGGAAATATCTCTAATGTTGTAGTGAGATTTTGAACCATTGAAAAAAGTGGTGCGTCAATACTCGTCATTTTTAATTTATTTGAAATTATTTATATCACCAAAAAAAAAAAAAAAGGAAAAAATAATAATTCAGGATAGGCATAAATTTGCCACGACTATGTTAATTAAATATTTAGATTAGTAAAACATCAACACTTTGTGGTACTGCTCAGATCGATGATTCAGCACAAACAAATATTAGAATATAATTTGCTTTTATAACCAAATGGAAGCCACGAAATAATATTCAATTTGATATTCTAATGAATTTAATAAAACTTTTAACGGTCTTCCCTCGAATTTTTACAATGAGATGCGTGGTATTATTGTGAATAATAATGCGATTCCATCAAGGCAATTATGTCAAGATCCATTTGATATAATGCCGATGAAATGGTTATTATATTTGCATATACATAGATTATTTTATTTTTAACAGTACAGTTATGGAAATGAATAATGCAAAAGTTAGTTACATCATTGAATGAATGTTATTCATACTTATTTAATTGATCTTTTAATTTTACGCATTTGTTGGCTTTTTTCTTCTTGCAATGCAGCTTCTAATTCACGCGTAAGATGCAAAAGATTTGTTGCATCAGCCTGCAGTACCACGTGTTTCAAATCACTTGTTTCTTTGGCATTTTTTAATGTGAAATCCATAGTTACTAAAGGCTCAACTTGTTTCAACATTGTTCGAGATGCAATCTAGAACAACAATTTCACAGATAATCATAAAAATATTCCCACCAATTCATTTAATTATTATTTATTTTTATACCTGCGCCTCGAATCTCCATTTCATATTGTGATATTCGGGTAATTTAAAACCAATATTTGTCATGGCATTCTCAATTTCAGATTGTTTTGTCTCGTAAAGTTGACTTAGTAATGCTCCTTTTTCATCGACAAAGCCCAAGGAGATAATTAACTCTTGAAATTGCTCAAACGTTAGCTGTAAAATTGATTATTATTTTTTCCAATGAATTATTTATATACCATCTCTTGAATTAATTATATTAAACATAGATTGGTAAATTTATCACCTTATTTTTAGTACTCTCCATAAACAAGTACACCAATCCTTCGATATAATTTTGGATACTTTCAGGTTCAACCTCTAATTTTTCTGGAAAAGAAAAATAATGATATTATATATTTAAAATTATTTCTGATTAATACTCACGTCCAGCTGCATTATATAATTTGAAATTAGGTCCTTTTTGCAAATAATCCACTGCTAATTTACAAAAATCTTGAAGTACTAAAATTAATTAATATAAATTAATAAAATGTAAAATAAATAATAATATTGTATAGTGATATAATAAATTCATGGAATAAATACCTTGCAATGGTTGCTCGGACAAAAATTGTAAATGTTTTCTATGATCTATAGTCAGAACCAATATTGTTTCCATAATTTTATAATAATTTTTATTGAGGATGAAATATTCTCTCTCCAAATTGCAATAATTATGAACGTAAATATCAACAACGTAACCCCCAAACTGATTCGAATGGTTTATAAAATATCAAGTGTTGGTAAATATTAATTTCTCAATCGACAAAACAGTAATGAACATAATATATTGTTACAATAAATAATAAAATGAATGAAATAATTAAATTAAATAATGTAATAATTTGAATGCAGAAAATATATCATGATTTATTTATCCTTTGTCATGTATATTATATGATACAATAGAAAAAGTGTACATTAACATTTTAGTACTTTGGACAAAAATTATATCAAAATATATATATACATAACTCATTTGAAATTTAAAAAAAAAAACGCAATACTGAGTGCATAATTTAATTATAATATCGAATAAAGTTATCAGTGATGTTAATAAACTATTCTATAATTGCCATTACATTAATCGAAATAAATGAGGAAAATATAAACGTATTAAAACTATAATATTACTGTAAGATTTCTCTCGCCATTTGAAGACAAATTTTTATGTCACAACAGTCTTCAGCCATAATTTCCATTCTGAAATAAAAATAGTGAAATTAATTATTAACACCTTAGTAGAAAAAACAAAATTATAATACAAAATTGGCAACTTACTTGTTAATGTATAATTCGAGGGCGGAATTTGTAAAATTACCATGAAGTAGTGCTTGCTTACAAAAATTCACTAATTTTGCAAAACATTTTTGCGCAGTATTATCTTCATTTTCAAAATCAGGTAATTCTTTTGTTATTGTCCAAGCTGCAATACTATACTGCATCAATGAAGTCCAATGCTGTGATTGTACCAACATATTTCCCTGTTCATCTAAAGACTTCTGTAAACACATTCAATTCATTTATATTAATACAAATAATTAATAATTTAATCATAAATACATTTCATAATAATATAATAAATATAATTTGAATTCTCTACAATGAAATAAATATTAAAAATAAATACATTATAAATTTTTTTATATAATAAATTAATTAATACTAACTTGAAATGCGTCTAAATGCATATAAGCACGAATATACGCAAATTCATTTGAGGTCACAAGACTACCATAAATATTGCGTTGAAGAGCATGTAATTTGTCTTGAAGTGGTTTGATATCAGCTATTGGCATTATATTCATTATAACATCACGCAATTTACTGTCTGCTTTTATAGTACCTTCCTCTTGCATTGTAACTAAATTCATTATCATTTTTACAAGCTGATCATTGCTCAAACCTCTTAGACCATCAGCCATACTGTTGCCAATATACTGATTTTGTATACAAAGTGATTTTTTCTTTTTTTCTGGTGTTGCTAATTGAGATTCATCAAAATCACACGATAATTCCAGTCTTTTTCTTATTGAAATATTTTCACGCGCAACAATTGGCGATTGTAAATCATTATTTGTTTTATCTGGAGTTCGATCGCCAAAACTGTAATTTAAAAGACTGCTTCGCTTTGAATCAGCCTCAGGTGACCAAATAATTGTTCGACTCCGGCGTCCACGCTTTTGAATAACCATTTCATCTGGGCTTGATGTTGCACCAGCACTCGGATGCCACGGTGAAATTCTATCTCGTATATCGTTGTTTGAATTATTAGCACCAACAAGTGGCGATCCAATTGATACAGATAGTCCAGTTGTATTTGGTATAACAGCAAGAGCTTGGCGAATTGAACTACGACGATGTGTCGTTTGTCTTTGATGTAAAAGTTCAGCTCCACGAGTCGTCATTGTCTTGAAAAATAAAAATATACAAATGACGATTAATTAATAACGACATTTTATCATTATTTTATTCAATATCAATGTACTTACAGACAGAAGCCAATTTAATAACCTATGAATTTATAGAAAAATGCAGAACAAATAAATAAATATAAAATTGATAAAAATTAACATACACTTAATATATTTATTATGAATAGATGCTAATGTTCATTGCAATAAAAACAAAAGTTTCAACAAGTCCTGAGAACCGAAGCCAATACAATTACGACATTGAGCAATTACAGGCTTTACTAATGTTTTTCTGGCGGGAAATAATATTGCGCGAGAGTTATTAAGGCAGATCTTCACAAAAATGCGATCGTCACCCTGTACACACAAAACAGATGACGAAGAGTTGCGCACGCAACATTACAAAATTTACACGAAAAATTTAAAACATAGGTTATGCATTATAATAAATATATGTATAAATTCTAGTTATAATATAATATTAAAAAATATTAATTCCAATGAATCGTATTTATTTACACCAATTAATTATAAGATTATTTATTTCTCTATTTTCCTGTCATTAATCGCTCAAGTATGAGAATTAATTAATTGTATATTTCGATATATATTGAAAATTATTATACAAAATTTACACAGCGAAGTTGAGTCTTCATGTTGGAACTTTAGCTGAGTTCAAAGCCAGCACCGGCTTGAATAGCATAAAGTAGCTTTTCTCGAAGTGTCGATTCATCGGGAAATTCAGGCAACTTGAGAAGGTTCATACAAGTACTGGATGTTGGGAGACGATCAACACTGCCAGCATGTTGGATACAGAATGGTGGATCGAGTTCCTGAAATAATATGAATGATTAATATATATGTAATGAGATTTAATGAAAAGAAAAAAAATTATTTAACCGATAAATAATTACTTTGAAACCTAAAAGTGGTGGTCTACTGCAACTCGTAACGAATTTGAGTAATTGTCCTTTTTGTTTGCTATTAAAAGACGCGACAACTCGCCAAAAAGCAATAATTGTAGGATGCTCTGGACCATAACCACCTGCATAATTCGTGTGATTTTTTAAATCTTCTACGTCCAAAGGAATTTTTGCGCCGGATATTAAATGTTGCATTTCTTTATTATTAAACATTTGTAACCAATCCAAGGGAACAACATTAGCAATTCCCTGCTTAAATGCATAACATTGAGGTCGGATTTCTTTATTAAGTTTGTAATCAGCCATTAAATGAATATACTCAATGCGATTTGTGTTTGTAACTGGAATTTGTGAGCCCTTAGGTTTTAATTCATCAACTCTTCGTTCACCTAATTCATCAGACAACACTGTGAAATCTAATCCAAGATCAGCCACGTCACCTTTATAATTTTTTAAATACAAAAGATTTCTATACATGACAGGATCAAGAGAATCTAAATGATGAATATCAACATCCGACTGTTTACCAACAATTTTTGATAGGAAAAATTCGGCAAATGGTAATTCTACTAATAAATCTTCATAAAAGGCTTTTCCAAGCATTCGACCAATGAAATAATAATGTTTTGGAAAATCATCAATTAATAAATGAACTGTGGGATTTGGATACAACATATTATCCTTAGTGAGTCGGAAAAAACCACGATTGGGATCAAAACTGGTTTTCAATAATTCTGTTAAAAATTCGCGAAATAATCCACCACCATCTACACCTGCCTCTTCAACCCCCGCACTATTAATCAATTGAACTCGCATTTTGAGACGTAAATCCGGCTCATTTTCCGGTGATAATTTATCAAGCGCGTCTTCATATAAATAATTTCTTCTAACTGATATTTGTATTGATGGACCCTGCATAAAATGTGACATCTCACCACGATGTTCCATTTTATCTCTGTGCACTAAAGACTGCAATACCAGAATTCGTCCAGTAAATGGTACAATAAATGGTACTTTTCTCAATATAGTTAGTGTTCTTATTTCTTTGGTTGACAGTGGTGGACCATTATTGGCTTCATTATCCGATCTCATTAAACCTCCAGCACCAACTCGTCGTGTATGCCAAATTAAATTATACTCTGCTTTATGACTGATCCAATGATCGTCAGGGCAAAATCGACGACGTAAATCACGTGTATTTAATTGTCTGAGTAGTCCTGCCGTCACTTTAAATAAATACATATACATTTTTGTATCTTGTCTATTTGAATGTAAAACATCATCGTTGCTCATTGAACCAAGAACAGCGCGTTTATAATCGTCTCGAATAGTTGCTCTTGTATCGGTAAATGCTATGTCAATGAGACCTAAACAAATGTCTTTAAGATGAGCCGATAGCGGCACAAGTTCAGATGTTGTAAATGGCATTGCGCTTTTTTCACATGGTAAATGTTCTTCAACAAAAAATTCTGAATCGTGCAGTGTTGCTATAAGTAAACTGAATAATGAACAGAATACAGATAAAAGCGGCGCAATTCTCATTGCATCTTCATAATTTGGTGCAATACCACGTAATATTAATTGCATATTACATCGTGGTGATAATAATGCTGACCACAATCGTCGTAAAAATGTCGGTTTAAACGCCAGCATGTAAATTAATCTGTACTTGTGACCAGCAAGTTTATCAGTTTGCAGTAAATTGTCGCATAATTGGCAGATATATTCAAGCAATAATGGATCATCACTCTGATTTAATGCAGCAAGAATACGATTTACACGATCTTCATCATTCAACAATGCTATACATTGTTTAGATATTTCTTCTTGACTTTGATCCACCATAATAACTTCACTGTCTGTTGACATATTGTCATCGTCCTCCGATTCATTGGCAGTAGAATCGTTGACATTACGCGATGAAGCCTGTTCAAATTTCACCGATGCAATCATATGAAAATAATTTAAGAAAATAGCATCTGTCGATGGAAGAAAATCAATCGGTTCCAAAGCCAACATTCCACTTAATAAATTCATATTAGGCTGAATATTAATTTTATTTATGCAATTCAATAATTCAGCGTATGGTAAATTTTTCATCTCTTTCAATGACGATATTATAAATGATTTTACTGAATCCTTGATTTGATGCATTAAAATATGTTGAATAAATTCCTTTAAAATAGGTACATAAAATGCTTCACATCCTTTGCATAAATCTAAAGGTTGTTTTAATAAATTCATATAGCAATTCATTCGTGTTGTGGATGGTATGACGTTAGATGATGATTCAATTTGTTCTTCCAACAATTTATGTAAATAAAAAATATAACGATGTTCCACGAGATAACTGAGAACATCACGTAGATATGCATTTCGATTCAATCCCTCAATATTTTCATTAGTCTCAAGTAAAAATGTTTCTAATACTCGAAGAGGTATGGTGCTTAGGCGACGATTAGGAACATCAATAAGAAAATTCAGACAACGTTTTAAAATCCATCTAGAAATAATATCAATTATTCATATTATTAATTGCTATTTATAAAAAAAAAAAATCAGTATGAATATATTTGTAATACAATACATACTTTATTTTCCATTGCCATTCGTGATGTTTTTTCAAAATATTTTTAGTATTAGGCAATATATGTTCGAGCAGCCAAATAAATCTTGATGAATCATTTGTGGAATTGTAAAAAAAGTGTAATGCCCTAACAAATGGCACTAAATTATCAATGTCTATATGCTTCGAGCACCATTGTGCTTTTTCATTATCAAATTCACATCTAATTGCTTTTTTCATCAATTGTCTTGCCAAAAAACTTCTTGTTTGTGCTTGAATTTTAATGGCTGCATTATTACGTTGACGATATTCTTCTCGTTTCATTCGCTCAAAATGTGCATGCTGTAAAAGTACAGCTTTTTCATTTCTCTTACTTGCACCAGCTAAATTTTGCTGGGGCTTTCGTCTATAATCCCCTTCAAAACTATACATCTTATTACATGCCCAATGACATTTACTAAATTGTCCACAATGATTTATTGATGCACATCAATCAAATTATCACCAATTAAATAATGAGAAATTATTATTTTCATTTCTATATTTGCATTAATCATTGACAGAAAAATCTATTTTGCAATATGTATAACTATTTTTTCATTATAATAATTCAATAAATAGATTTATGTATACGCACATGTAATGATTATCTTGTGATACTTGTGATATCAATCTTTAATACATGACGAGTCACAATTCATGATATATATTATACTAAAGCGATCTTTCATTAAAAACCAGTCGCATTCACATAAAAAATTGTTTCATGAATGTAATGTCTACTTTTCATGAACGCGTATCGTTTTCATCAAGTATTTCGTGTATTTACGTTGGTAAATGTGTATGTATGTACACATGAGAAAAAATGTGTACTTGCATAAATAGTGTAAAGACGGCATCATCATACATATGTAAACAGTTTTGCCAACATAACCAAAGTTCAAAGCGATTTACCGGCCAAAACAATATACATACCACAGAACCTCAGCACAATCCATCATGAATACAAGGTAAATATTAATTTTTATATTATATTATTGCTATTTATGAATTAATTTAGTAATCATAACCTAGAAAATTATTTATTTGTATGCATAACATATTTATTTATCACATGTTTATTATTTGTTTTTACAGCGCAATGGCGGCGTCGGCAACAATGCCAATTAATCCTAAGCCCTTTCTCAATGGATTAACTGGAAAACCAGTGATGGTAAAATTGAAATGGGGTCATGAATATAAAGGTTATTTGGTATCTGTTGATGGCTATATGAATTTGCAATTGGCAAATACTGAGGAACATGACGAAGGTGTTTGTACAGGAAATCTTGGAGAAGTTTTGATTCGATGTAACAATGTGATGTATATAAGAGGTGTCGAGGAAGAGGATGAAGAAGGCGAAATGAAAGATTGAATATAATAAAGTAATTTTGAATATAAAAATATATATGACAAAGTTATTATAATAAATAATTGAATTATTTTTATATTTATGTAGATTTAGGTAGATCAGTTACAATAGGTTTTGGTCGTGATTTAAATATCAATTTTTTCCTTACAACTCCCTTGGCAATCCATCTAGTATTAGTTTCTTCGTCTTTTTTATCATCAGGTACAGGTTCACCAGTTTCTTTTACTAGCACTCCAAGTGGTTTGGATAATGTTACTTCTTTTCCATTTAAAACATGCGATCCAATAATTAAAATTGCGGAATTATCATTGCCTTGCTTATAATGTAAATCGCCGATAAATCTCTCTGTTTTAGGATCCACCACTGGATGATAGGTCTCTAAACTACCTTGTAATTCAACAATAGCCCATTCTGGTAGTTTACCTGATTCACTATTGGAAACGTGATAAATTAATCCATCTTTTTTATTATTATTAAAATACAATTTCAATAAATTTGAATTGTTTTCTATTATTTCATATTCATGATGAAAACTAACCTCACTATTGGTATGATCATTGTGCTGGGGACAACTTGCAATTTTTCGCGGACTTTAGTCAATTTTGAAAAATATGAACGACAGCGGTATATTTGTGAACTGCGGAACCGACAAACAAGTTGCCTATTTTGATCACAGTGTGGCGTGACCATCGAACGACTGCAGCGCCATCTTCGATATTAGATAGGTGAAAAAAAGAAGAATAGTAAAAATAATTAGGTTTTACGTGCCCTCTAGTTCTCTCTTTTCTTCTCGGCCGATTATCGAAATAATACTACATGTGCTCTTTACACAAGTCTAACGAATTACCATTAAAAAATTGTGTATAAATAACGCACGAGTGCTATGTGCATTTAACCTCAAAAACAACGATTTGAATTATATGAGAAAATTATGAAAAATATAATCGAATCAAAAATGTCTACTTGTAAAATACATAATATTAGATTTTACAATTTGAAGCCAAGAGCTATTTCATGTATTTGTTACGAAAAAAGTAGTAAAAAACTTGCACTTTCGAGGTTAGTTCAACCATCACCACGATTGAAAATATTGATTTAAAAATTGTTCATTCATATTTATTATTTTTTCTTGTCTACAGAGATGCTGGAAAGGATGAAGAAAAATTTATAGCTTCAATAGAAATTTGGAATGTTGCACATTCTATATTTGTGGAGGAATCTACTTATTATCCAGATCACTCCATCGAAGCCATCATTTGGATAAATAAAAATCGATTATTAACTACAGGATTGAATGGATCAATAGTTGAATTTGATTTAAATTTGAAAATAAAAAATGAAACAACAGTAACTGGTGGTGCAGCATGGTGTTTTGATATAAATCCAGAGAAAACTAAACTTGCTGTTGGAACTGAAGAAGGTTACATCAATATATTTTCAATATCCGATGACTCTTTAATATATGAACGACTATTTGACAAACAAAAAGGTAGAATTCTATGCCTCAAGTGGAATAATACCGGAGATATGTTGTATACAGGATCATCCGATACAATACGTGTTTGGAATTCTTCTTCCGGTCATGCTATTCATAAAATGACCACGTCACGTAAACACATAAAAAAAGAAACAGTTGTATGGTGTTTAGGAGTGACAAATGATAATCATATTGTATCCGGAGACTCGAGAGGAGTTTTATCGATATGGGATCCAATTAGTGGTACTCTAATTGAATCCCATGAAACACATACAGGAGATATTCTGGCATTAGCAATATGCCAAAATGAAAATATTATTTATTGCGCTGGAGTTGATCCAGTAATACGAAGTTATTCGAAATATTTTAAATCCACTTCGAGCACAACTGCAAGTAAAATAACACCACGATGGGTAAAAGGAATTGAAAGACGAGTGCACACGCATGAAGTAAGAGCATTAATTGATGTTGATGGAAAATTATATTCAGCTGGTGTGGATGGTTATCTGGCACAATCCAGTTATCCACCAAAAACATTATCAAAATATCCGCCACTATTACCATCAAAAAGTGTAATTGTTTGTCCAAAATCACGATCTGTTGTACTTCGTCATGTGGATTATCTCGAGTTGTGGAAACTTGGTGTACCCACAAAAGAAACAGTATCTCCAGGCATGTTTCATTCATTAGAGACTGGACCTATGAAACTGCTTGAATTACATACAAGTTCTGATGAGAGTATAACATCTTTTGCAGTATCAAATAATTCGAAAATAATTGTATATTCAACGAGAAACCGAATGCGAGTTTTTAATTTTGATGTCATCGATGGTGACGCTCGATTAGTAAGAAATAATGAAACAGATAAATTGTTGAATAATGTGAATCAAATGTTATTTAGCCATAATAATAAATTATTCGTGGCGTTAACAAATGATTATGATGGAAGTAAAATATCGGTATTTAGCGTAACGAAAAAACGCTTAAATCCAACAGGATTCTTTTATACAGCAAAACATAAATTGGAAAATATTAGTTTATTGTGTTTTTCACCAGATAATAAATATCTGGTGTGTTCCAATAGAGATGGTCGTATCGTTATTTACATAGTAGATGAAAAGTTCTCTACAGAATCGCCAGATTGGTGGTCACTACCACATTATTCATGTCCAGTAACTGCAATGGCAATACAACCACATACATCCAATCTCGTTGTCATTTATTCTGATCATAAGGTAAGAATAAATAATATTTCTCATCGATGAAAACTGGTTTAGCAACTTCCGTTTGTAGTTGCGAGTAATTTTTTAATATAATTTTTTTTTTTCTCTCCTATTTATTCGTGCAGATAATTGAGTATAATATAACGATGAAGCAGTATACAGAATTTTCTGATAATTTACAAAAACGTATACCTATTCATTGGTTGTCTCGACCGTTTCCTGTTACAAACATTACGTTTGATCCTAATAATGAAAATATCATTATTTGTCATGACAATTCAACAGTATATGTAATATACAAAGATACGGAACTTATTCCGGATAATAAACCCTCAAAATTGCGTAAACATGGTAATGGAGAGGATGAAAATTATCCGGAGAATGTGATCAAAGTAGTGAAAAAATACAAGGTAAAATTTCATATCAATTTTGAAGAAAAAATAAATGATATTAATATTATTAAATAAATATAATTTATAATTGATATTTTTGTTTTCTTTTAGCATTTGGTACATTTAGAATGGCTCAGTGATGGCGAAATGGTTGCTGTAGAGGTCGATCCTATTTCATTAATCGAAAAATTACCACCAACATTAAAACAAAAATATTTTCACATGTAAAATAATTATAGCATTTTTATTAATTTATTTACGTGTATATATGTATATATTTCTGGAAACTAGATTCTCACTCATTTTGTCCTCGTTTAATTAACCGAGGTAAATGAATCTTTGATGTGGGATTTCACCGGGCGTCAATGGCACTATCGTATGCCGTGGTGAAATATAGAGTGGACCAAAAATTTCAAGATTATATTCACGCGATGATGATCTCCAGCCTATCGCTGCTGAACTTGTTTTTGGTATTGATGGCGACGATTTCATTGCTCCCAGCGATACTTTACTTTCATCTGATGATTTATTTTCGCTACTTTTGTTATTAAAATCACCAAAATATTCCACCACCAACTGGAAAATAATACGATCAAGAATTACCTTCAATTCTTCATACAATTACTACATTTATTCCTTCGATTCTTACCCGCTTAACATTTTTACCAGATAAATAATCGTATTTGATCCGATTAATTTCACATTTTTTTTCGATACTTATCAATTCCTTTCTGTTGATAAATTAATCATTTATAATTTTCTTCCTATTTACAAATATAATTTTACTATTACTTTACCTGATGTTATCGAGAGTCACAGGATCTGAACAATTATTACTCGACGATTGTTGTTTATTAACATATATTTTCTCTTGTTTTTTTCCCTCTTCAACACTACTATCTTGTTTCATCGATATATTCTTCTTTTTTTCCACTCTTATTCCACAATTTTACATAAAAAAAATACCAGTGATATCCACACACTCTTCATGCAAATCTTCCATGACACCTTTCCCCTTTCTCATACACCGTCAACCTCTCAAAACTGTTTGTTCAATAAATTATCCATAAACACAAGAGTAGGGTTGAAAACAAAACGCCTGACAACATTGACATATCATCATCAAGATAAACCCACAAATAAAAAAATTAATATTATTCATACATAAACATATTAAACAAAACGATGAATTGAGCTTAAAACTAAAATAATTACAAAGTAAACAAGTAATGAACAGAAAAAAAAATGTTCAATTTACCTTTTACAATATCAGTGATGAATTCATATGAGCGTGTGAACATTTAAAAAAAATATTGCCAAATCGTATAGAATAGAAATGGATTACGTCAGTGTATATAAATGGTCCCGGCGCTACTGCCGCCCTCTCCTCCCCCGCTTCCTCTGGACCGTCTGAGCGGTGTCTAGTCGGGCACCCCCTACCTCGCGCTAGAGGCGGTCCACCTCTCACTCATATATATATATATATACACACCTTTATACTTTGTTGTTGCTTTCCTTGTCTATGGCATTATCGTACTATGTGTCGCAACTGTTTTTTTCCCTGTCTGGTCTGGGAGAGCCCAGCACGACTGACCCTCGTGATGGCTCAACGGGGGTAGGCAGCAGTCTAGCCAGGGTGTCGATGCATATATATACACATGTCTGCATCCCCCCATTGAAAATATTTCGACATTACATTTAATTCTAAACTTTCACGATATACATATCGTGATAATAAACCTTGAACATCATATCTACATTTATTCGCATATAATATAATAATTTATTCCATACATTTATATTGTGGTTGTGTAGCGGAAAAGACAATTATTTATATACAATTGATTGCGCTAAAAACCTCATTATATAAATGTTTATGTATGAATTTAGACTATGAGACACGGATAATTGTCATAGGTCAGCGATAAAAACAAAGAATGAAAAAAAAAAAAAAATAATAAATAGAATGCTAAAATAAAAATCAGTTTACAATATAAAGAAATTTAAACCCAATAAGATTAAAATTAAATAACGCGTATATTTTTTTTTTATTCACATGAGTATTAAATTTTTTTCTTGCTTTCTCTTTCGTTTTTTGATTTCTCTTATACATACACACACACACACATGTACACTGCAGTTTCTTTGCAATATATATTGCTTGAAAGCAGTCGGTATGTGCGAACGAATGAAGGAAAACAGGCCGCGTGCATCCGAGATCCGAGAATACTTATACCCGGCCCTCCGTATGTGAGCATCGCTGTGTGTGAGTCAACTCTGGAGTTTAAATAATAGGAGGTTTGCCACGAATTTAGCCTTGTATAATCTGGATTTTGCACGCCGTAGGCATAAAATAACTCTGCGTGGCGAATGGCAACGCGATGACTGTACGATGCAACATCATATATGTCAAGTGAACATTTATATATACATATACATACATACATACTTATACATATATATTATACATAAATTCATTATTTGCTTTATTTTACTTTACTTGCACCTTATTTATTTTTTTTCTCTCAAATCTCCAACATTGCAAAATCATTATATAGGTATTTTTCCCACCAGCACATACATATACATACATATACATATGTATATACATTGTGTATTGATGTATATGTATGTATATGGAAGAGTGATGTCGTTTCCTGTGTGACTGAAATGCCCAAATCATGCCCGCTTTTATATGCATCAGTCACTATATACAATATACCTCTCTCACATACTCTCAATTGCCTCTGTCTGTCCCATAGACTCTCCTTCTCCCTCTTGACTCGCCAATGTCTGCGGCTGGGTGGCGGTGACTGCAAGGGGGAAGCCGCTACGTACTCGTGACGTTGCGTCTAGACGCCCCCTCTACCGCGCTGCTTGCCGCGCGCGAAAGCGACGACGTCGTTCCTGATATGGTGAATTCGTTGCGGATATATAGGTAGGTATATATAAAGACAGTGTGTAAAATGAAAGCGCGCGTGAGTATTGGCGCACGAAGCTTTTGTATATATGTATATATAGTGAGGATAAAGAAGAGCAAGGTCCGAAACAGAACATCACTTCGTCAACTCATGCGTTTATTCTCTCTCTTCTTCCCTATTTTTTTCTCTATATATTTATCTCATCCTGTATCTTATAAAGCTGTATTTTTTTTTATTTCATGTTTATATGTATAATATATACACATATACACACATATTATTGTGAGGACATCGGGCATGACCTTGACAAGGGTATCGCTGCATACAGTGAACTTTATAATGATAAAAATTATTTTTTATTTTTATTTCATTTAATTATATATATTTTATTAATATGCACTATTTATTGTTAATGTCATAATAATAATTTTTATCCAATCCCAATGTTGATTATTAAATATTTAATAATGATATATTTATATTTGTCTTTATTATTATTTCAACAAAAAGTTTGGACGTGAATGCAATTCCGAATGACGCAAGAATATAAATGTAATATGTACAGTTTGGCGACGACAACTATGTATGTGTATATAGATACCGCCAACGCTTCTTCTACCACTTCTTCTTCTTCTTCTTCTTCTTCTTCTTCTTCTTGGTCTTTGTATATCTATACCGTTTGGTATTATGCAGTGGCAACTAAGGGGTGAGAAGCATCGTAGAGAGAACGTACAGAGAGTAACAGAGGAGTGAGCAAAGTGAATCGGGGGTCTCCCCGTCTAGACTAACCCCCGCCGCGAGAGACACCCCTCGTGCATCAGACATCATGCTATGAACACACACACACACACACATATACACAGAAGTTTAAAGCCAAACTGTTGCAGTACCGTAGTCCTCCTTATATACCTCTTGTACAATCCTTTATTCATTTTTATTTTTTACTATTTTCACTTTAAATTAAAATACATTTCATTTTATTTGTCTATACGAAAAATAAAAAATAAATTTAACATTATTTCATCTCTGTAGACAATAATTATACTTTATTGTTTCATAAATTCTTTCAATCAATCAATTTATTTATATAAATATTATGTATTTTAATTATTATACAATTTTCATTATGTATCAATTTTTTTTTTTTTTTTTGATTATTTATATACGGATGTATTGGTTATTAACTTGTGTATGTATCCCTTCCCCCGATGCACAAACTTGTCGCATCGGCATCGCAAATGATGACAGAGGGTGCAGTGGAGGTGAGGGGGGTTCAACGACCCACTGACAGTCATGCAGACGGGCGGACGCGGGCCAGACTATATGCGAACATCACCCAGCGCACTATCAACGCGTTATTATCCCCATCGACTTTTATCGCCGGACGATAGCAACTCCCTAACCCCGCTTACACATGCACTTGTATATGTATATATTAATGTGTACAAACATTTACATGTATACATGAACAATAAAGACTATGGGAGAGATTGCAGTGTAACAGAGGGTGAGATGAGTTTGACAGCGTTGAATCTAATGTGTTGCAACTAAACAACGCTCAGAATATATATACTGTAACTATTCAAACGAGCAAATAAAATGAAAAAAAACAAAATATATTTTATATAAATACTCTGTAGATTTTTTTATTAAAATTAAATGGATTATTGTTATTGAGGTTTATTGCATCATCTTTGTATGTTGCTAAAGATTATTTTGCTTTCTCTTGCTATATAGTTTTATGGACTAGTTTATAATTACCTATAGAATTTTTAACGTACAGATATATTAAATTGTATGTTTATTTATTTTTCATAAAGATCTGTAAGGCGATATTCTTTGATCGTGTTATTTAGTGAATGAAAGAGTATAAAATTCATCATTTGCGTTATCACCCCTCAGTCTGGAATAAAAAATTATCAATTCGTTATATATATTGATAATTAATATGTCGCAGTTATGTATGAATATACTCATGAATGATACATTACTGTAATAATAATTGAAACGTTTGTGTTGGAAAAGCGTGACAATATTTTAATACCAGCTTGACACATTTTATCATTTATGCGTCATCAAATTCCTATATAAATATTTGTGTATATTAATTTATTTATATGAATGTCGCGACGATTTACACAAACATTTAGTGAATATAATTAATTATTTTTTGTTTTAAAAACCCTTGACTCAGCGTCTGAGGAAAAAAAATTAAATATAAATATCTTTCATCATAATTTATTTTGTCTACTCAATATAATCTTTACTGTAAAAAAAAATAATATAATTATATTAATTATCAGATTCTCTGAAAAATGATTCATATACATACTACCTATTAATGCAATAATAAAATAATGGTTGCTATAAATAAATGAAGAGAAAAAATACATAATTAAATAAATAAAATACTAAAAATGTATAAAATATATTAAAAATAATGTAGTGTTGGCGTAAAGGGCCAGTGACATTGTGTTTTGCTTGTGTATTTCACCACCGTCGACATCATTATACGTCCGTGCGATATAAAATACAAAACACTATAATACCCTCTCACTCGCAAGACTCGAGATTAACCGAGCGCACACGAGTTGCGCCGATAATTACCGAAAACAGCCGAAAAATGGTTGCGCATTGGCTCGTATCGCTTGTAGCGCTGAGGACAGTGCCATCAGACAGCCAGGCTTGGTACATATCCGCGTTGGTTGTTTGTTCGTGCAGCGGTTTATAACCTCGCGATACTCATTTTTACCTTTCTCTTTATTCCCCTCACTCCTTCTTCATTTGTGTGCGCTTGTATTTCCACGCATCTGTCGTGTATTACCTGGACAAGTCACAAAGTGAGGGAAACATACACTGCATTGGACAAAACAACACAGGGGAATTTGCGGTCAATTTACCCCGCAAGTAGACAAGACCAGACAGCGTCACACCACGCGGCGGCGTTACCAGAACTCATTTATACACATACATATACGTATATGTTTTATGCACACATTCACATGTGTGTAGGTTGTATATAATGCATTACGCATGCGCGTATGAGAAATAAAATATATCCCGGCATTCTCGACGTCTTTGCCTTTTGGAATAATATAAATATCAACAAAAAAAAAAAAAAAAAAAAACAAAATAGATATTGGGTTGGTTCGTTTGGATGGACACGAGAGCAGTATACGGTGAATTACACCAATTCACGTCAATAAACCATATAAAAAGTAAGTATATGTATATAATTTGTGTGTATGATGAAAAATGAAATGAAATAAAATAATAAAATTGAATTAAATTTGTATTATACATGAGCATGGTGTATGTGTAATAGTTGTGTGCAATTTCTCAGCGCGCAATGGCCGTCTCTTTTTTTCTTTCCTCTCTCCTGTTTCTCTTTGTGATATTTGTATAGATATACATATATTTACTATACTTACATCCGCGCGGCATTTTGTTTTTCACTTGGCGTATGCCATTATTATTTATTTTTCTCTGCGTTATTTTTTTTTTTCATCTCAAATACTTTATCTTTGTACATCTCTACATATTGTAAACACATACAAGTATGGTTATTTTTTTTATATTAACACATGATTAAATGAGCTATTATTAGTTGTTATTTATTGTTGAACAATTAATTGTTTCGGTATTTTTTTTTTTTTTTTCAATTTTTTTTCTTTCTTACGACAAAAATAATTTCTCTCATTCTCTTGGGTTGTTGGAGTTTACACACGAGATTCTCCCAATCACGGATGCGGTTCATTCGAAAATAGAACACGTTATATAGTAACAAGGAGTGGGGAAGCAAAATATATGTATGTATATATATATATACATACACGTATGTATGCCACACATTTTTTCCCTTGGCACACGAGTCTAATTCACTTTCCTTGCGCACGCCTGTACCATACACCAACATCTCTTGGGCAATCTTCAAAAGTTAATTTCAAATAAATTTATTGTTTGTAAAATTAGTCTGTTTATTTTATTTTGTACTGTTGGTTTGGTTTGGAATTTTTTACCCTTCATTATGTCTAAGTTGCAGGTGGAGAATTTACTGCTGTCGGTGTTGAATAAATTCAACTGTGTTATCCAAAGTAATTACAAAAGCCAAAGTACCATTGGGAAAAATTCATAAATGATTTGGTGACACGACAAAAGAGGAAAGAAAAAAAAAATATCACAAGAGCATACATAAATAATGACCAATTTCTTCATCATTGACAGCGTCTGTAAAAAAAACACAAAGACGTCGTTAATGATGATGATGATGATGATGACGATAATGATGACAGCGACGATGAGAAAAATGACTCGAACAACAATGAAGATTATGAGGACAGTGTTGAGGCCACCAATAATAAAATTTAATTCACAAAATTCACAATGATAAACAAATCAATGCCGAAATGTAAATTATTGAATTGTAATAGTTTAAAAAGATGTGAAACAATAACGCCGATGACGATGGATGATAATAAAACTGAATGCACATTATCGTTGTGTCGATGGTGGATTGAAGTGATGGTAATACTGGGTGAATAATTAAAATAAAGTGAAATATATAAAAAAAAAAAAAGGAAATAAGAGAAAAAAAAAATTTCCAAGTGTGCAGTTTTGTTTATTTGTTTGTTTTGTGTCGTGGTTGTGTGGGCAGTGTTTGGGTGGTGGTGGTGCAGAGTTGGACGACAGTATTGCCGAGCCGATGTCATCGCGGTCGTCTTGTCCCGATGAGCCGGGTGCCGCTGGTCGTGCAGGGACCCGCCCGAGGGGCCCGTGTAGTAGTAGTAGTAGTAGTCCCATAAACGGTGGACAAGACGCCGACGAAAAGATAGAAACAAAGAAGAGAAAGAAGAAAAAGAAGAAGAAGACAGTAACAACAATAACAACAACAACAACAAAAATAACATCGACCAATACGACGACATTGCAAGTGTTAAAGGACGTGGTGACAGAGGTCAAGGTCAACGGGAAGGACAACAAGCACGGAAGAACGTCAAAGACACAAGGCACCGCCTTTATGGGCGCACGTGAGTTATTTCATTCTCTTTTATTATCCCCCCTATTATAAACCATCAACCAACACAACTAATGTTGAATAAATAAAATTTATATATTTACTTAATTTTATGTTGGAAATTAAACTTTGGAAAGTTTGGAAAAATCTTGATTGGGTCCAAATACACTTTACAACTCGTCTGACCTATTGGACGAAGGAAAAATAAAAAAAAAACTAGATAATTAAATTAAACATCTGTCCGATGATACATTTTTAAATATATAATGAGGAAACTTGTCGGATCAAAAAAAAAAAAATTACAAATAAATAGATACATATATAAAAAATTAATTATTATTTAAATGTTTACGTGAATAAAGAGGAAGAGAACGGTGGTTAATTTGATGACGAGAAAAAGTGAGTTAACCCCCCTATGCTTTAACTGGTCGAGGCGACGAGGGTCGGATTGGGGTAGGAAAATATGGTGCCAAGTGCACGTGGCACTGGGGCATCGACCATATTATACCACTATATGCGCGTTGTACGCGTCACGCTCTTTCCTCACATCATATACATGAATAAATATATATACATATGTACATGGATATAATGTTATGTATATATAGATTATTTTCTGCCGGAATTTGACGGAATTATTGTAATGCACGATTGAAAACACGCGCGTGGGCATATTTTACACAAAACGCGTCTGCTTAACTCATTGCGGAAATATATAGAGCGCTACACGGCCCGTAAAAGCTGCATATATAGAATGAGTATATTTTTAGCATCGCGCCCACTCAACAGATATCATTTCATTGGACGGTATAATAATAATGCATATATACAACATTATTTATAAATATGTCAACGGCAATTCAATTATAATTTATTTAGTTTTTATCTAAATATGCAAATGTAGAGCAAGTATATGAGAAGAGAAAAAAAAAATAAAACAAAATATATTTTATTTATTTTTTTTATTCATTATTTCTTCTCCCACTTTCTCACACACTCTTCACAGCTCTTTTATATATGTATATACACTATTTCTTTCATTTAATTTATCATTTTATCTGTTCAATAATGTTTATTTTGTCGCGTCGGTATTGCAAATAAATTTGCACGCGTACGGCCTAAATATCAATATGAACACGTGTACCTATATGCCAGTTGAGTTTAATGCGCGTCGCAATATTGGTCGCAGAGTGCGCCCAAGAGGTGAATGTACTCGTATATATGATTCAAGTGTCATTGTTCGGCCTCGTACGACGCGACATGGACGCACTTGAGTATCATGTATTTCTTTTCTTTCATTCTCGTTTTTTTCCTCTGCCTTTTTTTTTTTTTTTTGTACCTCCTGTTGTCTCGATTGCAATGATGACGCGCCCAATAACAACGAAATATTGGCCACAGCATGGTTAATGTATATATGTATGAATCCCATGTATTTATGTATACCTATTATATATATAGATGGATGAATTTGTAATGACAATTTTTGTTGTTGATGAAAAAAAAAAATCTCTGATGGTAAATTCATGTTTTTTTATGTATAACATATTAAGCGAGAGTGTATATACCTAAGTATATATGTGTGTATAATGTTTATAAGAGTAAAAGAATAAATACGAGGCGTGTTGGATGCCCCAAAGTCGTGCGATAAAAATAGTTGAGACATTGAAATATTTGGAAGCCATGGAATGCAAAGCGCGTAATTCCGAAGTGCTACAGAGGAACGTGCGTGTGCCTCTATATAAATATTCGCGACACACTAAAATATTAACCACGCGTTTTTATTTGTTTTTTTTTTTTTTTTTAAATTCATTAAAAAAAAAATTTTTTTTTATTTTTTTTCTTTACTCTGGCCTATATAGAATAAATTTATTCCACTATATATTACCAATTGTTCTTCATTATATGTCTTTTATTCGTCTACATTTATTTACATATAAAATAATTTTCTGCATATGTAATAAAATCTCGGACAAACAATAGTGTATATTCATTATTATATTATCTGTAAAAGAAAAATATTGAATAAATACATTTTTTTATATGTATCAATTTATATATTTGATTTTTTTTTTTTTTCATCACATAGATGTTGGTGTGTGTGTTTGAATAAATAATAAAAAAATATATTGTATATCAAAAGTCATTTGTCAGTTTGACAATACAAGATAATAACCGACACATAAATAATTTGTTTTGTACAAGTTATTAAAACTCGGTCTTTATTAGATGATTTTTATTGTAAATATGCGCGAAAAAAATGCGAAAATAAATTGTATATTGTCATGATATACATATATTTATATTGTATAAAATAATGTAAAGGGTATAAAAAAAAAACAACGAGCAAGAACACGAGGAGATGCAAGACATCTGTGAGATATGATAGCCGGTTATCATATACCTACTCCTACCCTTTCGTCTCGAATCTCCTCACTCTCTCTCTCTCGTCTTCTTTAATTCTTTTTCACTTCATCTTCCCCTCCTCCTCTTACCTCTCTCTATCACAACCTAACCACTTCGACATTTGCCCCAACCTCGTCGCGTCTCGATCGCCACTTCCACACAGTTTCCCTTCTCCCTCTTCCAAAAAAATCCCCACTTACCCCCTCACCGTCTAGACGTCGCGCACACAGATTCAACTCACCAATGCCTCACACTTACTATCACGTGTGCTTTTACCATCTCCGTTATATATTCCTTATATATACACACATGCATACACTCATATGTATACAGCAATCTATATAAATATGTATATAATTACACTCTCTGTCTGGTTATATATATATTTTTTTTTTTTTTTTACGCTCTTATAAGTATACAGATGTTTATTATTTTACAAGTAGAGCACAGAGTGAAAATAATTTCGTGACAATTATATTTATCGTGAAATATATAACAATAGATGTTGATAGTTATTTCAAAAATTTTTTTTTTTATATAAAATATACAAAAATATATACATATGTGTATTTATGTTATAATGTCAATGAAGAAATTTAGAAAGAAATATATAATTGTTAGATTTTTTTTTTTTTTTTTTTTCGGCAGTTGGATGAATAGATAGAAAGAGGATGTGAAATGAAAAATTTTTTCAACTTGTTAAAAGTCGTTATGGTGCCCCGGCGACAGTCTGGTGTCGTGAGTGTGTGTATGTATATATATTGTATATATGTTGACGACATTGCGCGCGGCGCATGGGGCGCATTTTCGGGGCCAGTCTGGCTTCGAAATGATCGTGGTCGTTAAACGAGCCGCGACCTTGGCCGAGGGAAGGTTAGCGGCGCGCGTGCGGAGGCTGCTCTGCGCTCACGGCGAGACTGAACCAACTGCACAACTTTATGTATGTGTGTGTATATATATATATATATATATATACAATGAGAGAATGAGATGAACACACTGCAGTCTCTCGCCCACCAGAGGTTCATGTAGAATAAAAAGCATCTGCTTTGTATATGCAGTTGTTTCGATGCACTTGATATTTTTCAATCATTTGTTTATTTATTTATTATTATTGATAATTATGTAATGAAATATTCCGACAGTTTGTCTGGAATACAATTAACCTTATATTAATTTTTGAATGAAATATTTAATCTTATATTTATTCTTTAATGAAGCAAAAAGATATAGATGTTAATATATGAATTAATTAGATTGTGATGTTAAAAGTTTTTGATTATTATCAATTAATAATATTTTAATTATTGTATTTAGGCTTTTACACGTGTATATACATTTGTATGTATATATAATAAGAGATTTATGTGGATGTGTATAGGTGAGAATATAATAGAAATGCCGGGTTGTAGTATAACGAATGAATTCCACGAAGGAACACGCGCATTCTCCGAACCTAGTAGACGACTCGTTGGCTCTCAATAACACTTGGTCAGAAGGCCGTTACACAATAAAATGACGTAATACATAAAATCAATGAATTAAGTGCATGTGAATTTATATAATTTTATATACACAATTATATCAATGTGTATTCGCAGCACACACTATAATCATATATTGATTCAAATCCCAAATTCATTTATTATATCTCATCACAATTTTATTTTATTTTTTCATCATTAATTTTTATTCTTTATCTCTATATACTTATCATTAAACTGATTTTTCTTTGATATAATTATACCCGTCTGGGTAAACTGATAAATAAAATAGAAATATAATATCATAAACTATTATTAATCACGTTTCTATATATATATATAATAAATAAAAAATTAAGAAAAAAAACAAAATTTCAAAAAAGTGGATAAAAGTCAAAAGTCTTGATGTGCGATAAAGCAAATAAAAAAAAAAACATGATTGTACGATGCTGTATCTGCTGCACTGAAATACAAGAAAAGGGGGAAAAAAAAAAAAAAAAGAAATAAAAAAAGGGATAGAGGTCGCTTGGCGAGAAAGCGCACTCACCGGGCGACTGGTCCGGTTGGCTGGCTCGTGCGCACACGTGCACAACACCCAGCACACCCAACGGCAACGTCAACCAGCGCGCATATATATATATATATATATACAATACACGTAACACAGAGGGCCCTCTGCGAGATAGGGTGATGGTGTGTTGCGCGTATAGGCAAGGGAGAGAATTGTTGATGGACGAGACGCGATGAGCGGTGCGCGGTGTATTGTAGTACTGTGAAGAAGAGAGAAAAGCGCGAGTGAATGCTTAAGGGGAAATACAACGAAGAGAGGGGAACATGAAGGGAGTTTAGTCGCTTGTGCGCGCGCTTGCATTATACACATATATACATATATATATATATTATATAGTATGTATATGTGTAAAGAGACGAATACATGGGTAAAGGCGCTAAGCCCCGACCGTCTGGCGCAGTATAGAGAAAATCGGTGGGGCAATATATATACAAGGCAACGTTGTCGGCCGTGGGCGGCGGGGGATGTCAGACAGTGTTGCGGGGCGCACAAGACTGCTGCACGGGTCGTCGAGCGTTGTGTGGATGTGGTTGGACGCAAGGAGAGGGGCAAAAAAGCAGGGGTAATGGTTTAGAGTGAGCGAGAGGAGGTTAGGTCTCGACGATTCTCGAGCGACAGACGTGTATGACACGAGTGTGTGTTTGTGTGTAAGCCGGATTGACGACGGTGCTGCGGCCTCACAGCCACCGGATGAGTTCAGTCTGCCGCTGGACTTGATGTGCAATCGACGCCCACAACTGCATAAACTTCTTTCGGGTCGTTATTTTTTAAGTTAATGTTTGCTACCGGTGTGTGACATTTAACACACATGCGGCTTTTCATCGATATTTGTATTATATTATTGTTTTGTCGCACACGTTAATGTGGACATATTATATGATTTATGGTGAATTATATACGACACGAATATAATTAAACGAGATATATAATTTATTGTATGTAAATAATAATAATATAATGTGAGGAGGGAAGATTAAAGTGAGGTTTTATTAGATAGAAAATAAAAATTAAATGACTGAATAATAGTTGAGAGAAAATTGTTAATATAAAAGGAGAAAATAAATAAGGGCTTTGCAATTTTATTTTTAATAATTGAGCTCAAAGTGATAAGTTTAATTTCGAAAGTCAAATTTAAATTGTTTTGATATTTTTATTTTTCATTTATTTATTTATTTATTATTATTATTTTTTTTTTTTTTCATTTGTCTGTTGGTTAAATGATAATATGTTGGGCCAAATAAAATTGAGGCAACATCATTGTATACGTCATTGTGGATTAGGTAATCTGTTACTCCCTTTCTCTCTATCTATATTTGTCTGTCTTTCGTTTCATATATAATAGAATACTAGTCGAAGCCAATCGAATTAAAACGTTGAAAGAGAGGTGCCTTCATTGAACGAACAAATGTCTTTTCAAGTATAGTAGCCAAACTGCCAAAGCCTTCTTTCGTTCAATTTTTTCAAGTTAACAAAGCCAGTGGAGTGATATGTATATACGTGTGAATTTGTGTATTTGTAACTCTCCATTTTTCGTTATTTTTTTTTATTCAAACTAAATGACAGTGTAAATGATCGTGAATGATACAAAGTGAAGAAACAAAAAAAAAAAACAAATTAATTTATAGACTGAAAAAAAAAAAACTAGACCGAAGCAAGGAAAATAAAATTGAAAGAATAAAAGGAAAAAAAGTGAATTTATGAAAATATAAAACAGACCAAGGGCGAATAACATAGTGTCGTGGTAACAACTTGACAGCTGACAGACACCTTGTCGTCGTCATTGTTGTTGTTGTCCATTTATTTTATTTCATTTCCCCCTCATTATACAAAACAGACAAGTTTATAAATTGTCAATTAATCACAACCTTAAAATTCACCAAATAAAATTTAAACATAAAACAACAAAAGAATTCGTTGCATTTGGTTATATTTTATCACGTCAATCTGGCGTCATCATCATTCAAATGAAGCTGCGGCGTCGCTGCATACAGACGCTCGGCGTCTCTGTGAAACAATTGAGGAGAAAGTTAGTTGAATTGGGCGCACGGATTCTTCACGTCCATCAGACATCAAAATCCTGTGACATGGCCCTAATGGTGAGCTGTAAAATACAATTATTATTTCTGATCCATTCATTCACCTATTATATTTGCCATCAATACATATACCTACAACACGAAAAGGAACATAATTATACTATACCCACATATGTACAGCACACATGCTCATGTCTTTTTTTCTTCTTTTCTTCGTCAATCAACTTCTTCCCTCCAGACACCAGCTGTTAAAATGAATAAATTTTTCTTTTCTTTCTTTCACCACTGTCCCAAGTATCCTCCACCATATATATGAATGATATAACCTCCAACATTGTTTATGACTGGTCAAATAAAACAGACGCAAAAGAAAAATAACAATATATGATACACATATTTAATTATTGGTATCATCATCATTTATTATTATTATTAATACTATTAAGGTTATAATATTGTTGGTTATGTTTTGTTTTTGCCTTTACAATGGATATAAAAACCGTTGAAAAATTGCAACGAAAGGAAGAAGGAAGGGAAAAAAAATGCGCGTTGCATGTAAAGGCCGTTAAACCGTGGCAAGAGAAGTATCGCGGACATGCACACACGCGCGCGTCTTGCGTTTCTTCCGTCTGGCCCAGAATGTGATTCCGAGAGGCTTTCACTGCAGTTCATTGCGCTCGTCATGCTTGGGTCGTGACTGCCACGACCGCGTTGCGCCCGGTCGATACGTGCGGACTTTCAAATATTCTAGCTTCTTCTCTTACCCTTCTCCCTTCTATATATGTACTACTACTACACAATATACTACATCCATATATATATATATATATATATATATATATATATATATATATATATATAAGTGTATTGGATATGTATAAACTCCCTCTGTACGTTGCACTGTACTTATAGTCGTTGCTCTATTCACGCGTGTGTGAGAGCATTGTGACAATGCAGTCATGAAACGAATAGGGATTTAAGTGATGAAAGATGAGGAGAAAAAAAAAAAAAGAGAGAAAAATATTCAATTCTCTCCCCTCCTCTTTCCTCTCTCTCTCTCTCTCTCTGTTTATTTTCTGTCACAATTGCATTCTCTTGAGTGCAGAGTATCCTTGACATACTCCTAGATAGGATTGTGCGCGACAGAGATTAATTATAATGCCATGCTGCTATCGTCATTGCACGAACTTTAACACGAAAAAAATGGGGAAATAAAAAGAATTATATGTATATATATATGTGTATGTATAATAATGAATAAATGAGAGAGGGGAGATTTACAAATGTGATTGTCATTATGTGATTTGACGTTTGTCAAAGCGATTATGTGCATATATATAGTATAGTTTGCATTAGTAGCATACATATTTACAAGACAAGATAAGTCTATGGATCAATATTGAGTCATAGTCGCGACGTTTTTATGTATGATTTATAAAAGAAAAAAATTTCTAATGATTCGTGTTTGTTATCGCGTTATTTTATTATCGATCAGGCGATGTTAAATTGCCATATACTCGCGATACGGAAAATAAAATAAGAAAATGAAATAAAAATGAGAATGAGAAAAAGTAGAAAAAGAAAAATCGTCTATACTAAAGAGGAAACGCGCGAGCAAACTAAACTTGTGTATGTATACATACATACATAAATATATATCTATCTATCTATATATCTATATGTATGTACATGTACGTTTATGTGTATTGTATAGAAGTAAAGTAGCGTGCGTCACTGCTGGCGAGACATCGATCGATCGTGTGAAAAATAAGATTCGAAAATAACTCTCTCGTGTAATGTCGCGAATCGGATCGACCTTGGTGCCATTAGATACTTGAACATAGTATATTATATACATACATATGTATATGTATATATAAATCTATATTGATTGTTCTTCCACATATGTATACACTTGTGTTGATTTTAATTGTATAAACTTCCTGAATATATTTTTTTTTTATGACGATTGATTGAACGAAAAAAAAAAAAAAAATTATTTTTTATAAAATAAAAATGCTATTGATATTTATCGCTGAGTGTTGTTATCAGCGTGCTTATAATGGTATTGTCAGTTATTTTGTATACATTGCAACTGTATCTGAAGTTAAAGCAATAAAAATAATATCATAAAATGGTGAAGAAAAAAAATAAAAAACAAATATTAATATATTGACTTTGTATAACAAATAATAATAATGTTATTTGATTGGCATTTTTCACTGTTTACAATAGACATTTTTTCATATCTTAATATCTCTTTGACGGCAAAACTGATGTGACATTATCTGAAAATGTTCGCGGGGAATAATAAGCGCACGAAACATTTTAATGAAGAACGCCTCGTATATAATCAACTGTCTAGACTCTCGACGTTATTTATCAGGGTCTCGTTAGCTTTATCTCCGGCAAACGGGAAGCGTGTGGCGTACTGCACAAGTTACGCAAGTATGTACGTGTCCGCGTGTGTTGTAATGTCTATATAATCCTGTGTGTCTCATTTATTTTATTATTATTTTTTTCCTATTTTTTTTTTTTTTTTTTTCCCATTCATCCCCTTCCCCGAGATATTTCGAGGCTACACTGAATTACAACCCAAGCCATGTGGTATGTCGTGAGATAAAAATAATATATGTATAATAGGACGCATCATGTATGCACTTTTTGCTCATTCACAGTGAATGATGCGCATATTTCATGCATAACATATATATTTATATATGTTTCTATTTGTCAACATTTGACATATAATAAATTCATTATATTTATTTCTTTGTTGTAAATAAAAATGTTGATTAATTGAAGGACAATCTGGAGTTGTTAAATATAAAATTAATTGATGAAGAAGAACAATAATAAAGAGAAATAGTAGTGAAAAAAAAATAAATCTTACAGAATAAATTTCTATTGTTATAACGAAAGAAAAATAATTTATTTGTACAGTCTTTTGGTGCATAAACTATAAGTGATAAGCATTATATGGACTGAACAATCTGGTGCTTATCTGGTCAAGCGTGCGCAATACGTTCAGTCCCTCCGGTCATTTCTACACATGCAGTATATATTATACATATTTATGTGTATGTATATATAAGAACGAGGCAGCAAAAAACTTTTATACTTAATATCACGCGGCGTCATTCAAAGCAACTATTATATTCCTCACATCATATATAATCAAATGTATTTCCCCTCTATTGCATTGTTCTTCTTCAATCTTCTTGAAAAAAAAAAAAGTATAAAAAACTAAAAATAAAATAGAAAATAATATGATAAAGTTATTTAATAAATTTTTTATTATTCTTTTGTTTGTTTATAATAATATACAGATGCTGTCCGTGAGTGCAGGCATGGATGTTGGATGTGGGGGTCATGGTGGCCTCGCGAGTGGTGGTGGTGGCCTCGAGAGTGCAACAGCAGTTGGTGGTGGTGGTCCCGATGGCATGCAAGATGCAATGGTAGCTGCTGCAAGAGACCGAGCTATACGCACTGGAAGTGTCCGGCAAGATCTTGCCCTTGATCTTCCACCACGACTTCAGTTACCCGATGGTGAGGAGAGACCATACGGTGCCCATGCAGGTCTTCATCTTCGCGATCCCGAGCAGGTTGATTTTAAATTATATTTTATATATGGAAAATATTTATATTTAATTTTTATATTATTTACTAATTTGATTTTTTTTTTTTTTTCATTTTTATAGGAGAGTGAAATTTATCAAAAATGCGTACGACCACCACCGAATCGAACGGTATTTGATAGCGAAAGTCCGCCACCATATAGAAGTCAATCAGCGATTATTGATACGCCTGATCGGATAATCCGATGTCATAGTGCTGGCAGTTCACTTCTCAGGGTGTTTAGAAAGTTTCCCACAAATATGGGTGGATCAACGCCGATGGTTGTTGTACCACCGTCACGACGTCCAAGTTTATCGAGTTATTCTGAATCAAGTGGAAATTTAAGTAATCTCTCGAGTTTGACTGTTGTCCCATGTGAGGCAGATGAAAACAGTCATCATCATCATCATCATCATCACCATCATCATCATCATCATCGGGAGCATGTTTGACCCAAATCAATGCTGCTGAGTTGTCAGTCGCCGTCCTCGCATCTGTGAAGATATGATTGCATTGATAGCTCAACAGACAGGGATTATTAAATAGCAAAAAATAATAATAAAGGATGATGAAGCGAAGAGAAAGAAAAAAATTATAAAGATGATATGGATATGAATTCAATCAAAGATTGGTTCGCTGTCTCCTAATTGTTTTTTTTTTTCTTTCGTTCTTCTCCACCTCGCAAAATGGCCGTTGAATGAATTACACAAGTTTATTTGTGCCTATATGAGGATATTCTCCAAGAAATGAATGGAGGAGGTAGAGATCCTCAAGACTGAACTCGTTTGAAAACTAAATAAATATCTGAATAATGAAATAGTAACAACTATAAACGCAAAGAGAAGGAAATAAAAGAAAATAATCAATGTACCGTACAAGGAAAAAGGGAAAGAAGAAGAAGATGAAGGATAAAATTGAGATTGAAGTACGCAAAGTGAATTTGCGTTACATTTTCTCGATGACAACACATCAGAAGTAATGCTGATGCTATAGAGCTGTGTCGTGTAGACATATGTAAATTTAAAGGGAAAAAAAAAACGGAAAGTAATACAAAAGATGATATGAGTTAAAAAAAAAAGAGATAATTAAAATAAATGAATAAATAAATAAATAAATACATAAATAAATAAATAAATAAATAAATTAATAAATAAATAAATGAGTAAAAGAAGCAAAAAAAAAAAAGCCTGAAAATCGTAGGTACACGGAGAGAATACGTCCACATACGAGACCAATGCTCTATTAAAATCCGTTTCGAGTTAATTTGTCATCCTCCTTCTTTTAATATGATCTGCGCGATAGGAAAAAAAAAATAATGCATAGAGAAAAAATGAAGAAAATGGAGCGAAGTTGGAGGGGAACTCGACCGGGTTTGTTCTTCGATAATAAATAAAATGGAAAAAAAAATGTAAGAGTAAAAAAAGACTTAGTAAATTATTTATTAGCAAAATTGCGACTTTTATTCGTATGTTTGCAAATTAATTATTAGAGAAAAAAAGTAATAAATTAAAATGAAATACGATGGAATTAAATAACTATGAGAAATGGAAAGGCAGAAAATATGCCAGTGACTTGAGAATGCATTTTATTATATGTGGTCGGGGAAGGAAAACTCGTATCTCGATGTGCATGTATTTATGAACGTATGTAATGTGTATAATTGTGAGAATATCAATTTGTTGAAATTATATAGAAGAAAGAAAAAAAAAAAGAGATTGATAAAGTGCGCTCTGGCAATTCATGAAAATTCTGAATGATCGATGGAAAAAGAAAATAATTGAAAGGATAAAAATAAATATAGTGCCAAGTCGATGAAATATAAACGAAAAAAATGAAAGAAAAACTTGTATATATTATTAGGCTAGGTAGTTCAATATCGATATTACAACTATTGCTAAAACAAAATGAATATGCTTTGTATCGATGAGAAGAAGGGAAAAGTGTTTTTTTTTCTTTATATGTTATATAATGACACAGTTAAGAATAATTATGTACACTTGTCGGATACACGCGCAAGAATGTTTATGTATGAAGACAACAATTATCTCTTGGCACAAATCCTATATAATGTGGCGATGAGTTTTTCCACTTATATACTTTTGTTTTCCACAATGAGCAAATACAATTTAGTCATTGTAAAAGACAAAAAAAAAATAAGCAAGAAGGAAGAAAGATTTAATAAAAAAATATATGTTATGTAAGGAAAAAAAAAATAATCGTGATAAAAATATCATACTGACGATTGAAATACGTTGGTGATATTGTATAGCGATAGAAACAAAATTATCGAGTCTCGTGATTGTCCTCGATTTAGTATCCAAATAATTGTGATCAAATAATCGATTTACGCGACTCAAAAATAATAGGAAAAGTTTTTAACGACAACTCTCTTAAACAGAGACAGTTTGTCCGGCCAGTTCTTATGTACACGCAATAAATCCGACCGTTCATCAGATCTACATTGCTATTTAATTACGTATGGCAACGAAATGACGAACGTGAATCAAAGTACGACACAATAATAAATAACAAATACAGAAACGAAAATAATTAAATAAATAAATAAATAAATAAATAAATAAATAAATAAAGGAAACCTGTCCTCTTTCAATCTTTGAAATGTGTTCACGCGCATGCAATATTAGAATGATGAATTAATTAAAAAAAAAAAAAATCCTGTTGTATTTTGTGTGAAGAATGTGACGTGGCAAAATATAACCATTGATGGTTTAATAATGAGCAGATTTAGCGAGAATTGTTAAAATAAATACAGAGGAAAGGAAAGTAATGAAAAAAATAAATAAATGTAAAAGTAAATTGTTTAATCCAATGGGTCCTGTGCAAGCCTCGGTTAATTTTTTAAACGTTATTCGAGTCGATAATAAATTTGAATTAAATCAATAGAGCATAATAATTATACAATTAAGTTGTCATACATCAAGACAAAGAGCAAAAAATATAAGTGAAATACATGTAGTGCGCGTGAGAAAACGAATGGAAAAAAAATATGTAAGAGCAATAGAACACGAGAGAATATTGATAATTGTCAAAGTTTCATTTATTATTATAATTACGTATCATCATATACGATAAATTTTTTTTGTTTACCATCGCCAGCTATGGTTAAACAATTACTCGTTGTTATTATTATCATCATCATCTATCAACAATCACATACTTCGACAATCTTTAATTATTAATTCTGACATATCGATCATGTTTCTTCAGTACACACTTTTATTGAATTTATCTAACTTTAAATACGATTGACTGAGTGTGTTTTGTATGTAAAAGAGAGAAAGGGAAAGGAAAGGCATGTTCAATATCGGGACGATGCAACAAGAGCGGCTCTGAGTGAATACTTTTGTGTCTTGGGCCTTAATAACATTTTTTTTTTTAAACCTATTAATACAATATTCTCAGTTACTTTTTTCAAAGAGTCGTGGAAACAAAAAAATAAATAAAAAAAATACGACTTGTGCTTTAGCACACGTCCAATTTCACCTAAGCTTATTTCAATTGTATGGTATTGTTAATCACAATCGGTGTGTCTAGTCTCTTTTGGGAATAAAAAGGATCCAGGAAAACGCTATTGTTAATTTTACGAATGCAAAAAAAAAAAAAAAAAGTAAAAAACAAATTGTAATTTAACATTATATTCCTACGATCCTTTCATCGTCAAGCATCCATTTACTACTACAACTACTATTATTATTATTGTTATTATTATTATTATTGATAATTTAATTAATTATTATTTCATTTTTCTTTTGGTATAAAGCATTGTCAGTATATATTGTAAGCACGACTAGGCAAATTTATTCCATCGATATACTTTGGCCACAGGCTAAGCCTAATCTGCAGTACGCCGGCAATTATTTGTTATTATTATTATTAATATTACTATTGCTATTATTAATATTGTCATTATCATTTTAGTTAGCGACCAAAAATTAAGAGAAAAAGAAAAAAAAGGAAGAAAAAGAAATGGAATCAATGCACAGATGATCCACACAGACTGATCGATATATCGCGTATTTTAAGAATCAAAAATTTTATAGATGTATTTTATCTCCCTCGTGATACAGTGGCTTACGTTAAATTGATTGACCGAGGTGAACTTGAAGAATTGGGAGATATTTATTAAATGTGAATAAATATATAAATAATTAGTAGAAATTGAAAAAAAAAAAAACAGCAATGAAATTATTGAAAATAACCGATTATGTGTATGGAGCCCAATGTCATTTTTATTGAGGTCGCTTTTACTAAAAAAAAAAAAAAACACCTGCTGAGTAATAATATAAGTGAACAATTAGGACATTTAAAAAGCAAGGAAAATTAAAAAGAATGATGTGTAAACGATTTTTGAGTATGAAAAAATGTTTGGGATACAGAGTCGTAATTGGAAGTTCGTTTAGAATTAAATTTTGATGACTGAGGATTTAATTAATTAATTTGTATTGCTCACGAAAAATTGTTGTCCATTCTCGAATTCATATGTGTATAGTCCATTTTTATTATTTTGTTATTTATTTAGATATATTTTTTTTCTTTCAATGTTGACATGACGCATTCCGGCCGGTTATTGAGTTATTAGTTCTTTTTTTTTTATTTTTTATTTTTTTTTTTTTTTAAATAATTAACACGCAATAATAATATTGTTTCGGTGGTAAGCAACAATTTTTCGAAAACACACCATGGATAATAGAATTGTAACCCATCGTCACGTTCCTTCAATTTATCAACAGTGAATGAAATATATTCAGTGATAAATAATTAATAAATGTGTACAGATTCAAGTAAGAGGAACAAAAAAAAAAACAATTTTTAAATTTAATTAATCTTTCAGAAGCTTTGTGAATTTAATTAAAAAAATGAGAAGGCTGTTAAACAAAAATCAAGGAATTAAAGGACATTAATTAATACATTTTTACATAGTTAAATCGTATCAATAGTTAATCAACAAGAAAAAAAATCTAAAAAAATAATTCTTATTCATTCACTACTCCTTGGCTTGATAGTAACGAAAATACTATATGAATAAGTAAAATTTGCTGGGCAAAAAACAATTAATTAAAATCCAGTCAACATATGTATATATTACGAACTTGAGAAATTGCCTTTTTTTTTCGCGCCCATTACTTTATCACCATTCAAATTCAAGATTCCTAAATAACCCCAATTTAAATATACATCACAGTTTTTTTTTTTTTTTTAACCAAACTAAACTTACCAAAAATGCCACCGACAGCGCATCTGCATTTCCATCCCAGTTTTTACTACAGTTTATGTAAATGTAAATATATACTATAACCATGGAAATAAATCTTATTTTAGTGCCATCTATGCATCGGCGTTTGTACTAACACCATTTTTTTTCTCTCTCTCTCTCTGATATATATTTTGGTATAACGACACCGATAATAGCCGACTTATTTCCGGTTTTGAGTGTAGGTTATACACTGACGCCATTTTCTCTCTCTCTCTTATTTGTCTATAAAGTAAAAAACTCTGCTGCAGTAAACAGTATTGAAATTGGTGCGGTGGGCTATATATCTCTATAAAAAATATAATCGCTGTGTCTTGTTTTAATAATATATAATAAATATTATATATTTAAAATGGTTGATATTAAATTTATGAAAAAATTGTGGTTATGACACACTTGATTCACGTAGTGAGAGCCAAGGGACGAGCTTGTGAAATGCCAACGACAATAGTTCCCCAAAGATTGTGTAAATAACGAGGGAGAAGCGTAATAGAGTACCGAAAATTTTTCCGTTGAATTATTTTTGTGGTACAAAAAAAAATAATCAAAATAATAAGTAAGAATCTTTAATTTTTTCCATTAAATAATAGTAGAATAATTTATTTGTATAGTAGTGGTAGTAATGACTGATTTTTGATTTTGTAGATTTATTCACAAAGCAGCGAAAGCACACTTGCATTGAAATCAAGGAGTAGGAGGAAAAATAATAACGAGCTGAGAGAAGATTGGAGCACGCGATGGATGTCGTTGCTGGTGATATAAATGGCGGGAACGCCGAGGTGGCGCGCGACGATTCTGGTCCAATAGTAATTGAAGCGCCGGTGCCAGAACTGTCGGAAACAGTGGAAAATCAGGAAAACACTGGTGAAGAAGTTAAAATGGACGAGCAAGAGGTTAATGGTGATGTTAAAAGTGTATCAAATAAAAAGAGTGTTACGCCAATTGCTAGAAGAAAACTTCGTAAATCCAAGGCCAATTCTACGACTAATATTGAAATTGATCAGGAACCAAAAGTCAAAGGACAAAAAAGAAAGCTATCTGAACCTGATGCTATTAATTCTGACGAGTCAATTGACTTCAATGGGTTTGATATTACTAGAAATATAAATGAACAAAGTGTGGAAATTTTACAAAAACTTATTGTCGAAGCTGAAGCATGGGAAACACAAAATACAAAACGCCTGAGGCGTTCGATATCAAAAGGTCCACGCAGAAATATTGAATTCAAAACTGTGGATGATCATTCAGGCATTTTGGATACTAATGATATTAAAATGCGTATTGATGATGCTGTTGATCCACTTGATATACCAAAACATAAAAAGGAATCTGATAAATCTGATATTGAATCAGATGATACACAAAAACATGAAAATTTATCAATTAGAAGTCCACCAATGGCAGTACAAAGGCAGCGTGGTACAAGTGGTGGTAAACAGAAAAATTCAGTTGATATATTAAATCCACTCTTTAGAGAGCCATTCAAATACGGTTGGAAACGTGAAATTGTATACATTGGTGAGACTGAAAATTTATTAAAGAAAACAATAGAAGTTTATTATTATACACCAAAAGGAAAGAAAGTTCGAAGTCTCAGAGAGATTGCTGAATTTTGTGAGTAATTAATAATCTAATTAATACTCTCGTTAAATAATAGTTTTAGATAAGTTATAATTTGTATTAATCAATTATAAATAATTATTTTTTTTTTTAGTAAATACAAAAGAGTTGACAATAGACAACTTTACATTTTTAAAAGAGCCTACGGGTGTTAATGATCCCGAATACGAAATAATTAGGGAAGAACCCAAATCGGTAAGATAATTTTATGTTTATTTATTATTTATATCGTTTAATTGCTTAATGATTCACTGATTTTATAAAAATTAATGTTTATAGGTTACTACACCAACTACGGGTTCATTGAATACAAAAAAAATGGGATCGGTTGGTAAAAGAGGAGGTATAACGAGGAGAATGGCTGGAAAAATGGCATCACCACCTTCACCATCAGCTAAAGCCACGGGAAAATGGTCACCGGTGAAGGGTAATACGCCTGCTGGTTTTAAAGTTAAAGTTTCGGGAAAAAAAGGTTCTCAAAAAAGTAAGAACTCGAGTCATTTATAGTTTTTTTTACATTATTCTGCATGCTGACTTATCTATTTATTTATTTATTTATTTATTTATTTATTTCTTCATTTGTTTCTGAAGAATCTGTGTCACCACCGAAAGAAACGGACGTACTCACACCTATGTGGAGTAATACATCGGGTGTAACACGACGCAATCAAGCAGCAACGGAAAAAACTGTGTCATCACATAAACCGACAAAACGATCATTAAAGTAAGTAGATATTTCAGTAATTGTTTATTTCAATCATTCATTATTAACGCCAGTAGGACATTATCTGGGATATATGAACAATAAGTTATATTATTTTCAAATATTATTATAATATCCAAACCTACAATTAATTTTTGTTTCATAAAAAAATTAATTTTCCCTTATATTCCCAACAAATAATCCTTATTCTAAATATTGAAAACAAATTATTCTGCGATTACGATCCATATCGTTCTCTCGCTCGCTTTCTTTCTCAATCCCATCCCCCTACCAACGCACATCTTTCAGGCCTAAAGTTCAAGAGCCATGCAGTATTCGATGTTCAATGAGTATGGGTCTCATACCAAGTCTTCAATGTTGCGTTTGCCTATGTTTATATCATCCTGAATGTGTTGGTCATAAAGAGTTATCAGCAAATGAAGAATATATTTGTAAGGTATATGAAATATTTTTGCTAATATTAATTTGCTTATAAATTTGATACTAATGACAAAATATATATGATGAATATAATTTGATATTCGTTCATAGAATTGTCGGCCAAACGATGAAGTAAAAAAATCCATAACACCACCTCCATTAATTCCAATAAGTATGATTGGATCGCAAAATTTAAAATCTGGACACTTGTCAGCAATTGAAAAAATATCTCCATCTAAATCACAAAAAACTCCGGTGTCAGAGAATGCCATGGACTCACCAATCAAAGTAGCAGGAAAAAGTTCACGACATTCTAACATTGCATTGTCTACACCAAATAGAACGAACAATTCTTCATTGTGGTTTGAGCGAGCTAACAGAGAATTTCTTCACAGACAAGACGTGTCTGAACCAAAACCAGCGCAAAATATTGCTCTACTTGCTGGTAAACGATACATTGTTGTTCCTAAAAATAATGCTATGTCTGTACAACCAGCGATAGCCGCACGACCAGATAAAATGCAAAATCAATCATCGTTTATGGATGATATTTTTCCGACAAGTACTCCAACAAGTGATACTGCAACCAAGAAACCTCGAGAGTCATCGTCACCTTTGTCAGAGTCATTTAATGAAGATAACATGAACCAAAGTGAAGAAGCATCTGATACAGCAAACAAAGACGAGCAGGTTAAATCAGATTTGACAAATTTAAAAGTATCAGAAAATGAAACTTTACCCGATGAACCGTCTGCAACTGCGATGAATGTCGAGGCAACTATTGAATCTAATACATCTGAGGATGTATCGTCTAATGTTCCTGTGGTTGAAGAAGAACCTAATTCGTGCGTTGAAACAATCGCTAATGTTGATGATAAAATGGAAAAAATAACAGAAGAACCGGAAAAAAATTCAGTTCCCGAAGTCATTCCTGAAAATACAGAAATAGAAAAAAATACAACAGTTGAGATGGATACTGATGAGAAACACGAGACTATCGAGATGTAAGTTTATGGAGAAGAATTCATTAAAACAAAAAACAATTGTCAGTGTTTTATACTCTCCCTTATGAGGTTTTGGCAGTTGCTTTATCACTCTACGTGTTTTTAATTCTCGTTAATCAGATTAGCAAGTTAATTTATGTTTTTTTATTTTTCTACAATTTCATTTTAATTTACAAGACCTCTTTTTTGCTTCTGGTGACTATATTCAACACAATTTAGATAGTTCAATTAATATTTATAAATGCATTCATGTGTCTATAAGAATTAGCATTTTATATTTGCAAATATAAAAGCCCAAGGAGGATAAAAAATGAATTCGATTTTTTCCTACCATAGAAGCACACTGCCTTAGCTTCGAAAAGTGGCTGATTAATAATTCTTTTTTCATTTGACCATATTCCAAAAAATATAGTTTGGCTTCATTTCACATTAATTAAAATGAAATAAAGATACAAATAATTATTTAATTTTCGATTAAAATCGTAATTGTAGTATTAAAGTATCGTGCATATAATTGATTATTAATTTGTAATTTGAAAAATATTCACAATGCCAATACTGATTTGTTTATTTTGGAAAAAATTATTCATCATAAAAGCAAATAGCTTTTTACATTAATGCTACAATTATATAATAGAGTAAAAAATATTGATAAGTGCTTCAGAAGAAAATCTAATTCATTTTCACTTTTTTATATTTACAGATATAAAGGCATGTGCGAGCCAGAAACAAAAAAAAACTGCTGTTTAGTGCGTTTTTCCTGCTCTATATCCATTATCCTACTATTTTTCCTCATGCCCTTTTTTTTTTTTATACTTATTATATTTTATTCTTGCATTTCATTCTCACTATATTATATTTTGTTCATTATTCTGCAGAAATGTATAATAAATTACTCATGTAATTTAAATACAATCGCCACTAAGCGTTAGGGTTAAATTAAAATTTTTTTCCACAAAATTGATCTATTAAATTAATTAATTTTGTATTTATTATTATATTTACAGAAAAAAACCGCCTCAAATAGTGGAAATTGATCAACGACAATACTTTATGGCTACTGTTTGTTCAGGATATAATGCATTGACTCGAGTCTTTCAATATCTCAAAGTGCAAGAACTTCTTCGTGCTTCACGTGTATGTAAAATGTGGCGAGACATTGCAGCACAACCAGCACTGTGGAAAACCGTTCGAATGAAGAATAGCCAAGTGTCGGATTGGAAAGGATTGGCAGCGTCATTACAGAGGCACGGGACACAACATCTTGATTTGAGAAAAATGCTAATACCTGGTGAATCAGATGATATTTGGAATAATTTTGTATTAGCGATACCAAGCGTTACAAGTCTCACTAAATTAGAATTGTGTCGATGTCCAGTGATGGTTGTTGAGAAAATTATTAAATCCTGTCCGCAATTGGAGGTTTTATGCGCAATGTCAATGAAATGTGACTGGTTGAATTTAGAATCCATTGATAAATTGGAACGATGCCATGAACTTAGGCTCAAAGCAATTACCGGAATGTCATTACATGATGATCTCACGCCACTAAGTCAACTGACGCAATTAACACATTTGAGTTTGACATCGGTAAAAGAATTGGGCAAAAAGAAAATTGAAGTATTGGGATCATTGATAAATCTTGAGACATTAGAATTGGGTGAATGCTCTGATTTTCCAGCTAAATTTGGTACTGCGGTTATGTGTAAATTTACGAAACTCGAACGTTTGAGATTGGAAAAAGGTCAAGGCACATGTTGCACATTTGATATATTAAATGGTGTTGCTAAATTAGAAAAATTGCATCAATTAGAGTTGGTGAACTTTGATGTGAAAAATGGTTTTGATAAACGTTTGGCCAATTGTAAAAATATCAAGAGGCTACTTATTATCCCAACTTACATATCACAATCAGCCACATCGAATAATATGGTACTTGGTGGTGTCACTGAATTATCGAATAATCTTACACACTTTGTTTGGGGTGTAACATTAGAATTGTTACGTGTTACGGAATTATTTGTAGATCAGTGTAATCAAATGAATAAACAAATTTCGGGCGATTCAATACCTGTATTGAAACCGGTGCCATGTTTGAAATTAATCGAGGATAGTACAGTTGAAAATGACACGACAAAAGGTATAATTATTATTTTATATTATTTTATAATTGTAAATTTAATATCAATTCTTTTTATTGCATAAACAAACATAAATTATATTTATATATATATATTTTTTTTTATTCAGGTGAAGACAAACAGATGAATTTAACAAATCCACAAGTAGATATTTTACCGTTGCCGCAATTACAAAAATTATTATTGACTGCATTGCCCAAGACACGAGTGAAAATATTAAAAATACCTTTCCATGCAACCTGGAGACAAAGTATTTCCGATTCATCATCGCAATAATAATTGAACAAAAAAAAATACATGACATGATCGCACAATTCATCAATCAATTAATTGATATTTAAAATTAAAGGAAATCACGTTGAGGTGATATGTGAAAATTAGTGACAATCACAATTTGTTCTTATCAGTGAATTCATTTTTTTTTTTTTTCCATTTTTCATTCATCACAATGTTGTTATTGAACAACATAATTATCCTGAAATTAAAAAATTGTGTGAATGTGTTTTTTTTTTTTTCCTTTTTTGACTTTTGTAAATAATATCGAGGTGTTTAATCAATGATACAAGTACTGAAATAGTTACTTGATTGACAATACGAATGCCTACAACACCTCGAATTCTTCTATTTACTATTATTAAGAATATTAAAATTTCTAAGCATCAGAATAAGTTACATTTGAGCATTGATTAATTCACTATTGTTTATAGTTTCATCGTATGAAAGTGTTGTGAGATTTAAAAGACTTTTTATCTGTCAATTCTCAAAATGCAGATAATTTGTTTTTAACTCAGTGGTGTCTACGAAAAAAAAAAAAATAATAATAAATACTTCTATACGTGAAATGATTTTAATGATTTTTAAAATAAGCAAATAAGATTATGCATCAGAACTTGGCTGTATAAAATTTATTATATAGGCTATTATTATTAGTTTGTTGGATTGTAATTGGTATTTTGGCGTTTATTATAATATAGATAATTGCGCTGCAAAGAGGCTAAATTAATTCAGAAAATTGATAATTTAATTTTTTCACATTAGCTAATTATTTAATTTTTTAATTTCGATTATGATTATATTCGTTGAATTCCAAAAATATTTTTTTCTTGCATAAAATGCACGTTTTTAAAGTTTAGATATTTTTCATCAAACTTTAATAAGCTTTTTAAAATGTGTTTCAATTTGATTTAATTTAATTTTATTTCACAACACATATTATGTGTTATAACTTAATATTATTTTTTTATTTTCATTTTTCTTTCAATACTTTTTGTGTTTTTATTTTTAAACAAGTCTTCACTTTGCAGCGTAAATTTATCTTTATATATTCGAGCGATATTTTATTACTATCAAATTGAAATTATATTCAATAGCATAATTATTTGAACAATGATATGAAGTTTTTTTTGTTGAGTTATAAAATAAATATTGGAAGAAAAAATATAAATTAAATAATTTTGAATTTAAAATAGATTTTCAAATAAATAAAAAGCTTTTTACATGCATACTTTTTGTAAAACAATGATATTATTCTGGTAAATAATTGACCGATTATTAATAGTGTACAATGTTGCAATTTCATTAAGGTTAATAAATGTAAAGAGAAAAAAAAAAAAATTATAGACATTCTATATAAAAATACATTTTGTACGCTATTATTCATTCATAATAATTATTATATAAGAGATCATTTGCGCAAAAATTGTTTAGATAAAAATGATCCATTCCATGGATGAACAAATATAATAGCTCTCTCAATATGTACAAAATCAAGAAACAAATTGTAATTTTTTTTAAAACCAAACGAGAATAAATTATCTCGTGATATTTTTTCTTCGTAATTTCGTGTTATTTTATATATAAAAAATTAACTCAACAAACAATACTCCTGTGATATGTATTTACTACAATGTGGCTATCAACATGCACGCATGTGCCACAAAATCCATTTACCAAACAACTTGGCTATTTTTTTTCATTTAAAACAGGTAAAATAAATCAATATCACAACTCTGACTCATTTCAATAGATACTTCAATGAGTAGTATTAAGTCGGTTTAGTATTGTATTGCAACATAATTTTACTGTATTAGTAAATATAATTTAATGTCACGGTAGAGATGAATGACCCTACAGCGCGCTGGATTGTTCCTCTCAGTGATGGCAATCATGTGGTTGAATTTGAACATGGTACAGCATCAGGACGACGAGTGGTAATGATCGATGGACAAACATTTGTTCATCGTGATTGGATGTTTAGATTGGTTGGCGATGAGGAAATTATGTTTGGTGATACTAAATTTATAATTAGAGTTGATCCCATGCCAGGTAAATAATTCAATTAATTTTATAATAAAATTATCTTACATCAATTGATTTTATTGATTATTTATATGAATTTATTTATTTACAGGTCTGAAATATTCTTATACACTTTGGGTAAATGGTAAAAGTTTCACGAGCTTCATTCAGGCGCAATCTAAAGTATTGGAATCCTGGTGTACTAAAATAGGCGATAAGAAATATCGAATTGTGTTGGATAAAGTCGCGCAAACTGTGTGGGTTAACGGAGAACAAATTGACGTTGAGGTGAAATAAAATATCGTCATGTACTTTAAATAATTAAAGACGAATTATATTTATATTAAGGACGAATTGGTTTTATTTTTTTGGTCATTAGAATGAATTTGTGGATGCAGGAGCTGAAATGCTATTTATGATTGATGGACAACCGGCAATAATTAGATCTTGTAGCTCGGAACAAAAAGGCGTTGGAATAAATTATATTTTGTACGTACATGGAGTTGAAATTGCCAAACAAGGATTGCTGACAACGATGATGCCATAAATTATACATATACTGACAAAATTCATAGCAAATGAACATCAACCAAATATATATAATGATTAAAAAATACAAATATTTATAGAAATACATACACACATTCATAATAATTACATGATGTACCTTCGGAATTTAAAATAACCTACAAGTGCCTTTAAAAATTTATAATCACACTTTTGACGATTTTATAAAATTGTTATTACCAATGACAATGAATTATTCGTATGTGTAAAGGAATAATAAAAATAGAAATGCTTGAACTTATTGATTTAACAACGCTCTAGTTTGTGTGTATGTATATTGCGCGAATGGTTTTTTGAACTGATTTTTTTTTTAAGTTAAATAGATGATGATTGACCTATTTAAATGGCACTTTAATATATTACGATGATAAAAGAGCATTAAAATCTCTAGGAAATATATTATTTGATACTATTGAATATAAAAAAAAGATGTCATCGCTTCAAAGATTCAGCGGCGTGAGTTTTACATCACGAACGACTTTTGGTGTAGAGGAAGAAATAAAATACGAAGGTGATTTATTAACTTTAATTAATAATTAATTTATCTTCTTGGATAAAAATATTTGGATTTTTTTTTAGAATTGAGTGATGAAGAGCTAAATGAACGTCTTCAACTTTTGACTCATACTAATGAAATTCTTGCATTGGAGAATGAGGTTTTTGAACGATATTTACATCGAAACGATTTACAATCGCTTGTTCGTGAGTTTTCATTTAATATAATAAATTTATAAAATTTTAATTGTTATTCTGGATAAGATTTTTGGATAAAATTAAATGCAGCGATGGCTCAAGTATTGGAAACTGCTAAAGTAATTAGTTCTCAAATGACACAAGTTCCTTCACTACATTCTCGAGGCTCTGAAAATATTAATGGTTTCAATATACGAGGAAAAAATACACCATTGTCTTCAGGCAGTATCGGAAGCATTCAATTATTTACCGGCAATAATAGCGCACAATTATCTGCAATTCAACCTCCAATACGAGGATTTCGGTGAGTTATTATTTCTTCTCAAGTCACAGAAATATATATTTAATATAATTTTTCTTTTCGTGATTTATTAATTTTGCAGAATTGCTCTCTCGCAACGGATTGACATGGCAAATAAAGAGATTGAGGAAATGAAAAAGGAGCTTGAAGAACGTGAACGTTTGACAATTAAAAAGAGAGATAATTTGCATGCACAATTGGAGGAGATAAAAATGAGAATACGTGATGTAAATGATGCAAGAGATGGACTGGAAGAAAATGTAGCTAAGAAAGGAGTTGATGAATCAACTGGGAAAATTCTTGCCGATAAATTTATTCATCACATTGAGATGTGGTTGAAAAATGCTGATAGAATAATTGATAAACTTCGATTAAAAACTTCAACAATAAAATCGCAAATAAAAAAAGCCCGAATGCAATTGAAACAACGTGAAGAACTTGGCGCAAGTCTTCATCTTATTGATTTTGAAGCTCTTGTAATTGAAAATGAAGATTATTCAAAGCAAATTAAAGAGAAAACTCAACAAATGATGGAATTAAAAAAAATCACAGGTCAATATAATTTTACACTAAATAATCACAAGAATAAATTAAATACACAACAAATGACTTTGAACAATATTAAAAAGCAAATAAATATCAAAGAAAATCAAATTAAAAAATTAAATTCGGATCTTAAAAAGACAGAAATTCAATTAGAAGAATTGGAACGGCGTATAAATAAAATTCCTAAAACCAGGCTCGATCACGAGGTAATATAAAAAAAAAATAATAAAAACAATTAAAATCTCTATTTACAAACAGGAAAAAACAATTTAATTTTTTTATTAATATAATCATTAAATTAATGATTTTAGTTAAGGGCAGATGTTACGGAAATCATCAAGGTCCAAAGTGAGCTTGAGGAAATGAAGAAAACACATGAACGTTTGGAGCGACATGGGAGCATACAATTAATAGCATTAAACGCCATCAAGAAACGTCAGAAATTAATTAATTAGATAAAATCGAGAATATCTACACCATAATAATTATTTCTTTGTATAATAATTATTCTTCATATTTATCAACTCTATTTTGCTATGACAATAGATTATGGTACCTCTGACGTGGAAAGGAAACAAGCGAAAATAATTGTATTTTATACCTCATTATCACGAGTTTCTACCGTCACAAATTGCGTTGCACACAAGAATCTTTGACCGACGTCCGTCCAACAGTTGACCGCTAACTTTAGAGTACCGGAAACAGTTAACTATGTGACTTTATATATTATCCATAAACTATCTTTAATGTCGAATCTATAACGTTTGTTATATTATATTGTCTTCATATTCAACTGATCATTCACTGGTCATTATCATTGAAAATGTTTTATTTTATTTTTAATATTTTTTATTTTATATCCAACTTGAGCATCCATCAATCCATCAATGATTGCGTCAAGTAGATGATGATGATGATATAGAAGTGAAAGAATTATTTATTTGGTTTATAATACACATACAAAAAGATTTTGGCTCGTGCCATGGTGCGTTAGTTGCAGTTACGCTTCATGCATCGACGATGCCTGTCCCTTCCCTATTTTTACTCAATGTATATACGTTTAAAATTACATTCGTGTCCTGAATGTCCATGGCTATTGTCTTGAGTAAATCAGTTCGAGTGTAGAATCGGGGAATTAAACAAGTGGTAAAACAAAAACAAAGTGGCAAAAAATAAATATCAACTAATTTCTTTTTGATTAATTTTTTTGTAAATTATTAATCGAATATTATCAAATAATAATTTATTTCAATGATATTATGAATATTTATAATACATAATAATTTTGTCCTTTTTTTTTTGGTGTTACTATAAATCAATAAATGCAATAAGATATATTTTTGGATAGTGCGTTACCTGCCAACCCTTTTGCATATCAAACACGTTACATTGTTATTGTAGTTACCGCGTTAGATTGTCGCTTTACCGATCAATAGAACTTGATATAATTGTTTATTTATTGCCAATGTTCTTCATTTATATTGGAAAGAGTGTAATGACGATATTGATCATCAGATCGAAGAATATGAAATGATTTTATGGAGATAAAATAAAGATTTGAGAGATATTTAAATTATAAAAATGAAGACAGTATTTGTAATATTCTTCAGCGTTGTAATAAATTTTTTAATCATTTCTAAGAATGTGGATTGTCGATATTCAGAGGTGAGAATGTTATTTAAATTAGAATAATTAGAGTACATAAATTTAATTGTATGTTAGAAGCAGAGCTATTCTTTGTTGTAATTATCATCACCATCACTGTACTTTCATCATTGTTTGACTATTTAATTTTTTTATTTTCCTTTTGTTTTTAGGGACTTAACGTTAATTTAGGTGAAGCCTTACAATTTCTTCGGGAATATGATCGTGAAGCATCATCTGTATGCAGCAGAACAATGATGGCACAATGGGATTTCGCCACAAATATCACTGACAATAATCGTAGAAAAATGGTAAATAAATAAATAATGATATTAATTCAAATCAATTGTATTTATGTAAATATTAATATTAAATTCTTATTATTTGTAATAAAGTTGGAGGAACAAACGCGTAAATTAAAATTTGAAAGATCATCATGGCGAAAAGCAATTAATTTTGCATGGACAAGATTACCAGATCCATTAACAAGAAGGCAATTAAAATTAATTGCTGTCAAAGGAAGAAATGCATTGACAGAAGATAAATTCAATGAGGTAATATTATTTCTTTGGATGCATTAGATATCTCTAGATTATTATAAATTAATTCCTAAATAATAATTAATCATTTCAGCTACATCATTTAATTGTGGAGATGAAGGAGCTTTATTCACGAACACGATTGTGTCCGTATAAAAAAATGGGATCAATTTGTGATTTAGAAATTGATAATGATGTGAGCAAGATTATGGCTGAGTCAAGGGATTATGAGGAGCTTTTATATTACTGGCGTGCATGGCAAGAAGCTGTAGGTCCACCAATGAAAAATAAATATATGCGTTATGTTCAATTGGCGAATCAAGCTGCAAAATTAAATGGTTTTGTTGATGCTGGTGATCAAATGCGCGAAGTCTATGAGGATGATTATTTTCAACAAAATATTGCTGAAGTTATTTCGGCAATTACTCCACTTTATAAAAATCTCTTCACCTATGTCAGGACTAAATTAATTGAGAGATATGGAGATAAAGTACGAGCTGACGGTCCATTACCAGCGCATTTATTAGGAAATATGTGGGCACAAAATTGGGAGGGAATTTATGATTTAGTCAAGCCATTTTCTGCAGCCAGATCACTTGACGTTACACTAGAAATGATTATTCAAGGATTCACGCCATTGAGGTTATAAATAAAATTATGATAATTTAATATGATTAGTCTAATTACCTAATTGAATTGTTAAATTATTATAATTATCATTTAGGATATTTCAAATGGCTGAAGAATTTTTTACATCTCTTGGAATGAAACCAATGCCACCGGAATTTTGGAGATATTCAATGTTTGAGAAACCAATTGACAGAGAAGTTAAGTGTACCTCAAGTGCTTGGGATTTTTGTAATCGAATTGATTTTCGGTAAGAAATAATTATTTACATGTATGCATATCTAAATGCTTTACTAAAATCACTTTATTTTAATACACGACAATTTTATTAGAATCAAACAATGCACAAAAGCTACTATGGAAGATTTGGTATCGACTCATCATGAAATGGCGCATATTCAGTATTATTTACAATATAAAGATCAACCATTGATATTCAGAACTGAAGCATTACCCGGATTTCATGAAGCAGTGAGCGATGCCATTGAATTATCTGTGATAAATCCACGACATTTACAAAGAATTGGTCTTTACAATAATTCTACTGAAGATTTTGAGAGTAATATAAATTATCTAATGCTCATGGCACTGCGAAAAATTGTTTATTTACCATTTGCCTACATTGTCGATCAGGTGAGACAATTGGGAAATATAATTATTTCTTATTGTTTGGCTAATTGGTTTTATTTTTCATTTTTACGATAAAACAGTGGCGATGGCGAGTTTTTAGCGATGGTGTTGCGGACATGACCACACAATGGTGGGAATTACGATTGCAATATCAAGGAATTGTTCCACCATTACCCAGAGTCGAGAGAGATTTTGATCCTGGATCAAAATACCACATTCCAGCTGATATTCCTTATACAAAGTAATGACAATTACATTTAAAAATTGTTTTTCACACAATAACTATTAACACAATGTTCAATAATATTTTAGATATTTTGTGGGAGTTGTGATGCAATTTCAACTATTTGAATCGCTTTGCGACATCTCAGGACACGTGGGAGATTTACATTTGTGTGATTTGTACAGATCACAAGAAGCTGGTCGTTTACTGACGTGAGTAAAGACAGATAATAAATCTTTAATGTCTTTTTTTTTTCTCACCTGTATGACATTATCACTTTTATTTGTATGTTTTTCAGGGAAGTATTATCGCAAGGATCATCGAGAAGTTGGCCGGACCTTGTGAGAACAATGACAAGGGGAAAAATGAATAGAATAGATGTGAGTGCGCTATTGCGATATTTTGATCCATTGAATAAATGGTTACAACGACAAAATCAGATGGAACCAGTAATTGGATGGATAACAAGCCATGATGACACTGGTCAGTGGGTCCAATTAATTTTTTTCTAATGTTATTAATAATACATACGTAAAGTAAATTAGCCAATAATATTTTTATTTTCCAGCACTTTTTGCTCATTGGTATGGAAGCAGTTGCAATGTAAATTTATCCTGGAATATTTTCGTATTATTTTCAATAATTATATCGTTTTTATGTCGATAATCCACATAAAGATGATAAATTTAAAATATTTTATAAGCTTTGATATTAATAATTAATATTATGCAAATTTATCTGAAAATATTTATTATATTACGATAAACGTGCTATAAAATAGAGTAATATATTTATATTTACTTACATACGTATCTTTATGATAATATATTTAATTTGAACATGGCTGCCCTGATGGATTGTAACATAAAAGCTTTGAAACATCTTTATTATTTACTTCTAATCCAATTTGATCGCCGTTATTATCAACGCAATAGCAAACATTTCTGCGACATTGCCACAATTGAAAGTTACCATTGCTGCAACATTTTGGCAATTCGGAAACGCCAACTGATGACAATAACCAAATGTTTCTTGCGCAGTCTAATAATACAATGGTAATTTGATGTATAAATTAGAAAAATAACATGTTGATACATTATTAATTAATAATACTCACTGCAGTCCATAATATTTACTGCATTTGTGTTGAAATCTGTTTCATATTTTACTCCGTCATAAGTAATCTGTTTGCCTAATGGATCAACGCAGATTTTTTTAGATTCCATTGTTTGTAATCGATGAAACATCCCGTCCGGTTGACAAATCGGATTATCAAAAGGATAATCAGATAATTTATTGGAAGACATCTTCATGGATTCGCATGGTGTATCGTATTTTCCAACTTTATGCACCGTCGTATCAACTGGATAAAAAATATGTAAATAAATTTATCATCCTGCAGTAAATAAATTTTATTCACAGCAAATCTTACAGCACGTTGGATAATCTTCTCGGATATTTCTAACATTCACGACTTCCTGAATATTTTTATTAGGACGTCCAGTCATTGGATCAACGCAAAAACATTTTGCATCATCACCCAACATACATTGTAATGAATCGAATTGGCCATTTGCCTTGCAACGTGCACCAAAAGCTCCTGTTGAATTTTTTTCATTCCAACGTTTTACATCTAATGTATTTTGCATTTTCCAATCATTTAATGCACATCCTGATAACAATGACATTAAACTGTTTAATGATAAGCTAATTATTTACATGGTTTGAATTTCATATTAACTATTTATTTATATATCAGTTTACAATACCACAAGTCATAGTTTGTTCATCCCATGAATTTAAAAATGGAATTTCTCCGAATATTCTTTTGCCTTCGGGTGAAATGCAATAGCAACTACAGAAAAATTAAGATAAAAATAACTAATTTAATTCAATTTAAATTGTATTTATTCTTACATTGATCCAGGAATACAATGAAATGTCGCGAATAATCCATCACTGTCACATTTAGGACGTACTTCAGTGATTCCTAAATTGCCATTTGCTCTTCGCTTATCCCAATCGTCTTGATTCATGATACATTCAGTTTGCACTATAAATTTATTATAAAAAATAATTATAATTGGCTTATTTATTTAAATCGAAAGTTTCAAAACTCACTTGGTTGACATGTGGATGTACCATTAGCGGGATTAATTGTGCATTTCAGTTTATGTCCACAAACAGATATTGAACCTGGCTGCGAACCTGGATATCCACGCATACAGTTCTCACCTGGTCCTAAATTTGATACACAATAATCGCAGCAATTACACACGTCTGGATACTTGAAAAAAACTCCATTGTGTGTAGAGTTCATTGCCAAACAATTATTACTTAATCGTGGACATCCTTTAGTATTAATAAAATTCTACATTGTCAAAAAATATATGGAAATATAGAAAAAAAGAAAAAATACTTTTCAAATTTATTAATTGCCAAATAATTTAATTACCATACAATATTCTTGGGTACATTTTATTTCAGTTTCACCACTAATAATTCTTACTCCTAATTTAACAATTATAATAGAAATAATTATTGAGAAATATATCATATTTAATTAATTTGTACAAAATTATTATGCATTTAATGAATGTATGAATGTAATTTTAATTGCAATTCACAGATCGCAATTTTCTCTATCTAATCAGATGTATAATTTTTTCCATTTCAATACTTATCGATAGATTACATTTACTGTCATGAGAATACAGTACATAAATTTTTTTCTTAAACTAGACCTCATTCATCGACATTGTGGAATATTTAAAAAAAATAAAAAATAAATAAATAATGTCGGATTAATTATGCTTTTTCCAAATTAATGTCAAATTGTTGGCCGGCATCTCAATAATTTCCTCAAGCTTCAAGTTATTATCTCGTGCAAGGATCTCCAAGTGTTTTATATCACGAAGTCCCCAACTGGGGTCTTGTGCTCTGAGTCCCCGATCAAAATTAACATTACTTTCTGGTTTTATTTCACCATTAATTGCATAAGGACCATATGTAATCAAAGTACCCTCTGGTTTCAATAAATATCCTGCGGTGTTGAACAATCCAATCGTGCATTTATACGGTGAGATATGTATCATATTGGCGCAGTAAATGTAATCAAAGCTTGCTATTTTAAAAATATCATTATTCCACGTTTTACAGTCTGTTGTGATGTCAATTAATTGAGGATCATGAACATTAGCGAGGCCAATTACATGACCAGAAATACTCTCCAGTAAACGAGTTTCATAATCGGAGGGATAAAATGTTACTTGAGGAAAATTTGGTGCAAAATGAGCAACATGTTGTCCAGAGCCTGAAGCGATTTCTAAGAATACTTGACCCGGTCCAGGACGAATTATTTGCTTGATAACATTAAGTATTGGATCCTTATTACGATCCGCTGCTGGATATATTAATTTTTTCGTTGCATTTGATGCCAATCTATAATGAATTATTAATGTTATAAGTTTTGTTTGATGAATTGATTGATAGGTAAATGAAATAAACTTGCCTGCGATTTGCAATAGCGTGAATGGTGTTCATTATAAAAATTCTCCAGTTAATTGTTGGTGGGAGTATTAGAAAACTTCGAATTTATTGTAAAATCTGAAAGTCAAATAAGTTTCAGGGTGAATTGTATTAAAATATAATTAGATTAAATAGTTTTTGATATTTTTTATTTGTAACTTATTCTAAAATGCAATTGTAGCACATTAACAATTATAAATAGAGATATATAATTATATCTTCACTGCTAATTTCAAATTACACATATTTAATCAGTGTCACTGTCAAATTGGTCCTTTTTTTTTGTTTTAGCATTTTTTCGTACACTTTTCATTGCATTAGGTATGTGAGTAGCATGACCTGACTTTCGTAAATGGTCAAATAATTTATTTTTACTGGAAAACTCCGTTTTACACGCTACACAAAAATGATCAATGTTTTTTATATTAAATTCATTGTCTGCTTCATTCTGTTGTGATTTTCCTTTAGTCTTGGTATTTGATGATATTTTTTGGGCATTTCTGGCTTCTTTTGCCTTTTTTCCTTTTGATTTCTCTGACTTTGAATTGGTTTTTACTTCTTCAATCTTAATTTGATTATTTTCTGATGATTCATCATCCTGGACGGGCTGCTGATCTTCCTCTATCTTTTCTCGTTCATTTTGCCGTTGTTTCCCAAGTTTTTCAATAACCTGCCGTTTTTTGCGTTGCTTTTTTGAAAGCCCCACATCCAAATCAAAAGCTTCATCATCATTACTTTCATGGTCAATCACAGAAATCTGAATATTTTTTCCTTTCTTTTTATTTTTTTTTCCTTTTGTTGTTACTATATTTATAGCTGGTTCATCATCCAATTCTTGATCTGATATTAATTCACCTTCAGAGGTATCAACTTGATCTTCATTTTTATCCGTCGATTCCTCTGATGGTCCAGGAAATAAATATGGCTCGCTCTCTTGTGGTTTATCCAAATGAAATTTGGGTCTCTTCTTCTTCTTCATATTTTGATTTTCTGTCAATGATTCATCAGAATCATCATCAGAATTCGATATTAATTCATCTTCTGATGTTTCCATTTCATCACAAATATTTTCTGTTTTTTCATTGTCATTACTATGTAACCTCTCCTCAGCTGTCATCATTTTTCTCATAGCTATAACGCTGTCCTTGTGCTTCTTGGAATTTTCATGATTAATGAATGCTTTTTGAGTTTTAAATAATTTATTGCAAGCAACACACTGCAAAAAATCTAAATTCATCGTACTGCTTTCGTTATCTGAATCGCTAGATAATTTTTCACCAAATTCTGCCGCTAAATTCGCTTCAATTGTCTTTAATCCTGATTCAATATTTGAAAATTTATATGCATCAGATATTTTATGATTTAACAATTGTTTTTGACGTTCTCTCAATTTTTCTAATTTACGTTCTTCTGCTTTTCTTGCATTTTCTTTGGCACGATCTGCAAGTTTTTGTGCATGTGCCTGAACGCGTTTATCACGTTTTCTAATAAACGCCACTAAATTTCTAACCTGTTCATTTCTCTCACGTTTCGCTCTATCGCGAACTTTTTTATTTTCTTTTTCAACTAATCTCAATACACGTCTATTAGATATATCACGAATATCAAATGGATCTAACCATGCAAAAGAACGTTTTGTTGAGTAACTCTGCCAATAAGCATAAAATGGATGAACTACATCCTCATAAGAGCTCGTGGAATTGCCAAAGCTAGGAGCTAAATCATCATCAGATTCTCCTTCAGCAGCAAACTCCAAATCCTCTGCGGCTAATTTATCAAAAACATTTCTATATACTGTATAAAATCCTTTATCATTATCATCATTGAAACCTTTGAAGCAGCTGGTTGAAAAATATGGAAAAAGATCTATTGAATCATCTTTATAATTTTCATCAATACCGCCTTTCAATATTGCTTCACGATGATCATCATACCACGCACGTCCATGACTATCACTCAACACTTCATAAGCCTGCTGTACTAATTGAAATTGTTCTTTAGCAGCTATGGGATTATCCAAATTTTTATCTGGATGCCATTTTAATGCAAGTTTACGATAAGACTTTTTTAATTCATCGTCATCAACGTCTCGTGGGACTCCCAATACCTCATAATAACATTTCATTTTATTTTTGTGCAATTTTAGATGATAGTAATTTTTTATTAATAAAATTATTTATAGAATTCAGTTATTTATCATTTATTTACCGTGACAAAGTATGTACGTAATAATCACACCGATATTCTCATTGATGGAATACATAACCTCCAAAAAAATTTGTATATAAAGAATAGAGTGGCGCGCCACGGCACTCTATTTTTTTTTCAAGATTAGAAAATAATAATAATAATAATAATAATAATAAGTACGTCAGTGTGTGTCAATTTATATACATATATGTACATTCAATTTGCGTTTGAATTTTGAGCGCGCAAAGTCAAAAGTATATAATGACGATGGTACAGTTTTGCCAACTATCAAAGCAATTTACCGACATTGATGAACAAGCTACCTACTTTGGTCACTGCGCGGCGTGACCATCGGCTCCGTAGATTGCAGCGCCATCCTCGTAAGTAGTTGAGCTTGAGCACAGAGTGTAACTGTGTGTAAGGTAGTAAAGGGTAATCCATGGAGCTTTTTCTGTAATATGTATAATTACTAACTTGTTATTTAATTTTTGAAACTGGATGAGAAGAAAAATGTAAATATTTGAATTAATAGTTTTTGTATTGATGGATGAGATTATTTTCGAAAGACAAACTCGGGTAAGAATATTTTTATTAATTACATATATTCTCGTGTCACAAACATATAAATAAAAGCAGAGAGAAAAGAGACAACCATATTATAATTTGAATAATATCAGCACATGATATGTATACAATTATATCAGCACAAATTGTATACGATTTCATTTTCTTTTCTTTTTTTTTTTTTTTTTTTTTTTTTTTTTTTTAAATAATACAGTTTTTCTAAAAAATACAATTCCACAATTAAATAAATTAATATATCACATAATTATAATATTTGTAAGTAACTAAATTAGTTAAAAAAAAATTTTTTTATACCAAATATTGGTGTGCCTCGTTTCATTATTATTTCTTCTTTAGTAGAATTCAATTTTCATGTTTGTCGAGTGTACATATACAACGGCAGTATATTTATTTACAATTTTTTAAATTTTCAATGAGAAGTAATTTTTGATTTTTTTTTTTTTTTTCATATTTTCTTCAATTCAGGATTAAGCGCAATAATAATTCAAGAATTGTAATACCGTATTTATAATTTTATCGTCTCAATTGAGAGAACATTCTCAATGATAGCTGGATAAAAATTTTTGCTTTCCATTACTACAAATTTTTGTATCTAGAAGAATATTAATACGGCAGCCAATGTAGCATTGTAAATAACTACCCTGTGTAAATTTACCAATTTTTTATTTGATTTCGTTTTTTATATTCATATGAATTCGTTGTGCATTCAGGCCCTAACAATTTTTTTTTTATTCATGTGTAAAAATAGATTTACTGAATGAGAATAATTACTTAATACTCAATAAAGCTTTTGATTGTTGTTTCGCTTATCCTGAATAACGAGAATGCCAGATGATGAAAGAAAAAGTAGAAAAAAAAAATTGTGCAACAGTACAAAAATTATGAATAACAAAAGTATAAAACGGAAAAAAGATATTGGGAGAAATGAAAAATGTAAATGATCATTCGGTACTTGGACCCTGAAACTGTATACGTATATATAATTGTAATAATTAACTAAGACTTCGAAAATCTCTACGATTAGCTCATAATAATACATTAAAATACTCGAAGTCGTTGCATACGTTTTTTTGTTTTGTTTAATTGAGTTATGGTGAGAGAAAGAGAGCTAATGATTTGATTTTTCATCAGATTTAAGTTTCTTTTATGAATTCATAAGGCATGTTATTGCCTCATCGGATTTTATTTCGACATATGAAATAAGTTGTAAATGTATAAAAAAAAATTAGGTTTGATGTCGATGTTTTCGTGAATTTGGTTTGTCAAGGGCATGCCGCCAATTACTTTGCCAACTTCTACTTCTTCTATTCCACAAGCTATATGTAACATAATTCAATCAATATATTTTTTCAATTTCATCAAAATGTTATTGCCAAAGTTAAATAATATTACTCACCTAGATAATTTTTTGCGTCTCTTATTAGAATTTCCTAATTCACTCTCTCGAATTATCTGCAATGCTGATGGTACAAATAAGTCTTCTATTGTGTTAAAAAAAATAAAATTAAACAATTAAACTGTTATTGATGAATAGCAGAATGAAGTGAATTATTCATTGGCTTACCAAACGAATTGCTATATTTTCTCTTTGACAAAATACGTTGATGTTGCTGAACTGGAGGTGTGACAATAGATTCTCTTGCACTTCCTACAGTACAATCACGTGTACCTTTACAACCTTTCAAGTGCTCCAATTGCTCATGTAAATAAGTGCGTTCTACAGTCGTTAATGACGACAAACGATTTCGTTGTTCAAATGGATCGATTCTTAGATTGTAAAATGTGGAAAAACCCGTGGTAAATTCACAATATAGAAAATTATGGGTTACATTAATAGTACGTATACATGAAAATGTATTATTATTTGCGTTCATACAAAAGCAGAACGGACCAGCGTTCCACATTGGAGCAGTACGCCAGTGATCATTATCATGCTCAAAACAATTCATTTTTTCAGTAAGACATTCTTTTTCTAATTTTGCCTTTTTTCTCAATTTACGTTCTTTTTTTTTCATACGCTCCTCCTTCAGTCTTCGTTTCTCCTCTTTGGCAATTTCCTTATCGTCTTTCTTTGGCTGATTGTCCGGCTCGCAATAACATTTATGGCGTGTCTTTAACGGACTATTCAGCACAGAAGGAAGACGTCCATTATTACTTGGTGATGATAAACCATTTTGTTTGTGTTTACGTTCAGGTGGTTCTAATATTGTAACATCAATACGCGCTGGACCAAGTCCAGTTCGATTTCTCGGTGATTTTAATACTTTTCTAGTTATTGATGGTGGGGTAAAAGTTGATGAAGAAGTAATTATTGTGGTTGGTGTAATTGTAGTTGATGTTGATGTCGATGTTGTTGCTGCAGTCGTTGATGTATATTCAATTTCTCTAGTAGTACTTGAAGTCGTTGAAATATTTGGACGCGTTATTCTCGTTGTTTCTATCATAGTTTCTCGTCCATCAATATTATTGCGATTTGCAATAGACCAACTACTATCGGGTGTAGTCAAATTGACATTATGAATATCATCATGAATACTATTTGTCAATAGAGTATTATTTTTCAATTTGTGATGATGAATTTTCTTACGTCGAGGACGTTCCTCCTCATTCTGACGATTATCCGTTGTTTCTTTATTTATTTTTTGTCTACGTGAACCTTTTTTGATCTTTGGAGTGGCCGGTAATGTGGTTTTCTCAATTTCCATTGTTGATTGCTGGCCCTCAGTGGCGGAATCATATGATGATCGATTGATTTCCTCGAAAACCGGTGTTTCCTCAGTTGTATCAGTATCAATTGAATCTGAATTTGGTCCGATAATCGGTGGAGAAATTGTACTGATAATATGTGATTTTTCGTGTTTCTTTTGATGACGTCCCGTATGATTTTTAGAATGATGATTATGATGATGATGATGATGGTGATGATGATTATTGTGAGATTGAGTGTGATTATAATCTGTCGGATCGTAATCATCATCAATCTCTTCAGCGAAATGTGGACGTTTATCCATTAAATGACGACGAATTTCTTTGAGGCTTTCCAATTGCATTCGCATTTCTTTAATTTGTGTTTCAATCTCACGGCGTGAAATCTTCCACTCATTTGGATCTTGATAAACAGACATTGTACAATTTACTCCGCCTTTAGGCATAACAGCACATTTTGGTGAAATAATTTTTGATCTATTTGATTGTCGTACTTGTGTCTCCTTCAAATCATCCAATTCTTCCTCAATGCTCTCCATAATTTTTGTCACATGTTCGATCGTATCTTTTTTCGTGACATCACGTCGAACCCTACGATGTCTCTTAATTACATCATCAACATTCAGGTAGCCCTTGACTATATTATTCAAACTTGAATCATAATTATTTGAATAATAATCCACTATGATATCGTTGTAAGCGTACATATCGCTGGCAATTCCCCCCGTCAACGAGTCATTAATTCTATTCCTGTAGTCATGTTTTGGCGACGGAGTCGACCAAACGTTACCTACAAAATCTCCCATCGAAGATTCATGCAAATACTCATTCCGTAAAAACATAATTTCATCGGAAAAATTATCGTCATCCTCCTCATCAATTGCACGACGATCACGTAAATCCTCTATGTCATGCCAATTCATTGTTAACTCATCTGTTAAATCAACAGCACTTCGTTTTCCTCTTTTATGAAAAAATCCATTCTCATCGCCATAAAGTCCAGTGTTATTAACACGTGGAAAATCATTAGACTCAAGTCTTGTATACACAACGCCGTGTGGTGTGAAACACGCGCATTTTTTTGTTGACTTATTGAAGATTGTAGGCGATGATGGCGGTGGTGGATTATATTTACATTTATGGCGTCGCCAACGGTGACCTTCTCTCTCGCATCGCCACTTTTGACCTGGTAAACAATTTGTTTGTGACTCAGGTCTCGAACATTCTGCAGCCAAACGTTCATGCTTTGTAATTAAACTTGCGATAAGTGGATTCACGCCATTTTCCAGATGCATATCACCATCTAAAAAATAATACATACATACATATTCATTTTTCATTTCTATTATTATTTTTACTAATTGAAATTGTGAACAATAAAATGATGAATTATATCTAGAGAATATTTCAAATAGATTTATAAATATATATTATAAAATTCTCTCTCGTTTCACGGGATGCGTAACATCTGGCGTGACAAGCCTCGTGATATCACGCAATGTGACGGACAGCATCTGTTACGGTCAAATGAAATGAGGCCGGACGTACGTTGGTGTGTACAGATATCGCTAATTTGCAAAGCTTCATTTACAAATAAAATTTACGTATAAAAATAAAATTAAATATAAAAATAATTCGTACTGCTGTCAATTGGTATTGAATCCTCAAAGTCTTCATCATCCGATATATCTTGATCGCTACCAGTATCATTGTCTGATAAACGATCAGTGTCAAATTCAGTGTCGAGATCGATTGTAACATCATCATGATGATTTGTATCGAGTAATTGTCTAGCCAATGTGGCATTTTGACGCCTTGCTTCACGTGCCTTTGCTTCTGCTATCGACTCTGGCGTCTCTCGTCGCCCAGATGACTCTATTAAAAATGTATCTGGCCACTTGAACTTTGTCCTCCTTCCATGTTTATTACTAAAAAAACATTCAGATTTTTTGTTTGTTTTATATAATAGAATACATTTATTATTATAATTTTTTATTTGTATATTAAGTAGTATTTACTAACGTGAGAAATAATTTTTTAAATGATCTACCGTCCATTTGATGGGGTGTCTCAACGCCAGCAATATCAAGAAATGTTGGCGCCATATCAATATTCAAAACAATATCGTCCACACTGAAACATTATAATTTATTAATGCACTATATATGTGTGTATATATTTAGAATTTTTATTTCAATCCCTTGTGAATTTTATTCTTTTGATGAGTTGAATTTTATTTAAAAATTAATAAGCGAGTATAATCTCACTTTAAAAAAAAAAAAACAAGAAAAAAAATTCTCTAGCAAATTGTTATATTTTCATTCGCCTTTTCTAGATAAAGTTGAAGGCTTCATGTCGAGGCACTTTGCCAGGGATAAAAGATAAATGAGAGTAGTAGATGGATAATGGTAATAGCTATATAGAGTACTGAAGGATATTCTCCAAAAGCCGGCTTAAAGCAGGGCATGAAATTCGTCTGCCAACTTTTCTACAATTTTTTTTTTTCAAACTCAATTCAGGAAACATTGCTATATAAATTAAATTTTGTGTAGGATTAATTCTACGTGCATTGAAATGAAATTGGAAGGTTTCTTTCACTTTGCTCTCTCACTATAAAAACTTTATTTCAGCTCAATATATATATATAACTATCGCATTAAATTCCAACCTCGACCCGCAGAACTATTGAATCAAGTTAACACTGAATTTCAATTTGGAAATTAAAAATAAACTAAATTAATTAATGAATACTATAAAAGCAACAAGGATAATCTACACATTTTAAACAAACCAAACAAGATAATGAATAAACATATATAAATACTGTAATGGTAAAGAAATATATGTACATATAGTAAATACATTATATATATGATGTTATATACCAATTAGTAACAAGCAAATTAAACTTTTTGGGTGAAACAGTAAAGTTCTTCAGACGAATGGGAGGGATTCGACCGAGTGGCAAAAAGACGAAAGGGAAAGCAGAGATGAAGAGTAACAGAATAAAATGTAACGACCTGTGAGAGAGAAGAGTATATAGGTACAGGGACAAACCGCCTCGTTGATTTTAGACGAGAAAAGTTCGCACGCGCCCGCGCGCCTGTTTCGCTCCGGTTCTCCGGACAGCTGGCAAATTAATTTGGCTAAATTTAACTGCCAGACTTATCGAGGAAGCAAGCATGCATTAAAGCCAATGCACTCTCATCATCGAAGTGTGAATAATATTGAATTGCTTTAACACGACAATATTATCATCCATATGAAAATGTATGCTCGATTACAATATTAATATGTAATAAAAATGTATTTTATATTAGTTGATGTGAATTAATTAACTCACACAGATCCAGGTGCGATGCCAGGACCACGAATCAAACATGGCACTCGAACATCAAATTCAAATGGAAAGCTCTTGCCTTTTATCAATCCAAATTGACCAAGATGATATCCGTGATCCGATGTATAGATAATATAAGTGTTGTCGAGTTCACCAAGGTCCTTGAGCTCTTGATAAATCTGTATGAGAGTGACGCGTTACGCTGTTGAGAAATATTTAATCATGCGTGATAATAATATTTATAATTATATTAAAAAAGACGTTTTTTTAAAACGAAAACAAACCCTCTCGACAGCAGCATCAACACTTTGAAGTGTTTGTAGTCTTTTAGTCATAAGTAAATTGGTAAATTGTTTGTGAATTGGTAACATTTTTTGTGTTACTTGAAGAATCCATTGTTTATCTGGATTTGGAGCATAATCGTAAGCCGGTGTACTGAAACATATAAATTTTAAAATTACTTATTTGTATGTTATATAAATTTATAATTTATTTATTTTTAAATGAATTCATGGAATAAAATAAAATTATAAACTGACATTAAGATGATTATATATATATACATAAAGTGAATGAGGCATAGAACAACGTGTGGCACACGGTCTAGACTGACATCCAAGTTTCAAGTGAATGTTTTTTTACGGGTAGTTTTCTCACGAAGGGTCCTCCATCTCGTGTGTCAGACACCGGACAGGTCGCTAGTCGCGTTGCCACGACGTTCTTTGTCTACAAGTATTGTTGGATATGTATATATATCGTGTGGGCGCGCTCTCACTCAATTTCATTCTCCATTTTTTACTTCCTCTTGACACATCCCAACTCAATGGTTGAAATATATATACACATACAAGGGATAGGCGCGCACAAGTATATTAAATACCACGAGGGGAATAAATTTATACAGGATAGTATAGAATCAACATACTATATGGATATATTTCCCTGTATAGATATAAATATTTAACACTTACTGGTGGGTGGTGACGTTGAAAAAAAGATTGGCAAACTGGGGCGCGGAATCCTCTGGCCCATGCGGTGCTGGAAAACTTGCCACAAGCATCACCGGTTTACGCGCAAAATTGTGTTTACTCTGACGTAAAAATGCAACGCTGTCATTTGCTATCAGGTCGGGATAATAGTCCTTACTGTATTCAAAACCGTGCTTTATCTTCTTTCCGTTCATGTTCACGCTGTAGTTGTAATATCTCGAGTTCATTATGAGGCCACCCCATTCACGCCAACCCGGGGGAATGTACGATCCATTGTATTTGTTCAGATATTTACCGAAGTATCCTGCAAAACAATGGTGAAATGAATACACATAACAAAATATACTACTATATGAATTAAAATGAATATATAAATAATAGTATTTAATATTTTTTTTTTTTTTGCTATACAATGAGACATTTTGCGGGTGATAATTTTATTTTATTTGTGAATGTATTTGTAAAGAAAGTTTTAGCTTGAGAAAAAATTCAAGGGGAATAATAGGGAGAAAGGGAGAGAAAAAGAGAGAGCAACAAAGGCTATACATGTAACGAGAGAGACTCGTTCTTCATAACGAGTTGCACAACCTAAGTGTGCAAAGTACTCTTTTCCTTTTTCTCTCATTCCAATTCTCTTTCTGTCAAGAGGATTTTTATCACGCCTCTCTCCCCTTCTCTCCATTATCGTTGCCTTATACCCCTGCGGCCAATTTAACCTTCGCCAGTTCGCGTTCTTTGTCAATTTGTCTCGCTTTAACTACTCCAGACACGACTTTTGACGCGTGTGTTTCAATACTGGCGCCACTTTTCTTTATTTTTTTTTTTTTTCTTTCCATTAAAAAACAGATATGGTACATATGAACTGGCCGTAGTTATTCACAAATTATTCACGCGCCGGTTTTATTACACCACATAAAAGTGGAATTGAAATAAAAGATAAAAATTTGATTTATTTTATTGGTATTAGAAAATAAAAACCTGTACGGTATCCAGCATTGCTCATATAAGTCGCAAATGAATGTGGCTCATGATCGCGTTGCCATTGGGGACTGCTACAATTATCATTGTTAGTAAAGACTTGATGATTATGAACATAGCGACCAGTTAATAGCGAACTTCTGCTTGGACAGCACATTGGTGTTGTGACATAGGCATGTCGCAATTCAGCACCCTCATCTCTTATTCGTCGCAGTGTATTTGGCATGAAATTTAGCGAGCCTGTCCATTTAAAACAACAATTTTACATTAAAATATTATATTACAAATTAAATTCCATTTTTTAAAACCATATAAATTAATTAATTTAATCAATCAATTTTATAATTAAAATATACATTTACCTAGTTCAACGTCCTGATCATCAGTGAGTATTAAAACAATATTTGGCTTCCTTTCACGTGTCTGTTGATAACCAGGTAAAAATGCCGAATTCATTTGTTGCTGATTGTTGTAATTTGAATTATAATTTCCACGATTACGTTGACCACCAAATACATCTTCATTTGGAATATCATCACGTTTTGTATTTGATCCACCAGCAATCACATTGTTTGCCACCATCACCACCATTATTACGAGCACCAGCAGCTCAATTGCTTGTAGCAATACCCGCATTTTGCTCGTGTAAACCCTCGTTATTCAGATTTTATATATTTTTCTTTTTTTTTTTTTTTACATCATCTTCCTGATAAGCCTATAAAAATTGTAAAGAAAAAGAAAAATTCTATTAAAATAAATATAATAAATACCTATGTATAATTATTTAATATATAAAAGGGAAATAAAAAGCAGATTAATATTATGTATTGATAAGATTCATTGTGTTGTGTTGAATTACTTTAAAGCGAATTGTTGAAAGAATGATGGAGAGGATGAATCTCGTTGAAATTGGAACACGAATGCAAGGGACAAGTTTGTTGGTGCAGTCTGGTGTGCAAGAGGTCCTCGACAATCACGACGACGACGACGCCGACGACGACGAGGAAGAGGTATAATATATATATATGTATACTTATATACATATAAGAACGTCAGGTACTTACAGAGACGAGAGGTGTGTGGACGAACCGGTCGACTGGCCAAGAGAGGGTATGTGGAAAAATAAAAAAAAAAAAAAAATGAGAGTGAAAGAGGCCCTGTGAGAGTATTATATGTATGTATACATATATAAGAGAAACAGAACAGAATAAAAAGAGGAGGAAGAAGAAGAGGAAGAGAAAAAAAAAACAGAAGAGAAAGAGAATAAGAATTTTACAATCATCCGAGCGGCATTCCACGTGCCATATATTTTCGTACATGTTTTTATGCAGTCGCAACTTGATCATGAGAGAGCACCAAAGTTTTATCTATGTACAATAAAATTTTTATTTATTGCACAACATTATGATTATGGCAAATATTAAATTTTGTATGTATGCAGTTAAAATATTTCATTGAAATTTTATATCAAATATAGCAGTGTGAATTTTGCAAGTTTTATAATATCGAAAGATCGATTAAATAATCGATTATAATTTCAAATGTCGAATCGTGAGATGTATCGATATCAGCTTGACGTATTGTTGCAAAAATAATCATTCAAATCATGTTCCACATGTACATATATATACATATATATTGTCAAATGTTGATGAAAAAACTATTTATAATATTAAATTTATATTTAGAACACGTATTTTTATGAATTGTATTCAGTTTGTACATATTTTTTATGTACTCAAATACTTCATTGTTAAATCTACCGTTAAACACAAAGAGACTATGTATACATATATATATATATATATATATATATATATAGACATGTTTAATTGTGTATAAAACCGATTAAACATTCCTCAAGGTGATACGTCATATAACACCGTACATACATATTATATTTCCTTCTCAACTCTATGTTTAATTAAGCATTTAATTACCTAAAAATACACAAAATACATGAATTTAAAATAACAATGTTCACCATCAAAGATGACCGTTTTTTTCTTTTATCATCATCAAATTGTCGTCAACAATGTAATAATTGAAGTCAGCCACTTATCAAACACCTCAGGCTCTCACTAAAAAATATTAAAATGTCAATAAACATGAGAGCCACAAATATAAAAATAAAAATATAAAGACCGGAAGAAACTTGAATACGTCGCGTGTCGTTTTATTCTCCATATTGGGGGTTAGAATAAGAAAAACGGTTTGACTTTTATGCCCGAATAACTGCTTTCATGATAGAGAGATAGAAAATGCTTATGTATAGAGCAACGAAAATCGATGCGACGAGTCCTGCTGAAGTAAGTAGATATGTCTATTACCATCTCTCTTACTCACATTGACATATTATACATATATATATATATATTGACTGGTTGTTAGGTTTGAAGTCAACGTAGCGCAGATTCATAGGTTATTCAACCGTTTCCAGCACCCCGCATTTGCTATCGCATATCCTATTCGTATATAACAGCTAGTGTGGTATGTAATTTATAAGCGGAAAAACTCCACGATCCGTATCGAAAATATCGATTATTTAAGAGGTGTTTTAAATGTAAAAGAGGCTTCTGAAATGTATCCAAAGGATTAAATACCATGTATGTATATATAATAGGTATAATATATTGTTTTTCTAGTCTATTATCGTTGAGGACTTTGCTCTCAATCTTTATACACCATGCTAAGGTTATCATGAGAATATATATATAAATTTATATGTATATTAGACGATGGAATTGTATATATGTATATAGATATGTATATACCTATATATTGTTATTATAACTATATTTTATTTTCATGGCCAATTGAGTGTGCATGCAATGTCGGTTTGAATGACCCAATTTTATACCTATCACGAAATCTCTCGTTTCCAAAATAACATTTCAGATACGATAAATCTGTCATATTTTTTTATTCTTCCTCAATATAATTTTATATGTATATTTCAACGTTTCGTTTTTATTCCTTTTTTTTTTTTTTCTTATTGTAAAAATACAATCTTTGTTGAGATTTAATGTGATGGCATATATTATGAGCAAGAATTATTTATTATGAGACATACTCACCCACAAATATTTATTCTCAGGGACAAAAGTTTTTTCTGTTTTTTTTTTTTTTCTTTTCTTCTCGTCTTGGCTTTTCTTATCTTCACTGAGTGCTTAATAGGGAAGGTGTATTCTAAAAGTTGAATTGAAATATGCTGTGACGAGATAAATTAACACTTTTCACACTGTCTCTCTTTGTGTTGTTCTTTTTATTTCTTTTATTTTTTCATGTAAAACATATCTTCATTGACAAAAAAATTTCTCTTTTTTATTTATTTTTTATACAGTATAACTTAAAAGTATTCACTGATGAAATATTAACCAATATAATAGTTCTTTTATTTATTTTACTGTCCTCTGATGTAATATATATCATCGGACATTTAAATTTAAAAATGAATTTGAATAAATATTATTATTAATAATTATAATATTAAATTAATATAAATTACTTGGTTATTTATATTATTGCAACTGTAAATGATGTAAATTATATTTAATTAATGTTGTTTATTTTTTTGTGCAGGATAAAGAAAAATATATTGAATTTGAAATATATATGAAGCAAAGATAAATACTTTATTTGGAGCAACGAGGAGTGATTTGAATATTCTTACGCACACAATGAAGTGAATAAAATATAATTAATACATGGACGATAGGACAAAATACACTAACAATCAGCACGTGTAGTAATAAACGTGTGCAGTAGTCGCTTAGCTTGGCGTTTATTACTATATGCCAAGCCAACCTGCGAAGCGACTACATCAACGGTCGCGACGAAACTGAACTAAACTTCTATGGCAACGAATGAGAGAAAGATCGTAAAGACCCCGCTACTCATCTCTCACGTCGTCGTTATACTGTATATATAAATATATATACCCTATAGTCATACAACACTAGGAACTGGATTGAAACAGCTGCTCAAATTTGCGCGTTACGGTCGCAGCGGTGGGTAAACAGCTATTACTATAAAGGACAAATATAAATCTGTAGATATACAAAATAGAATAAATTGAATAAGGAAATAATATGTATATCCTTATTCACTTACACAATATACCTGAAGAGAAGGAAGAAACAATTTTTTGCTCGTCATCAGCTGCTTTAAATGATTTTCCTGCTTAGGTGTTGCTTGGATATATGGAGGTTTGTATTCGAGGATAATAATAGATAAAGATGTATAACTATATTGGAAAGAAGAAAATAGAGAAGGTTATATTGCTTTTTTTTTTTAGTTTAAAAAAATTATGAGATTGAATTTATATAGGGAAAATATAATATAATATTTTAACTATTATTTTAGTTTGAGATTTTCAAATATTGGTTCAACGAGACTGCACAATTATATTCCGGATGAGATTTTCAACAAAAGTTCTTGTGCTATTCCTCTTGCATGTATTATAGACAAGTACACGAGTGTGCACCAGCTGGGTAATCATCCAAAAAACTATTAGAAGTTTAATAGCTTTCAAGATAAAATTTTGAAAGGAAAACTTATTTTTTCATGAAATTACCTCGAAGGCAATAAAGTCCAAAATTTGAATATTCAAATAGGATAATAAAATTGAAGGATATAATGTTTTATGACGATAATTGAACTGGAAGCTTTTTCAAATGCACATTCGTAATGAATGAATGAAATTTATATTGATTTTATAAAATGATTTATCATCCAACGAATAAATATGTATGGTTAAATGCAATTTTATTGATGCAAGTGAAATCAATATATTTATACGAAGAAGTGTTTAATTGACAATTGACCTGTGGAGAATGTCGTGTCAATTATAGTAATAGCAAAATGCCATATGATCGTGAGTTTATGAAGAGCCTGAGAATAATTGGAGAATCGAAAAATAAAAATTTTGATAAGAAAAAAATAAAAAAAAATGAAAAATGGTCCTTTCTAAGGGGACATGTATGCATACATTATTATATGTACATGAATGTTGGAGGATGTATACATATATAGTAATATAATAGAGAAGGTGCAGGCGTGTTCTCGCATCCGCGTACGAGCAACTATGTCAAGCGGTTTGGCCTCCTCCACCTCCACCTTTGTCCACCTCCTTCTATATCTTATTCTCTTTTATTCTTTCCCTCTTCTTCATTGCCTCTCGGACTTCATGGACACGACCACCACGACGACCAAGAGAGGCTCCTGAACTCTGCTCGTGTCATGCATAATGCAGACATACGCATTGGAAGATACGCTCTTGTGAAAGTCAGCAGCATCCAACAATATATGTATAACTATATATTTCTTCTCTTCATCAAGTTCTATAGCTCTCTTCCTTTCCGTGGGAACGACTTTGTCTCAAGTCAATCGCGATTGATGCATCGTTTTTCTCTTCATTTATTTTATTTTTTTTTATTCTGATACTCTGTTTTCTCTTCAACAGACATTTGAGAGCTTCAGACTCTCGTCGGTATTTCCGCGAACATTATAAATGACTCATCTATTCCAATCAAGCAGACGAGACACCATAAAAGAAAGCAAAAAATAAGAGAATTCTCACAATAAAGATATAGAATAATTAATTTATATCGTTTCAATGACTTGAAATGAAATTAAATTCCAGATTATATTATAGAGCTGTTTAGGCACATTTTGATTTTATATTAAAATTGATTCAGCAGAATTTTAATAATTTTATAAATAAAGGTGAAATTTAGCAGGACTTATGGTCGAATAGACAGGGATAGGCAGACCAGAGTATTGAACGTACGCAAGTCTCAACTTGCAATTTGATGGATCAACTTACATAAATACATACATATATTTGTTGTGTGAGCGTGTTTGGTGCTTAACTCAGGTATACGGGGAATGCCGTCAATCAAGTGTTGTGTGATGTGTTGGGACATTGACAATCGAAATACGAAGAATTTTTGTGGGCCAGACAGAGTATATCTAATTTCCGTATCAAGTTATTATATATGTATGTATGTGTATATTAAACCATGGTATAATTCTACAAGACGGAGACGACAGAATGTAAATCCCGGATGAAATGTATTATCCTTTTGCAAAACGACCACGCGTCCTATCAAAAAGCCCACACACCATCACCCATTATGCTGTTAATCGACTCTTTAGACCACTTCTCCAACGATCATCCAGCCAATCGTTTATTTTATTTTTTTCCATCACATCCTCAGCTATCGCACTTTGCAAAGCTGACGTTACGTTATGATACCCATCACCTTTGTCATTTCACTTGCAGCCTTGGAGTCATTATGATTTTTTTTTTCCTCTCTCATTATTGTTTTCTAATAGACACATGGCCTTATCTCACTATGATTGGCATAATTTCAATATTCATGATTGATAATTAATCGATTAAATAAAAGAAATGTAGGTAGAAAAAAAAATTGTACGCGTTCTTATAATTTAAAAAGAAACAAATTAACTATTGTGTATTTCAGATTCTTTTTTTTTTTTTTTCCTTCATCAGTATATCGTATTAAAATTACACAAGAATAATCGATGTCATGATGTGTTTCTTGTTATTCTTTAAAGAAATTTAAAATATTTACACTAGAAATTGCTTATAATTATTCATTGTATGTTCACCTTCTTAAAAAAATTTACAATTGATCAATTATATCATGATCATTTATATACGGTATTCGTGTCGTGTCTCTTTGTGAATGTTTTGTACGTTTCAATTCCTTTGCGAAATAAGTTATCGTTTTTTTCAAGCCATCAGTCAATAATACTTTTGGTTCCCAATTGAGATATATTTTTGCACGAGTAATATCGGGTTTACGCCGCTGTGGATCATCCTCCACAGCAGCAAGTTTAATTATTTTACTCTTACCTCCAATTAAATTATTAATAATCACAGCAAACTCTAAAAATATTCAATAACATATTGTCATTTTCATGATTATAAATTTTGTTTTTCTAGTCTTTATAATTAATTTGCTTTATTTTATTTTACATACCTTCAATTGTATGTTCCTCTGGATTACCAATGTTTATAGGCTGTGTATAATTGGAAGCCATTAAGGCAACAAGCCCGTCAACTAAATCCGAAACATATTGAAACGAGCGCGTTTGTTCGCCATTACCATAAATCGTTATTGAATCATTTTGTAATGCTTGAAGAATGAAATTTGAAACGACTCTGCCGTCATTCATATGCATTCGTGGTCCAAAGGTATTGAATATTCGCGCTACTCTAACCTCAACCCCTTCTTGATGCATATAAGCATAACTTAATGTTTCTGCTACGCGTTTTCCTTCATCATAGCATGCTCTAGGACCTAAAAGTAGGTTAAATATCATAAAATACTTTTATCTCAGTTTGTTTGTTTCATGTCAATCAAGTTAATTACTGTTATTTTTCAAAAAAAATTTTCTTTTTTCTTTCCTTCTACATATATAATAAATTACTTGACATACCTATCGGATTAACATGACCCCAATATGTCTCGGATTGAGGATGAACTTTTGGATCGCCATAAACTTCTGATGTACTTGCAATTAGAACTTTAGCACCAACTCGTTTTGCAAGGCCTGAATAATTTTAATTATTATTAGTTATCACATCATGTTCATTCAATAGTGAGAGAATACACATATGTACCAAGCATATTAATTGTTCCAATTGTATTTGTCTTCAGAGTTTTAACTGGATTATGCATGTAGTGTGGTGGACTGGCAGGACTTGCTAGATGATAAATTTCATCCACTTCTAAATATACTGGCCTCACAATATCATGATGTACTAATTCAAAATTTTGATGGCCTAGCCAATGTTCAACATTACGCTTTCTTCCAGTGAAATAATTATCAAGTACAATCACTTCGTGACCCTCAAGCATCAGACGATCAACGAGATGCGATCCAACAAATCCTGCACCACCTGTTATTAATATTCTTCGACGATTTTTATAATTTAAAAATTTAACAGTAGGAAATTTTTTTGCTATACGATTCTCTACTGCTATTTCAAGTTGATGTAATCTTTCTTCTAATACATTAATACGATATTTTGCATCTTCTAGTTCATTTATTTCATTATTTGTAATAATACTTTGATCATAATTATTTTTTTCATCTTTTGATGATCTCACATCATTATTTAATTGATGATTATAATGTTTGGAAGATAATGAATGTAATTCTACACTTTCAGTGTCAACAAATGCTTCATAAAACACCAATACTGCAACAGAAATTATATAATTATCGTAGAATAATTGATTATGTCATTTATTTTATAAATAAATATTGAAACAAATAAAATCATCACAAATGACAATATTTTTTTTTTTTTTTTTGCAAACTCACCGATCATTCCTAAAAGAAAAACAAATCCAAATACTCTCATTTTCCGTTTATTAACAACCATCTGCGTGGCGTTCATGTGGTTCAGAAAACCACACTCTTTAAATTAAACATATTTCAATTACAATTGCGTGTGCATGTTCCTTAAATAAATTTTTTTTTTCTTCGCGTCATCCAATGCAACTTGGTCGTGTACAAAAGAAAAACACAAAATCACACATAACCTCATGAAAATAATATATATTTCATTCAAAGGACAATGGGATGGTAAAACAGTTTTTTTATTATTCAAAATATGATGCACAGTACTGCGTCTGCGCGCGCCATTTTATAAAATGGTTGAGACACAAATAAAATAATTAAACCAATAATACAAAAAAAAAAAATAATTCCAAGACATTTGTTTACATCATGAGAATATTTTCATACATAAAATATGCATATTCATCAATAGAATAAAACATAATGAAATAAAATTCATTCACAACTTTTGTGTATACAAAAACATAATTATAAGAACTCATATAAATTTCCGCGCCAAAAATGAATTAATTAACTAACCATGCCGACAAAAAAACCTTTTTATTTATATACCTATAATATACGCAGTCGATAAAAAGACTAAATAATTATATATACAAAAAAATAAAATAACTAGATTTTATTATGATGATTTGTAAATTGAAATTATATATGAATGTGGTGTTTGAGCGCCTCTAGAGGTAGATGAATTTAACTTTTATTCCTTGTCAAACAAATGATCAGCAGCACATCATCATCTCTCTCTGTACATTTTTATTACTTTCGTGTGTATCTCTCATTCACAAAGCATTCACAGCTCATATATAAACGACAAAAGAGCTTTGCCATCCTCAGTAATTCAGTCTTGTAGGTCTCATACTCTTACATTTTTATACATATATATATATATTTATATACATATACATGTATATAAAGGCTGAGACAGTGCCAGGGAAGAGTTTATAACGATTTTTTTTACCGTCACAGTGGCAGAGGCTCTCGAAACATGGGGGACGTCATCGACTGTAATTTTCCTGTATGGGGCCTCTTGCCGAAAAAAGAGACCGGTGTCAATCAGTTTCTTATTAAATATCCTGAATATGATGGTAGAGGTACTGTTATTGCAATATTTGATTCTGGAATTGATCCTGGTGCTCCAGGTCTTCAGGTAAGATTAATCATATTTTACAAATCATCGTCATCTCCATTTTGAAATTCAATTGCCGTTTTTATTTTTATTTTATACAATCAATATTTTTCTTTTATATATTTTCTTTATTTATTTTAGAAGGCAGTAGTATTATTGTTGACATTGTGTTATTATTATTTTTATTTTTAATATTGTTGATATTTTTGTGTAGGGTTTGTATTAAGGTGTTACATTTTTCTTTTTTTGATATGGAAAATTTTTTATTATAGGTGACAAGCGATGGTAAACCAAAAATCATTGGACGCTTCGATTGCAGTGGCGATGGAGATGTTGATACTAGTACAGTGGTGCAATCTGAAGAAGGATTCATTGTTGGATTGACTGGACGAAAGTTGAAAGTAATATTTAATTAATTAAATGGTTAGATGTTTTCTGATTTTTTTATCTGTTTTATGGAAATAAAATTTTTGTTTTATAGATTCCATTTGACTGGATTAATCCTACGGGTAATTATCATATTGGTGTGAGAGATGCATATTCTTTATATCCCACAAAATTGCGAGAAAAAATTGTGGCTGAAAGGAAAAAAAAAAATTGGGACGATGGTCACAAAGCAGCACTTGCAGAAGCTACTAGAAAATTACAGGTAATAGTTATGTATTGTAAATTTTTTTTTTCTCTGCATCGCAAGTTCATTGTGTGTGTGTGTGTCTTTGTTTTTGTAAGTGGCATCAAGTAAGAAGAGGTTTGAACAAGACAATGAATAAGTAGAATTCGAAACCAAGTCATCCAAAGATAGTGATGTTGTTGCGAGTACGTTCAACCACTTGTAATTTAATTAGGCCGAGAGTATTTTTATCATTGGTGTGTTTCAATGCACCAACGCTATATTTATAATTGGCAGTTTGATAAAAAGCCACATACCTATGTACACATGATTGTGTAATGACCTAGCTATCGTTGTTGAAAGAAATCTCACTTGTAATTTAGTTAATATAGAATTAATAGTTGATAGAATTGCATCATTTCATTTTATTTAATATCATTAATGTATTTAATAAAATTATTTCCAGGAATTTGAATTAAAAAATCCAAATCCAACAAGTGTGCTGGATAAATTAACAAAGGAAGAGCTCGAAGCACGAGTAGATGTGCTACAAAATGGTGAAAAAAAATATCACGATGCAGGACCTACTTACGATTGTGTTGTTTATCACAATGGAAAGAATTGGAGGTTTGAAAAAATAAATTAATAATCATTTGTTTATCATATAGACTGACCATTAATTAATTTTCATTCATATAAAGGGTATGTATCGACACGTCAGAAGAGGGAAATTTAGAGCAAGGAATACAATTGGGAGAGTATTCAATAACACACGAATACGCTCCGTTAACTCAACAAGATCAGCTCAACATCTCTGTAAACATTCACGAAGATGGAAATGTATTAGAAATTGTTGGAGTATGCGGTAATAATAAAATAAAAAAAAATATATATATATGTACTAATCTACTGAAATATTATTATGGATAAATAAAATATTAATTTTGGTTATGATTTTTATAGCAAGTCATGGGACACACGTAGCGTCAATTGCTGCAGCAAATTTCCCTGACAATAAAGAATTGAATGGAGTTGCACCTGGCGCACAAATAATATCACTGACAATTGGTGATAATCGAATTGATCCAATGGAAACTGGCACGGCATTAGTGCGCGCAATGATATGGATCATGCAAAATAATCATAAAGTGCATGTGATTAATATGAGTTATGGCGAAGAAACACATTGGTCAAACAGTGGACGTATTGGCGAATTAATGAATGAAGTTATTGATAAATATGGTGTAACATGGGTCGCGGCTGCAGGCAACTTTGGACCGGCTTTATGTTCAATTGGAACGCCACCTGACATCAGCTCAACGAATATTGTGAGCGTTGGTGCTTATGTCTCGCCTGATATGATGCTTGCTGAATATTCATTGCGTGAAAAAATGCCAGGTATGCCATACACTTGGTCATCGCGTGGTCCAATGGTCGATGGTGGTGCTGGGGTTACGGTTTGTGCTCCAGGTGGAGCGATAACTAGTGTACCAAATTTTACATTGAGAAAAAGTCAATTGATGAATGGTACTAGTATGGCCAGTCCACATGTTGCTGGTGCTGTAGCGCTTCTTATTTCGGGACTTCATGATAAAAAATGTCCTTATTCACCGTACAGTATCAAACGTGCATTAGAAAATAGCGCGTTGTTCATTGATAATTTAGATTCATTCGCACAGGGCGCAGGATTATTACAAGTTGAAAAAGCATTTGAAAATCTTGTTGCTAATTGTAATGCGGTTGAACGTGACGTAAGATTTGCAATTAGTTGTGGTGTAAATAATTCCAAGGGTATTCATTTGAGATCGTCAGTGATTGATAGACCCAAAGATTGTGCCATTACTGTTGAACCAATATTTCTTGATAGTGAAAATGTTGATCCAACACGAAAAATTGATTTTAATTTACGTTTATCGCTTGTTTGTGACGCGCCATGGGTACAATTTCCATCGCATTTTGAATTGATGCATATGTCACGTGCCTTTACTGTAAGAATTGATGGTGTTAAACTCTCCGAGGGTGTTCATGCAACTAATATTCGCGCATACGATGTGAATAACGTGGAGAAAGGCGCAGTATTTACTATACCTATAACCGTTGTACAACCAATGACAATACCAAAAACAGCGAATCTTCCGGAATTTCATTACAAACATGTTATTTTCAAGCCAAATACAATTGTAAGACATTTTATTCTTGTACCTGAAGACGCAACATGGGGTGTATTGAAAATGAAAAGTGTTGATAAAGAAAAAACTGGAAGATTTGCAGTACAAACGGTGCAATTAAAACCAAGACTTGCTTGTCGTACATTGCAAGTAAATAAAATGGTTAATATCACATCTCAATCGGAGACCGTTCAAGGATTCGCTGTTCAAGGTGGATTAATTCTTGAACTAGTTGTGGCTAAATATTGGGCAAATCTTGGTGAAATATGTATTGATTATAGCATTGAATTTCATGGTATCCATGTATTAGATGGTAATCTTACAATGCAATCGGGCGATGGTATTCATCGTATGGAATTACGTAGCTCATTGAGAAATGAAGAAATTGTACCGAGTATTGTATTAAAGTCAATTGTACAAGTATTAAGACCAAGTGATTCAAAAATTTCTCCACTTGGTTCACGTGATATTATTCCACCAGCTCGACAAATTTATGAATTACAATTGACTTATACATTCCACATTGCTAAAGCAACTGAAGTAACACCAAATGCTTCATATCTCAGTGATTTGCTTTATGAAAGTGAATATGAGAGTCAATTGTGGATGTTATATGATTGCAATAAACATCTTATTTACAGTGGAGATGCCTTCCCCTGGAAAGTGAGTTTAAAATTACCACATGCCTCATTTATATCAATTAAAATTGAAATGATATCAATTTATTTTATTATTTTTTTCCACAGTATTCAGTGAAGAAATTGGAAAAGGGTGATTATACAATGAAATTGCATGTGCGTCATGAGAAAAAAGATTTATTAGAAAGATTAACGGACATGGCTGTATTGCTTGGACAGAAACTTAGTTCGCCGGTGAATCTTGATGTTTATGCCAATCATTCGCAAGCAATTATTGGCGGAAAAAAAATGGTAGCTGCTAATGTTCCACCAGGACATATTCTTCCAGTTTATGTAGCACCAATGAACAATGAAAGCAAGTAAGTAATTGATTAGTACAGTTGTTAAAAAGAGAAAAAAATATATTATGATATACTTGGGCATTATCGCGATTATTTATCAGTTGATTATATGATTAAATATAATTTTTTTTATTTATTTATTTTTTTTTATTTTCTTTCTTATGATGCAGCATTGAAATCATGTGAGTCTACAAAACAGTTTAGTTTTCATGCTCACCGCATTCATATAATTTTATCAGAGAAAAAAAAATTAATATAATAAATAATACATTTGTTGCTTCTGCTTTTGACTGCAGTATGAAATTTTTGATTTTTTCTCAAGAGTTCATTCAAGTTTTTTAATTTCCAGCGTGGCATGGCTTCATTTATACTGCTTATAGGAAGAACAAAATTATCAGAAAATTTTATATTAAATTGTTTTTTTATTTTATTTAATTGTCCAAAAGAATATCTAAAGGCGCCGTACTGGGTACTTATCTTCAAGGGTCCGTGACATTTTGTAAAGATGATGCACGAAAGAAAATTGACTGTTATCCATTCAAATATGTGCTTTCCGAGGCAGCGAAAAAATCGCCTCAAGTAGCCAAATCCGACGATGAAAAGGTCAGCAAATGGGATGAGTATCAGGATACATTGAGAGATGTGAAATGTACTTGGTTGGCTAAACTTGGTGAGTACAAAAGTCAAAAAAAAAAAAAAACTTTTCAATATAATATCAACAAAAAAAAAAATATTTTCTTGATAATTTTTCCGCGCTTATTAATTATTTTTAATATCGCTTTTTTTTGTTTCTTCTATTTAGCACCATCGATAAGTAAGTTTATTTGTCAAGCATGTGATTGCCATTTGAAATTCGTGGAAATTAACCTTGTTCTTTTGCCAAAAATGAAACTTCCATCTTTTTGTGTACAAAATAATTTTATTTTAAATCTTGAATCAACTCGTATTAATTTATTTTCATTGATGGTTTTTGTTTTTTTAAATGATAAATAGAAGCTACAGAACATGCCACGGCATTGTATAATGAACTTAGAACATCATACCCGGAGCATTTACCCGTTCACACTGCCATGTTAACGTCATTGGATTCACCAGAAGCTCGTCGGCTTTTACCACATGACGATCTCACTGAAAGTGCAATAAATTTTGCCGATCAAATAATCGACGTAGCGGATAAAGTTATTTCAGCAATTGATCAAGAAAAATTATTAGCATTTTATGGTATGAAACATGATCAACGACCTGATGCAGCTAAAATAAAATCCCAAATGGACAAGCAAAAGGGATTTTTAATTGAAGCATTCGTGAAGAAAGGATGTGCTTATGCGAGACTTTATATTCATGCTAGAAAACGCGGTGAAAATGAAGCAGCCATGCATTTGACAACTGTCACGCAATTATATAATGACGTTCAAAAGTATGCAGAAGCGACAGATAGCAAGGTAAAAAAAAAATTTTCACTATTGAAAAAATAAAAATTGTTATCAATTATTTAATTATTATCGTTTTTTCATACAGGTTTTAATTTTGTCGCTGTGGCATGCGCATATTAATAAACATTATGGCCGCTATTTAAAATTGTTAAATCGTTATTATGAAGAGAAACCATTGAAAGATATTGACGAAAAAATTGTAGAGGTCACAAAGACAATTGGATGGGATCATTGGGCACGTCACATAACAACGAGCATACCAACACGCTATCCTAAGGCATATAGACCATTTTAAAGTGCTCATTTTTAAATAATTATATGCAAACTGATGACTGTGGGTGCAGTGCAAATCAGCGAATCAAAAATAAACAAAACACACATTGCTCATTGATTTATATGAAATAAGCTCAAATTAATTCAGGTTTTATAAAGATTTTGCAATTAATTAATTAATTAATTACGATTACCTTTTTTTTTTCTCGTTTTCTCGGTGATGTTGAATTTTAAAGCAATCACTTTTTACTGTGTCTCGAGAACCATTTACATTTCTGACAGAATATATATTTATAATGCTATGAACGATACTGTACGAATACATGATAACTGCACGGTTGCTACGTGAAATGTACTAGTTTCTTTTTCGCTCACATGCTTTTTTTTTTTTTTTTTTTCAATGTTATCACTCATCATTAATAAATGCTGCTTAGATTAATCATTACATTTGACAGGACCGTGTAGCAACTATGAGACAAAACAATCATTAAAAATCCAATAATCAATTGACTATGTGTATGAAATTGTACTTGTTTTTATCGACTGACTGGTCCAAATGAACATTGAACTTACAATAAAAAGAAAAATCATGAATAAAATATTTTCTTGCGCATTATGTATCTTATTTCTCTTTTATTTTTTGCTATTTATCGTCATCACTCGATAACGAAATTGTATTTGAGTGTAAATGCAAAGTAGTAAAATGGGTAAGTAAAAATATTTTATTATTTTTTTTCTCTAAATGTGTATACATCACGCAAGTACCTATAGGGTTTATCTTTTTGCCAAAAGCTAACAATTAAAAATTTATTTATATTTAATCTCATGTGTAATTTATTTTCCTTTCTCTCCCTTTTTATTTCGTATATTTTATTACAGAAAGTAATTTTTAAAATGTATCCATCAGATGCAACGATAAAATGAATATTTCTTTTGGAAGATAATTAACATGAATGACTAACTGAAGTACGATTAAATATTAATTTGCGATTTTTTTTTTTTTTTTTTCATGACGATATTAAGGCCATTTAAATGTGTGTTTCATAAAGTTGTAATTTATAGTAGAAATATTCTACATATCAATTGTATGTAATAAATTTTGTACTAGTTTGAATAATTAAACTTTTTTTACATTTTATATATTCTCGTGAATTATCTCCATAGGATAGAACATCATTTTGTCTTTTTTTTTTTTCCTACTTTTTTTTTTGTTCATCATTGTTAACAATTATATCCTAAAAAATATAATCTAAAAGTCTTTGATACAATATAGCATTTACATGAATCAGCATTCAAACTGACAAAATTTGATCCAGTAATTCGTGCATTATTATTTACAACAAATTTTTCGTATTATATTATAATTATTATAGTAATTATATTTTAATGGTTGTCGTTTTATGAATGAATTCGATAAAATATTGTCGACAAATTGTAAAAAAAGAAAGAATTATCATCTAAAGAACTGAAAATTCACACATATTTCATGCTTTTTCTTCTTTTTAACATACTAATAAAAAGAAATAAATCTTTGACACACACTTTTACGTATATAATGAATTATGTGTTGCTTATTGGTTGACAATTACCATTGTACTATTTATTATTTATTATTTTAAAAACAAAAAATTAAGTAGAAATTCTATTTTGTGATATAATTCTCTGTGTCGTAATCCCTTTATAAAATGTTCTTAGCGTTATAAATAAATTTATTTTGATATCATAAAAGATTAATGCATTGTGGTTTTGAATAATTTTCCAAAATTTTCAAAAAATCATCTCAAAGCGTATTCGAACGCACTAGCGTTCGTATTAGAAGATACAAACGATCGTAAAATTTTTACAAAATGAATAACAATCACTGGTTAAATTCCGATGCAATCTGCAATAAGTTATTACATCAATAGATTTCAATAATCAACAATCATTTCATCTGAATTTCAATGCCAAAATAAAAATCTTAAAATTTATAAAAGAAGTTACTTATCGCAATATTATCGGTGACAATTAATCATCATTTGTTTAAATACACGATCAAAAATTTCTGAATGAATTAAAAATCTAGGATCGTTTCTACAACTGACTCCAATATATAAAAAAAAAAAAAACCAACTAATTAATAAAACTACTTACAAAACTATATAACCACCAACTCTAAAAATTACACTTTTTACAATTTCACGGTTCTTTGAATTTTTTCATTCATTTTTCTCTCTTAATTATATTCTCGAACACGTTGCACTATAAATAATCCTATCGCTTATTCAATAAATTTTTTTATATGTTTATTTATTTTATGTTGCACACTGGCACTCAAATATATTTTGTGCAATTTCTGTTCATGAGTGCCTTTAATCACGTCGTCACACATCAATTTGTACATCACTATCGTCGCTTTCAGTACTCACCATTGCATCTTCACCAACGAGCAATGCTGCTGGTAAATTTTGTGGTACATTATCGATATCCAATCGTGGTGTTGAATACACATTTAGTACTTGAATAGTTGTTGGTGATGTTGAAAGACATTGTTGCACTGAACTAAGTGTATCTGTATTTAAACCATCGCAATCAAGCGGCGTCGACAATTGCAATTGTAAATTGTGAAGCTCTGGTATGTGTGGTCGAATCTAAAATAAATAACAGCAAAGTTTAATAATATTATTAAAGCTAATTATAATATAATAATTGCAATGAAATTACTTTTAAACCATCAGCCGTGTGAGGATTTCGACATCCTCTACATCTGCATTCTATACATGGTTTACTTTCAACATAACACGGACATCTTTGACCACAACACGTTAATTTTCCCGGTATCGCAGTTGCATTACCACATCGACATCCTTTTCTTTTGCTTCTTGTCGAATTAGATCGTGGCTTTTTAAAGTTGGCCGATGACTAAATCAAAAATTAATTCAGTTAATCATTAATCCGACAATAATTTCAATAATGTTAAAATATAAAATGAAATTACTTTGTTGCCTTTAGATGATTTCTTCGGAGATGATGCTCCATATGATAAATGAGAAGTGGGAATACATTTAACATCAGCAGTATTACCACTTCTTGGCGTACCATCAATCTCTTGCTGATTTAATTCTGTCCCTTCAACAGCTGCATTCTTTCGTTTTATCGTTATTTTATTACCAGAACCAGCATACATCACTGAATATATTGAAGATCCATTTGAAACGGTTCTTATTGCTGGAGATTCTGTGAAAAAAAAAATAATTAAAAGAAATAAATAATTATTTTATAATAATTACTGCTATTAACTAATTAGATAGTAAGTAAATTTACCAGGTACACTTTGTGGCAATGGATCAATGGACGATTGAACAGTATTAGCTTGTGTTTGTGTTGATGTTGTGCTGGTATAAACACAAGGTAAAATACTATAAGCAGACTTTGATAATCCAGCATTACTTTTAAATTCATCTTTAAATCCAGTGCCTTCTTGTATGAGCTCCATAAGACTCGTTGCACCAATTGAAGCAGCACCATTGCTGGTAGCATTGGAAGACACTGATACAATGAGATTACGATAAATATTTGTGCTGGTAAGATATTCACATAGCTTTTTATAACACTGTAATAATATTCGTAATTGAACATTTTCAATATATTTTTCATAATCTTTACACCAGCCACACGATGGTTTAAGTTTTTTTCTACCACCACGACAACCACGACACACGTGATGTTGACAATTTGTTTCAGTTGGTGTATGTGGTTCAATTAGTAAATTGGAACAAACCGTACAACTAAGACTCTGTCGTAGATATGGTACTAGTCTATAAAGATCTGTCCATGAATTTGGATCCTCAGCGTCGGCTTGAAGTACAAGCCGACATGTTGACACATAAAGGCTTGTAGCGTTCATTGTGTTTTAAATACACGATTACACCCAATCGCCAATAATTCGTTTCTCCTAATTAATATTATCCTAAACATTACCGAACGGCATAACCATCTTTTTGCACAAACAAAACATTCGCCATCTTTAATATCGTTCAGATATATTTTTATAATAAATGATAAATACACTACTTAGATATGCTAAATAAAATAATAAATATATATTATTTAGTTCACAATTTTAACTACTACTACTCCAGCGACAACTCTGCATTATCACAAGCTTACCACAAGTTAAACAAAAATAATTATTATATAAATTTTTTCAATATATATATGTGTTTATATTCATTCGAATAATATTTTTTTTGTGTCGTCAACTGTTGGTAGTCATTTACAACAAATTTTACAATGAAAATGCAGTAGTAAAAATTGTGTGTGTGAAATCGTGCATGATTTTTAGTAATATATATATGTATATATATATATATATATATGTATGTATATCTATATGTATAATTAGTGCATAGCAGACATTTTTATCGTATCAAAATAATTTTTTTTTTTAAATAAGTTACCGTAATTATCTATTGACTCATTTGAAAAGTGATTCAAGATCATAAGCGTTTAATTTTATGGTTATTTGTCTGTGGCAGTGATTACATTTTCAGGTGTAGTTTTGTAAAAATTTTGCAGCACATTAAGATGCTTAGAATTTTAGGTTAACTTTTACATTATATAGCGGTGGAGCGAGAGAGATGGCGGAAAAGGCAATAATGAAGGTACATTGTACATTTATTTATTGGTTTATAAGAATTTTTCGTATTAAAATTGGAGTTTGATTTTATGTTTATAATTGCAGCAAATTGCTGAGCAAAAACTCAAAGCATTTTCCATTGGGACAATGGGAAAACGGCCACTCAGCAAAAAAGAATTGGAGGACCAACGAAAAAAAGAGCAAGAGCAAGCTGCCGCACAGGTATAATATTTATGTTGTAATTAAATGTAAAGAGATAGGATTATTTTTATAAGATTATATGATATTTTGATATGTTTTCTGTTATTAATAGGCCTTTGAAGAATTCGTTGCAACATTTCAAGAAACGCCGAACAAAACCACGAGTAAAGTATGGGTTAAAGCTGGCACGTATGATGCAGGAAAAAGACAGGAAGATACTAGGGAAAAGGGCAAACTCTACAAACCACAATCAAAAATATCAGAATTAGTTGATAGCAGATCTTCTGCTGAGCAAGCACAAGAATATGCTAAATTACTTGGTTCAAATGAGAGAAAAATTGACAGACTAGGAAAGAAAAAGAAGGAGGGTGAAAAGAAAAAAAGTAATTTGGAGCTGTTCAAAGAGGAGCTTAAAATGATACAGGAAGAAAGAGAAGAGAGGCATAAATATAAAGGTGTTGTAAAAACTGCAATTACTTCGCAATCAGAGGATCCAATGATAGCTGCTCTGAAATCTGTCGAAGGTAAATTTAATAAATTAATCAATCATATTATCATATCAGGATATATTTTTTTATTTTGATCTCTATTTGTAGATGGTTCTTTTGACAATGGTGATCCCAATACAACGAATTTATATCTAGGAAACTTGAATCCAAAGGTAATTTATCTACTTTGTATTTTATACTCATAATATTGCCATTTTAAATTGTACATATATTTTAAAGATTACGGAGCAACAATTAATGGAGATTTTCGGTAAATATGGACCTCTTGCGAGCATTAAAATTATGTGGCCACGAAGCGATGAGGAAAAAGCAAGACAAAGAAATTGTGGATTCGTAGCATTTATGAGCCGAAAGGATGGCGAAAGAGCGTTAAAAAATTTGAATGGTAAGTGAAATATATTGTTCAATTATTTCATGATTTTTCAAGCACTGCGAGAAATTTTTCACACAGGTCGTGATATAATGCAGTATGAAATGAAGTTGGGTTGGGGCAAAAGTGTACCAATACCACCGTATCCAATATACATTCCACCAGCGCTGATGGAGATAACGCAGCCACCGCCACCTTCGGGTTTGCCATTCAACGCACAACCACATCGTCGTGACAGACATAAGGTACTCCAGTCAAAACACTCCAAGTGCATTATTAATAAAAAATGCTCGATCACGTCTTTAATCAATTTCGTTATTTATTACTATTTAACATATTTTACCTTCGTTCATAACGTTTTTTTATCTTGTTTAATTAAAAAAATTAAGTCAGTGTGTGTTCAATCGGCCGTTTAGCAAAAGACAATACATTAATTATGAATATTAAATATTCTATAATGATTATTAGGTTAATAGAAATTTTTTTCGCGTTGTCTTTAGGATAATATTAAATAAACTGAAGAAAAAAAAACTAAATAAATATATATCGTGCAAATTTGTTTGCGACATTGGTCCACAAAAAAATAAAGGAACAACAATGTTCCAGAACTTTGATGGATTTATTTACCATCGCAAGACCTTTTTATATAAAAAAAATATAGGATAAATTATAATCATTAATACATCAAAGGTTTTAATTAGAAGGGATAATAAATGAGCACTCAATATACACATATTCGTACACATATCAACTGACATATTATGATCAACATAAAAATTACACTCCTTTATTCATGGAAATTTTTTTGAACCGTATAACCATGTTTTTGAAACGTAATCTCAGATACCACGTATCCGCAACCTCCAGAGCGCGGACCCCCAGGAAAAGGAAAGCTTTGAAAAGGTAAAACTATTCACTTCTGTTAGAACAAAAAAAAAAAAAAAATAAAAGCCAAGCAAAATATGGTTATAATTTTTTTAATAAATTACAATTATAATTCTATCCGAGGTTACAATCAATCAGTCGATTTGATTTACTTGTCATGCTAATTATTTTATTTTTTATTCGATTATGCCAACGAATCAATATGAAAAAAAAAAAAAAAAGTTTATATATACATGCATAATTAGAGACATCATTAGTGTTTAAAAGTGTCGGTAAGTGTGGAAGAATAAAAAAAAAAACACAGACAAGAAAAATTGAAAAATTAATTAATTTTGACTTGGTAAAAATATATACAAATAAATAAAAGTAGGTGCCATAATATTCATATGATTGGCACTATATCATCATGATAAAAAAAAAATAAAACAATTCCTCGTACCACATAATTAACCTCAGCAAATGACAAATCTAATCCACGTTTACAAATTGTTGTTGTAATGACTTGTCGGCGTACGTGTTGATTGGGGCGCATTTTGGCAATAACGGGCTGGCACACAATCACCCGCCGATTCATCTGTGAACTCTCTGTCTCTATCAACTTTACTGTCACACACAATCTGTTCGCACACAATGTGATCTCACTGGGGACATGAAACAGATTTTGCAGAATGCTGTTGTCAAAGTGGTTATTCCAACGGAAAGGTATTTGTTTGATTTTAGTTATGTACTTGACAATTTCTATTGTAAGTATATAATTTGCTTTTTTTTTCCGCATTTTTTTACACATTCGTTCAACACGAGTCCAAACGAAAATGAAGAGAATATCGTGTGTGACGGATTTCTTTATAAAACATCTTTTGAATATTGTCCTTTTTTTTTTATTTAAAAATACGTACATAAATGTAATTGGAACCATTGGTTTTAATTTTAATTGTGCGTTATAGGAACTTAGTCATGTTGATACATAGAATGGTGGAATTTGTCATTCGTGAAGGTCCAATGTTTGAGGCAATGATTATGAATCGTGAATTAAACAATCCAATGTTTAGGTAAGAATTATTTAATTTTTATTTTCATTTAATTTGTAATAAAAATCGTATGATATTAGCTAATTATTTGAATTCAATTTGTAGATTCCTCTTTGAAAATTATTCACCAGCACACACGTACTATCGATGGAAATTATATTCAATTTTACAAGGAGATGGACAAAAGGAGTGGCGCACAAGTGACTTTAGGATGTTCAAAGGCGGAAGTGTATGGCGACCACCGCCTATTAATCCATGGACTCAAGGGATGCCTGAAGATTTAATCGAGATTGAAGAACGACAAGAACCAAGAAGAGGCAGTTTGTCTAATAGTCAACGAGACAGATTAGAGGATTTATTAAGAAATATATCACCAGAGCGGCTAAAAGTTGCCGAAGTTATGGTATTTTGTATTGAACATGCTGAAGCTGCTGAAGAAATTTGCGACTGTATCGCTGAATCGTTATCAATAATACAAACGCCAGTTAATAAAAAAATTGCCAGATTGTATCTTATATCAGATATTCTGCATAATTGTGGAGTTAAAGTGACCAATGCGACAATCTACAGGAAAGCGTAAGTAAATTTATTATATTATTATTGTAAAAAAATATATTGAATAATTATTATTTATAATTTAAATGGATATTATTATTTTTATAGATTTGAAGCTCGTCTTCTTGAAACATTTGCTGAAATTCATCAGGCATATAAACATTTTGATAGTAGATTAAAAGCAGAGGGTTTTAAAATTCGTGTAATGCGAATATTCAAAGCATGGGAGGAGTGGGCGGTTTATCCAAGAGATTTTTTACTCAGACTACAAAATACATTTCTTGGTTTGGTTACGAGTGACGAGCCAGAAATGGATAATGACGAGGACATTGATGGTGCACCATTATCAGATGTTGATGGTGATACTGGTGAAGATTTGGATGGTGTACCATTGGACGGCGCTGCGTTGCTTAAAGGAGCTTTGAAACTTGGACTTACGCCACAACCGAGCAGCAATTATGACGATATTGACGGTGTTCCAAGTAAAATGATGAAATTTAATTTTAATTAAAATTTTGTTTATGATAAATATTTTGACTTTACGTTTTTGTTTTGTTTTTCAGTGGAGGATGATATTGATGGGGTACCGATGGATGAAAATCGCACACCATTGAGGAATAAAACCAATGAAAAAAAGCCATTAATGCCAGCTGGTTTTGTGCCTTCAAGATGGGAAACTGTTGATCCTGATCAAGTTGAGGCACAAGCAATGACTACGAGTAAATGGGAAGAATTGGGACAAAATGATGATTCTAATTCTCAAGACGCCAGTATGGATTCTAGGTAAGGAAAAAAAAACTTTTCTGCATATTATTTGTCTTAATTTTATTTCTCAATTTCTGTGAGATTGTTTTGGTTTTTTCGTTCAACAGCAGTCGTGATTATAATGAGGAGAGGCGGACACGACTCCGTGAGATTGAAGTTAAAACAATGCAGTATCAAGACGAATTGGAGAGTGGACGACGAACTTTAAAACCAGGAATGACAATTCTAACACAAGTTGAGCATTATAGAAAAAAACTTATACGAAAGGTAATGCCACCATATTATTTGTGATTAAATTATTATTATGATTTTATATTATAAATTTAGTTATTATGTGAAATATCGATAACATTCTTTTCAAGTATGCATTACAGAGTGAAAGAGATTCAAAAGATTCACGTAGTGCTGATAGAGACGATGAAAAACGAAAAGAAAGACGACGTAGCACATCACCAGATTCTCCATTGCATTATCGAGATCGCAGAAGATCACCGGGCTCTCCATCAAAAAGCAGCAATCGCTACCGTTCACGTAGCAAATCGCCAAGAAGTAAACGACGATCACGATCACCACATAAAAAACGTGCTCCATTAACTCCATCACCGCCGCGGATACGTACAACACCATCACCAGTATTTTCTGGATCGCGAACATCGAGAAGATCGCCCGGGAGTGAACGTAGTGATCGTAAACGTCGAGCGCGTTCACCATCAATGTCACCGCCGCCTCCGCCACCATCGCGAAGTTCAGTGAAACATAGAACGAATAGTCCACCATCACCGTCATCAAGAAAACATAGACATAAACATAAATATTGAACATTGAAATTTAAATGAGAAAAATTAACAAGAAAAAAACACAAAAAAATAACAAAAAAGAAAAAGAAAGAGAGGAAAATGTTTTATACAATTGTCTTATATCTACTTCTGGATTCCTACAAACAAATTTTGTCTTATTAAAGCAATATTCACAATCATTGCAAAGTAGAATTAAAAAAAAAACATATAATATGTTTTTATTTCCCCACAATATTTTTTTTTTTTGTCATTTAAAACTGATTTTATTATTGCTGATCGAGATTTTATTTATACTATGTTCCCCTCAACAAACGAATTTTCCCCGAGTTGATATTGATACGCCCAAACGAAAAATTTAATACCATCAAATCTACAAGAAAACACCACGTGAAATAATTATATTATATAATATGTATATAGTTCCGCGATGCGATCATTATTCATTATCAATTAATTTTCTTCATTTTGTTTTCTTTCTCATTATATGATATTGAGATAATGAAATTTTTTTTTCTTTGCAATGTCAATAATATTGTGAAATTTTATCATTCATCATTGTAAAAATTAAATGGAATAAATGATTGCATTAAATTAAATCGTATGAATTGTTTAATATATTTATTTATTTTTATTTATAATATATATTTTTTTTATCACAAATAACATCAACACACACAATCGGTAAAACTTTCCTCAAATGAAAAAATGGAAACAAATAAATTTATATTGTATAATTATAAAATTTCAAATTTTTTTTTTTTACCACAGTTTTTTCTATGAACATTTTGAGGTTATTCTTACCTTGAAAATACTGTTAATAATAGAAAACATTAACAATATACTCATTTTAAAAACAGCGAGAAAGAAGCAATCACAATACAAGATAATTAATTAATTATATAATAAATATAAATTCAAAGTTGGTTCGGCATAGCGTATGATAATATAGTAATAACACGTCAATTATCTAAGTCCTATAAAATAAAATTTTTCTCATCAATTATCTTGTATTTATCATTATATTTGATAATCCAACTAACTCGTACATGTGTAATATATCATTTATCTTACCCCCGCTAGCCAATTTTCTATTTCTTCTTGAAAACTTAGTTCATTATGATCCTCTGGATGAAAAACATCAGCGGCTTGTTGACCACCACGTGGAGCAGATGATGATTTTTGATGAATTTTAGTTGATTCCTTCGGTTTATTACTATCTTTATCAGTGCCACTGGAATGCACATTTTTTGGAGCATTCAATCCTATTGAACATTAAAACAAAAAGAACAATACATATATATACATATAAAAATCATTCATTTATAAATTTTATTTTATGAACAAAATTCAGTTACTTTAAAAAGATCCTCTGTGCTCATTTTTTTTACATACAAAAATATAATAAAATATTTTAGTGTCGTTGTTTTAGTGTAATAGTTAAAATTTAATTTATAAATTTATTTACGTTTCCAGCTTTCTATTCCTTCCTCTTTTCTTTCATCCTCTTCTTCCTCTTCCTCACTCTCTTCATCTTCTTCATCTTCTTCTTCATCTTCTTCCTCACTTTGACTGGGTGTCGCAAGTTTTCCATATTTAGCTTCTAATTTTGCAACTAATTCACTGTCATCCAATTCTTCTTCCTCATCATCTTCCTCTTCGTCTTCTTCCTCATCCTCTACATCTTCCTCTTCATCAACTTCTTCATCATCCAATTCATCCTCGTCATAATCATAATCTGATTCATTTTCTGTGCCTGAAAAACGTTCGCTTTCAGATGTAACAACTTCTTGTGACTCTTTATTCTTCAGTTGATTTGCTGCAATGGAATCCCATTCTAAAATTTCCAATTACTTTTTCTCCATATTTCAATATACACAATTACAATTCATATAAATATAATTCTCTCATTCTATGATTTAGTTCATTACCTTTTTTGTTAACTTTTTGATTTCCAACTGGGTTGACAAATTTATTTTTAATCATTTGATTATTTTCACTCTGTAAATCTTTGTATTTATTATTCAATTCTTGAATACTTTGAGTCTGCTGTTGCTTCTGCTTTACATCACCAGTTAATATTAATTGTTTTATATTAGCCGAAGGTACAATTGTATTTCTTCTTGACAAATCACGAACTTCATCAGTATAAGCAACAAGATCAGCATCAACTAAAAAAAAAAATAAATTTAAAAAAATTGAATTGCTTTATTTTTCACGTTGGAACAAAATTTTTCCTCTGCACATTTATGACATTATTAATATTATTATTGCTCGATTATTATGTGTACTTACTTCAACTGTTAGTCAACGATGATCACATAAAACATGCTAACACACCTTTTGTACATAAATTATTTACTCAAGCGCACGAAATGAAGTGATTAAGAGCGACCAGAGCGTGTGATATAAAATTTAAAAATGCAAAAAATATATAATTACACTTGATGGGTGAAAGAAAAAAATTTTAACAATTCAATTTACCATTGTTCCACCTTCTAACCAGTACAAAATGCGCAGCAACGACTAAGGCAACGCCTACTCCAAATTTGACTGCCACTGCAATCACCACATTTTATTTTCCGCATTTTTATTCATAACTACAGTTACACTAAATTATTATTACTATTCAATAAATTTTTTCTTTAATTTAATATATACTTATATACTAACAACAATTATTTTTTTTCTTAAATTATAAATAATAATTTACATGACTTCACATCTATACATATATTTTTTTTATGTATTTAATTGAATTAAAATTGAACAGAGCATGGAGGACCTTTTTAATAATCTCTAAAGAGTGATTTTTCCAATTGATAAAAAAATGCCGACTCACCACTCGTTGATTCTTCTTCCATTGTTTCATCAACTGAAGGTTCCACTTCAATTTCAATTTCATTAATTACTTCTTCGTGTTCATCATCTTCGATCTAGATAAAAAAAAAATCATTTAAATAAATTATTGAATTCAGTATGAATGAAATAATCATCACGTGATGTTTAGAAATATTAAATGACAAACCTCTTCTAAAGGTTCAGCACTATCATCGTCTATTTCATTAATTCCAGGAATTCCCAAGAACTCATAGTCCAATTCATCGTCTTCTTTTTCCACCGACGATGGATTAATTCCCTCAATACTAACATTTAAATCAGGCACTGATAAATCTTCCTCGTTTTCATTTGAATTTTTATTTTCTACATCCTCTTCATTTTCAACTGATTCCTCATCTTCCACTTCATCTAACACACCAATGTCTTCTTCTTCATCTTCATCATCATTATCATTATCATCTTCAAATCCTTCATCATTCCCTGATTTATCCACGTCATCTTTCTCTGCACCATCAATTTCTTGACTTTCTCCAGGAGAATTAAATACCTCTTCATCAACATCACTAGTATTTTCATCTTCATCTTCCTCGGCTTCTTCATTTTCTTCAATTTCCGAACCTACGCCCTCATCATCTTCATCATCATGATCATCTTCCACATGTTTATTTACATCATGAGATTGTCCTTCGTGTGATGGTAAAGCTTCATCCACCCATCCTTCAAAAATTGTTGCCCATCTTGAAGAAGCTATCGGTGTATCAACTGCAAAAAATTTTTATAAATTAATATTTAATCAATGCAATGTATTGATCTATAAAAAATATTTCATACCATCAGTAGTTCCTCTGTATTCGAAAATTATTACACCAATAAGACCAATGAGAACTGTGAATAATGCAAAGAATATAATCCTAGCACACCAGTGCCCTCCTGTTCCTTCTTCTTTATGAACATGTATTGTAACATTCTCCATTGATTGTTCTAAAGGATTGACTAACATTGGTGGCGGTGTTCCGGCATCATCGTCATCTAAAATTCAAAATCAATTATATATTTATTTTTTAATTGATGTAAAAAAAATTATTTTTTTTTTTTTCTATTATATTTCTTTGACAATGAAATTTATCATACCAAGACTTGCTCTTCTTATCCTTTGTATGTGGTATTCTTCTTCAGCTATAAAAATCAAGGAATAATTTCAAATTTTATATCAATTTTGGTGATGACTGAGAAAAACTTTTAACGCAGTTTATACAAATTTTATTCTATTTTCGTAGCTGAAATTTTAGTCTGGTAAAATTTCCCAATGCACACTCACACACTTATTCATATACACATACGTTTTACTCTATTTTGATATAATTTTCATTGCCAGTTCCAACTCATTTCATTTCATCTTTTACATTTTCGTCAGTTGCATGAACTTCACATTTTTATTATGTGAAATTATTTATAGGATTCACAATTATTTGAAACTAATATTTTTATTTCTTTTATTTGTATAATGAATATATGAAATTTTTAATTTAAATTTAATGAGATACCATTAAATGTATTTAATCGATAGTATAATCACATTAAAAAATATTTATTATTATCTTACAGCAATAATTCGTGATAATCAACAAGCAGTACAACTACGTTATTGGTCTTTTATTTTTTAAAGATAAAAATAAAAAATGTAATATGTCTAAAAATATCTTAAGCGCAAGGAGACATGTGTTACGAAAGATTGCCATAATTTTATATACCTTTTTTACGTCGTTTCTCTTTTCGTTTTCTTGGTTGAACATCACCAGACATTGAATAAAATTGAATATAAATTATATTAAACCACTAAATTAAAAAATAATATTTATTCATATGTGAAATTAAAAATTATTTAATACCAACGAGACACTTAAATTCTAATGAGAAATTTGATTTTGCGGTTCTTGCTTAATATCCCAGGCACTGCCAACTCATTTAATGAAAATATATACTGGGACCAACTTGAAATCCCTATTCATAGAGAATCACTAGAATACTCTTGCGAGAAATTAAATATAAATGCGCGAAACAATTAATATTAAACATTTAATATCACATAAATTACAGAGGGCAAATAATTTTTATTGCAAAAAAAAAATGGTATATACAATATTTATACACAAATTGTGTATACAATGGTCGAGCATTATTTCACATAATCAATTTTATAATTTTCTTTAAATAAATAATTGTAGATTATTTATTTTTTCATTCGAGAAACATTTTTTTTTTTCCTGACTGTTTCACTTTATTAATTTCTGACATTTCTTAAGGCACGATCTATAACTACAAGAGAGTTTAACTACAAGATAACAATAGTTATTTCCATGAACACAACAAAAAAAAAAAAAAAAAAAGATTCGATATACAAAAATCATTATTAAATTATTAATACATTATACTATAGTTGTAAATATATATATATATATATATGTTTAATTAATATAATTAATATAAATAATACCGTTTATAAGTAGAAATATTGTAAAATTGTAAGATTTTTTTTTTTTTTTTCATGTTATGGTTAGTCTTATATGTTCAATTGTGTCAGATAGAAAAGAAAATACGATTATTTTTTCAACTTTCAAAAAGCACACTGACGCGATTTTAATTCCTTAAATGTTTATGAGACAAAAAGAAAAATGTATAAAACAAATGAATAGAAAAGAAGAAAAAGAAATCTATACTTTGGACCTCAAAAATTTTATTATTTAATCATTTGCTTGATTAAATTCAATAATGGACTCACAGGTGCATCGATATGTCAAGTTAATTATTAATAATATAAGTTGATTTAATTTTCAGATTTAAAAATGTCTACAATCAATAATTATTATTTTTTCTCCCTTCTCACATATTGTACATCGAACTGTACACTTAATATTAAACTAACGAACAATAAAATTTATTCATTAAATATTATCTTAAATATTTATGTTTATAAAGTAAATAAAGAGACGAGAAAAATAAAGCAAATGAAAAAGAAATAAGAAAATGATTTTTTTTTCTTTCTTGTTTTTGAATTTATACTCTAAAATGAACGTTAAATGAAAATTACTGTACACTGTACAATTATTGAGTCAAGGTTAAAAATTTCATTAACACTATTCAATAATTAATAATAACATTATTATGAATTATAACGATAACTTTATAGTTCCGTTTTTATTCTTGGTATTATTTTTTTAATTGGTGTTGTACGATTATTGCCGCTAAAGGCAATTTATATTTATAATATATAAATTTATTACGCCTATTTAAATTGGAGGGATTTTACACCAATAATATTAATTATGACATAATCTTTAACCAAGAGAAAAAATAAAATAAGACTTGAATATAAAACAAATTATAAGAAGCCTCATTATTCTTTTATCTAATCGATCGCACAATATACTTTTTTCAATCCTTCTCATTACGTTATTTAAATTTACATTCTTGTTATTGTTATTTCCATTACAAAAAAAAAAATTGCCGTCCCTCAAAATTATTTTTTATTTTACACGGTAAAAAAAAAATGCGATGTGTATTAAAAAGTATTACGTCAGATTCTACAATCTAATTCAGTTCAACGTAGCTCTGGATGTCGCCATTTTTATTTATATTTATTTAATTCAACATAAAATCATTTTTCCTTTTTTTTTTTTCCATCAACGATATGTCCAAGGAATCACTGTTGATGAATCATTTTTACAGAAAACACGTCACTTTTGTTCTCTTCCTGCATTAATTTCTTACGTGATTTCATCACAAGAAAACTTGCGATATAATTAATTTACGTACAAATGTCTAATTCAAGTCTAGGAAAATTACATTAATTCATTAACTGTCAATGAATTTCATTTCATTAATGAATGAACGACATTGAAAAAAAATCATAAAAACAAACATTAAAAATGAATCTGTTCATATACCTTATCGACGATGAATGGATACGTTCATTATGATTTGATAAAAAGTATAATTAAGCGCACCATTGTACGATAAGAACATTCGTCAACGATTATGAGATTACGGGTTATACAATATTGTATGTGTATACATTATGACGTGTTGAAACATCAAGTAAAAAAAAAAAAAATCTCCGATACGACTTTTCAAAATAAATAAATAAATAAATAATATAGAGTTCAATTGTGACACTTTAAATCTTGTTTTAGTTTGATTTTGCAACATTTATATTAACGCGTTGCAAAATAATTTAAATCTACAAATGAAAAATTGTTTCTTGCAATATTTATATATTGAATGAAATATAAAAAAAAATATTATAAATGTGTAGCGGTCTTATCAATATATGATAAAACGATAATAAACTCAAAATAAATTTTTGAATTTTAAATAAATACACGTAAAAAATATTCAATGATTCCCACGGCCACTCATTGAAGATGAGGATATATCAGATGCGTCGTCTCTTATTCTTCTTGTAAGTGTTCCCTCATTGTTCATTTTCCTCGCATTATCGTAATTGCTCAATTTTCTAGACAATGTACCAGACAAACTCACACCCTCGCATGTTAATAAAGTACCAACGTCCTGAATTCTCCTATTATTCTCCATATTTTCATTTCCATTTTTTTCAACCACCACAACTCTATCAGATCTTAATGTATTACTCAGACTACGATCAAATTTAATGAGATCATTTTGAATACTCCTCATTGTTTCCGTATTACTTTCATATCGAATCATCGTATTATTATCATTTTCGTACCTACGATTTATTGAATCCGAGTCTAAACATTTGCGAAATGACGTTTCATCATATCTACGGTCTTCAATACGACGTGTTAAACCATCATAACCAAATCCCGCTTCTATGCAACGTTGATTGAGGCCATCTGTAGTATCTGTGTAGGCGCGTTTGGCAATCGGACCATCGAAACCAGCCCGCGCAGCTAAATGGAGGTAGTTATCATCACCAATTGGCGCTTGTCTAAAATAATTTTCATAATAAATATCATTTTAAATAATTAATTACTTGTTGTGACCCTATATTTATTTAATGTAGTAGAAGTACATTAATAAATAAAATTCGACTTACTTGCTTCCATACTTGGTGTCTCGAGCTAATTTTCTGCAGTAAGCTCTATGTTCATGTTCCAGAGCAAATGCAGCATCTCTTAATGCAGTCAAAGTCTTAAAACAAGAGGGTACATCTTCAATTGGAGGCCCACCGCCTGGTAAAACACACATTTCACTTGCACCATAAACAGCCTGGCACTCACAAGCACTACGTAATGTTTCCAGTCGCGCCATATTAGTGAATATTAATGAATGAATTCGTTGTAGGTCACGATCAAGATCTAAATTCATGCCTAATTTTGCCTCGAGACCTGGTGAAACTTCTTTGCAGCCAGATGCACCTTCTAACACGGCTGCACAACTAAAAAAAAAATTAATAAACACAAAATTATAAATAAATTGGATCAATTGTTGGTGGATTAATAAAGCAAAATGCAGTAAAATAAAATTTTACCATAACCAATGGCCATTAATAAATGCACTTGGATGATATTTTTCTAATCTATTATTATTTGTGTGACAGATTTTTGTCAAAATGTCAATCCATTCTTTTTCTTCAACACAATTGCCAGCTTGTACGTACAATGCACGTTGTGGCTGGACTATTTGAAACATATTTTTCATTTTAAATGAATCCTCGTGTAACCTCTCTACTGCCAATATTTCTTCCAAAAGTATTCTACACAAAGGTTCTTTTCCTGCAATAATAATAATTTAAATAATTACGTTGAAGATATTAACAGAGATATTGTACATTTTTCATCAATAAAATTTACCTTTTGTTTTAGAGTAAGTCAGATCTTGAGTAGTCAGTCTAAAATATCGTTGTTTAAAATTTTTACGACCAAATCTTTTTCTTCCTTGTGCCCTTTTAATCATAACTCTGCAGAAATAATAATAAACGATTGATCATTCAATAAACAATTGTTTTTTCATTTTTTTTTCGACTACACATTGAAAGATTCAGACAAAAATTACGTTAGTACCAACCTCTTGCCACAATCCGTAGAGTGTGCAAAGAGAAAATATAATCTATTTGAGAATTACATAAGTAATAATATTGCAAAGAAATATGAAATTATTTTCAATTTTCTACTACATTTAATTCTGTTTCAAATAATTAATAATTTCAACTAACCCTTCTTTTAATACCACAGGTTGTTCTTGAAGAATTGTTGGTCGCTGTCGGGTAATTCCACTATTACTACTTGTTGAAATTAATTCTAAAAATTGCTTCACTGCTTGAATATGTTTATCCGTGTAAAATTCTCTGTATACACCTTCCATATACTCTTCTTTACAAACACTACCAGCACCACCTCGACAGCTTACTAAATTTCCCAAGCTTTGAATTGTCTTGGAAATAAGTGTCAAAGTTCTATTTGTTTGAGAATCCTAAATAAGATAATTGAAAATATAAATTCGCATAATTCACAATTGAAATTAACATAGGAACTAATAAATACTTACAATTTGTTCATTGGTAATATCAAACAGTCTCGGACCTAATATTGCAGGAGCAAAGAACCTGAGAAATATAAATCCGCTGATAACCGAGTATCGCACCTCTTTATTCTTTGGAAAATGTGTTGCAGCCAATTCACGCAAGCACCAAAACATTTCACACATTAACGGTGGACATCGTACACCTGATGTAGTTATTGCTCGAAAAACACGTTCAACATATTCCTTTAAACAAATAATAATAATGATGATAATGATAAAAGTTTTTATCAATCACCACTGATTAATAATGAATAATTCACCTTTAAATTTGCCAAATTTGTCTGAATAGTGTTGGCATCTTTTACTCGCGTTGGGTCAATTTCACAGGGTTTTTTCTCCAAAAAAACCTGCTCCATTGCCGGCTTTAATGTACTGTGAAGATAATGCAGACCAGCTAATCGCATTCCCTCATCCATCATCTTACTAACCAATGTATTGCCTCGAAATATTGTAGTAGGATCTCTAATAGATATTGAATAATAAATGACCATTAGTAATGAACGTAAATAGTTATATATGTATGTAAAAGAACAAATGAACTCACGTTAATTTGGAGATTTCATGACTAGCCAACGCCCTCATGACAGAAACTAGTTGTCCGCGATCTACAAGTACACGCACTAATGGCTGTGCTGCCTCCATTTTACTTGCAACAATTTCACCAAGTATATAAACAGCTGACGATGTTATTGGCTGAATATTAACACTTTGTAATAATAAACTACATAATGGCTCATACATTTTTGATGGAAAAACATTATCGGCTGTATAATGTAATTTTAAACGTAATGATCCTAAGCCAGGCAACGTTCCCGGTGATGTTGAATTATTTGTTATTTTACTTGGACGATGTTTTGCCGCACGGGGTTGTAAAAAATACCATGCTGTTGTTGTGCTTGTTGATTGTTTTTGTAATCCACGTAATGTAACGCGAACTTCACCGAGAAACGCCGGTTGTTCACCCATACCAGGTGACGCATGCCATAAACCAACGACAACTTCACCCACTTCGCCATCAACTGAATAATGTGAAACATCTTTGTCTTTTGGTTCAGTCAACTCCGGTTCAAAAATAAATGTTTCATTAAAATATGGCGATACAGTCTTTTTTTTAACCTTTGTGCGCTTTGATATTTGTTTACCATTACTGTAAATAACTGTGACAATTGCAAACGGGTCACATCCACCATTTTTAATTGTCAATTCGCTACACTCAATAACACGCACTGTTAATTTTGGTTGTATATGGCCAATTTGTGGTTGTAATGCAAGCTCCAAATGTGCTTTGCCCTGTACCTCAGAGTCAGCATCAACTGGCCTTAACGGAAACCAATGTTCTTTATTATGATATGTGGCTAGATCTTCACGTTTTATTGCCACTTTTCCCAAGATTTTGTCTTGTTTCAAGTGCCTGTCACGGTCATAAACATAAATCCCAAGGTAGCGGAACTTTCTCGGCACTTCAAATTGGAACTCCTCACCGAAAAATGGACTGTAAATATTTACATGAAATTAAATAAACAAAATATATTTAATATATACTTAGCAATAATAATTATTCAATGTGAATATATTAATAGATACGTATAAATGATTAAATAAAAAATGAAAAGTAAATTCATTTAAATTGATACTTACTTGAGAGTTCTTTCCATTGTTGTCGTCCGAAATATTTCCTCCTGATCGAGTGACAATGCACAATAGACATCTCGTGTTCCAGGTGATCCATGGCCACGACTGAGAAGATTTTTAACCTCACCTACAAACAAAATAAACAAATAACTTAAATTATAATTCTTAAATGAATAGATGAAAACAAAATTTTTCATCATAATGTGTACATTTATTCTTGAGTTTAGCATTTTGATTGAAAATTTATTCGATTAGGTTCTTCAATGATTGAGCTGTTGGCAAGTCTTTGCACTGAGTCACATATGCATGTGCACATACACACGTACACGTACACATACCTCATAGACATGCAATATGACCAACGGTGCGTTTATGAATGAAAATTATAATAATGTGTATATCGATAGTAGACGTGACTTAAAGTCGCTTCTACATTAGGTCCAAGCCAACCTGGTATCTCATGAAATATAATTAATTCATTTTGATAACGATAAGATTAATAATTAAATCATGATAATACAGTAATGTTTCATAAGATTAAATCAAGTACAATTATCATTTAATTTTTTTATAATTTAAGATATAATGAAACACAACAAAGATATGCTAAACAATATATAAACAGGCGTACTTCAACAATTTTAGTACTTCCTTCGAAAAATTATTTCCACGAAATACTACGTTGCATTTAACCAGATTTTTTTTGTTCTCTTCCCCGCAAACTTTCAAACTATTATTAGATATGGAGAAAAACAGTCTTTTTTTTTGTCTCTTCTTACATATACGTGTATATATTTATGTATACACACATAGGAATGAATTCGTTATCACAATTTATGTATTATTTTGCTCATGATATTATGCCAAGGCATTTGGAGATATAATTAATAAAGTCTATGGTTGATTAAATATCATGTGGATATGTGTCATCATCATACAGTGAAGTTGTGTGTCAAATTGACGTCGACGACGACGACGACGACGACCACGAAGGCGAGGTATAAAGACGTGAGAGGGAAGTGAAGTGCAATCCACGACAATGCGTGGGAGTTGAGCATCAAGAGAATGTATACGTTTACACATTTTATCCACCAATGTAATGCTAAATATATTTTTTTTTTTCTTAATCATCAATTGTTTTCAATTATGTTATTTTTCTCTTTTTCCTTCATTTCTCTAATTTTTCTTTTCCTCTTTGGTTAGGTTTAGTTTATGGAGTTGTGTGTTGCCTGTGGTAAAATAATAAACTATTGAGATATAAAATAAAACAAAAATATATAAAAATAAAACATGTAATGTCAATGAAGAAAGGCATATGACCCACGACAGGAAACACGAATTCAGAGAGAGAGAGGGAGAGAGGGAAAGGGAAGTGGAGCGAGAGTGACAGAGAGTAAGGGAAAAAGAGACAAAATGATGTGAAAAAAAAAATGTAGATATTTTTTTCACATTTTTCTTTTTTTTTCACATGAGATACATGAGTCAAAAATTTTTTGCCTTCCGCTCGTTGTCGTTATATCGACGATGAATACAGAAAGTAAAATGAGAGAGAAATTATACCAGAAGAACAAAAAAAAAAAAAGGAAAAAAAAAGTACGAGAACAAGTGAAAAAGAATGATGAAAAAAAAGAGGGATAGATTCAAGGGGAAAAAGCAAGAGGGAGAGAGATAGGACTCCATTGAATTCGCATTCACAATTTATAATGATTATTGCACAACTTCAAATCACAATTGAACACACGATACCACTTTATGTAACAGAACAATTTTTGATATAATACACATTAATTATAATAAATTTATTACCGATTTTGATTTTTAATCTCTCTTCAACGCGAACTAGGCGCGTCTCCTCGGCCATGTTACCTCCATGACACTACTGGGTGACTATACGGAGACGAAACGCAACTCGCAACTCGCAAGGCAGTTCGTTCATTCTGTGAATGGGTTTTGGACAGTGCCGTATAACTACAGTGGCGCTAGTGGTGCGTGGAGGGGTTTTTCATACAATCTAAGTAATACAAGAGAATTTTATTCCGTGAAATACATAATTATTATATATACTCGTAAATTAATCACTGGCACTTTATTCTTATTTAATATTATCTTAAAACTTCTCTGAATTTTAATACAAAATAATAACATTCTTTTAACAAAATATTATAAAATTTTAGTAAACGTATATACATATATATTTATAATTTTTTATGTTATAATTGTGTTATTGAAATAAAAATTATAAATATTGTGAAATATTTGATGATATTAAATAGCGGTATTCATAATATATTTACATATGTATTTATAGCAAATAATTTTATAAAATTAGTTATTATAAAAACCGCGAAAATTCAAAAATAGCAAGTATTCCCGCCATGTGGGTAATAAAATGGAGGCTACACTCCTGAATCCTGACAACGACTGGGGGAATTATGTCCGGCATAAACGGCATAAAAGCGTGATATCGCGCGTGTTTTCGCGTGGTTCTCCAAAGCGGACAATTCACCAATTACTACAAACATACTAACACCGTAACTAAGAGAGATCAGGTAGAGTAATGCCAGACAATCTCTCAAACCATTAGCTGCTCAATTTTAATTTTCATCATAAATACATATAAACATAATTGATAGCATGGTATATATGCAATACATACGTTTTTTTTTATTTTCCTTACTTTTAATAATATAATACCACTTGATGATGCTGCTGCTCTTTTTCTAGTATTCATTTTTTGTCTCTTAATATTAATATTGGTTATGTTACACTTATAGCCGCAAACATTCATTCGTAATATACATATTATGATATTATACACACATATATAAGTATAATATGTATTTGTATATGTATAGCAAGCCCACTTCCTGATGGCGCAATGGTTTGCTTCCTCTACTTGCTCACTCTTGCACATTTGTGCTATCTTTTCTCCACATAACCCCTCACTTCCATCACTTGCAACTATATCTTTCCCTCCGTCACCCTCATTTTCTCTATTTCTTTCTTACCAGCAATGTGAAATTTCCTACTATAAATTTATTCATTTATTTATTTATTTATTTATTTATTTATTATGATTAATTAAAATATGTGGAACTATTTTTCAGGATTTATTCATAGAAACTATATCTACTCCATATATCTACATTACTCGGAATTATATAAATATAATAATTATGGAAACGTCATTTATACATTGATGATGATTGAGATTGATTTAATAATTATTAACGATGAGTAATGAGATGTGTAAATGAAGAAAACAGCTGTAGTGACCTAATCCAATGAAGCAAGTATGGTCGCACGAGATTGCATTTGAGTCGCGTGAATGGACGAGCTCTCTACGAGTCTATGAGACAACAACATGAACGATGGTTATGTGGTGTGAAATAGAGGGAGAAAAATAAGGCAGATAAAAAAAGAGAATGTGTGTGGCTAAAGGGGAAAAAAAAATATGAATGGAGCTGCGATGTGTACGTTCACGTACGCCGCTGACAGAGTGTGTTACCATTCTTACATTAATGTATATGTACACAGAATATATATATTCATATGTGCGCATGCGTCTTATTGTAAATATGTGTATATATAACGTTGTGAAAGCACGTGTACAGAGGAAAAATCAGAGAGAGAGATAGAGAGGAAGAAAAAAAAACACTTTCGGGTCTTTCAACGTGAAATGTAATATGTACAACAACTCTATACTGGGATATGATATGAACGAACGCGTGTGTAAAAGTGAGTCAATAATTCATGGAGTTTGCGCATTGTATTGTCAAATTTAATATTAAAATATAGTTCAGTATGTCATGCACATATAATGTAATGTAATAAATTTTTTTATTTTCCAGAGAAAGGCTCGGTTGAACGCAAAATTAATGTATGATAATAACTGCTCAAAAATATTATCTCATATGACATAATGTTTCAATTTAATACATGTGTCAACATTTTACTTTGACATTATTTTATAAAAGAAAAAAATTATATACGGAAAAATATTAGTACATACATAGGTATGTATTTATTTATTTTTTCAAGTCTTTAAAAATGAGTGCATTTTCAACTTTGTTATGTAGATATATTTTCTCGCCACAGGGTTCAATTCTAAATATATAAAGTGCTCATAAAGATGAAAGAAAATGTTCAAGCAAAAGCGATGTTTGAATATTAATTTGTCTGAGGATTATTTGATCCATGCATTATACATATATAAATATAAAACAAACCGGAAATAGTTTCGTAATTAATTGTCAAGACTTATTATTTTTTCTTCTTTTTCGTTGAAGTATGAAATAGTTGTTTCGACATTAATTTGTTTCATGTCACGGTGATAAATCACACAAGAATAAACGGAAGCTAGGTCCAAGCTACCACGTATTACATATACCTTTATTATACACCAATGAATCTATATATGTTTGAGTGTAAAGGTTTATATTATACACGTTGCTGTATGTGCTCAATATCATCTGGAATATGGATAGGGAATTAAATTAATTTTGTATTTATGCTGAGCAAGAGACAGTGAAGATGCGTGGGCTTTTTGTTGCCACCTCAGGGAGTAGCATCAAGCACATTTTACGTGGGTGTTATTGAAACGCATGACTGTCCGTTTGGTTTACGTTTGCGTTTGTGGTTTGTGCAGGGACATACGAGAAGGACGCGTCCTCGTAGGCGGTTACTTGCACGATCAAAAACCACATACAACCAACACACAACACAATGTAAATGTCCAAGTACATATACACATAATCTTTACGATGTGTGGATACATAATACTCTGTGAGCGCGACATCTTCGCCTTGTGATAAAGTTCTTATTTGGAGTTTTCAACCTCACGCAGTGACCGAGATGATACAAAGAGGCCGGAAGTTATGCGTGTGTAGGATTAATACACGCATATACACCTGGGCGTTTATTGAATTTAATGAAAAATAGAAAATATATACGTATTTTATATTTTAATTGGATAAACCTATTTGATTTTTTCACGATTAAATTATTATTCTGTGTGATAATCAATTTTAGATAAAGGAAAAAATAGAGGTTGTGAGAAATTATTTTACGTATACGAGAGAGATGTTGTTTTTAATTAGTTCCTTGAGTTTGAATTTTCTTTGTTTACTCGATGGAAAACAATAGTATATACAATACACAACAAGAGAGAGAGATGATTGTCCCACTTACGCAATTGACTTGGATGATGTTCACGCGGGACGTTTTCTTTTTTTCTCTTTTTCAACGTTAAAGAGAGCTAGTAGGACATGATAAATAATATGTATACATATGTGTATCCTCTTTACTTTTGCGTAAATGCAATATGTATATACATACATGCGTATACATAAACCAAAGTTGAAGGAGGAAGAGAATTCGTGGACAATTACTGCTTTGTCTTTGGTGTGCATTTTTTTTTTTCCAACCTCTATTACGCTACTATTATTATACTTTCTTTCTTGCTATGTATCCTGTACCTCTTCTTTAGCCCCCATAGTGCCCATTTAATCTTTTCACAAACTCTCTCAAAGTTCTCTCACAGTTTCTCGGGCGTTTTGTAATTTTTACCTATTATCGTGATATTGTTCCGTGACAGATCGCTTCAGCTCGTGGGAAGACTTAAGAAAATTGAACATATATTCATATGCATATTCATATATTTTAACGAAAAGTAGATTACATTGGTCCCCTTTCAGAGGATAATTCATTTGACAAATGAATTAGTATCAAATTTAGTTATCATTTGAATAGATAAAAACCGCTTTAAGGAAAAACTTTACAGGATAAGAAAAATTATGTAACTTTGGAATTTTAGTTTATTTATAAATGATATCAATGATGAATAGGAAATATAATTTAGGATTTCCTACTACACGATAAAACATTGATGATATATTTTGTTGGGAAAACTTGTGGAAAAAATTTCTTTTTAATATTTTTTGGTTTATTTGTTTCGTTATTTGATTACAGTATGCATGAAATATTTGTAAATGCTTGATCAAAATTTTAATTAAATGAAAGTTAGCGCTTGAAAAAAAAAAGAAATAGAAACCCTGCAGGTTTGATAGCTTGAAATTAATTGCAAACATATTTAATATTTGATGATATTGCCGCGCATATTTTGCACTCCATAACAGAGGCGCGCGCAGGTATTTCATAATAAAAGCGACATCTTATGAATAAATTCGAATTTTTGAACTACATAACCTAAAATATTAATTATAATAAAAAACAAATATTCATATGCCGATAACTTTGAAATATTTAATCTTATCGACTGTCATTTATGAAATTTACAGCACTGTCGGTAAGAAATTAAAATATTGATAAGGAGCTTCTTCATCAAGAACCAACGAGAGGCGCCATGTTCGCAAGCAGAATAATAAAATGATAATCCAATATGTGGAAATATATAACAAATAAGCAAAAACTATTATTCTCATTCAGAAGTCAATAGTCACATAAATTATCACACACCTGTAATGCAATAATTCAAACAACAATCATAATTAATGCATTAGTTATTAAATATTGGAACAGAGTTGTTATTTGTTGGAAAGACTCTGAAAGTAAAGATTGTTAATTATCTGAAAACGTGTTGCACCATTGGTAGAGAAATTAAACATAAAACTGGAGATATGCAGTTCCCCAATAGTTTATTCTTAGGTGTTCATCAGGATGATGATAATAGTTGTAGAAAAAAATTGGATTTTTTGGCTGACAAACTTAAATTAAAAAATAATTTGGGAAATGATAGTCTTCGTAAAACAATTGATGAGATTATGGACAACGATACTGAACTGAGTGAAAATTGGATGGAATTAGGCATTCTTGCGTTACATTTATTTATTAAAAGTAATTGGACAGGACCTGTTGCTATTGACGATAAATTAGAATGGCTAGCACAAAAAAAAGAGGAATCCTATCGAGAATTAAATGTTGGAATTGAATATAATGATAATGTAATACATTTAGAGGTATTATATTTAGCCAAACTTATATTTGAGAATGAAAAAATAGTCAGTACTTATGAGTCAGCAATGTGGTGGTTTATACGAGTAAATTACATTCTTCAAATGATTTTAGATGATGTATCAAATACTATTTTACAACAATGTGAATTGATAATTGGAAAAATTTATCAAAATACAGAATGGTATCATAATGCTCCAATACATTTAAAAGTATTATTTCATGTGGAGGTTGCACAATTTTTTTTATTATACAAACGTATAAATGAATCAGAAAAACATTTAGAGATTGCTCAATCGATGGCAGGATTGATCATAGAGCTTCGTGGTGCTATGGGAAAGCGCACAAAATATCAAATTAAAGAAAAAGCACTGTTATATTTAAATATTGAAAAAGAAAAAGAAATTGATCATCCTGTTTTAAACTGTAATTCGTTACCAATATCAGTAAATTTGAATGACGATGTGAGATTAGAGCATATTGAATTTATTGAGAATATGCAACAACCAAAATTAAATTTACTTGACGAGTTAATCATTCTAGCCAAATGGTAATTCATTCAATAAATCGTTAAAATATTTATTTTTAAACATTATTGATTAAGTTTTATTAATTAAATTTTCAGTCATCATCTCCAAGTGGGTCAACCAAAAGACAATTTAGCAACGGAAGAAATTATACCGTATTTGGATGTGAGTTTATCAATTAAATAATTATATATATTCTATCTTAATGATTGTAATATGAATAGAAGAAATCTAATGTTATGTAAAATTTTTTTTTCTAGACAATAATTGAAAGTACGAAAAATTGGCCATTGAAAATGGAAGCGCTACGTCAGCGCAGTGCGCTTGAGATCAAGGATAAGCGTAGTATAGAGCGTGCTTTATCCCAGTCTGAAAGCCTTATAGGACAATACAACCAATCAGTGCCAAGTGAATGTTACAGAATGCATACACTTTTTGCCAGTGGTATGAAGCCTATTTGGGCATTCAAACAAAACTTGGCAGATGCAATGCTCAGTTTAGGAATGATAAAAGGCGCTTTGGATCTCTATTTGCAGCTCCAACTCTGGGAGGAAGTAATTGTTTGCTATACAATTCTCGAACTTCGTCACAAGGTAAATATTCTATGAAAAAATATGAATGAATAAGAAGTAAGTAAAAAGCGAAATTAATTTCGGAATTATTAATTGTAGGCTGCAGAAATTATTCGTCAAGAAATTTCGAAGAAACCAACGGTCAAGTTGTGGTGTCTATTGGGTGATTCTGAGCAAAATACAAATCACTATGAAACTGCGTGGAAATTATCAGGGGAAAAGAGCAGCCGTGTTCAACGTCATTGGGGTCTATATTATTTCTCCAAACAACTGTATGCCGAATCAATACCTCATTTGAATTTATCTGTTGAATTGAATAATATTCAAGAAAATGTTTGGATACGCTTAGGATTTGCTTGTTTACAAGTTGAAGATTGGAATTTAGCTGCTAAATCCTATAGACATTATTGTGATTTAGAACAATCAAGCTTTGAAGCATGGAATAATTTAGCAAAAGCATACATCAAATTGGGTGATAAACTGCGAGCTTATCATGCACTTCATGATGCAATTAAGTGTAACTATGAAAAATGGGAGGTGTGGGATAATCTCATGATTGTCTGCATTGATTTAGGATATTTTTCTGAGGTTATCAGATGTTATCATCGAATTTTGGAGCTAAAGGGCAAACATGTAGATATCCAAGTCTTAGAAATATTGACAAAAGTGATAAATGATAAAGTGAGTAATAGCGAAAGTGAATCAGCAAGAAAATTGCTTCATCAGGCTCTTGAACTTTTCGGACGACTTACTGCATTGATTCAAACTAATCCTCATGTTTGGAGACTCTATGCTGAGTTGACAATACTAAATGAAACTGATTTGGACTATCAGAAAGCGGCACAATATCTGCAGAGAAGTTATCGGGCATCAAGTGCAGATACAAAATGGTTTCAAAAAATAGAATCCACAAAGAATATGTTACAATTATGTGAAAGTCTTGCCAATGCTTATTTAAAGTGCACGCACAATGTTTCTGTTGGCATGAAACGATCAATGTTGGGTAGTGCCAAACTTTCACTTCAATCTGTTATAACAAAAGTGAAGCAGGAAAAACTTGAAGAACATAATGAAATTGTTGAGATTTTAATGAGTGTTGAAAATTTATTAAAACATATTGTAGAAGAACTCGATAAAGTAAAGAATACAAATTAATTTTCAATTCTTAATGTATATATTCAATTTAAAAATTACTTTTACATCTTCAATTATTTTATCAATGCATAATACATATTGATATAAATTCAATGGTTATAATTTGTTCTTAAATTATTATTCAAACTCGCAAGATACTGATTTCCTGTTCTTGCAACAAATCGGTTTCGGTGTCTTGTATTCTGCAGCGGTCCAGTCACCCGTTTCACAAATTTTAGCAAATAAATGGATCTAAAAATCAATTACATCAAAAGTTTAATTAAAATAAAATGATAAGCCATTCTTTAATAAAATGTGAAATAATGGCACTAAACGAAAAAGAATTATACCACAGGAATGTTGATGGTGCCATTCAATTTACGGCACAATAATTCAACTGCAACATTCGGAGGCACCGTTTTAACCTTTGAGAATATCACGTAACTTTATTAAAATTGCACAAATACGAGTATTTAAATTTGTAATAGTAAATGTTATTATTTACCATTCTAGAGCATTTTCTTCGACAATCTTCAGCGCCGTTTTCATCGCATGATACTAAATGACCAGGAAATACTTGCTCTAAAATTGCTTCACGTAAATTTCCCGAATCAGTAAAACCACCGCACTTGCATCCACCCATATCTACCTCTCCCAGTCTTGATAAATCATGAAAAGATAATTCAACAAATAGTTTATATTCACATGATGAGAGAAAAAAATAAGGAAAAGAAATTATAACAATTACCCCATTTCAATTACAGTTGCGAGCATGACGAGAATACAACAAATTACTTGTACTCTGTAGAACATTTTTTACCTTTGAATATTTTCAACGTGTCGAATGGCTAATAACATCCACACTGTCCAGTAGTCAATGAAACAATTAACTATGGATTAATTACAATTAAGCGCTCTTTTTATATACAGTCATTCCAACATATCTTATTACTTGTCTAAGGAACGTGAAAATATTCAAATTCCACAATTGATTATCATATTTCGGTAGATTGAATAAATCATCATGTACTTGATTCGACAATCCTGAATTCTATATAAAGACACAGTGATAATATACATTGTTTATAGGCCGACAGTTATTATGTTTGAAAGTTATATAAAAAAAAATGATAATTTTTCATGCGTATTGTGCATTGGTGCGTTATTTCGTCATACGATGCAGGTCGATATTGCTTTGTTAAAGCTGAGACGTCGAGCAAAACTGTAATGAACACGAGCTCACTGGCATATCGATAATTATCGCAATAAAGAAAACAAGAAAAAGAAAAATGATCATAATAATCTTCTAGACATATCATACTAAATGGTATACATAAAATAATGTTCATATATCGAGTAATCATTACTCAAAACAAATTTTGTAATATTCAATATATTATCATAGTTATATTTATCGTTATCTTTTTACGTGAGATTCAATACTCTGATAATTAACTGTTATCAATTAAATCTTTAATTAATTTTCCTATACCAGTTGAAAATGATATTAATCAAATTTCACTATATATTATATACAATGAATCATTAATTATGAATTCTTCATTGGCACACCGAATAGGAATAAGTTAAATAACGCGGCAACGATTTTCGCATCTGTCATTTATACTCTCATTAATTATAAACATTGAATTATTTGCAAAGAAAAAAATAAAAATGGTGGCATATTCTTACCGGGATTATTATGGAATTATCCTAACAATAATCAATACAATAAATCATATTTTAATTTTACTCGTCACTGGATATCTTTTATATTTGAGTGGTTTAAAACTTGAAGTACTAAATGTTCACGTTGGATTATGCGTAGTTGGTGTAAGCATTGAAATAAATTCTTTCGTTTAGATAAAAATCCAATGATAATATTATAAACAAATAAATTGTTTCAGTATGTTTTATTGATGTCTGAAGCGATAATGGTATTGTCCGAAGAAAATGTGTGGTCACGTATAATTTCACGCCGTGCTGGTAATCATTTTCATTGGTATCTTCAATGCCTCGGTACGTCATTTAATATTGCTGGAATTGTGGTTCTATTCAAGAGCCGTGATACTCATTTCAAATCTATTCACGGAATATTGGGAATTAGTTCAGCAGCTATATTATCATTTTTATCTTTATCTGGATTTACAGTGTTGTTTTCGGTAAAATTAAATAACCTAATGCGACCAATTGTCTCTAAATTTATTCATAATTTTCTCGGTATAACCTGTTATATTTTGGGAATGATTGCGCTGTGCTATGGATATCGAAAAAAATGGATATTAAAATATGTGGATCTTGGATTGATAAATTTAGGAACTGTTATAACAGGAATTATTATATTCATAACTATTATGAGACCTGTCCGATCACTAGTCAATCAATTAAAATCAATTTCATATTAAATATATAAAATAACAACAATATATTATAATAATTTCGAACAATAGTGTTCGTTAGTTTATAATTGTTAATATTTAGTATACATGCAATATTTACATTTGTCTCTCACGAAAGAGTTAACATGTATAGAGAAAAAAAAAAAAAATTCAGAATTACATTTTGACATAATAATTTTTTTATTTTTTTCTTTTCTTCTTATTTTTGTGTTTTATACTTTAAATTGTCCTCGGATGATTATTTAAAAAATTCGTAACGGACTAAAATCAGTGAGCTCGAGGACGGCGGAAATGACGAACCAAACAAGTGTTGCAAAAAATGTAGATCGTCCTCCTGTTGCCAGACTGTGTTGCATTGCCGCGGGATTGTCACCATTAAATATATGAACATAAGCGCGAGCTGGCTGTGCATTACTCGCTTCACAGGTATAATTTCCGGAGTGTCTGCCTGATGCTTTTGGCACTTCGAGCCAACTTTCACGGGTGAAAAGATCTGTGCTAACATTTACACCTTGATCGACATCGTAGTTTATCATTCGGAAGTTGTGGTACCAAAAAAGATATGATGGCATCTCTGTGGATTTTTTAACTTGACAGTGAAGTTGAAGTGTACTACCTGGACGTACATATTTTTCTCCTGGTCCATCAATTTCAGCTCGAGCCTCTGCAATATTATTTTATTCATTTCATTAAATTTAAAAATATTATAATATTCCATAATTTTTATCTATATAAATATATCCGGGATTGAACGAGAATACGATTATGGTAGGGAGACATAAGTCCATTAATAAATTCTCACCAACGACCTCGAGAAACAGAAATATACTCGCGGGTGGATGGGTGGACACTTGGCACTCATACATTCCAGCATCTCTTGGTTGAACATATTTTATTTGGAGAGTCCAATCTTCGCTATGATGAAAGTGAATTGCCTGAAAGCGACCGTCGCTTGCATATGTCGTTAAACCAACGGTCAATAATTGTTGAACGTCTTTACGACGAATCCAACTGACCTAAATAAATATAATTTAATATCATTTTTTTATTTTTTTTCAACTATTACATCCACTTTGTATCAAAGTACATCTTAGATGAAATAATTTTGGTATATAATTATCATCATCTTCAATATTAATTTATTAGATTGCACTAAAAGCTCTGAAGTGACACTTAATAATAGTATTATTCCACCTGGTAGGATTGGCTTAAGGATAAAACTAGTTAAAACATGGTTGTGTTTATTGCCATGGCGAAACGCTCTAGCAATAAGCCAGTAACTCGATTCTCTTTCGTGTGCGCTTCGGCGGCTGGTTCCAATCCCTCTAGGCCACCAACCCAACGTCCAAACTTTCTGTCTACTAATTTGTCTGTTGGCTTACTTTATTTTGTCTCTTTTTCTTTTATAAAATTGCAGTCTGCATGTACATATAACTACGTATCTGCAGTTACTACGGTAATTTACCTCGAACTATCGTCCGACATGTATAATCCAATATTAACACTTCAAAGGTCATATAATTCTCTCAAATAAAAAATACTAAAAAAAATTTCTATACTGGAAAGTAACTATAAACCCATTGTGCAATTTATAAAATGAAATCATGTGTATTAAAATATATTAAAAAACTTTTTGATTAGCTCCAATGAATAATTCGAGGGAAAAAAATGAAAAAAAAAAAAAATATGCTAAGAAGATAACTCAAAAATAATGTAATGTATTCCCCTTACACATTTATTTTCACTCTTTTCCTTTTCATTTTATTACCTAATAATAATAAATGAATTTAAAAAAAAACAACTTTAGGAATTAATTAACTTGAATACATTAATGTATTCTTTTTTTTTTGTTTTCCTTTCTTTATCTTTTGCACCAACAGAGAGAGTGTCAGCATTTTGCGATATGTATTATTAAAATTGAGTTCAATACCGCACACGGCTTTTAATTTGGTGCAATATAAGCCCGTCTATTTTGCATACACCACACACTATGCGAATAATTAAATTGCAAAATTAAATTACGAATAAAATTATCAGTTATTTATTATAAAATAGTAAAAGGAAAGTGATGATGAAATACTTACAGTACCTTCGCCAAGATTTCGTACAACGCATGGTAAGTGGCCAGTTGATCCAGATTGTGCGAAGATAACGGAAGAGTTTTCAGTGCCAAAGGTCATTGGTAAAGTGGGTGGTAAATCAACGTCAGGCGTTAGGGTGGATGTGGGACCTTTATCCACTGAATTGACGGCTGAACGTTGCTGTAACATCTCAGCCGTAACGGCCGCCGACGGGTAGTCTATATACATTAAAGAATGAGAATATTAAAAGAAAAATAAGAGGATATAGAGCAAAGATCACATATATAAATTATTACAGAGGGAAAATATAATTCACGATTAGGATAGATGAAAAAAGAATATAAGATAGCAAAAAAAAATAAAACAAATTACTGTGATAAATATTATTTTGATAAGGTAATTATAATGTAATATTGGAGATGAGCTCTGCCAAAGTTACTTACTCGTTTGCATGGCGACATTGAGGAAAAATAAAAATATGAGTATACTCATTTTACTTTCTACGATGGTTTTTTTTTTCCTTTTTCGTTGTACTCAATTTATTAATTTGAAAACTCGTAGTCGCCTTGTAGTTTAGTTATTAATTTAAAAATTGCATATTCTCTTGCTGCTGACGCTTCATCTTTTGTCGTTGTCATCATTACTGTCCTCGTCATTACTTCATCTATTGATTTTGTTGGATGTGAGATCATTATAAAATTATCCAATAAACAATTTATCAACCGGCGACAATTAAGTCTGCAACACAAAATTACCAAATTAAACAGAATTTGCGTTGATGTATATAATACAATGTTTCGCTTCATTATATTGTATATATTTTTTTTTTCTTTTGCATACCTAGTTTGTTATTTCCATCCACTCTTCAATTCATTATCATGAGTTGGAAGCCAACTATATGGTCGTTTAATTATGCTTGGGGGAAATAATTCAATTGCTTGCATTCGCCAGGCTAAACATGTAATTAATCATGACTATGCGATGAAGCAAATCCTATAGCCAGTTAGATAGCCTGATAGAGAGAATGAGATAGGAGTGTGAGAAAACGAGAGAGTGAAATTTCTCTCCACCAATGATATTTCGGGAAAATTAATCTTCGAAGATGTGAATAGATCTGTGTATCAACAGAAGAAAAAAAAAAAAGAATTCAAAAGAAAAATATTATTCATAGATATGTATATTTTTTGACATATTTATTTTCTATATATAGATGAAATATTTCTGTGTGATGTATTGAGTTGACAATTTTTTTTTTTTTTTTCCATCACTCGATATTCACCCGGCGCTAGTTGATGAATATAAACTATAATCCAATATCAATCCGCAGCAATTTGCATGTTAAAACTGTCACGCATTTAAGTATATATATCTTTTCCCTATTTTATTTTGTATATGTTAATATTTTTTATTTTTTTTCCTCTATTATTCATAAGCTATATAAAAACAAAGAGGTCAATGAATGATTATGTAAATATAAATGAAGTAAAAAAATATATTTAACCGATAATTGAGATATCACAAATACCTCATTATGCTTAGACTCTTAATAAAGTAAATCATTTAGTGGAAATAGTCCAACTACCACGACCACCTCATTCTCTCTCACTTTCTCAAGAGGTTTTATCGCTTTTACACGCCCATTGCGCTTACAATTTCTCTCACTCTCGCTTCCTTTCACCCTCAACTACTGCTATATACGTATATATATATCAATATATATATACCTTGTCATCTTTTTCTCTCTTACCCCAACAAACGCCACGCGCCATAAAACACTAACATACCAACAATATTGTCATGATATCCAATGGGGGAATAATATTAGCGTGAAATCATGCAAAAGCTTTCTATCGTGATAACAAAATTGCGGTTATTTGTTTTCATGTGATTAACCAACAGCTAAACGAGGGTGACAGGTGTGGTTTTTGGGCACACTCCACTTACCCTTTATAAACATACGTGATAGTAATTTCTGTATGTTTTCACATCAAACATAAACGATCAGTATTATCACGTGTAATTATGTTTAAAGATAAAGTGGCTGTATAAATATGTATATAATATTTTTTTATATACTATACATTACCATTTATAAACATCCTGAGATTAGATCCATCGTTGATCATTTGTTAAAGCTGATAACATTATTTTTTATTTTGCCAATTTGCACTTTTAACAATTTACAATGTGTGTGTATATTAATAATTATTAAATAAAAAATATTTTAAATAATTTTCGTGGCACAAATTTAGTTGTAAATTTATTTAGAATTTTAGGAATTCTTTTGAATGGAACAAAACTGCGTGAGGGTGAGGTATTTTTATATTGAAAATTCCATAGGATTAAAGAGGGTGTGGAATTTATATGTGCTATTCTAAATGGATGAACTCACAGAAGCGATTGACACCGATCTGGTTGAGCAATGAAACGGGTACTAACGCTTCGTAGCATCCCCGACGGATGCTGTCCGCCCAATGGCAGGGGGTTGAAAGTCAGTGAGAGCTCACACGTAGGGGGAAAACAAGAGAGAACGCAATACGCAAAGAGTGGGAGGAAATTATTTGCGGATAGAAGAGAGGCAGGGAGGATATGAAAACTATGAGAGTACAGTGAACAAGATAGTGTGTATGAGGGAGAAAAAGCAAAGCGAAAAGTTGAAGAGCGCCTGCGTCTTTGTCTATATCATCTTCAACTCTCAAACATTAAAAGGGAAAAAAAAAAAAACAAAAAGAAATGAGAAAAGAAGTCATATCATAGTTTTTGCGGTATCTTTTCTTTGCTTTTTACACCACAATGAATAATTATTGGTAAATGCCTGGACGTTTTTATTTTATTTATTTTTTTTTATTTTTTATGAAACAACTTGAAATATACTCAACTAATATATATACTTATATAATAGTATCTGAAAATAATCTGTATAGAGCATGTAGGCTATTTGATGCTATGCTATAATTTTTAAAATAAATGTCAAATGATTCGAATTTCATCTATATTGGTTATTCGATGCTTATCATCAGGATTAGGTCATGTAAAAAGAGAAATATTTTAAAGACAACCCCTGGGAAACGCACGTATAGCAATAGATGATGATGGTTTGCTTCCTAGTTGGTTTACACTAGTGACGCAAGCGCGGGAAATTTTGCTGCTTTAACCCCGCCCAATAAAATCCAGGGGGATCAAGCACGCAAGTATGCTCTGTGCGTGGTGAGCACACCTGCGTAAAAGACAGGAAGATAGAGAGAACCCGACCGCGAAGTTTGCTATGTGTGTGTAACACCTTCAAGATAGATATAGTTGTTGTTATTTTATCTCTATATTTTTTTTTTTCTTCCTCTTTTCAGTTCTGAGATCACCGCAGTAACAAATGTTTTTTGTCTTGTGCACGTGCTTGCGCTATTCCTCATGTTTTTTTTTTTTCCGGCTTACAATTTTGTTGTCACAAGTATTTTCTCCATTTGGAAAATGTGACAGACACACAAACACATATACAATTACGCGTTCATGCGCAAAAATTTCGTGGATGAAATAAATCCGCGACGTTTATGACCCAAGCGTAGAGACTTTATTGCCATTGTAAGGGAAGGAGAAGGATATTTTCTTCCTCAAGGGAGCAGCGAGATACCATACACGTGTCCTAATAAATCTTGTAGCTTTCGTTACCTCATAATTTTTATTTCTGAAATTTATTATTTGCGCTCGCATCTTCTTTGCTTGCTACTTTTATATTTTATGAATAATTGAGTTTAGATATTTTTTTCTTTTTAGTTCCTCCAGTTTTTGTCCTTTCTGGTATAGCAAATTTAATCTCATTCATCTAGTTTGTATGTATAATGTTGCAAAATATGACCCCTGAGTACATTGACCCACAAACAGATGGCGTCTGCCGATAGATCGTTTCTCGTTATCCGTGTGTATATCTGGGACGTGTGAATAATGAGGCGTAATCTATCCATAGATGCAATCATATGTAAATCGTCCGACAGGATTTAGTACGATGATGGGAGAAGAGTGCAGTCGTGAAAAGAGAAAGAGACAAAGAGAACGAAAACGAGAGAGGAAGTCATTGACAGTTACGAATGAATGCAAATCATAAAATGTCTATCACTGATAATAGTGATAATTTATAAATATTTCTATATATACCTATGGAATACGCGTATGTTGTCTAGAAATTCATTGCTGTTATCGACTATATTTATCATAGATACTCGATTATAAATTATTATAGATCACTTCGAACACCGTCACCGGGTGCTGGCGGTGGACTTTTTAATGAAGTCAGCCCATCGGCAGGATCTGCGGCAAAACGTGGTGAATTTTGTGGACCTGGTGGTGGTCTTTCGCCAATTCTTAATTTGTCTATAATAGCTTTTGTAGTTTCTGGTGTCAAATCTTCCTGAAAATACCATGAAAAATAAAAGGGAAATTGAAATTAATTAAATCATTATTAATTTTTTCGAATTATAAATTGAAGATATTTACATAGTAATCATCGTTGACTTGTAGCATTGGTGCATTGGCGCAAGCACCAAGACACTCTACTTCTGATAGTGTAAACAATTTATCATCAGATGTCCCGCCAAGTTTACAATTAGTCGCGGCTTCAACAGCTTTTACAATAGAATCTGAATCTCTTAGCCAACATGGTGTGCATGTACAAATTTGTACATGATATTTTCCCATTGGTCGCCTATTAAACATGGTGTAGAATGTTGCCACTTCATAAACACGCATATGTGATACATTAAGAATTTCAGCAACTTTGTGCATAGCTGAAATTGGTAGCCAACCATGCTGCCTTTGGGCTAAATCCAATAGTGGTATCATAGCACCTCGTTTGTGACCTTCTGGGTAAATTCCAAGAATAGCTTCAACGCGTTTTTTATTTGCATCATTAAATTCAAAGGGAATACTCGGATTATCTTCAGGTGTATCTCTGTGCTAGAATTTAGTAAGTAAAAACAATGAAACTTGTAGAGCAGCTAAATAGTCTTTATGTCAATTGTTTCAATTGTCACTGTTCAATGATGAGACTTATATTCCATTGAATACTTACATTAAAAAGATGGTCAGATGCTCTAGCAGCTGATATTTGCAACTGCCGAACATTTCTTGTTATCTATCAAACATTAAACAAATTAATTATCAGTTGTTGTTATCAAAAGTTATGAATTACATAAGACATTTGAGGTTAGAATAATTTTCTCTCATTTTATAAATATCAATAGTCTGAATAAAATACATACATGTGCACTGCATATTTTGCTCAATGAAGCAAGCATCTTGAAAATAGATTAATTTTTAATACTGTTTAATCGATTTTATTATTTTTCTCTAGAATTTTGCTCAATTTTTCCTATTATTATTCAATTACATTCGCAAAACATCGAACAATACCTTAATTATTACAGACAGCTGTTTCGAGATAAGTGAGCAACTTCAGATAGTATCACAAAGTGTATTGCGCATGTCCTGAAATTCGAATATAATCTTGCGCCCGCGAAATTCAATTTTTTTTTTTCTTCCATTATCTACTTATCCTCTCTCATTATACTCACAAAGACGTAGTAGCTGTGGTCGTACTATTTTTAATTATGTTTGCGGTTATCAAGTGACGTAGATAATAAACTGAGATCTATTTATAAAGAGGTAAATCATTCCTGAAATAAATGTATTTAATACACATCGGTCTCATTTTTATTTATAAATAGGTAATGCTGCCTTGAATATATTTTTATAAATAATCATAAATTATATTTCATAGTAGAAAATGTTTATTGAGCATTGTTACATATTATTATAATCATAATAATAATAATAATAATAATAGTGACGATGACAGCGATAAGACAATTAACGATCGACGTTTTAACGAATAATGATAAAAAAAAAATGGTGAAAAAAAAAATTTCTTATAATACTCATTCGCATCAAATTGACTAGCATATAACTTCAAAAGCAAAATAAAAAAAAAAAAATAAAATGAAATAAAAGATTAAAAAAGCAACGTGAATGCAAATAAAATAGCTATTTCTTTTTATAATTAATAAATTTTACAAATAATAAAATACCGATAATTATAGAACAATATATACGTGTGAATTATTAATTCGGTAAAATCACAAAGTCATAACTAAATTATTATCACCTAAATTGTGGATTAATTATTAGAAATATGAAAATTATTTTCGCCGCATACAATTGTACAGTTGGTATAGAGAAATATATATGTTTATGTTTACAAATTCCCAATAAATATTGTTTATTTTGTGTGAAAAAATGTCAATTGCTTATATAATGTGTTGTATTTTTACCTATTCACTCCTCTTATTTTTATTAATATACGTTTGCATTTTTTGAATTAATTAAAATAGAGTCTAAAGTTAAGCTTAGGTATCAAGTTGAAAAAAATTTTTTCATTTTGTAAATTTAAAAATGGAATAATGCAAAGCTATTATCAATATTTCAATCATATACTTTGCCATCTAATAATAAAATTAAAATTGAACGTTGGTATTTTTAATTATACTTTTTAAATTACGTGCTGAATATATAAAATCAATTTTCAAAATTGGAAGAAAAGGATTGTATATTTTATTCCATTATACCACTTTGCTTGAATATCAAATAGTAGGAAATGTTAATAAATATTTTACGCAACAATTCACATCAGTCCTGTTGAATTATTAGCATATGAAAATTGTAAAAAACAAAATAAAAATACCGCCGTTAATAAAATATTCAAGAGAACAGTGAATAATTTGTGTCACATCACATGTAAAGATAAAAATAACAGCCATAAAAAAAACAGTAAATTTTAATTATCAAGTTTTACTCTATGCATTGCATCGTATCGTAATTCACCCGTGAAATAGTTATGCTTATGGCAATATGTATTATAAACATATGTATATATATGTATGATATATAAATTCCCATCGATTATATTCATATAAAACATATCGTGTGGAAAATTAAATTAGAAAAAAAAAAAAGGAAAACTTATTGGTTGATCAAAAGAGACGCTACAAATATATCTCTCTTTCTCATACACAAGATCGATTGTGTTAATTTTTTTTTTCCTTCAATACATTGGTGCTTTTGAGCATTAACAAAACATTGTCATTATAATTTACCATTTAAGTAGTTGTTTTTGGCCAAGCAATTTTCGCCTCAATTCTCTTGTAAGCAAATAGGCAGTGTGATAGCTCTTGAGGACATTCATGATCACCCAGCAGAGTTTCTATACATTAAAAAAAAAAAATTAATTAATTAAATTTGAATCATATTTAATAAAATACAATAATTACTAAGTGAATCTCACCTTCTCCTTGTACTAGCTTGAATAATCCGTAATCTTGTGGATTGGTACAGCGTATTTTATGCGCGAGAATACGACAAACTTCCCGAGTATTCATATTTGGCCTCACTGGAAGTGTTCGAGTATTTAACGATCCATGAAGTTCATCGGGAACTAAAACTCGCAATACAGACGAACAACATTCTGGAGTCCCACAGCCATTTGATGTTGACATTGTACCTTGACTGCTCTTGAATGTTTTCAATACATGAACAGCGCTTGATAGGGTTGTTAAATAATAACCACCCTCGCCAGTTAACAAAGATGGATGCAGTAAACCCCACATAAATTCCGCTTCGATTTCCGCATCAATAACTTTACCACGTACCAAAACCCATACAAGTAATGGCAATAAATCGTCAGCACCCAATGTTACGTGTCGGTCGCTATTTGCATGTTTTACTGAATTAAATATAGCAGATATGGCGGATAAGAGATTTTCCAATTTGTCCAATGGTGAATCGGATCTTTGTAAGCGTTCAATACATTTTAAAATAATATTTAAATTTGTATCCGATGGTGGTATTATTGTGGAACGCACACCCAATTCCTGTATATGTTTTCCATATGCATATTGAATACTATCAGCGAGTGTACGTAGCGATCCTGTTGCATTATAATGCTCGACAAATAATTTATAAACGTGTTCACGTAATGGACGAACCACCAATCTCATCATAACACCCTCGAGTATTGCGTCCAAATTGAGAAATTCATTGGCTTTCAATTTCAATCGTTCTTTTTCAACTTCTTTTTCAAATTCACGTTCACCATGTTTTACCAAATAATTTTTCATACCCGACATAAATTGTCGAATGTTTCTCATAACAATATGTGGACTCGCCTCTTTTCCTTCTGTTGTGCATTGGATAAAGTTGTCAATGTTTTGTGAAAACGTTGTACTTTTATCGGTTGCTAATTGCAAAGCGTATGCTCTTATACTTGCTCCTGTGCCGTTAGCTTCACGATTTTTTAAAGCTTGAAGTCTTGGCGGAGCTGTACAATAAACAAAAAGCAAAAATATGTATAGATAATTTATAAATATAAATAATAAATAATCACATTATATATTCAATATCGATTAAATAGATTATTTAATAATAAATAAAATAAAACTCTTACATTTGAATACGACAATGCGACGTTGCAATTTTTGACAGAAGCATCGAAACCAAAGTTTAATTTTTCGAAACATTTTTCGTGTATTTGAGGATAAATTTTCACGAGAATTTGATTGATTTACATCTACTATTGTCTCACACATTATTATTTATTAATTACTAATTATCACTCATGGAGTAAAATGAAAAATAATAATCGATAACAATGTATAAATAAAATAAAGTATAAATTATTCTAAAGTTTACAGCAACAATACGTATGCAACAGTTGCACTGAGAATACTACTTTGAACGTGAAAACTATACGAACAACTGAACGCGATTGGATTAGATAAGTAGAAGAAGTCGGCATGCGTCGCATGTCAAGCAGATGAGTAAAGATAATATGAGCCAGACAAGCACAAACATGCTTGATAAAGAAAATGCTCATAATCCCAACAAGCAAAACGTACTCCATTGTCTCACGGTCGATATTCATAGATATATATTAATCATTGCCACAACTACATGTATATTTATATTATTAATTTTTTTTTTCCACTTTCTTTTTTAATTCTTCTTGAATAATCATCATCTTCCTATTACCGGATTGAACCAGATTAGATACTGTTAATCTACTGATCGTTCAATTTTAATCCAGATTTATTTTTTTTTATTTTATTTTCTACGCGTGTCTTTATTATCACGACATACTATAAAAGTCAAAGTGTAATAGTAATCAGTGAAAACTTACCCAATAATGGATCTAAACGCTCTTTGAAACTAGTTTTTCGTTTTATCCTCTCATGATCACTATCATCTGTATCAATAGTTGTGTCCCATTCAGATTGATCATAAGTTTGATCAGTTCCCCATTCTGACGGCGTCATTTCTCTATCTCTTCTTTTTTCGACATTATCATAAGACGAATTACGATCACTACGCAGCGATACTGTAGCATCAGAGGTTTTTAATAGCTCAGGGTAACTAAAAATTAACCGTGAAAAATATTATATAATTTTTTGATTATTTTGAGGGAATTTAATAATTAATAAATGGAAAAAAATATATTTACCGTTTAAAAATAATACTCTGAACAGTAAGAGAATTGCCTCCATCATTACATTCGTCTCTTGGAAATTGTCGAATTAATATATCACCAAAATATTCTGGCCCATCTTCAAATTCCGTTTCATTTTCTGTTTTATTATCACTTCTTGCATCTTCATTCTCATCATTATCATTATTTTTTCTCGTAAACTTTAATTTATTTAGATTACGATCACTTTCACTAACATACTTGTCTTTTATCTCGTCCTCGTCCTCATTATCATCACCAACGCTGCCACCACCACCATTTTTACGCTCCAAATCACCATTTGTATCGTCCTCATTTCCCTCATTTCCAATAAATTCCCAACTTGAATCTACTGTCCATGAGGCATCGGTCGATACTTTTGCTTTAACTTTGGGTGGCTGGACAGGCTTTGCCCGTGGATGAATTTTTTTAATATCTTTAACACCAAGACATTTAGGTAAATTATCAACTGATGATGATATCAATGGTATTTTATCTTCAGTCTCTTCGCATTCGGTCCAATCAATTGGATGTATTTGATTTGCATTGTAATTACCGGGTATTTGAAACCATCCAGGTTCACTATGACGATATTTACTTGATATTCCGGTGCTTCGATTTTTTCGTCGTTGCACTAATTGTTGATTACTATGCTGAATTGCATCAGCTGGCTCAGCATAAAATGGGCTGCTTTGTTTTGATTCTGGTGTCATTGGACTATTACTCTCTGATTTTGTAAACATCATTGCTAATTTATTTTTGATTGGTGTAATAGCTGCGGTTGTATTAGGGCTATTTAATGAATTAGCGCTACAAACTCTTGATAATAAATCAGGTCGTTTTGATAGTGCAATTTCGTCCGGTGATGTTGAACCTCTTGGACTTTTCATACATAATTCTACAATTGGTTTGAAGCTACTGAATTCTGGACTAGCTATTTCCATATAACTTAATTTTTCTCGTGATCTAGACGATCTATCATTGCGTAGTAAAACAACACGATCAGCAAATGGATCTTTAATCAATTTAGTTTCACTTAATTGACATGGGCTTAGTGTTTGCGAATCGTTACGTTCGTGTGGCGACCAACTGGCATTTGAACGGTCTGTTGTATTCCAAATATCCTCGTAATCCGAAATTTTATCAGCGGGCGAACTACGACAATACGATTCAAGTATATCAGATTCTTGATAATGTTGTGAATTTTTTCGGGCTTCACGGTCACGTCGTCGACGTGATTTATTTGTTCCTGATGGTGTTGTTGGTGAGAGGATATTTGGTGTTTTATTTCCGTTGCTTGAGACTAGTTTAGAGGTTGGTGATAATGCCGGTGTACTTGGTGATAATGTTGTTGAACGACTTGTAACATTTGATGATAATGATTTATTCGATGTAACACTTTGTGGACTTAACATAGTTGTATTTTTTTCCGACATTGATTGTTGAAATTCTGTCGTTGAATCATTCGTTTGATTAACATTCAATGTTATAACCGTTGTTGCAACGGTAACATTATTTTGCGATTGATTTAATCCTGGTTTTGCCCATCGTGGCGGTGGTGGCGGAGGTGTTTTAGTATTTTGCGACCCCTCTTGAGTTTCAAATATAATATTACGTACTTCAGACAAACTACTTGGTGAACTTGCGTTAGTTAAATCATTTAAATTCGTTTGTATATTTCGATGAAAATTTGTTTCAAAATTAATTTTTGATTCAGTTGGAATAAGTACATTGCTCTCAACATTATGAACAACCGGCGAACGACATCTCACACTTTGAACAAGATTTGGTGATACAAGTTTTTGTGATGGGTTTTCAATTGGTAAAATTATATTTTCCAATCGTTCATTTTTTCCATCTGAAGGTTCATTAAATCTCTTAAGATTAAGTGTATTTGGTGGCGTTGGCCGTGGCAGTCTTGGCTGTTGCGTTGACGAAAATGTACCAGTGGTTACATTCTTAATCATTGACGTAACTGTATCGTGCGTTGTTATAGGTATTAAATTTAACACAATATTATTGCTCTCTTTTTGTGTTACATTTGTATTGTCATCATTTTGTTGATCATTTGGAACGTGAAAACTACCAAGACTCGATGTATTACTACTACTACCACCGCTCTCTGGTGGCTTTGGATTTGCCATTGGGTATCTCCAAAATTCCTGACCCAGTAATGCAAGTGACGACAGCTGCTGTCTATTTTTAGCCTCACGCATCGCTCGTGGTAGCGTCAATTGGACAGGTAACTCGTCGCTGCTTGACAATTAAAAAAAAAAAAAATGAATGAAAAATAATTAACATCCTAAAGTACAATAATATTTAAAAATAATTTTTTTTTTTCTAGCAGATTAAAATACTCACCAGCATTGTGAGTAATGAGCAATGAGAGATGGAATATTATCAAAACGATTGTCACTAGTTTCTAAACTTAATTTTCCTTTATTTGCTTGTATAAGATAATGTTCTATATATGGCCCTTTTCCTGCTGGTAAACGCACTGATAACGCCATTGTATCACTTTGACTCGATTGTCGCACGACAAAATTCTAAAAAAAAAAATAATAAAATACAAATAAATAAATACAATAATATAATTTAATCATTTTTTGAATATTAAGTGTAATTTTGATATCATAAATCAACTCACTCCTTCTTCTTTGCCTTGTAATAAATGAAATGCACCAGCGCGTTGTATACCAGGAAGAAACCATATTGGATGAGAACGTATAAGTCTTTCAATAAGTGTAATATCGCATGCTGCTTCGCTACCCGAATCTGAATGTGATCCTGATGAATCAGCAGCGGATGTACCATGAACTGACGATTCACCCTCAGATGATAATGATTCTGAACTCTGTAATACATAAAATAAATATATCTATGAGTAATATATTCAAATTTATTCATTGATAAATTATATCAATCAATTATTTCTATGCTATTCTCTTTTTATATTCAATTTCTTCGATAATTACTTGAACATGGTGCAGGTGCGTAAGTTGATGTTGCATAAGTGGATTTGGTGGGGGAGTGTCTGGTGAGCCATCGACCTCTGTGACAGTTCCATGTTGTTGTAAATACGGCTCCAGGAAGACATCGCTCCTGAAAATATTTATAAATTTTTTTTTTTATATCATTGCAGAATCATTTTCCTTATTTTTTTTTCATTTTATATGAATTATATTCAGTAATATGGCTCTGAATGGCATGAGGGGATGTGAAAGTAACTGGTAGGGTTTTAAGGGATGATTCAAAAGAACAAGAGAACAGGACAAACAGGCGAGAGTGCAATGGAGAATGGAGAGAGAAGAAAGAGGGAAATGAGCTATGGATGGCTTCTCTGTCTTTGAACAGGGGTTGCCATGGCAATTGGAGGTTCTCAACACGTGCTCGATGATATTTTCTCTCATCTCTCGTCGGTATATCCGTATTCAACACACTCTCAGCTTTTTATTTATTTTTTATTATGTTTTTTATACTCTATCACAAATGAATTGGAATTGAACAATCGACAATTTACCTTTTTCTTTTCTCTTATATGTTTTATTTCCTATTATTATTTTTTATTTTTTTTTTTTTTTGATTTTTAGGGATCAAAATGAATTTATGAACGATGTGGAAGTAAGTTATAAGAGTACTTTGGGGGGTTTCACGTTATTAGAGCAAGAAGAAAGGAGCGGCGAAATAGAAGACCAAGCGGTTAAATTTCACGTTGCGAGTCAGAGCGCAACGAGATTGAGTTACCTATTCTCATTCGTTAGTTAGTTGGTGCACCTTTAGTTAACGTGTTATATTAACGGAAACACTCAAAGATTTTATTTATACTTGATATAATTGAATGAATGATACTTGGAAATAATTAATTTTGAATTAAATATACATTACTTATGTGAAGTGTTTTTTTTTTCTGTTTGTGATATTTTTTTATTTTATATACCTTCTGACAGAAATTTCAGCGTAACGACTTCGTGTCGCTGGACTTCTGGCATTTCTCTCTTGCGTTGGACTTGCATAAAGAGTCAAAATACCACCATTAAGATTGCTCAAAAATGGTGGCAACATTTTATCGTAATTTTTATCTTCAATATTATATCAATGATTTTTTGATGCTTTTTTTTTATTTATTTCACTTTTCACATTGGATACATGATGTATCATTCATCCTTAATCAACTCGAGGTTGGGACACTAAACGCATGAACGGCAGTGGTGTATGGTAAAGTTGATTATATTATATACCAATCCTCAATTGCTTCGGTCTCATGAACAGACTCGTAGCAACCATTACACAACATTATCGTATGTTTTCCGAAGTATTGAAGCATGACAATGAACTTATTTGCAACTAGACCAAATAGATATGATTTAGTTGGTCAATGCAGCATTTATTTAATAATCAATTGCAATTTGTTTTATTTTTTATTTTAAACTACATCTTCTTCACATTATTTCTTTCTCCTTGATGCTTGATTGATGTCATCGACGGAATTAATAGTCACTCATTAATGAGAGCAGATGTTGCTCAAACTTGGTATTATTATAATTTTTCGTGACCACACAAACACTTGACAACGAATTTAATGGGGCGCTTGGGCCCTATGGCAACCATGTACAACACACACACACACACACACAAATCATAATTATCGAATTTTCATTAGCATACAATTAATAAAATAAATAAAAATACATCGACAATTGCAAGAGATGAAAAATTTTTTCTCAAGTAAATTTAATAAACTATTGACATAGTTTATCGCTGCATTGCGTAGAGTTTAACTAAAAGTCAACGAAGAAAAACCCACTGACACACTTGTTCACTCTCTAACGCAAAGAAATCACTATCGCATCCGTCTCGACTAATACTGCAATAAATACAAACAATTTTATCATTGAAAAATAATTCTCCTAACATCAAATAACAAAATTATACATGTATAAAATATAAATAAATAAATTGATCAATCATTTAATTTTCCTATGGCACTGAATAAAATAAATTAATTTTAATAAATACTTTTTGATATAAAATAATAATATATACATATACAAATATATAAATAGATTTAAGAGTGTTGGAAGAGACGGTGCACTGTCATGGACACCGGTCGACGTCGCACTGACTGGCGTCGATGGCGTCGGTGGCGACGACGGTGGTGGCGTGGGGGACGTCGCGACGCCCTGTCCATACATTATATATATACATATATATCTATGTACACTGGCAGAGAATGAACGGTGCGCATGTGGGTTGTTTATGCATTGAAAAGAGCGGCTTCATCATATAATACTTGCATCCATAGATGTGTTTACATAAATACATACACCCATAATCTGCATGTATATCAAACAGGATTTTTCATCTTTCATCTTTTCATTCTGTCTCAAGCATCAGTGAATATTTCGCTATGTATTTTACAATATCGTTTTAGTCAAGATTCCAGTCCAAAGTCAGTTGGAGAAATTACAGTAGTACTTGATTTGCTATAGAATTTCTTTATAATTTTTCCTTCTCTTTTCAAATTTTTTTTTTGTATGCTTTTAGTGAATGCATCAAGTGTAAGACACCACCAACCATATGGCTGTGCTTGACGTCTTGATCTACTGTCTGAACTAACGAGCCAACAAAGCCATATATTTTCCCTTGAAATAATTAATTATATTAATAACTATCCAATATTTCATGAAATTAATTTTATTTTTACTTTATTAATATTTTTTTTTCTTCTATATATTGTACGATGTTTTTTTTTTCTTTTTTTTCGTTGATTTAAGGATCTAATAAAATGGTTAATTAATAATACTTTTTTCTTCTTTTTCTTCTTTGTTTTTTGTTCTTCCAATCATTGGAGGAGAAGTTATTTGATTTGTTCTATCAACATGAGATTCTAATAATAAAATAAAAAATTTAATAGTAACAGCAGGCATCATCATCACCATCATCATCATCAGAGTATTGTTGATTACTTGTGAAAGAACATGGTCACTTCGTGTAAGATAAAAATACTGAACATAACGAAAGAAAAATATGATTAATATTGTAAATGGATGGTGGCGCGCGAAAGTTTTGCGTATATAATGAAAGAACAAGAGGAAGTGAGTGTTGGACAAGTAAAAATATGAGTCTAGATATTATACATATAATATAGTAAACGATGACGACGAGACTTCTCTCTGCTACTACATTAACTAAAATGCCTTTTGCTCTTGCTATCATGTTGTTTTTTTGGCATCTCTTTTACCACGCTCGTGGTTAAATAGAGAGACCTGGCAAGGAAAATTCTTGTTCCTTCTATATTTAGATCTCATATTTCGTTGGCTGATGCTAAAATATAACCACGAGAATCACAAACTCTCTATACTTTCATATATATCGAAAAATTACAATCTAAAAATCAAAATGAAACATAATGAAATGCCTCAATGTAAGCTTGTGTCATTTGCCAATGCAAACTCCAATACCAATTTTGTTTTTTTTTTTTTTTTTTCATCATTCCCCTTTTATCTTTTCTTCCTGATTTCTCTCATTTATTTTTTCTTTTTTACGATCACTCAGAAATGGTAGGAAGAGTCAACACTTTCATAACTTTGATTTTGCACATGATTAAACGTCGACAATGGTGTCGCATGTCATATATATATATTTAGGGAGAGAGTATTATATACATTCAGGAGGATATAACGTTGAAGTGAACGAACCACTGGGGGTAAACCTGACCCCACAATGCTACAACGCCCGTTTCCATCTCAGTTTTCCTCGTTTTTTCTTTCTCTTTTTCTCTATTTCTCCCTTACACTCTCTATGGCTGTGCTGCCATTGTCTGCCACCAGCTTTTACCTCATCCTCTTGGTTGAATATTGTTGTCTGTCAGCAGAGCAAGCTTTTATCTTCTCGCAAGCGTTGTCATATTATTTTCTTCATGCATATACATACATATATATTCAGAGATACATTGTTTCATACATTATACATATGTAAAAAATATATGTATAAATATTCAAGTGCACAGACACCATGATAAATTGTGAGAAACACATTACAATTTTCGTTGCACCTGGAGCACAGTTGGAAAGAAAAAAAAATAAATAAATTAAAGAGAAAAGAAAAAAAAAAAAATATTATATAAAAATACAAAAAGGCAAAGCCAGGCGTTATCAGTTCAATTTTTTAGAGGGGTCACACGCAAAAGACCCCTCCAATTTCTAATACAAATATTTCAAAAATATATATGTATATATATATCCACATTTCATACATGTCATATGTGCTCTAATTTATTCATTTATATTGCGAGTATTATTTATTTTCCTTTGCGCTTTTTTTTTTTTCTTCTTCCTTCATGACTCCAGTGTAAACAAGTTAAAATGACAATTGGATAACATGTGTGTTATATTTTTTTTTGTAATAGTTTATTTATGCGTATCCATATAATCAGACGCATATATATTTTTCTATTCGTGACTAGTCGACAGCTGCAAGCTCTGGTACATGTATATATGTACATATAATCCATTCGTTGGTGATGTAAACGTACGTCGTTTGCTCAATAAAGAAGCCACGTTCTCTTTCTTTATTTATATACGAGTAGATGCAACACATATTCTTCATTCTATGTATCTCCATTATCTCTCTTTATTTTATATCTCATAGACATGAGCATTTAACTCACCTCTGATAGCGATCACCTGGACAGTTACACAGTTCACTCAACATACAGTCCAAGTCGCTGGCAAGTGAATTGAGCAACTGAAAAATAATTATTACCAATAAGACAATTTTTATTATTGCATTTATATTAAAACTAATAATTTAATAGATTTATCGTTATGATATGACTACAGTTATAATATTAATGGTAATAATAATTATTATCATGATGAATATGATAATGTTTCACTGTAAATACTTGTGTTTATTACTCACGAGTAAATAGCTGGACGCATTGCTGCTTGTTGAGTCCCTCTTTCTTTGATTGTGCGACACACAGTCTCTGCTAAGAAGTGACATCATCCAACTTTCATGTTAGTCACACTGCGCCCTCAACATTTACTAAAGACATCAACATCCCTATGTTTTTACAGAGATCCAACACGACAATAGACCAAATGAATGAGGATAGAGTGAAGGCACAATCTCACTTTGCACCCAACTTCTGTAATCACATATAAGAAAACTTTTTTTTTATTAATGCTTTATGGTGATTATGTTTATGTATATGGGCTATGGATATTATAGAGAGGGGAAATAAAGAGATAAAAAAAAATTATTAGATGGCATTTGAGATTACAATTATTTTTTAGGGAGTACGATACATTTTCGTAGAATTAATATTATGATTTATTATATAATACTATAAAATAAAGTTATTTTAGTATAGAAAAAATTTTTTTGTGTTTAAATAATTATTATTAATTGTTGTAGAAAGTTTGTATAGAAATATATTGATAATTTCTCTAATATAGATTTCTTTTTTTGTTTTTTTTTCTTCTTTTTCTCTTTTCTAGTTTAGTTGTTCTCTATATTAAATAACATGATTTGTGTTTGTGTGCATGAATGTAAATTAAACTGGTATAACTGACTTCCGGTATTATATTGCGCAGTGGTAATCGGTATCTTAGATACTGTATTCTATGTTGTATAAATATATGCGCATATTTTTTTTTTTCTGAATAAATTAAATTAAAATTTTAATTTTAATGTAAAATAATTTTATATTATGATTTTGATATTTTATTTATTTTAAATAAATCCACAGGATAATTTGAATTTGATGCTAGATTGCATAATATTATCCTTGACAACTTGTTTGCAGTGTATTATTTATTTCTGATTATATTTTCAATTAAAAAAAATTCGAGGGTGTCAGTTTTGATTGGATCATTACAGTAATTTTCTGTGAATTGTATAAATGAATCTGTGCTAATATTCAGAATGAAATACGACGAGTATAAAAGCAAATGACCAGATTTATCAAGCTTGATTTCTTGTATTCACAAAGCATATTCTCTATTTCATGCCACTATTTTTATACATAATTTTAAATAATAATTTAACTAAATAGGAGCATGAAAAGAAACGATATTCGCTGTACAACTACAGTTGTTGCTTTCACCATTGCAATTCTTATCGTGTTCCATATCCAAGATAATGAAGCTGTAAGTAATACTTGGAATATTTTCGCCAATAAATTAATAACAAATAATTTTTTTTATTTATATTAATAGAGAATGACGATGGCACAAATAGCAAATGCTATGAAACCTGTTTACAAAACTTGCGTGACAAAAAGTGGAGTGTCTAAAGGTAATTTAAACATTTGAGTGAATTTAAAATTAAAAAAATTATTTTTTAAATAAACTATAGCTATTATATAATTTATTTTTATTTTATTAAATATCAGAGATGGTTGCAAAAACACATGAAGGTGAATTTCCACCTGATCCAACATTACAATGCTATTACGCATGTATTCTTAAAATGATGAAAATTGTGAGTAATTAAATTATTAGCAAGACATATTTATATAAACGTTATTGATAATTTATAATTTCTTATGTCAGTTGGATTCACATGATAACCTTAATATAAATGTAGTTTTGAAACAAATTGATTTGATGCTACCTGAGCCACGAGTAATTCCAACTAAAGAAGTATCTCAATCTTGTTATGATAAAAGTAATTATTAATTCTCATCAAAGTATATTTTTCCTTCACAACTATTTATATCCAACGTATACAATTATCATTGTTTTTTTTTTTTTTTTGTTCACAGTAACATCAACTGACCCATGCGAAACTAGTTGGCAATGGACTAAATGCTTCTATGAAACCAACTCATCGGTAAATAAATTAATAAATTTCAATTTTAATTTCCGTTTCTTAATTATATTTTATTATAACGTAAATCAGAGTATTAATTTTTCTGTTTCTCTTTACAGCTCTACTTTTTCCCATAGCACATGGAAAGAAATTTAATTGTACCAAAAAATACTATAGTAGATAAAGTAGAATTAAGCACAACATTCCCAGTAAAACTCACCAATAAATTATATTAAAATATAAAATAAAAATTTTCAACTAATCTGAATTATTTCTAAAATTATATGTACATATATATTTAATAAAATTTGAATAATTTATATGAATGTGTGTGTAAATATGAATGGATTCAAAGCTAAATTAATGAGAATTATTTTATATATATTATTGTATAATATGCAAATTATCAAATTTAATTTCCCAAATTTTTATAAACATTTAATTATATTCCTTTACATTGTCCAAAGTGAATAGAAACCAAATCCTGTTTGCATAACATCACTGTCATAAAAACATTGTTTACCAGCCATCATATGTAGCCTTACGTAAATAACTTTGACTAAAGAAAATTTGAGGATGTCTATTCTGATCGGGTTACTATAATTTAATATTGGCATTTGATTACAGAGTAATTTCTTGTGGGTTGTCCCAAGAGAATTATATCAATGACGAGGATGGAATGCGATATGTATAAAAGCTTATGAATGCATTCATCTTCCTTGATTCCTTGAGTGGACAAGTGCGCGCCCCTGCTTTTGTACTTTTCTTCCAACACATAACTTAAGATATCAATAAATAAAAACATGACAAATAACGGAATGCGCTATATTTCTCCTGTCGCCCTTCTCACCATAGCCATTCTTGTCGCGATCAATATCCATGATAGCGAAGCTGTAAGTACCCCAGGATATTTGTTACATTAATAAATGAAAAATTCATTTATATATGAAGAATTAATTCCTTTCTCTTGCGTATAAATAACCAAAGTTTATTTTTTCTTTTTTTTTATATATTTTCTTCATAGAAAATGACAACGGCACAAATTCGAAATATGTTGAAGCCAGTTAGTAATACTTGTATACAAAAAACTGGAGTTTCTAAAGGTGCTATTGTAATATAAAAGAAAAATATATTTTTAATATTGTTTTTATGTTTAATTATTGAATGAACAATTTATTATCTTTGTGATTTAATACTAGATCTGATTGCAAAAACACATGATGGTGAGTTCTTGCCAGATCCAGCATTGCAATGTTATTTTTCATGTATTTTCAAAATGATGAAAGTTGTGAGTATTTTAATTATTAAATATAAAATTATTTAATTAATAAAATTGAGTTTTATATATGTATATTAATATTTTTATTATAGATCAATAAAGATGAGAAGATTGATATAACGATGATAATGAAACAAATGGATATAATGGTGCAAGAAGATATTGCTGGACCAATTAAAGAAGCTTGTCAATCATGTTATGACAAATGTAAATATCAATTCTTATTAATGATTGAACAGTTGGATTTTATTTATTGTATAGAACAATAAAATGCATTTTATTTTGCAGTAACATCGAGTGAAGTATGCGAGGCAAGTTGGGAACTTGTCAAGTGTTTCTATGAAACAGATCCATCGGTAAAAAAAAAAAAAAAAAACACTTTAGTATTTCTAAAATTATTTCCTGTCTTGAATTTATAAACTCTATAATTTATTTATTCCTCTCATTACAGGTATACTTTTTCCCGTGAAGATCTAAAAATTTTATTCCAAGCAGAGAAGACTAATTATGTAGAATTAAGAAACATAAAACTAATATGTATAAAAAAAAATAAAAAGTCAAATGGAAAAACCTCATTGTGAACTCTTTAATTATTTTGGAATATTTGACAATAAAATTGAATGATTATATTTTCTTCTCTTACATGAAAATGTTTGTATATTAGAATTAAATTGTCACTCAATATGTCACAAACATAAATATAATTAATGATTTAATGATTATCCAGTTTTATAAATTATTATTAGAATTGCGCAACTAAATTGAAGTGATATTTTTTTTTTATTTAAATACTAGAGAAAAATAATCACGACGTAATATTATCTTATCACACGCAATTATCAAGGAAATACTTCCTGTCGTGTGTACAATATTATCATTCAAAAAGACGAATTTTATTCATATAATAGTTCCTTGTTGGATCAATTTGCTATTGTATAAATACAGGTTCTATAAGATCATGAGTGTCAATTGGAACATTGTAATAGTTATTAAAAGGCGTCTGTATCTATACCCATTGCCATTAAATAACAATAATAAAAACAACAAAAAACAATCTTCAAGTCAGAATGAAGAGCGCTACTTTAATAATTTCTATTGGAATATTTTACGCATTTTTAATCACTGTAAGTTATCTTTAATTATATCCAACTATTTATACAAATCTATAAATACATTCATTCATTCATTCATGAATAAATTATTTTTCCTTTGACATAAAAACTTAGTCAAGTGCAGGAAAAGAATGTCCATTGAAAGCAGCGCTTGAGAAAAGTATTGACGCATGCAAAGACAAACTATCTGAAGGTAAAATGCAATAATAAAATATACTTTGATATGGCAATATAGTAGCATTCACTAAATTATTCTTTTAAATACGAATTAAATATTTTTTTCTTTTTCTTATTTAATTTTTTGTGTGTACATGGACATGTGTACACTCACAGCCAATGCAAATCTTTTAAAAGATGATGAATTTGCTGACAATGAGGAAATTCGATGCTTTAGAGCTTGTGTAATGAACTACGCAGGAATCGTGAGTAAATATACATACAGTTATATGTATATAAAACAAACATTTCACAATATTGTATTACAAATTTATAAGTAAATACACTTATTTTTTTTTTTTCAGATGGAAAATAAAGAGATTAATATTGAAAAAATTAGTGAAATGATTAAAGATAATATTGAAGGCGTTTCAATTGATGAAGTAATGGAAGTTCTCAAAATGTGTAAAGCTCAAGGTAAATTAAAAATAAAAATAAATATAATAATTATCCATCTATTAATTATAATAAATTGAATGATATTTTTGTCTTGACTTTCATGTAAAATATATAAACGTGTTTAAATCAGCTGAAGAAGGTTTAAATGAGTGCGATGCAGCTGGACTTTTTGCCAATTGTTTCAAGGATGTTGGTAAAGATGAAGAGAAGGCTTAAATTCAAAGAAGAACCAATAAAAAATAATGAAACTCAATAAAATATCTCTGAATAAAAATAAATTGAATGCTAACCTTGAATGGATCTCACAACAAATGTTAAAAATAATCAAATAATCAAACGTCAGATTTGCCACGAGATATAAATATTATAATAATATTATTAATTGCTATTGTTCATATTACTTTAATATTATATATTAATAAAATATTAATTCTATTTTATTATACATATATCATCCTTCTAAAGTATTTTAGATTGAAGTCAAACATCAAAGTGTTACACTAATTTAAGAGGGGAACAAAGAGCATGAGACAATGACATTCTCTAAAGCAATGTAGACACAAACACATGTACATTGGATATAGTCGTTGTCTGTCTCTCACATGCCGTCGAATCGATTTTAAGCGCATGGGACACCATAGGCGTGGACCATGGTGATGCTACTGCAAACGTTTACAGACAAACGTGCGCCCGCATCAAGAAAATTATATATTTCAATTGAAACATCACGATCCCTATACTCTAAATATAATTATTATCTTCAAGAATTATCAATTTATTTCTTCCAACTGAATTAATTATAATGATAAATTGACTATTAATTGTTTTAGCATTATTTTTATCATATAAATACTCTCAAATAATATATAAATACATGTACAATTGTATATTGTATATTTATATAAGTGTTTATGTGTTATCATTTAATGAGAACACATTCAATGTAAGTAGTAGGGATATAGAAAACTGTAAATGTCCATGGTCAATCGACGTGCGGGCCAAATACGTAAATTTGCGTGGGCTTTTAAGAATTTTTTACTGCACCTACACACTATATAAGTGTAAGGCGAAACGAGTTTTAATGTGTTAGCGAGCAAATGTGAACGAGAGAGTTGAACCCACTTGATGAACCAAAACGACTTGAATTGGCCAAGTTAAAGTGTATCCAATACTTAACTTTTGTATCTATTATTTCTTTATTGTATTATCACTTTTCATCATGAATTCATTCATAAACATTTTAATGCGATTTGCCATTCAAAATTTTTAAAAATTCATCCATAAATGAATTAATTATGAATTGATATTAAATCTTATACAATCTCTCTTTAAGATTTATACAAATAATCAATTTAATAAAGCCGTTGATTCTTTTATGCATGTATAAACAAAGTTGTATATATAAAACTTTTTTTAATTTTATGAAACAATCTTCTCTATAATTCTCTGGCGGGTGCTTATTATTTCCTTTCATTTTTCAAGGCTCCAAGGGTTAATTTTGTGTGTTTATACATGTATATGTATATATATTTTTATTTCCTCCTTGTTCATTTGGTAAAGCATGTATAACTTATTATTATTATTATTACAACTAGTACCACCACCACTATTATTATTAACGTTATGTTATTTCCTCCCTGTCATGCTCTCGTTCTCTCTTCAGTGATCCTTATTATACTTTTAATAATAATTCTCTTTTGAATGCGTGCGCACACTCTCAATATGGCGGATATAACCAAGGATACAAAAATATATCTGCGGCTTTGTGTTTATTGTAAAATTGTATTAAACTATATATAACTCATTGAGTACAATGCCATTGCGATGAGTATATAATAGATAGATGAGCGTGTGAATGTAATTTGTATATATTTATTTATATATCATTAAACTCGATGAATAATGTACATACATTTTACTTATTGATTTGTATAATGTACTGAGAATTAGTGGAGTGAATCAAATGTAGCTATTAAATGCTAACATTTGAGGGTAATTGATTCAGTTGAGAGAGTACTCTTTTCATAAAACTTTACTTTGAAAGTAAAGACAATATCTCCTCCATTGCATATAAAATACACACAGATACATGTATATATTTTATGATATCAAACTGCTGACTCAGAAAACCTGACACGAAGAGCATGAATTATTTGATGGGACTTTTTTACATTACAACTGTGTATGAAGCAATTTTATTGCATTTTTTATTTTATTGCAATGGAATTCTCAAGAGTTTCAGTTATTAGTCTTATACAGATCATTTCGAATAACCACTTTGAAATCTTTTTAGTATTTTTTTTTAATAATGACTCACTTTATAGATAAAAATTCTTGAGAGAACTTTGATGTTGTAATAACAATTTTGACAATGTTTATATGGTACACCTGAAGAATATAAAAGACAAAATTGATATTATATTAAAATTATAAATTAATAGAAAATATACTCACGATTATTAATTATATTTTTTCGTCTTTCTTTCTCTTTCCATATATTTTTCTCAACAGATTATTTATACTTATTTTCTTCTCTTTGTTTAATAATTATAACCATTGCAATATTTTTCTTCAAATTTAACAACACATACACACAGCCACACTAAACAAATTAATCACATAAATTCTTCAAAATAAAATATTACAAAACATAAACAAAAATTAAGGACTATGACAAACTCTTTCGACACAAAATAAATGTTCTTTTTAAGCCATCACAATCGGCAGGAAGGAGAATTTCCGGCACGATCGCATGAAATATATGTATACATACGTATATAAAAAACAAAATCAACTTACAAAAGACATTCACTGCACTTGGTGACTATTGTTTTCAGAAAAAAGTAGTAGTATTCGAGTGGTAGTATATAGAAGTGAAGGTGGGGAGTCAAAAAAAAAAAAAAAAATAATAATAAATAACACGAGACACACCACGACGCATCACCTGTTGCGCCTTTCTGTATGTGCCGGGGAAAACATGAGTGAGAAAGAAGGAATGATTGTGGTAAGTACAGGTATATTCTAACAGAGGTATGGGTACACACAATCGAGTGAAGTTATCAAATGTAATGGTATGTGCGGTGAAAACCGCGTAACAAGAAATAAGCAGTTTGTGAATATCAAGAGATGCGGTCGTCAGTAGTCTTGTGGCAAGTACTGAAGTACATGCACACAACGCAAAATTACTACAAAAGACGCAGCAGCAGCCGTTAATAAAGTATATATATGTTTATGATAATATATATGTATACTTTTCCGCGCCATATTGCCGCGGCCATTTTGAACGCGCAGATGCGCGCGCGCAGGATTTAAATTTTGATATTTTATATTATATAAGTTTGTTGTGTAGTATAATTCATTTTGTGTAAATAATTTATTTAAAAAATATATTTTATTGTTTTTTATTGTTTAATTTTTTTGAGACATATCCATTGACTTGGGCGGTTAGTCAGTTGTAATTCTTTATGTGAAGTTGCTTCGTTGTATGGGATATGCCAATCGCCATTTCGATTTTGTTGTGCGATAGGAAGAAATGGTGGTGGATGAATAACCACTAATTTTTTGTTATGTGGTATACATGTGTATTTAGATTGAATTTGTCGTGCCCATTGCCAATGACGGAAAATTCTTCGTAAATATTCGTCATTGAGAATGAATTTTTGCCGTCGCATGAAATCACGCGACAAGAAATATGTATTCATACCGCTGGTGAAAGTGGCATAAAGCATGAATGGATCATCCTCAGATCTGTAATCAATATATTTATTATATAAGATGTTAATTATTGAAGGTATAAAATACAGTATTTCGTGTAATGAAGAATTTTTCGATAAAATTATAAATCAAAAGAACTTACGTATCACTTGCTAAGAAAATATGCGAGTGATTTTTTATATAATTCATTTCTCGTTTTGACCAATTGAGCATGTGCTTTCGTCCCAAAATAAATGTTTTTTTATTTTCAGCCACAAATATCTTTACAACTTCGGCTAACTGTATACAATATTCATAATTATGTTAAATATTCAAATCGAAAGTCATAAATAAGATAATAAATAGTTGATAAAAATAACTACTAACCGCTTGGGCAGGGTTATGGAAACCCCTACTGCTTTTCAAAACGTAAGCTGTATTTAATCCATCTATTACTACATCATATGGTTTTGTTGCATCAACAAATTTTTTAAAGTTTTGTAATTCTTCGGGTGTTGTATTGTTGTAAACGTCCTTGCCTACGAGTACTTTAGATAAAAATGATTTTGCCAAATTTTCAAAATCATCTGATGATACTTGAAGATTGGATAATTTGTAACCACATGCAGAACATGTTCCACTGAGAATCAAATAAATTAAAATTAATATATATTTGTAGACAATGTATGTAATTTTACTGTATTAACCATATAATCCACTACTCACTTGCGTTGTATTGAAGTTTTACGAATAATCCACTCCTTAGTATCTTTCAAACATTTCATATACATTTCAATTATTTCTTGTTCTGGATAAAAATCATAATCTGACCAAAATTTGAACATTTTAGTAATTTGGATCGCCAATTCTTCTGAATCTGTTGCACGACGAGTGCAGTAATTTAGATAACTCTCAAGCAAAACATTGGATAATTTTATTCTAGGTTGCATTGATTTTAAATATTTCCAACCAATCTCTGCATCGTCATTATTAAATGCTGCTGCTATTACTGAAGCATAAGCCATTGTAGCAACAAGATCATCAGTCTGAATCATTTCTAATAAATCGAAGCATTCTTTCCATCTGCTTGTCTTTGATAATACGAAAATACAACATTCTGTTGTGCGAGTATCTAATATTGGATATTTTGCTCTAAGTTTATCGTACAATTCAAAAATAATTTTGGTTTCCTTTACACTTAATGGTGTTTCTGAAGAAGCTAGTATTTTAAAATATCTTCCTATAGTGGCAATATTTAATTCATGGTTTGTGTTTATTAAAAATTCAATATAATTCTTTGCTGCTAATTTATTAGAAAAGTCACAACATAAATCCATAATTACACTATCCACATTATGTTCTGTTAACGCAAACTTTGAATTGAATAATTCTTTACGAATTTCCACCCATTCATCATTGTCAATCCTTTGATTTGTCTGTAGTAAATGATTAATCATCAAGTTTTCCTGCTGTTTTAAATAAAAAGGTTTTGTACTTTTTACCGAATATGTTCGTTCCGTAGAAAAAAATCGAATAAATTTCAAATTAACCATTCGTAATTTAAACAAAGACATCCTGGAATGATAATCTTATTTTATATTATTAATAATCAATATTTTATTTCGTTATAAAATGTAGAAATTCAGAGGTCATTAACACATGAATTCTAACCTCAAAATAATATTTATTCTCAATTGCACAGATTATGTGATATTTTATTTATATACATAATTATTATTCCAAGAACCTTCAATATTTAATGTTGTATATTTTCAATAAATAAAAATTGTCAGATAAACTTTAATTTATCGATATTTATTACTCTATTTATTTCCCCGACAAAAACAACACTATTCTCAGCACTCGACAGTAATGTACAATTCTACAGATTTAATTTTTTTATTTTACGCACGTGTGTATATAAAAGGGACGTATATAATAGCTCAAAAGCCCCGTGTGTAAATTATATTCATTTTACATATTACATACAAAAATATTTCATCTATCATAAATAAATATATGTATATTTATGCGTAAAGAGATCAGAGATTACTGTTACTGTTTTCCATTTTTTTTTTTTTTTTTTTTCATATTTTGCAACTGATAAATGGAGAATTCTTATTATTATATATGCCATGTACATGTACGTATGTACATATAATTTTATATTTCATCTCATCCAGTTCTATATATGTGATGTATTGAAATGAGTCTGCAAAGATCTCAAGTATTGATATTCAACTCGAGTTATAAAATAAAACTATATTATATGCATGAATTATTAATCAGTCAATTGCTGCAAGCCAGACATTGTGCTTCAATGTTTATACGTATATTCAATATTTAATATTTGTTTAGCAAGGAATAGTTTGTGTTATATACAATAGATATGAGGGTGTAGGTATAAACTTTGGATAATTAATTGCCAAAATATATGTTGAGAAATGAAAATATGAGAATCGATAAAATAAAGTTGAACTCAAATAATTATGAATAAACATCTGTTGGTTGGAGTATTGATCTTTATAAAGCTTGTAGGATTTTTATAATTATTCATTTTTTCTATTTGAAATATTATACAGTTTAAAGGTAAATGGAAAAAAATTTTTTTTGGCGGGGAATTTTGAAATTAATTTCTAAATTATATATTCTGAATATATTTAAAATGTTTTTTTCTTTTATTTTAGGTGGGCGAATTTGTGCATAATGGAAAACTATACTTCTGACTCCAGCGACTCGGATTCTAGTAGTTCAAAAACATTGGACTTATCATATTTAATGTTGGACACTGAACTTTTAGATCAACATTTGAGTGAAGCAACAAAAGATGTTGAACAAATTGAAACACTATTACTTCATCAAAATCGTATTGGCACAATTCCATCAATAATTATGCGATTTAATAATTTACAAACATTGGACATATCCAATTGTAATTTGACACAATTGCCCGATTATATTGGCAAGTGTCCACTAACATGTCTTGTTGCTAAACAAAATTATTTAACTAATGAATCATTGCCCAAAACATTTGGTACCATGATGGGTTTGCGTGAATTAAATTTAAGTGGCAATAGATTGGAAGAATTTCCCAGTCAAATTCTATCATTGAGCGCATTGAAATATTTATATTTAGGTGGCAATACAATTAAAGAAATTAAAAAAGAGATATGGAAAATGGAAAAATTACAAGTTCTGTCAATGGGTGGAAATAGATTGACCGAAGTACCATCAACAGTTGGAAGATTGATATCTCTACAGGCATTGATACTTTGTGATAATATGTTGGAGAATCTGCCACGATCAATTGCCAATTTAAAAAATCTCAAATCATTATTACTCCATAAAAATAGATTGAAAACATTACCAACAGAAATAATTAATTTAAGAGGCCTAACTGAAGTAAGTATAAACAATAAATATATTATTATTTTCTAATAAAATATATATGTATTAATTTAATTTATATTTGCAGCTTTCACTCAGAGATAATCCTTTGGTTGTGCGATTTGTATCAGACATGACTCACAATCCACCAACATTACTAGAAGTAACTGCTCGAATTATCAAAACGAGTAGTATAAATTATGATAATGTAAATCTACCGAAAACTTTGATAGATTATCTTAATAGTGGTCATCATTGCGTCAATCCAAAATGTCAAGGTTAATATATACGACACGACATTATGATATATTTTTATAATTTTAATAAAAATTATCATAGTTAATGCCATAACTTGTGTTTTATAATTTATTTTTTTCAGGTGTTTTCTTTGATAATAGAGTGGAACACGTCAAATTTGTTGATTTTTGTGGTAAATATCGTTTGCCTTTACTCCAATATTTATGTAGCAGTAAATGTATTGATCCTCGTGACGATGAGGAAGAGATTGTCAGTGGTGCAATGATCAGAAAAGTTCTTCTTGGTTAATAACATTTAATAATTTCATTATTAAATTTGTGATTTATTGTCTAAATCATCATCATCATACATATAAATAATTCAATAATTATCAGCATATACTATAGCATAATAATTTTTTTTATTAAACTTTTTTTACTTTATTGTGAATAATATATATCTGTATTTGGCTATTTGGATAAATTATAGCCAATGATAATTATTGATATGTAACCTGAAAAATATTTATAATAAATTTGAATGTTTAATTGTTAAATATTAACTATAATATCAGATTATTAAAAGAGTGAATATATAAATTCCTAAAAAATTATATACGAAAATGCGTACGATAAAGTAATTGAAAGTTCGCGCGCATTAGAAAAAGATGGCCGCGGGGTTTATTTTGAAATATGGCGGAGAATGTTCCACTTCCGGTTCACCGCTCTGCGTTTCTGACGTGTCAAATGCACACACAAAAATATACACATATTGACTAATATACAGACAATACACATGTTCACCGTGAAACAGCTGTAACTTTGCTGCCACGATATATCATAATTTATATAAAGTTTAAAATTTTATTAATATTCTAAGTATGTTGGATTTATTTACGATATTTAGTAAAGGAGGCATTGTTCTCTGGTGCTTCCAAAGTACCTCACAAATATTTACATCGAGTGTAAATGCACTTATTAGAAGTGTAATATTACAGGTAAGAAATTGTTTCATCTCTTTTTATTTTATTATAAAATAAATGTAAGGAATCTTATTTATTTTTAGATTATTCATTTGTTTCCATTATCATATGAACAATTTAGAAAATGATTTTATATTTTCTTGAGGTTTCAATGTTATTTAGAACTAATAAAAATATTGCTTGTCACTGTTTGCATTATTAATTAGATTAAGATGCATTATGGTAATAATAATTTTTTTTTTTTTTATCAATTACAGGAACGCACTGGTACAAATATATTTGAGCATGAATCTTTGCGTCTGCAGTACAAATTGGACAATGAATTTGAATTAATTTTTGTTGTGGCGTATCAAAAGATATTACAATTGTCTTATGTAGATAAATTTTTAGACGATATTCATTTAGAATTTCGTGATAAATTCAAAAATCAATTGAATCAAACACAATTGTTTTCTAATTATAATTTCGAAGATGATTTTAAAATAATATTGACGAGTGCAGAGCAATGGGGGAAACAACAAGCCAAATTGCCAAAACAAATGCGTACATTTGATGAGAGTTTAAAATCGAAAAAAACTGTATCAAGTATGATAGAAAGAAAAGATGAGAAAGATAATAAGAAACAACAACAGCAGGGCAAAAAGAAGAAAAATTCATCACCAATGGATGATGTTGAATTGAGAATTCAGGAAAATATAAAAGAAAAAGAAAATAATATTGTAAATAATCAGGATGAAATTGAAACGGATTCATTGATATTGAATCGAATGAAACTTGCTCAACGGTTTAATAATCCGAAGAAAAAAATTGAAAAACAAAAGAGTCCAAAAAGTCCCAAAGAAGAAAAAGCTGGTAAAAAACCACGTGTATGGGAATTAGGTGGAACAAATAAAGATTTACCAAATCTAGAACGTACAAGAGACAAACCATCAGAAAATGATGATCATGTGCAAGCAGATATTGCGTTAATCGGTAAAATGAAAGGGGAAATACGTGATTTAGAGGTAGACAGTGATTCTGAGAGTGAAAATGAAGAAATAAATATTATAAAAACAAAATCGAACAATCAAAAATCATCAGGTGGCATGTTTTCCGTATTAAAAGGTCTTGTTGGAAATAAATCATTGAAGCAAGAAGATTTAATACCAATTTTGGAGAAAATGAAAGACCATTTAATATCAAAAAATGTTGCTGCTGATATAGCAATTAATTTATGTGATTCTGTACGAACAAAACTTGAGGGAAAAATTGTTGGTACATTTGAAACTGTTTCGAGCACTGTTAAGACAGCATTAACTGATGCATTAGTACAAATATTGTCTCCCAAACGTCGGGTTGACATACTTCGAGATGCTTTTGAAGCTAAAAAAAATGGTAAACCATATGTAATGTCATTCTGTGGTGTAAATGGCGTTGGTAAATCAACGAATTTAGCTAAAATATGTTTTTGGTTGATTGAAAATAATTTTCGCGTTCTTATTGCCGCGTGCGATACATTCCGGTGAGTTGCCTAGTATATCTTATTATCCACACATAATATCAATAAACAATTATTAAAAATTAATAAACTGATAAATTAATTTTAATTATAGAGCTGGTGCAGTTGAACAATTACGAACACATATGCGTCATTTAAATGCATTACATCCGCCAGAGAAACATGGAAATCACACAATGGTTGAACTTTATGAGAAAGGTTATGGCAAAGATGCAGCTGGCATTGCAATGGAGGCAATTCGTTATGCGAGGGATTCCAAAATTGATATTGTATTAATTGATACAGCTGGCAGAATGCAAGACAATGAACCATTGATGCGTGCTCTAACAAAATTAATTCGAGTTAATGAGCCGGATCTTGTGTTGTTTGTTGGCGAGGCACTCGTTGGTAATGAAGCTGTTGATCAATTAGTAAAATTTAATCGTGCACTTGAAGACTACAGTAATTCATCAAATCCTCGTATTATTGATGGAATTGTTCTTACTAAATTTGATACAATCGACGACAAGGTTAATAAATTTAACTTAACTAAATTAATTAATTTTAATTGAAATATTTTATTTTTTATATTCTCATTATTTAATTTCAGGTTGGCGCGGCCATTTCTATGACTTATATTACTGGTCAACCGATTGTGTTTGTTGGTACTGGTCAAACTTACACAGATTTAAAAACGTTAAACGCCAAGGCAGTTGTTCATGCATTGATGAAATGAAATGTTTTTCAAATTTTATAACTAAAAATGGTAATAATTGATTACACATGAATAATCGATTATTTTAATGTGCATATTTATACAAGAATGAATACGTAATATTGTTATTTAAAAATGTTTTAAATATTAAAATTTAAACATGAAATTTTAGCAAAAAAAAAAAAAAAATTTCTCCATTACTTTCAATTAAAAATTAAATGTGACTCATTGACATTTGTTCTGTCACTCTGGTCGTAATGGTTTCCCTTTTTTTCACTGGAACATCATGCTCTACATCGTCATCAAGCTCCCAATGAAATGCATCGTCGAATCTTTCCACTTCGGAAACCGTGCCACATATATCCATTCGTAAAAGCATTCCTTGAAGAAAAAAAAAAAATCCATAACAAATTCTCCCAATGAAAAGAAGAACATAAGTTTATAAATTTGAATTTTACCAGTAATTACACCAAAAACTAAAGCATTAACCAGTGTTACGACTAATGCAAGTAATTGATATGCAGCTTGTTGTCCTGCAGTTCTATCAAGTCCAGCATCAATGCCTAAATTGTCTCTCAACTCTGCAAGTTTATCACCAGCACTCGGAGTTCTGGCTGGAAAGATCTATAAATAATTCATACTTGCAGTATTAATCAATATAAATAAAATACTAGTATAATTTAATATACTTGATAAATTGAATCATTATAGGTTTCCTCAGATGCTATTCCAGCCATTAATGCACCAAAAATTCCAGCCATAATTCCAGGCATACCATGTAAATTATGAACACCACATGTATCATGGATTTTTAAACGTTTTTGAATTATTGGCTACAAAAATAAAAATTTAATAAAAATATATTGAGCAGTTATTAAAATTTTATATCGTTAATTAATTTTTACCGTGAGATATTTATATCCTAGAACGCTCAAGCATCCTGCCAAGGAACCAATAACCAATGCTCCTACTGGCTCACACATCATTCCTGCGGTTATTGAATATGTTTATTTAAAATGCAATTATTAAACATTTAAATTTATACACATGTATACAGATGATAACATACCAACTTATTTTGATATATATATATATATATGTATACTTACCGGCTGCTGTACCAATAGCAACTCCACCAGCAAGTGTTGAATTTTGTACGTGAACCATATTAAATTTGTTTTCATTTGAAACCAATGCCGAAATCGCAAACGACATAACACAACTTGCTGCAATTGCCAACAATGTATTTATAATTGCACGTTGTTGATCATCACCCTGAAGAGGTGCACTATTGAAGGACGGCCAAAAAACCCAAAGAAATACTGTGCCTATAAAAAAAAGAAATTAAATTATAACAATCATGATTTTGTTTAAAATATATATTTAGAAGATGATTAAAAAATATTTTACCAATCATGGCAAATATATCAGACTGGTATGTTGATCCCTCTTGATGATGCTCTTTTGGTCTGTATTTCATTCCAAATGCAAAACTCACTGCTAAACCAAAGTAAGCACCAAAAATATGAACGTACATACTGCCACCAGCATCGACAGCCTAAATAAATGAATAAACAAATGAAATATAATAAATATTATATGTATAATTAATTTTTTTTAGATAGAAAAAAAAACTCTATGAATAATATTAACATTACCATGAAACAATGTTCGCCAATGTATTTATTGATTGTAAATATTGCGAGTTCAATGATCCCCATCAAAATGAGCTGCATGTAAGTGGTTTTACCAAGAACTGCACCCATGGAAATAAGTGGCGCAGCCACCGCAACATCAGCATTCAAAAGTCTATGAAAATTTATTGTATATTTTATAAATAACTAAGTATTTATATTTATTTTTTCTTCTCTTTATTTTTAGCATTATCAAAATTTACTGACGATGTTAAAGAGAGCGGAACTTTTCCATTTTTCCCAACATTAGAAACACCATCAAAGAGCAAAGCCACTTGAACCAACATTGCGCCAACTAAAAACGTAAGTCCAACTGCACTTTGTCCATAGCGTTTTAAAAATGTCATGAGAAAACCAAATCCAATCCATATCATTACATGAACATCTTGGTACACTAAATACAGTAAAATTCAATAAAAATATATGAATAATAAATATATTAATAAATATTGTATAATTTAATTTATCACACTACATTCATCTCTGTCCATTTATAAATTTATTAAATTTTATTACAGGGGCAAACAAAAAAATTCAAGTGCGAAATGCTGGTGATGGACGACCGTCAACTCACCTGAATAATTGAGTGGCAATGAAGTGGCCTTTCCATTCAAGTGCGCAGAGAAGCTATTTTCACTGCGGGCGGCATTTGCCTCTGGTGCATAATCAAATGTCGCCAAAAAGCCACAAAATAAAAAGCCCTGGAGAAAGCAAAGGGCAATACCGAGAGCAAAACCGGTTGTCATGTCATATATATTTTTATACACGCAATCCGAACCCAAGTTAAACCAATTTTAAACTCAAACGTATATTCTTGACAATGACGAACAATGTGTATTTCTCTTTACACTTATTCTTTTATTCTGGATATGTGAATGGCTTTGTAACCACTTATGACCTCAAAACTCTCAACATTAACAGCGTTTCAATGTTTGAAATTTGCATTGATTTTCATATCTCATTCAACAATCGCTCTTATAGTCAAATAAAAAATATTTAAAGTGTATACGCATATTTTTGTTCAGCATTTGCAATCATTTATATCGTTCATGGGTATATAACAATGCAAAAGTAACAACAACTTACTTGGATAAATACTTGATTCATTGAATCCCAAATTATCCAACTTTGTAGATTCCAATTTGTCCTTCAATGGTACCTTTGGCGCAGCTTGAGGTCCATAATTCGTAAATAAGCCCATCAGCACCATCAAAATAATCTCGATGAAGATAAGAATCAACACCTGGCGCTTTTTTGACCATTCCATTGTCTACAGAAAATTTTTCAAACGTATATAAATGTTTGATTAATGAACTCGAATTTTCTGTGAAGAAAAACGCTCTTTCTTTACCTTAGACGTAATTTATATATCCTAAATTATCTCTGACAACACCAATGTGCAGCACGTTTATACTTTATACGTCAACACTGCTCGATCTTGTCCCTTATTTCTCTATGTATAAATCACCCAAGCGGATATACGCGATTCGACTTTAATACCAATGCTTCCGATGCTATTATGTATATGACACACACGATCAAGCTCTGTTGTCCCTCACAGATGATGATGATGATGATGCAGTGCACTGTCCGCACGTTATGTTATGTGTACATAACTATTTATCCCTATCAACTAATTTGTCCTTGCGCTAAATAAAATACTTTTTTTTTTTTTTTATTTCAGTCATACTATACACGAGATGTTTGTAATAATGCTTGTGTAAATAATGTTCACTTGGATGAAGAAACTACAAGACTAAATTGATGGAAGACAGATATAGTGTATTCTGTATTCTCTTTTCAAATTTATTGATTATGTATCGTGGTCATGGCCTTGTGACATTGTTTTTTTATTTATATATTATAAATAGTGGACCCATGATTTTGTTTTGTGACTGACACGCGAACCATATACTTATCTTATCACATCAATAATATAGATAATTCAATTGATCAAATTACTGGTATTAAGCAGTGATTTTCAAACGAATAATAAATACATTTGGTTATAAAATGTACATATATACTGTCAAGAACAAAATTTAGTTGGCTATATATAGGAAATTTTTATCAAGACATTTGTAAGTAATTAAGGCATATGGACGTGCTTATGGTTGGAATTTATGTGTGCCGTTCATTCTTAACACTATCATATAAGATCTATTTACAGACATTAAAAATAATAAAACAGAAACTAAAAAATTGAATATAAAAAAAAAAACCTTATTTTTTATCTTTATAATTTATTGATGTTGGATTGTTATAAAAACATTATATATTACGTCTTAAATTTAATTATGTTTTGTGTTTTACTGATGGTATTATTATTATCTAGAGAGAGAGAGAGAGAGAGAGAGAGAGAGAGAAAGAGAGAGCGCTAAATCATTTTAGAGACTCGGTCGATCAGTCATGAAATACTTCAGTTGTGCTAAATGCAGAATTCACAATCAATATTAATTAATGCCGTCGCCTCTTCTTATAGTTTTCATTTACACTCTATCACTCATACATTACACATTGATTTTATCATTAATAAATAATTATCAAATGTAAAAAAATCTAATGAAAAAGAAAAAATAATCTTAATCAAATGAATGTTATACACTAACGACCACTAATTATACATAAATAAGAATGACAGCTAAAGCAATTGTTAAAAAAAAAAAAAAATATTGTTTGCAAATAGTCATTACAATATTGAATAAAGATATTCCATATTGTTGCTATTACTCCAATATTATTTAAATAAAAAATTATCTAATGTGTACGATTCTACTATACATAATATATGAATATTACATGTACGATTGGGCGTTGCTTATAAATATTTCAGAGTATTACGGATAAATGTACTGGACGAATATTGAAACATACACACAATAAGTTGAATATTCAATAATAATAGATGTGTGTTCATTGTGTGAGTAGTTTTTTTTTTTTTTTTTTCATGTTTTCTTTTTATTTTTTGGCACTAGCTGTGCAGAGTGATTGATGCACGCGACAATGAAATGAATCCATGTACCCTGTATGTGTTTTTTTTTTATACATAACATATATAGATTCCATGGTATGAGATGAAAAAAAATATTGTAGTCATAATTTATTACACGAATAGTGACAATGCAACAAGAATGAGACATTGACCTATCGTAGCTGCATGTTTTACTTGAGCAAATGCTGTCGATGCGACAGCTGCATTTTCCCGACGACTTGAGGGCTGCTCTGATACCATTGGATCATCCATTGATTGTTCTGGACAAGGTAACTCCTCCAATTTCAACTCAAAAAAGTGTTTTATATAACCCATACGTTCATTAACCAACTGAGGCTGAAATAAACAAATAAATAATTCAAATGAGTTAATTCATCTATATATTTTTTAATTAATATATAAATAATATATAATTATATTCTGAAACATACCTTTCCCGTTTCATACTTGACTGTTTGGTCAGAATAATCCTCATAATGTTCATCATATTCACCCTCTTCTTCCTCATCTTTTCCATTTTCAACTTTGGAATAATCTGTTCCCATGTTATTGGCTGTCGTGTGCTCTTGTTGTTTCTCCCCAGGTTTATTCACGTCGACACTCGCCCCTGTAAAATTATCCATCAATTATTTCAACATTTAATCACACAAACACATGTATAAAGACAATATATATACATGATACCATAAATACAACGTGTACAATTGACAAACGCACACTTTAGCTTACCGTTATTTCCCACAACATTTCCATTAGCACTATCAATACCAGCTTCGGCATTATTAATTGTTTTATTGTGGCCTTCCAAGAAACATGTGAGCATATCAAGTGAGTCTTTCAATTGTTGATTCACTGTTTCAGTTCTCAAACCCTTAATCCAAACCAATTTACAGTCGCAGATAAATTTGTTATCTAAAAATAAAAAAAAACGAAAATGATAAAATAAAAATAGAGAATGAATTAAAAAAAATACTGGGGTTCTCATTCATTAAATGATAGAAATGGAATAAAAAAAAAATGTCTGGAATAATTAACAATCGCGCAAACGAATATTGTATTTATTATATAAATATATTTATGTGCTGTACGTATCTATGTGTGGATCTATACTATACATATATATAAATGATGCTTTGCGCCCTATTGTGGCTTGGGTATTTCCTGAGCGAGCCTTTACCCCATGTATAATACTGCCCCTGAGGCGCTTGGGAATTTATATATAGCGAGTGGCAGTAGGAGCTATACGTCGACGCACCAAAGCTTGTCGAGGGTTGTGAGGCCAAAGAGGAAAAGATGCGAAGAAAAAAAAGATGTATACATGTATATACAAACGTCCCGACTAGTGAGCCGCAAAAGAGGAAGAGAGAAATCATTCTTCTCCGATCTCATTCTTTGAGTACAGGTAAACGGCAACAGCGATCGGTCATTGTAATATTGAAGGGAAAAAAAAAATGGTCCAAAGAATTATACTTTTTTTTTCTTTCTTTCATTCTTTCTTATATATACTCATATCAGGCATCATCGAACATACCAGAATTCGTTATAATCCTGCGAAGAAAAGATAAAAAAAAAAAAAAAAGCAAACGTGAAGGAATGAAATAAAATAAATTGGAAGAAGCGGAAAAAGATGAAACAATCTGGTTGACTATTTAAGTAATAAGAAAAATAAAAATTTTATACATACAACGCCCTTGGCGACATGCGAAGTAGCTTGTGCGTAAGGATGGGGGGTTGCGAAAAAAGCGAAAAAAAAAAAATATATATAGACAGTGCATGAAGCTAAAGCAGACAGGAAGGGGTGTTGCCGGCAGGGAAGCAGACTACTACCACGCCCCCGACCCTGAAATTTCATCCCCTAAATGATTAAAACCTAATATAGGGGCACGCCTACTGCGCGATGGAGCTTGGGCTTCAAGTTCACCCTCTCATATTTATCAATCTCGCACTCACTCACTCAGGTTCTCTACAGCGATGTACATCTGTATTGCAAAAACAAATTTCGCATTCTATCAAAATTATATCCTGCAATTCAATATAGCATTAAATTCCCACCACTAATTCCCTCAACTTTCTCACAAGCATCCAATAATATATGAATTAAATAAAAATCAGTAGATATAATTTTAATTAGACATTATCAACGTGTGAAAAATATAAAATGAAATAAATATAATATATAATATATTCACTTGCATGTACATATATCATATGACTGTACTAAAATATTTTGATTTACCAGCCATTAATGGTTGATATAGTGAGTATTACAATAGGCAGAAGATTCTATTGGGTGTGCAGTTTTTTTTAGGGCGTTGAAGTTGAGTGTGTACTCGTGCGTAGGGAGATGATCAAACTGCAGGGTTAAATGAAAGTGAATAAGAAAAAATAAAATGAACAAGACAAAAAAAAAAGTGAATGAGAAAAAATAGAAAGGGTTATGTATATACAATATATACATATATATGGTGAATTCGATCTCCCCTTTGGCGAATGCAAAATCAACGGGTTATTGTTCTCTCTTTCACTCTCCTCACTCGATTTAGTATTATACATGTATATTATATGGCATGGGGCCCGTGCGCGCACGTTTGGGGACCGGTTTGTGTGTACTGATGATAGGTCTTGCATCTAGAGGCCATGAATAAAAACATATGTAAGTAAGAATAAACATGGGATTGGGTTTGATACACCCAAGGATGTGTCGAGGGTGCGGGGAAAAAAAATAAAAATAAAAATAAAATGGGGAATAAAATATAAAATGAAAACTCACCATCGAGATATAAATAACTGAAATTGGCATATAAATTTGTAACAATCGGCTTAATGTTGTCAAATGTCATAGTTGAAAGTGAATTGTTCCTCAAATCGAGAAAATTGATGGCAGGGGCACCAGTAAAAACATCTGCCTCAAGTTTAACAAGCTTGTTGTCAGACAAACTGAGTTTACGTAGTTTTCCCATTCCAGCAAATGCATTTACCGATATGTATTCAATCATATTTTGATCAATATCCAATTCATTTAATTCAGTCATTTCAATAAATGTACGATCGCCAATTAATGATATACGATTTGAACGTAATATCAAACGTGTTAATGATTTTAAACCAATAAAACTGTCCGTTGTTATCACGGCTATTTTATTATCCCTTAATTCAAGCTCTTGAAGTGATGTTAAATGCTTGAACGCTCGATCGTGAAGTAACGTAATATTGTTACGGTTTATAAAGAGCTTCTTTAGTACCGGAAGATTAACAAAGACCTCTCTGAAAGAAAAAATTTATTGAAGCATTAACACATATACAACACGTATAAAGTCTCCGCTATATTGCGTCAGATTTAGTATAGTTTTTTTTTTTTATTCAACAATTTATTTTCTTTTTTCCGGGTTCACGTCACTCAAGCGTGTGTAATCAACTTCTACACATCCTTCCGCATATATATATGTACATATTTATTTATACATTGTATATCTTACCTATTGATTTCAATAATGCGATTGTCATCAAGATTGATAAATGAAAGTTTGCTCATGTTGATAAATGCGTTTTTTCGTAAATGCGTTATTGCACATTTGCCAATATTTATTTCATGAGCATTTGAGATATTGGAAAAGCCTTTCTCTGGTATTTCATCAAAATTTGCATATTCCATATGGATATTACGTAAATTTGATAATAAACGTAATGTTTTGCTTGGCACATAATTAATATGGACACCATCACGTACTTTTAATTCTAATCGTTCAATAGACATTTGTGAAGTTATAAAATGACTCCACATCGCATCATCGGCATTAACTGTATTTAAAATAATACAATGAACATCTGTAGCTTCATGTAATCCATTATGATCGCAATAGCAATAAATTGGTGCTTCTCTTTGTTGAAGATCGCAAATATTTGCTTGAATTATTTTTTTCATTCCCTTTTTATGTCTCGTTGATGTTATTGATGTTGTATCACTCATTTGCACCGAAGTTTCACCAAACGGCAATGATAAACAGCCATAATAAATAATTAATTGTAGCGCAACAATTAACCTCACTAATTTCATCATATTTATTCCTCCTTTATTTCACTGACCTGCAACAAAAAATAATTAAACATTTTTAATTTCGCATGTATTATTTATATATATTCTTTATTTTATTTTTCTCATTCTCAATCTTCACATGAAAGAATAACGAAAAAAAGTGTGATAAAAATAACACAATGTGTTTCTATAAAACTAAAGTAAATAAATACATAACATGAACAAAAAAAAAGTGTCTAAAGGCCAATGATTCGCTTTGAAAAATTATATTCATCAAAGTGAAAATTATATTGCAGGATTTTATGTCGCACAGACATTTATCATTCTATACAGTGATAAAATAAAACATTCATACGATATTATTCCGAGAGCGTTTAAATATGTACAGAGAATCAATGTCTATGCATAATTAATATCCTCATATACCTTCGTCTCATATATATGTCTACATCATATATGATATGAATGCGCGCATGGAAATAAAAGTCCTTGCTCTTCCTATCCACATATTTCATCGAATGAATATTTATATATAAACTTATATATGCGTACACATGTCTAGGTGAATTATATTATATATATGTGCATATGAGTTATAAATGTAATTCACTATATTTGTAATTCCTCTTTTTTCTTTTTTTTTCACATGAACAACGTCGTTACCAATGAACTGCTTGCCCTAAATGCATTTATAACCTCCTCTTCTGCAATATAACTACCGACTCGTTTCTCATATATATACAATATATGTATACCCGTCGATTCGTCATCCCGCATTATCCGTTTGACTAGAAATGCATTCGAACAAAAATAATTCAAATGGCCCGCACGAGCTCAGTAGCACATATCACAAGAGTATAAAATAGACGAGGAGAAAAAAGAAAAAAGAAACAGAAAGAAAAATTTTGCCTCCCCTATTATTACTTCGTTGACTCTTCCCACGATGTTATATATATATACTCTATCGCTCTTCCTTTCTCTATATACATTTATGTTCCTTCATTCTCCGTTATCCATGTCTTTGATTCGAAATCAAAAGCCGCTCTTGGACAATTGGCCCTTTTGCCCTATGTTCTTCGCATCAACTGTCCCATTAGTTTGTAATCCTTCTCAGTTAATTTCTAGTCTTTGTTACATGTATTAATTTCTTTTCTTCTTTTATATATTTATCAAGAATTGAATTAATCTAAAATATATTTATATAATTGTGTTATTTATTTTATTTTTTCTTCTATATATTTGATATCAAGAAACGATGTGAATTTTATCAGACTTTTTTTTTTTTTTTAACAATGTCCATTGGGTCACTCAGTGGGCTTATTCGATCATCTCTCAACGGGGTGCTCGACAAAAACCATTGTTGCTTCAACACAGCTGTCGAAATGAGCATGTATATAAAGCGTTGATGTGCAGCGCCAGTAGTTTCAGTGTATATGAATATAAATATATATAAAAAAAAATAAATAAAAGTGCAAGAGGGGCGCCATCCGTCCATAATATATTCCCTCAATAGTACTTGAAGTAAATTGAATTAAAAAAAAATTTCTTTTTTTATCTACCTATCCAAAAATCATTGAACATTATAATATTAAATGGATGATTAATTGTATAGTAAAAAGCTTATTTTTTCATATGTTAATTAAATTGGCTAAAAATTTTTTCTACAAACTTTGCGCTTTAATATTTATATATATATGTATTTAACTATTGGAATTTTATTTTCTTTTATTTTCTCAACCTTCATGCTATGTTTATAAATATAAAGATGCGCATATAATAGTTTTGCAAATGTAAGAAGAAGACGTGACAAGACGGTAAATATTCGGAGGATAATTGAAAAAATGCAGGTGCAAATCGGTCAGGTAGTCCCGGACCAATGGACCAATATGAATAACTGCGCATATAAATGTATATATATATTTGTACCGGTCTTATGCCTGAACTTTTTCAGGTAGTTTCGTACCTGCGCGGTATTTCTTACAATCCCTTTGCGTCCCTTCTTAGCCATCGCATTTTTTTTTTTTTACATCGGTATATATCTCAAAATGTTATTTATGAGCATCATAAATATATTTTTTATTTTTCCTTCATTATTTTTTGTCAATGAAGAAATTAATATATAAATATTGAAGTGTATATTTATTCCTTTGTGACAATTACACTTGATATTTAATCTGTAAATTAATTATTTCTATATAAAGATTTAATTTATATACAAAACATGACTTACCGAAATATATTTTTCTATACTTAATTATATAATTTATGGTAATAGTTAATAAAAAATAGAAATAAATAAAAAAATTGTGTCACAATTAAACTTTGGCACAGTTTATAAATAATTAAATTCACACACGCTCACAGTATCGCATTTAATAAATTATTTATGTTATGTTTTAATATTTAATGTATACTACTTGAAATGTTGCACGAAACTCGCGATGAGATGAAATCAGCTTCGCAAACCGTTAGATGCGTACCGCATGGCTTCCAAACCACAACTTGAACCTCAGCCCGCGCTTCCAAGTGATGCAGCCGACGGTTATTTTTTACTTTCTTTGTTTGCTTTCGACATTCTCTCTTCCACTGATACACCATATGAAAGATATATTTGTGTATAAAATTTATAATTGCATCGGGTGACCAGCAGATGTCAGGAGTTGTCGGATACATAAATTATCATCTGTCGGTAAAGAAGCATCTACATTAATATATATATTAAAAAATTTTTTAATTATAATTATAAATAAGATAAATGTTTCACGGCGGTTAAATACTAAAATATGATTTTATAAATCGTATTTAAAATTAATTAGTAATTAAAATGAAAATAATTATCGCCTGTTTCAGATATATTAATAATTTTTGAACGTTGAAACGGTTGGAATTCACTTTACTCTGCAGCTTCCTTATTTATCATTATTTTGTTCAAGCTTTGGGCATTTTTCATCATTAGAATTTTCCAATTTTCTCTTGAATCAATCACAATACATATTCCACACAAATATATTATTATTAATATTATAATAAATGAATTTTCCTTAATTTACAATCCATAAATTCAAATTGTACACGACTTTATCCAGCGCCATTTTCTCACAACATTCATGCAGTGCTGCCACCACTGGCAAATGATAAAAATTAAAGTTCACCAAGGGAGCCAAATGAGAAAGAAATGTGAACACACGCACACACCCACATACAATCGCATACACATAAAAGAATATGAACATTGACGTCACATTCGTGTATAATCGTAAACGTTCGAGTGGGCCGATCTCACCCGAACGGGTCAATGTCTGAGGTAGGCTTCGAAAAATCTCTGTGGCTAGAGTGTGTGTATATGTGTGGTGTGTTCTCTCGTAGTAGACAAGGATAAAGGCGTAAAAAGGACGTTGGAAATTATTTGTGTGTCTTTCACTGATGTGCAACAGCACAGACATAATTTATCTATAAATATTAAAACGTCATTTGAAATATTACGTACGTGTACATGCAGCATTTACTCAAAAACATAAAACATAAACTGTTGATTGGATACGATCAAACGAAAGAAATTGTTCGTGACGCCGCCCACACAACGTCGTTAAAGGCGAATGCTTGTGGCTTTCATCGCCCCCGCGGGAAAATGGTGTGTGCGCGGTGCCAATGTACCAATGCAATTTCCAATCTGTATTATCATTAAACATTAAAAATATGACGGTGTTGAATGAATTATAAATTTAAAATACGAGCTGCTTACTCTTGCCGCTCGATATTATATTATCAGTAGGAGGTGTCTCACAGGCAAGAGGCCACAGTGCAACACACAGTCCAGAAGTTGAAGTTGGATAAAAAATTAGAGAAAATAGAAAATTAAAAAAACGACGATACCAAACGAAATAGTGTTCGTCAATATAGCACAAGTAACAATAAGCAACGAGTGTAATGCTTTAAACCAGTGATAGAGATAAATAACTTGAAATAAGAAATAATAAAAAAAAAAAAAAAAAAAGGGAGTGTAAGTATAGGTGAGTGCGACGTAAGTTAAGTGAGAAATAAAAAAGAATATATAAAACCACACACTTATATATAAATTTTGTATTATATAGAAAAACTTGAATGTACATGGGTATAAATCATCATGATGATATGATATAATTAAATAAAACGGCAAGGGAAGTGCCGCGTTTTTGGAGTTGAAGGGGAAAAAAAAAATTAATTGGAAGATAGAGAAAAGAAAAAAAGTTGTAGAGAAAACTGGTATACCAACAGCAGTCATCTACAGTCCAATTGTCGAAGCTACATCATGAACATTCGTCCAGGAAGTGGCTACGTGCGCACTAGATCCTAGAGCTACGAAGAAATTTCTGAAACTGACAGAGAAGGACAATTGGTTAGCCAAGAAGAAAAGAAAGAGATCGTTGATTTTATATGTGTATGTGTGTGTGCTATATAATCGTCATTTGACCGTGCGCGGCGAGTGACTTATATCCCGTTCCAAAAACGTAGAGTTATCGTGCTCTTCTTTTTCATATACGCACATACATACATATATAACACATAGATAGATATATACGTATATATATATATATATATATACTGCACCACCGTGGCACCCTCTTCTTCTTCTTCGTGTTTCGTTTCTTGGCTTATTAGCAAGTGCTACTACGTGCCGTGGCTTTTTTGTCTCGTGTCGTTGTGTCAACGGAACAGCCAACAAATTTGCCAATACAAAGAATTAAAAACGACACAATATTAAACAAATAATTAACCATCAATATCCCAATTAATATTTTGTCCATGAACTGCATAATACTATTGATAAAATTATCATTAATAACTGTATAGATGATGACTTTATACAAGTCACAATAATCAACGGGATATAATTTATTATTGGTGTAAGATTCACCAGTATTGTATGTGGGATAAAAAAATAATGTTAATATATTGTTTCATGTGTTTATTGTGAAATTGTGACATTTTTTATTTTTCACATTGGATCATTTTATATGTGATCAAATGAGAGAATTTAATTAAACTGTTAGAATTTATAATTGTATATTCATATATAAAAAAAAAAGGAAAAAGAGATTATTACAACATTACCAACTGAGTTAGCCACGAGCTCGCGCACATTAAAAGCTTTATTATCCTATACGCGGTAATACAGCTACATATACTGAACGTGCGATGTGATATTGGTTGTCATTGATGTACGTGACGTTTATTATACATAAGAGAGAGCGAGAAGAAGAGGAAGGAGAAGAAGTTTGTCAAGGAAGAGAATTTTCACGTGCATTTTTGCTGATATTAAAACTGCGAATGTGAAATAATCAGAGCTGTTAGTGGAGCAGCCATTAAAGTTATACATTTATTTATATATTTATGCAATATATATTATAATAGTATACAAGTGAACGAGGTCATTATATTAGCAAAATTGGCTTGATTATATTTTTTTGAAGAGGAAGTTTGAAGTGGGAAAGGTGGAGAGGTGGTCAGAGATTCAGAATGAGCACCCGTCCAAGGACTACCTCTTTCGCCGAGGGCACTAAACCCCCTGCAAATCCGCCCCTGGGCGGCATGAAGATTAGCAGTGAGTAGTATACCATACGCCATTTTCTAACCTAACCTCTTCTATGAATTTTTTTTTTATTTTATTATTCTCCTTGGCTTTCGTTGAATGATTATCCCCTTTTTTTTTTTTGCTTTAATCATAGTTCATTCATATTAATCTTTGTCTTTTAAATATTGTCTTGCATTCACTTCCGTATTTTTTATTTTTCATTGTATTTTTTTTTTTTTTTAGCTTTCAGTTTGAATTATTTCACTGCTTATATGTTACTCGTTACATGCGTCATTGTGAGTGTGAAATTGAGTTGAGGAAATTAAATGTCATCACGTGTAAACTGGCTAAATTTAATTAAAGATACAGAGGAATATTGGATGAAGAAAAAAATGCATAAAAATTTTTAATAATAATGGAAATGAAATAATTTTGGCTTTTGGTACCCTATTAAAAAGTACAATTGCCATTTCGGCCCTGCTTTGCTGCTGCTCAAGCGTCAGTGGCACTCTCGGTTGCTCTTGCGACACTTTATAAATAAGTCTTTTATTTTTGCAAACACATTGATGCATTCATTGGCTCATGTGTTTTGTAGTTGTGTCAATAATATAACATCGATACATTAATGATTTCTCAAGCACAATTATTCATTTTATCTATTGGCAATAAATTCATTTGATATTATTCATATTTTATCTACATATAACGATTTATATATCATATGTAAATAACTATTGAACAAATATTTTCATTCTTAGAATTACCAATGTAATTTATCATTTGGTTTGTTTACGAGTTGAAAAATTGAAAAAGAACAAAAACAAAATTAATTAAAATTATGATAGATCCAATTTGAAATTATTCATTTCCATATTTTTTTAATAATAATTTATGGTTTTGTGGTAGTGATGTTGGTGGCAATAATAATGTGCTCGCGCCAGCGCAATCATCATCTTGATTTCACCTGGCGACTGAGCCAAGTAAAGACACCTTCATTAAAATTTATCTTCCATATAGTGATGATATTCCTTTTTTCTTATCATCACAAGACATATAATTATGCACAGCAAAAAAGATTAACTTAATATACGTCAAATTTAATATACAATAATAATTACAACAAGAAAAAAAGGCGGATTGAATTAATTGTTTAACTCGCAATCTTGTAGATTATTATCGATTCAACAGATTGGAAAAAGTAAAAAAAAAAAAAATATAAAAAAGGATGCTATGGGCTTGTTTGTCACATTTTATTGTTTTTTAATCACAATTGGTCACGCCACTGATGGTCAATTGGTGACAAAAAAAAACAACAAAATATTGTCGAACAATTTTATTAAGTACTTTTTTTTTCTCTTTTTATTTCTTTAATTAACTCATAAGATAATATACTTGTTGCGAAAAAATATGCATGTATATAATACTTATGTATTCATTATCGATGCAACAGAATTTTTTAATTAATTCAGTTTATTTTACGCTTGATAATTTCAAGTATAATTATAGATATCGTATGAATTGTGTAGAGAAATTTAATTGTCGTGCATCATTGAACTTGATAACATTTGGATGTGTGTTTGAAGGACGCAATGCGACATTGATGACGACAAAGATCACAACTTCCCGACAATCAATGCGTATACATATAGTGGCTTAACTCGAATGAACCACTCATCAACAATGCATTACATAGGTTTTTCATGTGCTTCAATAGTATAAACAAATAATCACGCGAATCCTTACATTTATTCACGTGTCAGATTATAAAATACTTCAACATATGTTTTTTTTTTTTCTTCATCCATCACCAATAATGGAAATAATAAAGAAAAAAATAAATTTATATATTAATCGTAAAAAGAAAAAAATACAAATGCCATGAAAAAAAATATTAAAAATTATTTATATCACAAATTAATTTATTGATCACATGGATGAATTTAAATTCACCGCCATAATGTTTACGATTTTTAATACGCGGGAAATTTCAAATATTCTATATAATAATATTCTACAAAGGTTTACATATATTACAAGATTGTACAAGAAAGTTAATACTTACAATATTTGTATGTGTATATAATAACTATAAAGTTACTTATGCATTTCAATACGCGCTGGCGCACAAGTCGCTTTCTGTTATCTTCTTGTATGCCGACTAAATATAGCGTGGAAACACATTCGATGAGTAAACGCGTAACGTTATTGAAGTGTTGAGTATTAGTGCATGTAGAGTATTTTTTTTTTTTATGTCGACAATTTATACATTATTTTATACCTTTATATAGATATAATAACTAGATATTTATGTATAGATTATTATTTATTTATTTATTTTTTGCATTGTAATCTTTCATTACTTAATGAACGATAACGGGATTTAATGAAGAATAAAATGTATGGGATGGATAAAGGACTTCTAGAAGTTAGGTGAGAGTAGATGAGCTCATGTGTATGTACAATGCGAATGTTAATCATCGTGTTAGTGTGATCACAGACACTATTATATTTATTATATACTTTCAATTTTCCTCAACATTGTATTGTTGTCGACAATGAATTATACACGCACATAACCACAAATGCCCTCGTGTATTACACAACGGAATTCTTGCTAATTCATGAAATGAATTAAAATTGTGTATTAATATATATATTTTCTTTTTTTTTTTTTTAATTTATGTATGCATTGGGGTATTAATATTTGCGTGACACAGCACAAGTTTAATGGAAAAATGAAAAGCTCGTGGTGATTGATAAAGTGACTTGTGAGAAGAAAAAAAAGGATTGTCGTATAGTTGGGCTAAAATATAAATTATTTTCTTTTGTACAAATATTTTTGGGAAATATCGTATTTGGTTTATGAAAATGACGTCGACGACAATTGTTGATTGGTCAAAACCCAGTCAAGATTGGAGATATCCAAGTATCGGTATTAATAATTCAAATAAAGAACAATTAGGTGAATTATCAGATGAAAATGTTCATGATAAAGTTTGTGATGATAATCGAAAAAAAATTGTTAAAACTTACAAAGGCATTTGTAATATATTTGCTAAATTTGCCATGACTAAATGTGAGTAATTGGAATTTAAGAATATGTTTCACACTTGCCATGACGTTTGTATTTTTCATGAGTAGTAGAAATATTTTTATTTTATTTTTTACATTTGTAATGCATAATTATAATCTCGACACTTTGAAAGCCTTGAATTTTTATTTTATATTTTTCTTCATTACCGTCAACTATGCTTTTCTCTTCTCTTTTCCTTTTCACTTTGCACTGTAGCAGCTCTGTGTGTTTTCGCTTTTTTCTATGGGTGGTGCAATGTACAATGCAGGCAAGGATGGCAGTAAGGTGACAACTGTTGTGGCGACACCGGGTGCTGGTCCAGATCATCCCCAGGAAGTCGCTTATACCGATACAAGAGTAATTGGAAATGGAAGTTTTGGCGTTGTATATCAAGCCAAATTGTGTGACAATGGCGAAATGGTAGCGATTAAAAAAGTACTACAGGACAAAAGGTTCAAGGTGAGTGTACAAATAATAAGAAAAAAAAAAAACAAATGATTCATCATAATGTTTAATTTTATCTTGAAATATGCAAAAAATAAAATAAATTACTATTTGTCATCTGTTTACGTCTTTATAATACATACACGTATATGAAAATTCTAAAATTATCTTTACTTGATATTTCAGAATAGAGAACTACAAATAATGCGACGACTGGAGCACTGTAATATTGTTAAACTCAAATATTTCTTCTATTCAAGCGGCGATAAGGTGAATATTATCATATTAATAGTTATTTCTTATTCTTCTTTTTACTTTTCTTTTTATTCTTTTTAAATTCAATTGTTATTATAATAATATCGCGATGACGGTGAAAGAAATATTTATTGAAAGTCAAATAAGAAATGCAAAAAAATAATATAAAGAAACAAATAATAATTGCATCACATGTGTGTACTAGATATTGAATGCATGCCACTATTTGTTGTTCCTCTATTATTTTGTAGAACATCTTAAATGCGACTAATCCAGTTTTTCATGTCTCCGTAAGTCACAGCGTACCCAGTAGTAACAGTTTGTTATCGAGTGATTTCCTATTTTAATAAAACTATTAGGCTAAACCACACGCTTCTTATCATGAGAGGCACAAAGCAATTAAAAAAAAAATAATGATAAAAAAAAAAAAGCAATAAGTAAGATAATTAGATTTGTTAATAATGAACGAAAGTCAAAGATAAATGTAGTGAGGCAGCAGCAGCTTATTTAGATTATTTTAATAGTTAATAGTACATTTTTTTGTGACAATTGTTTCGTGACAACTGAAAAAATACTTCGCGTTTTTCAATTACTTATGTTTATGTGTATATATACCCAGTTTTTATCATTGCATTTAATCGCGGCCGAATTTATTTTTTCTATTTTTCATTATCTCATTAAATTACATTGCGTGATACTCAGTGGTGATATAGTGTACATGTTAAAATAGTAGATTTCATCATCATCATCATCAGCGTACTAAATTTTCTGCAACTATTTATTTATCTTATCAAATATTTCGATATACTGTTAATTATACATTTGTTCCTTTTTTTTTTTTATTTTTTTTTTTCGGGGTTGGGGTTCATATCTCCTATTCCTTTTTTTTTCTTTCTTTTTTTTTATTCTTGTCTCTGTAGAAGGATGAAGTTTATCTCAATCTAGTGCTGGAATATATACCGGAAACAGTGTACAAAGTTGCGCGGCACTACAGCAAGAATAAGCAAACAATACCGATTAGTTTCATCAAGGTGAGAATTATTTTATATTGATATAGAAATTGAATCATCTAATTGATCCTGTCTTGTAATTTTTATTTTTTTTTCTTTCCCTGTTGTCTATCTAATAAATGAATCAATAATTGCAGCTTTATATGTATCAACTATTTCGTTCGTTGGCGTACATACACTCATTAGGAATATGTCACAGAGATATTAAACCACAAAATTTACTTCTTGATCCAGACACCGGTATATTGAAATTATGTGATTTTGGCTCAGCCAAACATTTAATTCGAGGTGAACCCAATGTGTCTTACATCTGTAGTCGCTATTATCGAGCACCAGAGCTTATTTTTGGTGCTATTGATTACACCACAAAAATTGGTAAGTGATGAAATAAATTAATAATTGAAATAATTTTTGGTATAAATGAGTCAATTTATTTAATACTATTTTATTACAGATGTGTGGAGTGCTGGATGTGTATTGGCTGAACTTTTGCTTGGTCAACCAATATTTCCAGGTGATAGTGGAGTGGATCAACTTGTTGAAATCATTAAGGTTCTTGGAACACCAACTAGAGATCAAATACGCGAAATGAATCCCAATTACACTGAATTTAAGTTCCCACAGATTAAGTCACATCCTTGGCAAAAGGTATTTTATATATTTTATTCATTCATTAATATTATAATGTGACTAAGTGTATTTATGAATAATTATTCAAGTTCGCGTTTCGACAGGCGTAAACAATTATTTACGGAGTCATTGAAAAAATTTTTTGAAAAATTATTGCGGCAACAAGATTAAAGAATATTTAGTATAATTCACACAACGAACGTGTATATTCTCGTGATTACAGTTCATGCTCCAACGAATGAGCGCTTCAAAGTGTACGACAAAGCATCAAAAAATTAGAGTAAGTGATTTTTCTCATGGAAAGGCCTGCTGCAAATTGCCGTCACGGATTTTCCCATCTGTCATTCATGTTTCAGTTTTTTTTTTTTTATTTTTGTCTCGTCGTATTTTACATTATTTTGTTCGTTTGCCCCTCGAGACCTCTGTTCAGCTCCCACTAACGACATAAATTTGAGTGCTGATAATGCATTCAATATCATTTGAAAGATATTTTTTACTTTACCATAAATATCTTTCACCATTTTTTGAAGTCAAGTTTGTTTACTTTACATTAAATATTCCCATTTTATCATTTCACAAGATTTCAATTGTTTTTATCACCCACAGATTTTTTTTTTCTTTTTTGAAAATGCATATACACATAGATTTGATGAATTATTTGCATTGTGTGAAATTACTATCCATACATACTGCAAAAATTTATTTTTTCCATGCCGCTGTTTCATCATTAGGCATTTAACAGTACTAAAATATAAAATTCCATCGTTTGCCAAACAAACAAAAGAATAAAAATGTATTATGAACAGGAAAATACGACACAAATGTTTTGCAGAGAAAAATCACTTACTCTAATAGTTACGTTAAGCTCATGATTTACATTGGAATGATTTCAACTTTTATAATTTTTTCAGCGTTAAATGTTCTTATTTATACATATATAAGACGAAAAATAATTTTGCTTTATTTCACATTTTAATGCGCCAATTTAAATGGAAAAGAAAAACCGAAAAAAAAAAGAAAAAAATAATAATTTACACAATTTTCACAATAATCTGAGTTTGATCCAGTCAATATCGGAAATAAATTGAATATTTATTGTAATACCATAAAGTTTATAATTGAAATAAAAATTTATTTTGTTTTTACAGGTGTTCCGACCGCGCACACCACCAGAAGCTATGGAACTTGTGGCGCGACTTTTAGAGTACACACCGCCATTGCGAATAACACCATTAGCAGCTTGTGCTCACCCATTTTTTAATGAATTACGTGAACAAGGAACATTATTACCAAATGGTCGAGAATTACCGCCACTATTTAATTTCACCGAGCAAGAGCTCCGAATTTCACCCACTCTTAATCCAATATTAATACCTAAATATATGCAAACGTCGGAAACGAGCACTGATAGCCAATCGGTAGAAGCGACGAGTACATCTGCTGGTGCCAGTGGTAATTCTAATGACAGTAATGTCAACACAACTTCACCATCTGCCACCCAAAATTCTGATCCTAATCAATCGACCATGGCCTAAAAAAAATAGGCCAAATACTTTATATTATTTCACATCATTTCCAAAACTCTCTTGAAAGAAAAAAATATTAAATCATTTTCTTTTCTATTTCAATGCACACACACATACCATTCATGAGTCCTGGTCATGGACTGAAAAAGAGAGAAAGAGAGAGAGGAAAGAAAAAAAAGAGAAATTTAAGAAATGAAAGGAAATAAAAATGAAAAATGAATTTAAAAATAATCTATTGACTCTGCAACATTAAGGATGTCCCGTTGTAAATTAAACTTAATTCAAATAACCGACCGTGACTGATGTCAAGTCACTTTGTGTATAATCGTAATGAAAAAAAAAATAAATAAATAAATAAAATAAACTAATAATAATGATAGATTAAAAAAAAAATGAATAAAATTAATGACACAGAGGAATTTTGAATCCCATATTATAAATAATCATTAATTTATGGGTGATGGCAATAGGATTCCTCGCAAAAATCATTTTTGAAAGAATAAAATAAAGTTGTAACTTGACATCGGGATTTGCATTCAGTCGACAAGTTGAATTCAGTGTACATATATGATAGGAAAAGAACTGGTACTTGAGATGAGGCCTCTTGAAAATACATGAAAAGGTTCACGCTAATAAACGTGATATATTTAACTTGGTTAAAAAAATGATTATGTGTAATGTAATTACCTGTGAATTTAGCGGACGTTCAAAGATCGCTTGCGTCGTCTTTTTATCGAGTTTAGCTTGAAAATAAATAATGAAACAATAAATTAAATAAATAAAAAACACAAAAACACATACATGGGGTGCCGGTAAACGTTAACAAAGAAAATTAAAACAGGGAGTGGCAGCATGATATCCGACGTATATCTCAATTAATATGCCAGTATACATGACAGACAAAAAAATACACACACTGTTGTATTCGGATTATTGAGACTACGTCCTGTTTAATTAACGTTCGAATCACTAATTGTTATAGTCGAGTGTATTAATTATTATTATTGTCATTATTTTTTAATTATTATTATTATTATTATTATTATTATCATAAATAGAATTATTTCTCCTTTGTAATAAATATGAGAATTAACCGATTACGATCGCTCAATAATCAGTCATTTTTAATGTTATTATTATTTTGCATGATCCACTTCACTGAATTTTTCCGTACAGTCTGATAATTTTGGATATTTTTTTTTTTTTTTTTTTTTTTTTTTACTGGAGGTTATGAATACAATTTTGAACTCCAAGATTTAAATCAACAAAACATTGTACAGCTAAAAAAATTATAGACTGCTCAATTGTTCACGGATCGGCAAGTGATTGTTTACAGTGGGTCTGACTTTAGTGGATGTAATTAATTGTTTATCGTTTTTTATGCTATTTTGGATCGAGTATGTGCGTGTATGTGTATAGGAAAAATCATTATGTAAGTGGGTGTACTGCATAAATTAGCGTGATAAACAGCATCATTAATATTAATTGTTATATTTAAATAATATCGAGAGAAAAAAATATCACGGCCAAAATAATATGTTTTTATTTTTCACGATATTTAATTATTCATGTTTTTTTTTTTTTGTTTTTAAACAAGTTGAATAAATTAATTTTAGAATTATGTCAGCAAGATAAGAAAGTGAAATATGAAGGAAATTGAGGGATTCTGTTTATTTCTTGTGCTTAATTTTTCTTCCTGATTGGACAAGAAAAGAAATTCATAAATTTGAGGGAATATACTGTAGTTATGGAATGAGTGTACATAATAATTTCCAATTGACTGTAATTTATATCTGCATGTAGGATTCATCATACACACACATCATTTTCGTAAACATATCATCATATTGCAACAGAGTGAGTGGTGAAAAAAAATGAAAGTGCAAATTAAAAAAAAAACTAGCTTTGCAACTCCACCTTTGGTAACAATTACCAGATAATACAAATACAAAATCATAATGGAATCATTGAAATAAGATAAAGTTTAGAAAGAAGTAAAAAAATATAAAAGTGATATCTAAGGATCCACAGTTGAATGTCAAGGAAAAATAAATGGATGTTCACATCATTGGAGTCCACAGAGTTTTTCATTATATCTTTTATTTATTTATTTATTTTATATTTTTTTTTTATTTCAATTCAATTTTTTTATGTCGAAAAAAATTTCTTATTTGTTTGAGAACATTGTGAGCAAATGGAGTCAACATGGAAAAATTGAAATATGTGATTATTATTGTCTTTTTTATTATATTGTAACTTGTAATACACTTGACTTATTTATTTTATTATCATTCATTTACATTCATGTATATATAATTATGTCTTACTGTCAACAGTGTTAATTAATACATAAAACTATTTGATAACCTCTGTGGGCTTTGAAACATAAATATATATATATATCTACTTATTTGTATTTGATTTATGAATATTTCATCATAATTCGAGATTAATTAATTTTGTTATTGAAAATAGTTTTCATCGAAATGGGAAAATGCATGTAAAAAATATACACACGACAAATTGTTAGTGTTGGCAAAAGATTAATGCTACAAAATGCTAATGAGAGGATGTTTTCCAAATAAAAAATGTTTTTCACTTGGTTTTTAATTAAGCATTAGATGCAGCCAATTAGATGAATATAATCTCGGACCAAATGTCCCAAAAAAATAAATAAATTTCTCTAATTGTTAAATTTTTGTCGTGATCAAGGCTAGCCAATAAATAATATGTCCCATTTGTCAAATATCATACACACAATCACATAATTAATTCAATAATTCTTTCGTTTTTTATTTCATTATTTGTTTTCATTTTTTATCTAATTGAAAATCCAATAATAGTATCCAATGATTCAATAGAAAACAAAAAAAAAAATATGATGGTGATGGTGATGATAGTAATAAATATGAATTATAAAAAACAACAATTAAATAAATGGTAAAAATAATAATTATTCCAATTAATTCAATATAATTGCAATATAAAAATATATTATGTGTTATGTATATTCAATTAAAATTCGAATTATCACGTCACAAAAATAGTAAATGTCAGCGATCCAATTCAACAAATTTAATTAATTATTTAATCAGTTAATGACCAGATTTTTCATATGAGTATAAACTAGTTGAATTTCTTGTAATAATTGTTTATAGATTGCATTAATATATTTATAAACAGTATACGGCATATGCATTGATTTAGAATTTAGTCTGACGTTATAAAAAAAAAAAAAAAGAAATGTGGAAATATGATTATTAAGTCTGTATAAATATTGATAAATCTATATTGAGTGTGCATATGTATATAAAGCAAACTCCTTGGAAATTCTATATATACATACACATATTATAAAACAAACATCTATTTTTTTTTAACAAAAACAATAATAAAAAATAATAGAAAGGCGTTATTGTAAGATTATGTATTGTGACTTTGTCATGAAATTTTGCGCTTACACTAACTCTTGCCACAGATTATTGAGTGTTAATTATTTAATTATTATTAAAGAGAATAAAAATAAACAGATATGTTCATTTCAATATTAATGCAGATATATAATTATGTGACAATTTAAATCTTTATGATTAACATTGTAATAGGAGAGAATCAATTAGTGGAGAGTTATCGAGAGGGGAAAAAAAAAAAAAGATGGTTTCTCGTTTCATCAAAGCAGTTTATATGCAAATTATTATGTAAATTAATTTTTTCATTTATTATGTATTATGTATATTCAACGCTATTTGGGGCATATATATTTAGATATGAGTGTACTTTCGAGATAAAAGGACGATGCAATGATTTAATATGAAAAATATTTGTATGAAAGAGTGTGACAAATTATCTAAAAAAATTAAAATTGCGAATATATAGACGAAAAAATTCTGTACAAACGAATTGAAATAATCATCAGATAAAAACTATGCTACAGTCTGTACTTTTGAGAATATAAACGTTATATTTAACTGTTATAAATAATAGATACGAAAAAAGAAAAAAAAAAAAACGTGCACGGATGTTGGCAGAAAAAAAAATAATAGTGAAATAACTGCACCCACAATTTTTGAGCAGTAGTAAATATTAATTAATTTTTTCTTATCTTGTTTTTTACTTTCGTTGTGCATTGTATAGGGTCAAACATAAATTTGAATGAGAAAACATGACAAATACTCGATTCATAAGATTTTGAGGAAATAAAATAATAGGTATTAGTAATTCTAGGTCAACAAAAAAAAAAATTAATTAATTAATTAAATGAAAGAAGAAAAAAATAAAAAAACCTGAAATCATCGCTTTAAATAATTAAGCAAAGTGATTGAGAAATGAAGAAAAATTGTAAAGCCATCCGAAAGACTACTCTATACTTATTAAAACTATTGTCGCGTGGAATAAAATGTGTGTAGAAATGTCAATGTACAAAAAATATACTGACAAAAAATGCATATATCCCGCTTATTCTTTTTTTTTTTTTCTTATTCAATTTATATGAAATATATATCTTTGTTGAAACGAAAAAAAAAAATATATTGAATACATTGAGCACTGGCTTTGAAATATTCAATTTCCAAAATATTTGTCGTGTGTAATTTGAAAGAAAACAATTAATACAATGATGAAATAATTAAAAATATAAGTAAAAAAAAAATGATGAATGAATGCTTCAATATAAAATTAATATTTAAATAAATAAATAAACAAAAAAAATAAACTTGGAAGAGCGTTTTTACACCATTATGAACAATGTATTTCCGCGGAGAAGCACGCTTTAATAGTTTCCACTTTTACATAATAAATGTATTAATACAAAAATATAAAAAGAACAAAAAAATATTGTTTATACGATACATATTCAATCAATCTCTCTTGTAAGTATATTTGGCAGTCATTGTCGCTTAATTAAAGCTGTCATACTTTGCGGGTGAAATACAAAATGTGAAAGAACAAAAAATAATAGTAGATAATGTAACAATGCAGAATAGACAACAAATATTTATTAGTATCAAAGTGAAAGGAAAAAAAAAACAAGAAAGAACCTTTGTGTAATCGCGATCAAAATGCGTAAATGCTCATCTTGAAATAAGTAATTGAATAATTAAAATAATAATAAATAAAATCGATGAAACAGAAAGATACATATAATAAATATAAATAAATGACGATAAAAACGTCCTAAAAAAAAAATTGCTTTTTGTAGAGAAAACATTATGCACAAATATTTAAAAAAAAAATATATATGTGCGATTCAACAATCTTTGCGACTTTCATTTTTTCCAATAAAAAAAATATATAAAAGTGCATAAAGACAAAAAAATAAAATGTGAAACAAAAATTTAATCTCATGTATGTGTGTGTGTGTGTGTGTGTTTGTGTTGCAGTTCAACATCGCTATAATATGCATATAATTATATGTAGAATAAAATGAATCGCCTTCTTATAAAAGCAGAACATAAAGAAATTTTGAAGATAGATGTGAAAAAAAATTAAATCCACAAAATAAAAATACACATGTTTATAATAGGTTCAAGTACCTATTTTGTAATATTGATTCATGATGAGTGTAATATGTACGATAGTAGAAAAAAAATTGATTCAACACGTCTCACACATACGTGCGATATACTTTATCATTTTAACATGCTAAAATAAATTAAATAAATAAATTAAAATATGATATTGATTATGAGAAAAAGAAAAGAAAAAAATAAATAAAAGATGATTGCGTATGAACGTATATGTGAAGTGAAAGTGAATAATAATATTAAATTGAAAGAAAATAAAAGAGAAAACTAAAAAAATTCACAATTACAAACTGATGGTTGATATACATAAATATTTGCGGCGTATACATACATACATACATGATTGTACATGAATGCATACATTTATGTATGTACTATATATGTCAAATACTAAACCACATGTATATGAATTATGTATATGTATCTATATAATTATATGATTAATTATATATTATATTATAATTGTAGTAAAAATTATTGTTATCATCATCGTCATCGAAAAATATTAGTCATCATTGTCATTATTATCGTTAACATTATAATACAAATAATAATAATTATTATTCTTATTAATTATCTACATAGTTATATGGAAAATATGAAATATATAGTTATGAAGATTGATAATAAGAATAATGATTAAATATATACGTTTATGTTTTTTTTTCTTTTTTTTTTCTCCATATTTTCATTTTTAAGTTCTCATACAATTTTTAATTTTTATTGTTTTATTGTATATGTATATACATATATGTAAGATTTAATTTTAGAGATTCACATGAAATAACAACTTGGATACACACAGAGAGCATCATTAATTAATTATATCACATAATTATTAAATGTATCGACATGAGAAATATTTTGGCCGTCTGAAAATAAAAAAAATTTCTTTAGACGACCTATATAATAATACTGTACATTTTTGTGGTTTATTTAACAATAAAATATTAACAATGATGCCGATAGAATACCATTTTATTAACAATATTTATTTCAATTTTGACAATGTAAATAATATTAATGTATCGTACAATATTGTATATTTAAAATTGAAACAGAAATAGATCGTTGCGCCATCTTTAACTATATGTATTTTTATATATTGAAGGAATCAAAATGATTGTTGTTAGAGAAATAAAATAGAGATGCCGTTGTGAGTAAATGTACACAGAATAAATATTCTCATTTATTGAGGGTGACAAGTAGGTCTGAATTTGCTAATTCACGCTCTCGTTTTAACAAACAAAAAATTTATAATAAACTAATTTTATACGTTCGTATTATAAATTTCAACGGCAAATTCACTTTAAAATGAGTTCTATTGGCACCGGGGTAATTATATACACATTTACAATCAATAAAAAATATAATTTGAAGAATTTTACTAATCCGTTATGTGCTTAACCTCGAAAAATTTCAGTATGATCTTTCGGCGTCACAATTTTCACCTGACGGAAGAGTTTTTCAAGTTGAATATGCACAAAAAGCTGTCGAAAATAGCGGGTAAGTAAATACTTGATGATATACCGTTATATAATTTATAAAAAATGATGTAAACATAAAAATAAATTCAACTGTCATTCATGTTTTATGTCCCCAGCACTGTTATAGGTTTACGTGGAAAAGATGGTGTTGTATTTGCAGTGGAAAAATTGGTGACATCAAAACTTTATGAAGCAGGCGCAAATAAAAGAATATTTAATATTGATGAGCATATTGGTATGTCTGTGTCTGGTTTAATTTCTGATGCACGACAAATAGTTGAAACTGCACGATCTGAAGCAGCGAGTTATCGTACTCAATACGGCATTGGAATACCTGTTAAATATTTAAATGATCGTGTTGCCATGTATATGCATGCATATACTTTATATTCAGCTGTTAGACCGTATGGATGTTCAGTTATTCTTGGGGCTTATGAACCTAATGGACCAGCAATGTATATGATTGATCCATCAGGAGTATCTTATGGATATTTTGGATGTGCAGTAGGTTTGTAATTTTTTTTCTTGTCGTTCGTATAATAAATTCATTTTTAAATCTCTTTCCATGTTTGATTAATTTTTTTTTTTTTTATTAATTCCAGGCAAAGCCAAACAATCAGCAAAAACTGAAATTGAAAAGTTGAAATTATCTTCCATGACATGTAAAGAATTGGTTAAAGAAGCGGCACGAATTATTTATCTTGTTCATGATGAGTTAAAAGATAAACAATTTGAACTTGAAATGAGTTGGGTTGGTGCACATACAAATGGTAAGCATGAGCGTGTACCAATTGAAATCAAGTCAAAAGCTGAAGCAGAAGCGCGTCAAGCCATGGCCGATGATTCAGACAGTGATACAGAAGATATGTGAACATTACCAATCATATGATAATATCGTTAATATTAAAATTATCGAGAACAAATTTCCTTACTTTTTTTTTTTTTTTTTTATCCGGACGCAACGAAAAATTTATTATTATTATATTGCGCTAATATCGTTGTTGTCGTTGTCACCGATGGAATTTAATAAATTGTGGTAAAAATATTTTTTAAGGAAAATATGTTGTGAGACGAGTTCCTAAAGAGAAAGTGAGTTGTCACCTGTAATTTGTCCTCTTTTCCTTTTCAAATATTATTCATCCCAAATCAATATTACCAGACGGTATCGTTTTCGGAATTTCCTTATTAAAATTAGAAAACTGGTTTTATAATGATTAAGGAATTTCATGAGAAATTATAACTGTCATTGGAAAACAAATAATGACCACTAAAAGTTGATATCACAAATGTCTACATAGAATTAATATTATATGAAAGATAACATTACAGATTCACTGAAGATTTAAGGGATTTTTTCTATTTTCATTAGTTGATGTAATGCATATCTATAAAAGCGTAATTGCAACAGAATAAATGTAAATAGAAAAATTCTCATAAATAAATTTTTAATTTAATTTAATGATACACGTTTCTATATTTTAATCCACAGATAACGACTATGATCTTCTAACGTTCATTATTAATCGGATCACAAAATTTTTTGTTTAATAATCCCATTTTTTGTTTTCATGTATTAAATTTGAAATATGATGTGACTACCGTTGTTATCTCTACAAAACTGATTATAAAAGAATGAAGGATAAACATGATTTTATTATCAAAGCAGAATAAACGCTTATTTGCTTTGCGCGTGATCAATCCATTGGCGGGAGATTATTGTATGAGAGTAACAAAGTAACTTTCGGTACATTTAAAAATTTTCATGGTTCAAGTGAGATTCGTAATGCGCATGATACATCCTTCTACTTTTAAAATATACTGTGATATTCAAAAACAGTATTGCTTGAAACGACGCGCGAGTAATATTTTCATCAAATACACTGCTGAACATTGGTTAAAGCAATGGATTTTTTACCATCATCACAACGAATGCATCGTATCGGTTATACATTATCTGCTATTGCATTGGCAATAATTGGATGCATTGGTTTTTGGGCAAATTTCATTGTCTTATTTGTGATTGTCAAAGATTCACGCATACTTTGGACACCCATCAATGTGATTCTCGTTAATCTTACGGTAATTTACAATTTTTTAAATATATTTATTGAACATAAAAAAGTTTTTTTCTTTATATTCTTTATTCATTTTTTTTAAATATACTTGTTTGTGATGTAAAAAAAAAATTTTTTTTTGTATAGATACAGGATCTATTAGTGGCTATCCTTGGAAATCCACTTGCTTTTATGTCAGCGCTTGATATTGGATGGTATTGGGACAGTGCAACATGTCTATGGTAATAACAATAAATTAATTCAACGAAAATGTTACCGTATGCAAAATTTTCATTCCTATTAAATCAGCGAAAAAATATTAATACAAATAAAATATCAAAATTACATGTTGAAATTTATTTTAAAAATTTGATCATCGCAAAAAGAAGAAATAAAACAAACAACGAATAAATAATATGCTTTTCCAAATAATTATAATTCAATAAAATTTCAATTATTGACATATTTTCATTTGTATTCATACATTTATAATTATTAGTAATTTTATTTATTCTAGTTGTTATTTGTTTTATATGTTGCTTCATTATGACGAGATGTAGTTTGATCACAACTGTAACATAAGTCGTGTAACTCATCGGCCCATTATAATTTCATTAAACCACATCTTTTTTATTTTGAACGATTTTGTTACAATCATTATTATTGATTGCTAAAGGTATGCATGGCTCATGTCTACTCTTGGTCTTGGAAGTATTGGAAGTTTAACAGTGATGGCTGTAGAGCGATGGATTTTGATTTCTAGACCAATGAAAGCATTCTCTATTAAGTAAGCATTATATTTTAAATTAATATTGAGTATTTATATTTAAAGTATTAACGGGAATTTATTGAATTTTTAGGGCAGCTGTATTTTCAGCAGGTATCGTTTGGATTTACGCACTATCAATGAGTTTACCACCGTTGCTTGGATGGGGTAAATATGGTCCTGAAGCAGCAAATATATCATGCAGTGTTTCATGGGAAATTCACGATCCTTCATCAAATAATCAAAGCTATATCACTTTTCTTTTTATTTTTGGATTAGTTATACCGATAATTATTATAACAGCAAGTTATAGTGCCATTATTTATTCTCTAAAACAAGTGAGAAAACGAATAGGTATATTAAATTTTGTATTAAAATGCAAAATCAAAAAAAATTATATGAAAATTAATGAAACATGAATGTCACTTTATTAAATAATTTTTTCTTATCACAGGACCGCGAGGAAGACGCGAATTAAAAATATTAAAAATGGTTGCTATTATGATAATCGCTTTTTTAATTGCATGGACACCCTATTCAATACTCGCGTTGGCTGTACAATTTTTTAATGTAAGTTTACACAGATTATTATATATACATATTAAATTTTTTTGATATTAATTTCAAAGTTAATAAGTATTATATATATTTTAATTTACAGTACCATCCATCGGCGGCTCTTTCAGTATTGCCAAGTCTCTTTGCAAAAACATCAATATGTTATAATCCAATTATTTACGCTGGTCTTAATGATCAATTTTTAAAGTCATTAAAAAAAATACTCGGAATAAAAACTAATGAGAGAGAAGCAAGAGATATAACAAGCAATAAAACAGCAAATGTATTATCTACAAAGCTTTAAATAACGTGAGTTTATGTGTGTAACTATATTATATTTTGATATTTTTAATCATCAACTAGTAACTTTTTATTTTATTTATTTAATTGGCATATGCAAATGTCATAACATTTACGTGCGTGAGTATGTATGTTTTGTAAAAGATTGATTAATTGATTAGTTTATTATGGCCTAGTCAAAGCCATGGGGCAAATTATGTGCCAAAGGAAAACAAAGGGAAGAAAAGTTTTCAATGAGTTACATCAATTGCGTTATTTCTAGGCGCAATTGTGCAATTGATTTCGATTAACAAATATTTTTGCGCACCCGCATAATCCAAATTGCGCGCGTCATTTTATTTTATATTTAATTTATTTACTATATATTTTATAATATAAATTTAATTAATAAGTCGATTCACGTTTGTTCTTTTTTACCGTACAAAAAATTCGTACTATAATTAACTATTTATATAAATTTAACATTATGCAATTGTTACGTATTTTATTTAACATCAAAATTAAAATAAATTGTACAACATTTAATGAATACTAATAATGACAAAAATATTTAATCATTACAATAGACTATATATAAATAATTAAATTAGTACAAAGATGTTTAGATAAATAATGTATACATATGTTTATAATTTGATTCTTTGAAAGCGATACTCATAATATTAGCCAATCGAATGCATGTAAAATTTACTTACCATCGATTTACACGAGCAAAAATAAATAATTTATTGCATGAAATACGTGTTTAGATAGTTAAATATTTGATTATATATTTCACACACCAAGTAAAACTGCAGTTGGCGACAGGCAAATCGAATGATTGCATAAAATAGTATGCCAATAAGTTATTATATATGGTTGGATTGTACCCATGTATATATAATATGTTTAATGAGGTAAACTTGGGTTTGAAGTGCGTTTTAAAACATGAATAATTTCTTGTCAAGTCTCTTTGAAAAACAATAATTTATTTGTATAATGACACACACACACACTCACACAAACTCATTTAATTACGAATATATAATATATATGCGTGCATATATTTATTATAAAGGTATATATAAATTTGAAATGAAGATGATAACGAGATCAGGGAATTTAACAAACGCGAAATTTACTCTCTCGACATCAATATCCCTACTTTACTTGCAATTTCTTCTTTCACTGAATGACCACTCGATTCTGCTCTGATGAACTTGTATTACTCTTTCACTCACATAATATGCTTGTATACCTCTATTTTTCTCACTCTCTCTCCTCTTTATAATATTTCCCCTCTTGTTTTTTTTTTTCTACACTATTTATTACAATTCTTATAATAATTAATTACGCAAATTTCCATATTTCTCTTTCATTCTTTATATTTTTTAAATGAAAACGAATAAATACTCTTCCTTATTTTATGACATATAAAAAAAAATAAATAAATAAATAAATCATAATGAATCATGTTTGTTTGTTTGTGCATGAGGTATTTGAGCACATATATATATGTACATGTATATTCATTTTAGTTTAGTAGTTGTGTGGTGGGAGAAAACTCTCTTTTTCTCTCTCCGCGTGTTTCTTCGGAGGCCTCTGATGATTACACCTGGTGTACGTTGTTGTATAGACGATGTGGTCAGTAAAACTTTCACACTCTGAAGAGAACATTTCAAAGTGACTTTGGCCACGCGCGTGCAATTGAAGTCTCTCTTGTCACCGGGATACAGTTGCTTATATTATAAATTTATAAAATTTTTAAATGCAATAATGATTGTCAAACATTTTTATATAATCATAAGTATATATTTATTAAAAATTTTTATATTAATTTAAATAGGAACAAAGTCATATTAATGAGTACAAATAAAATATATTATAATATCAAAAAGAAAAATATTAATAAGAAGAAATTAAGTGTAATAATTATTAAAATACGTGAAAGAAAATATGAAAAATAATATATGGTAGAGTTATAAATAATTAGATAAAAAAATATTTCAATTTAAATTGCTGATAGTTGGTAAATTTATGAATACAAAGTGTGTGAATATGAATGATTTATAGTATGGAATGGCCATTGATAAAGTGAAACTATTGAAAAAGTGAAGGAATACAAAATATGGTAACAAATTATTGGCACCCATACGCTAATTTACATAATTGTAATAGTATGGATATCGATTACTTTTAGCATCAAGGTTCATTGAAAACAACATTGGTCATATATACAATTAAATTATTATACATAAAAGTCGGATTGTTTTTGCTTCGTACGGCGTAAAATGAGGGAACATCGATTAACATAAAAACAAATGAATTAAAACCATCATTTGTAAAGGTAAATAGCTGAAAGTAAAAAAAAAAGAGGAAGAAAAAAACTGACGAAGAGATAAATGTCCAAGAAGAGGAATAAAATTTACTCATGACGTAAACTAATTTTTAGAATTAGAAAAGACTATAATAGTTATAGTCATTCTAGTAATACGTTCATTTTTAAACAAACTACGAAGAAGTTAACTAGGAATAATAACAAAAATGACAATAAAATTAATTGTTGTTATATTTAGTTTAATATTAAATTATTGTATGGGTTATAATATATTATTAGCGACAATGGGAGGTACAAAATCACATACAGTACCATTTGTTGCTTTGGGCACGGCCTTGAGAATTCGAGGTCATAATGTTACATTAATGAGCGCATTTCCTGGACCAGCAGCAAATAATGATCTACGAGAATTGGTACCAACGAGACTTGAGGTAATTCAATTATATATTATAAATAAATGTAACACGTTAGTTTTACATTTTATTCGATATAGTAAAAAATAAAAATAAAATTCTTTTGCTCACATCACACAGAGTTATGTTGGCAATTATACGTCAGAATGGGATCTTATTGGTTCACGATTCCGTAATGAATTGCCACTTTCGCCGTGGAATGCTATGCGATATGGTTGGGAATCATGTGAGGCATTATTATTAGATGAGAGTTCAATAGCTGCTATAAAACGACCGGACGCAAGTGCAAATAATATATCAACAATAAACTGGGATGTTGCTGTACTTGATGGCGCATTTCCTGAATGTCTTTTAGGAATTTTGTATCATGAAAATGTGCCGACGATGATGTTAAATACGGTAAAAAAAAAATTTTATTTATACATACATTGCAAAATAAGATTGTAAGAATTTTATGTTTATATATATTTTTCATTACAACTACCTGACAATATTTTTTTATTGTAGAGTAAATATTTATTGTTTATTGTCTTTATAATGATACAGGTTGCATTATACAGTGGGTCAATTTCACGTCAAGGAAATCCATCGCCATGGTCATTAATACCATATTTTGGTAAAGATTTTACGCAAGATATGAATTTTTTTCAACGACTAACTAACGTTGCATGTCTATCAATAGTTGAAATAATGCATTGGATCATGACCACGGGATATATTCAACCTACTTTGAGAAAATATTTAGGTAAGGAAAGAAAAGTTGAAAGAATCTTTTATTTAAATTTATTTTATTACCGACTATTAACTGAAATATAAAAAAATAATGCTATTATTTTATTTTTACAATCATTGCTTTGTTTATAACAACATTTACATAACAAAATAAAAACCATAGGCGTTTTGAATTATTACGCAATTAATGACCTTCAATTTAAATTCAAAAATAAAATTCTTCCGCATTTTATGATGTATCATTTGAAGAGAAAAAAAATAAACAATAATGATAGGATGTGGTGTAATATAATTTGGCCATCTCTTTCGTTTATTTTTTTATATTATTCTTTTATTACTGATTAATCAACAGGCGATGACGTGCCTGACGTGCGAGAATTGATCTCTGAGGTGCCAGTGACTCTTCAAAATAGTCATTACTCCGTGGCGGAACCTTTGCCTTATTTAGCAAATGTGGTAAATGTGGCATGTCTTCATTGTCGGCCGCCAATGGCATTATCACCTGATTTAGAACTATTTCTACGTGGAGGTATGAAAATAAAAATAAAATACATTATTTTTTTCTTTTTTTTCTTTTATAATTCATTATTTCTTCATAAGTTGTCAAACGTGCCCATATATTATCTCACACTTCTTTCACAATTAACATCGACAACAACTCATGTCTATTATGATAATTTTAAATTGAAAAAAAATAGACAGGAAGACATTTGAAAAGCAAAACTCAATTGTCATGATAATAAATTTATTAATGTATCTATAATTTTTTTAATATATTTTTTTTTTCCCCTCATTCTGTTTGAAGGTTTTGTGTTTGTCTCAATGGGTTCATCAGTCCGGGCTTCAGGAATGCCCGATGCTCTTCGTGAAACATTCATTGCTGTTTTTTCAACATTGCCATATAATGTTATTTGGAAATGGGAAGGAGGTGTAATTGAAAATTTACCAAGCAATGTAAGAACAGGTGCATGGTGGCCACAACAAGAGCTTCTTGGTCATAGCCAATTACGTGCATTTGTTTCACACGGTGGATTATTATCACTTCATGAGGCAGCTTATCATGCAGCACCCACTTTGGTGCTTCCAGTTTTTTGCGATCATGACGGAAATGCCGCACAAGCTGGTAAATTATTTTAAAATAAACAAAGAAATAATATCAATTAGGATAATTACTTATAGAATACATTGTATTTGTTTTATTTTTTTGTTCTTGTTCATTATATTCTTAAATAATAATTTTATATTACAACAGCAAAATTAGGGTACGCACTTGTTATGAATCTTGCAAGCTTATCAATCAACAACTTGCGCGAGGGAATTCTCAGAGTCGCTATGCAACTAAATAATCCTTATAAAGAAGCAGCAAGACGTCAAAGTGCTTTGTTGAAGGATCAACCTTTGGGTTCTAAAGAATTAGCGACATGGTGGGTGGAACATGTTGCAAGACACCAAGGAGCAGAACATCTTAAGAGCACAACTAGGTATACATCACTGCGATTTTTAATTTTGTCAATATGTCACTTTTTTTTCCCCTCTTCTTCATTCATAATTCTTTGATTTTAGATTCATGGGCGTCCTTCATTATTATTCCATTGATGTGTTTGCATTCTATGCCACTGCGATGCTATTGTTGGTTCAAACGTTTCGTAAAGTGTCTCTACGAACAAGTGCATTGCGAAAGCAGGTGTCAATGAAAATTCAAAAAATTGATTGATACTTTATTTCCATCTGTCATATTTATCTCATGTATATATACATATATATTTGTTTATTATATATATATATATTTACATACGTTTATTGTAGTATTATTTTTCGATATTCCATTTATCAATATGGTGATTTATTTTTAATTTTATTTATAATTATTATTTGTTTCATGCGTAGTAATAAGATATATTCATAATCATGTTGAATGTTATTGTAAAAATATAGATATTATATGAATGATGAATTAATAGCATGAATATTTTTTTTTATGTATAGATTGGTCAAGGTTTATTTTAACTCTATTTAATTTCCATGCAATTTTCAAATGGATCAAATGGTGAATATTTATTTTGACTAAATAATGGTTCGTGTTACTATATAGGACAATGTTTGATAATCGATTTAACAGAATTTACGTTCAACGTGCACAAATAGTTTGTACGATTCACAAAGTAAATTGAAAATATAATAAAAGAATTACAGTATGGAAGTTCAATACATATATACGAAAAATCGGTCTCAATTTGGGAAATGGTGTGACTTTAGCGATTGTGATAAAATAGAAATAGATATTAAATCAGATCGGACATTAATAAATAATTATATTCGATTGGATCCAGTGACACAGGGCAGTCAATGTGATAAAATTTATTCTTCACACGAGGTACATCAATACAAATGTTTACACAAATTTATTTATTTAGAATAATATTAATTATGCATTTAGGTAAATACAAATACTGCGACATTTAAAGAATCAGGAATGCATCATGTTGAGGGTGGATGGCCAAAGGATATAAACATGCATGATTTAGAGCAAACTGTTCGTTACAGACGTAAAATTGAAAAGGATGAAATGTATATTCATACAATGCTCCAATTATTACCGGTGATTTTCAATAGAAATTTTATAACTGTTAATGTTTTTATGCTGCCTATATTTTTTTTTTTCTCATCTTTCATCAGATTGTTTAAAGAAATTGTATTTGTTAAAAGCAAATGGAGCATTGCATTCTTCAAAACAACGCTTGTAATATTTACGAGCAATACTTTCACGATACTGAGCCCACTCCATTAGTCCAACGAACATTTTCCCGAACATTAAATGTTTATCGAGATATAATACCAATGAAACGTCCAATAACACACTTATCTTGGTCACCTGATCAGGGTACACGACTGGCAGTAAGTTATTGTAATACTGATTTTAAAAAATCAACAATACACAGCAATTGTTCATATATATGGGATATTGAAAATCCAAATAATCCATTTGTCACTTTAAAACCATTTTGTCCAATTGTATCAATGGAATACAGTCCTAAAGACAGTAATACATTGGTAAGTGGTTTAATGTCAGGACAAGTTGCTTGTTGGGATATAAGAAGAGGTTCAGATCCAGTTGATGTCAGTTCAATTGAAGACAGTCATCATGATTTATGTAATAAAGTTCTTTGGATTAATTCAAAAACTGGCACGGAATTTTTTAGCGCGTCTAAAGACGGTCAAATTAAATGGTGGGATACACGAAAAATTCAAACACCAATGGAAAGTTTAGTAATTGATTTAGTGAAATCTGAGGAGCAAAATATTGATAATGCTACAGGGATTTCAGCGCTACAATTTGAACCGTCAATTGGAACGCGTTTTATGTGCGGTCTTGAAAATGGTAATTATATTTAAATATTTACACATTTACTTGTTTTAACTTTCTCTTTATATGCATGTTAAATTACTTTGAGATCATTTTTTATTTATCAGGAATGGTGATATCGGGTAATCGTAAGGGAAAAACTCCAGGAGAAAAAATTGCAACGCGATTTAATGCCCAATATGGGCCAGTTATTAGTGTTGAGAGAAATCCAACATTTGTTAAAAACTTTTTAACTGTTGGTGATTGGACAGCACGTATTTGGTCAGAAGATTGCAGAGAATCATGTATTGCTTGGACACCGTATGTATAAAAATAAATAAAATATATATTCCATTTTACATGTATGTATTTTTTTTTTTCTTTATTAGTGGACATCGTGAGCTTTTAACTGGTGGTGCTTGGAGTACTACACGCTTTTCAGTTTTCTTCTTGACTAAAATAGATGGTACTCTTGACGTTTGGGATCTATTAGTGCAACAAGATGCGCCCGTTCTGAGTGTAAAAGTAATTAAATATTTTATATTTAATGATAAGATTTTAATTAAAATAATTATCTAATATTAAATAATTATTTCTGAAGGTTTGTGATGGACCTTTGACATGTATTCGACCGCATGAACAAGGACAATTGGCAGCAGTAGCTGGGAAAAATGGAACGACTTATCTTTTAGAATTCGCTGAAGCTCTCACCGTTAATCAAAAAAATGACAAACTCCTACTCACTGCTGTGATTAATTATTATCTTTAATAATTTCGTTTGTTTCCATTTGTGTTGGCAAAAATATTTAACAGCGTCATCTATTCTAGTTATTGGACCGAGAAACACGAAGGGAAAAAGTTATTGAAGCGAAAAATCGTGAAATTCGTTTAAAAATGAAATCAGTACGCGTTGAAGTGGATATAGATTCGCACGACGGATCGTCAAATATGAAAAATACATCATATAAACCCAACCGTGATGATCAGTTAATAATTCAGTGCGAACAGGAATACGAAGCTGCTTTAGAAACCGTAAAGAATTATTTAATTATATTTAAAAATTAATTGATGATCTTTATATTTAATACTCATATAATTTATTATAGGAAATTGCCAGACATGCTGCAATGGACGATAATGAAGTTAACAATAATCATTTACATAATTAAAGAGTAACTTGTGAAAATTAGAAAAATTGTAATTATGAAATTAAATGTATATTATGATGAAATTATTTATTCAATTATTTTCTTTTAGACTAAAGTCTCTATGAAATAGCTATGGATATTTAATAAATATTATTTATAGACGTTGAGCATTGAGTGTCAGGGGTTAGCCAATTTTATAATATATGAAAAAATGTTTAACATAAAATTGTACAAACATAAAGGTGGCGCAATCGTCCATGTGCGATGATAATAATCGATGAACGTTGCGTGGATACGAACTTTGTATATAATAATAAACTTACCCAACCAGCCAACAATAGACAACAGCTGTCATTGTCGTTATTAACGTTCATGCACAAGTTACCACACATGGTTTTCTAAACAGTCATTTATTTTATGAAATGATAAAGAAAGCTGACAGTATAAATGATGAGAAAGAGTTTGAGGAGGAAAATTGTAACAGACGACGCGGTGGTAAACTCAGTGGAGTTGGTACGAAAATGGCAAAAATATTTCGTACAGCATTTCGTAGAGAAAGTAATAATCAATTGAGGCAACAACTGCAATCTGAAATGGTGTTGGAATCCAATGAAAATGATGATGAAGTGACGCGTAATATTGATAAAAGAAAAAAAATAATAGATAAAACTCAGGATCTTTCTAGTTCAAATTGGTCATCAGAAGTTAATGTCTCGAGATCACGAACTAATTTGGTTCAAGAACGAAAAAAAAGCATTGATTATATTCACAAATCCGAAGATTTGAATCGTGATGATAAAATTAAAATATCAAGAACGAGAAAAATTAAACAATTGCGAAGATCAGAGCATGTTGAGTCAAACGAATTGGAAACAACATCAATGAATGTCACTGTGGACATTCATCATGAAAATATCAATTCAAAATTATCTAAAAATATTGAAGAAACAATTGTAAATATTTCTTCAGATGATCCTGAATTTGAGCAACAAATATCAGTTATTAATAATCCAGAAAAATCATTGAATACTTCATTGGATAATTCTATAGATTCAATGAATAAAAAACAGCGTAAACGTTGGTCAAAAGAAACAAATATTATTCTTCCTCCAAAGAGAAATTCACTGTCATCAGCGAGTGTGTCGGAGAAAAGTAGTAATTGGATGGTTGCTGATGCGACACCGCGACCTGTTCCAGCACCAAGGATCAAGAAAATTATTAATAATAAAGTGAAAAATAATTTAGGACTAGACAATGAAGCCTTTGAAACTGATCATGATGAAATGGATCAAATTTTAACAATTGAAACTGAATATGGATCTGATGAACAAACAAAAATCAAAATATCCCCAGTAAAAAGTGAATCTGATAGATTTTTTGACAAGCAAATTCTTGATAAAGATACTGAAAAATCATCAGATTATTCATCAGGAATTCCTGATATTGAAGCGATAACTGAAATTCAACGACTTTCCATGGATAATACAATAACTAATAGTGAAATTAATTCAGAAATGGAATTTGAAATGGCCAATAGAAAAAAATCTGATGATGTCACATCGGTGAGACGAAAAAAAGTATCGAAAAAACAATCTAAAAGTATGACTGATAATTCATCGAGTTCAATATCGGATATTCAAAGACCAAAGCAGGTCATCGATAAACGTCACAAGCGGAAAGAATTAATGAAGAAAAATATTGAAGAAAGTAAACGGTCAACTTCTTTAGGCCATGATGATTCAGGTACTTCTGAAACATCAAGAATAACACAAAAATCATCAAGATCAACGACCAAAAAGAAAAAAGGAAAAAAAATGATGAACAAAAAAACTACAATAAAATATATCTCAATAATGGTTCATCGAACAGATACATTAATTCCTGATTATATAATCAGACATCCAATGGTGATAGTTCACATTGTTGAAGAATCTACGGGCAATTATTTGAAAAATATCAATAAAACTAAACCAAATGAGACATATTTACAACCATTGATCACAGGAATATTCGATATCAAAGTGAATAAATCAATGGCGCCGTATTGGGATGAAGAATTAATTTTCGAATATGATTTCAATGCAATTTTGAATACAAAAGAAAATCAAATACTCATTCTTTTTGAAATTGTCGATCTTCCAAGCGTCACCGATGCCAGCTCTACTCACGATCAATTCGGTATGATGAATAATTTTATCTAAAAGATAATATTAATAATTATAGAATTATTTTTTTTTTTTTTGTTTATTTTCCCAGGAGGACATAACTGTTGGTATAAACTTGCCTGGGCATTTCTTAAGCCCATGAGTAATACTGGAATATCCCATGTGGATAAAGTTGTCCGGCTTCAGCTGTATAAACCCAAAAGAAGTTTAAAAAATATTAATAGACATTACTGTGAACCATATAGTTGGTGGAAATGTGGATCAAGAGAAAGATATCCAAGTACTTTGTTCATAACTGTTACTTCTATTGATCCACCTAAACTTGAACCAGTTTTTTATGGTCATTTAACGGTCGATGAATTAACAGATGAGCGAATGGAATCAGTTAAATCAATGAAAATTAACACACAAACCGAAAATTTGTCACGTTGGAGTCGTTTAACCGCACAATCATGCAAAATACCAAATGAAATATTTTTCAATACGGAAATAAGTGAAAATGGATGTTTCTACGTTGTCTTTAGTAATAATGGAAAATATCTTGCTTGTGCTAACTATGATGAATATGATTATCCAATTATTATTTATAAAATTGATGAAGAAAAAATACATATGAAATTTGTGGGTCATAAAAGTTTTGTGTATGCTTTAGATTGGTCAAATAATGATGAAATTCTTTTGTCAGTTTCATCCGATCAAACTGCACGACTTTGGGATATTAAAAATAAAATAATTCAAGAGATAAATATGTTACCGCATCCATCATATGTGTATTGTGGTAAATTCGATCCAACAAATCCGCATTTTATTGTGACTGGATGCTATGATCATATTACACGGCTTTGGTTACGTCGAAAAAATTCTTTAAATTATGAACTTATGCAAGAACTTGATGGGCACGATGGTTTTGTAAATTCAATTTGTTTTTTAAAAGACAAAGATTTTCTTACCGCTGATAGTGTTGGTGTTATTGTTCAGTGGAGTGTAAAAAAGCGCAAGGGAAGATTGTCAAATGATTGGCAAATGTCTAGAAAAATTAAAATACGAGAAATCAAAAATATTACAATTAATACAATTGTACTACATCCATTGGGCTCACGATTACTCGTTCATTCACGTGACAATGGATTGAGAATGCTTGATTTAGCAACTGGTGTTGTATTACAAAGATACACAGGCCTAAAAAACACAAGGTAAAATTATTAACTCATAATGAAAATTATCAATTTTATATTTACCATCAATTCAAGTTGTTTGTCATTTTTTTTTCTCACAGAATACAAATAACTGCAAAAATTTCTCCATGTGGTGGATTACTTTTATGTGGCGGTGAAGATGCGTCATTGAATGTTTGGAACTTGGAATCCTCTAAACATATTGCTAAATATACCACAGATTTTCCAAGTGCTGCTGTCACATGTGTTGATTATCATCCATATGATCATGTGATGGTTTATTCAATTTTTGGCGTTCCCTCAGAGACAATTATTTTGAGATACAACAAACAATCTAACGGAGAATCAGTTGGATTAAAATTATTGACAGTAGACGATCATAATTCTCACAATATTATCAATATTGAATCATTGAAATCGAATATTAAATCAAAAGAACGATTTTCACAAAAAATTATTAATCATCATTCTGATGAAGAACAAAATCAGGAGAGCAAAAAATATTCGGAATTATTAAGAACTGATGACAGTCGTGAGGATTTACGTTCTAAATTAAAAATGATCAATGATTCAGATGGACGATTTAAAACACGAAGTACTAACCGTTTAACGAGTATTATCGAAAAAATTGATAAAATACTTTCAAATAGTGCATCAACTCATAGATCTTCATATGATATTGAAGCAAATAGGTTAAATGACACAATGCAAAATAGAATATCCATTCAATCATCAACTCAAGATGATTTACAAATGCTGAGGCCTTACGTTCCACCATTATTTTCCAATTTCGAAGACAGTTCAACAAAATCAGACTCAATGGAAATGACAGACATTAGTCATAAAAATATAAAAAGACAACCAATAAAACAAGTTGTTAAATCGAAAAGTGCTCGATGTTTTGCAGCATATACAAAGCTTGATCCAGAACCAGCATCCAAGACCATGTCAGACAGTGCTATCAACACTTCATCTAAAAAATCAAAGAAACCACATGATAAATTGAGAAAATTTAAATCCAATAGCTCTAAAATAACTGAAATAATTAAAGATTCTACCAATGTAACTGATAATTTTCGACCTTCTTTTAAAGATGTTCATAATGAAAGTAGTGCAACTGAAAGTGGAGATACTTATGTTCTTGAAAAAAGTGATGATGGAAAAACAATTGAAAGTGAGAACTCAATACGAAGTGATGTGACATTTGTTATTGAAAGCGAAAAACCTGTACCGATACCAAGAAGAAAAAATATGTAGAAAGACAAGTAACAATTAATTGTACAGATAGAAAAACACCATCAATACTCTAAAATATTGAAAAATAATTTTTTCTACCCATTAAAAATGTATATTGATGATTACAAGTAATATTAATACTCTAAATAAATGTAATATTTTCTATTTTTTCATAAATATTATACAGTTAACTTTTTTCTATGTATGTAGATTCTAAAAAACGCTAATTATAATTTAAATCTATATCAATATATAAAGGAAATATAATTTTCATTTGAATTTGATATTTTAAATTTGAAAAGAATGAATTATATGAAATAACAAATGTTCAAACAACTTTGTCTAACAATCCAGTTTGATAAATAAAAAAAGGCATCTTTTCGATAACTTTTCATGAACGTGAGCCTTAATGGTAACTTTTTGATGTCATTACGCCATGTTTGAATTGTTATCATGAATATAGTAACTTTATGTTACCTATTGAATGAATGGAATACATAGTGATATTTTTTTATAGTGCTCAGTGTTCACTAGATTACTTTTTTTTGCATCAAAATACTATGCATTCTCTGGAGACTGGAGTGTACTTTTAAGTTTTATTTTACATTTAGTTTTAGATAATGTTTAATGTGATAAATGACACATGAAATTGAATCTTATTTGAATTTGAGGAATTGATAATCCAAGTGAGACATAAAACTCATCATTTAAATATATAATAAATCCAATTTGTGGGACATAATTCGTGATTCATACAGTTTTATATATACATTAAGAAAAAAATACAATGGTTTCTTTATTTAAATTTGCCTTTTTTTTATTTTTTTATGGTAAGTACAAATTATTCAATCAATCTATATTTATTTACATATTTATTTATATCCATTAATTTGATTAATTTATTTATTTTGAATTAACATTCATAACCTCGAATCATACGGTCGATAATTGTCATAATAACTATAATATATATGAATGTAATCTGATAATTAAATTTTCAATGTAGAATAATTTTATTATTGCAAATAAAATATAATATTGTTATAGGATTTATTGCGAATTCAGCAGCATCTCGTGTCATTGAATTGAGTGATCGATTTTTAGATATTCATAAAGAAGGACAATGGCTAGTTATGGTAAGTTTTATTAATATAAAATGTAAGTTTAATAAGTTATTTTTTAATTATTTTATTAGATGTATGCGCCTTGGTGCGCTCATTGCAAAAGACTCGATCCAGTTTGGGCTCATGTTGCTCAACATCTTTATGCAACTTCAATAAAAGTTGGACGAGCTGATTGCACGAGATTCACAGCAATTGCTCATAATTTTAAAATTCGTGGTTATCCAACAATCTTATTCTTGAAGGGCGAACAACGTTATGAATATAATGGTGACCGGACAAAAGATGAAATTGTTAACTTTGCTTTGAGATTAAACGGCCCACCAGTTCAAGAAATAACAAAAACTCATAGTTTTCATACATTAAAAAAAGATCGTGATTTATATTTTTTGTATGTTGGCGATAGATCTGGATTATTATGGGATTTATATCATTCAACAGCTCATGCATTTCATCCTCATGCATTTTTTTATCAATCACATCCAGTTATTGTTGATAAACATGCACCAGTAGAGAGCACTCCAGTTATATTTGTCTACAAGGAAAATGTTCATTATAATTTTACTGGGCATAATTCTAGTGAATTTAATTATATTAATAAAACTCTTCATAATTGGGTGAATGCTGAACGTTTTTCTACATTTCCAAAGGTTACACATGGCAATATACACCAATTGTATATGACAAATAAAAATTTAGTACTAGCAGTGATTGAAGAGAATGCTGTGGAAAATATTGCATCAGATATGTTGGAATTTCGTGAAATGGTAGAATCAATAATACGTAAAAAACGTGATAAATATCATCAACATTTTCAGTTTGGTTGGATAGCTAATAATGATTTGGCAAATAGCATTGCAATGACACAAGTATCACTTCCAAGCTTGATTGTAATTAATACAAGCACGAATCATCATTATATTCCTGATGATGAGCCAGGCAAATTAACGTCAGACGCAATTGAAATATTTTTGGAGCATATTCGCAATGATACTGCACCGAAATATGGTGGTAAAAGTATATTAGTAAAAATTTATCGAATGTGGTTTGAAACAAAATCAACACTTTATTCAATGTGGAATGGAAATCCTGTATTAACAATAATATTATTTGGATTACCATTATTATTTCTTTCACTTATATGTTGGGGAACATTTTGTCCAGATATACTTGACGCTGGAGATGATGAGGAGGAAGATGATACAAATAACAGTCATATGAAAGAAGATTAATAATTTGTAATATAATTTAGGATTTTTTATAATTAAATTGTGCAATCAATATGTAATGTAATAGAAGTATAATGGTGCCATAGTGTCCTTTGATAATTGGCGCGATTAATGGAGAGATTATCGACATTTTGGTAAATGGAATTTTTACTTGACAATACAAAAAATAATTTTAAACACTTAATCATTTTATAGATGCGAAAATGTAATTTAATTCAGGGATTATTTATTAATTATAAAAAATAATGTTTTTGTGTGTATTTATGTATTCCAGTATGCGTGAAATTATTTATTCAGTGTGTGAGCATTCCAATCAACGTGGTTTTTCATTTTATTCGTGTTAAATTATGATTTTAAAATAAAAATGAATGAATCAAATATTGTTATATTCTAATTAACAAAAAAATTAAATTATACCATTATTTTATCAACCTGAAAGAGCAGGTAATAATAATATCAATTTGTGAGTTCTACAGTCAATGTTACAAATCATCATCGGAATCCAAAGCTGCGCGCCTTCTGTCAAACTAAAATAGAAGAAAAAAAAATACTAAAACAGTGAATGATAATTACAATTAATAATCCATTTTAACCAGATACACTATACCTTTACAGTGGTTGTTTTTTGGGTCTGTTTATTAACACTTTCAAGTAAATTAATGAGATCAGCTTCTCCTAATTTACCAGGCAATTGTCCTCTTTGTGCCATACTCACAAGCATTCCTTCTACCATTTTCGCCTTTTCTGGTTTACCCAAAGATAACGTATTCACTAAAATATTAAACATACAGTTGACAGTAATGATAATAAAAATTGCTTTTAAGAAAATTTAAATATGTACAAAATTAAACATACATCTAGCTCTAGCTGATTGATCCAAGACTTGTGTTAATATTGAATGACGCATATCTTCCATTTGCCTTCTTCTATCCTCTTCTTGTTCTTGATTACCTCCATCACCACCCTTAATTAAAAAATTAATATATTAATCAGTATTTCAAGAGTTATATACATACTATTATTTTTTATTTGAAAAAAGAAAACATAACCTAACTAGGCAAGTGTATTATTTTTATATCCTTTACCTTATATTGTGATTGTAATTGAGCTAAACGTTGCTGACGAAGGGCTTCGAGCTCTGGATCTGCCATTTCACTTTATAATTCAATAAATATTTATCTACTTTTTTATACAAATTTATTGAATATAAAATTGCCGAATCTACCCACAAGTAAATTGAGCAACCGAATGTCATTAGTTATATACATAATATATGTGTAGTGGGTGAGAATATATATAAACACCATGAAATATGAGATATGTGATAGGAAAAACGACTGTGTCGCCATCTTCATACCTTAATTGAGAAAATCACGACAATTTCCGTACATAAACGAGCTTTCATATTCGAACTGATCGTAAAATGTGAAAAAAAAAAAAAGCTTAACAAATAATTATTGTTTTTTAATAAATTTTTATTCTTTGGTATTAATATAACATTGATGGATATAAAATATTCAACATCATAATAAATATCATATTGTACCAATTTATCAATCTAAAAATTTGTTGCTAAATGCTAAAAGGCAATAAGTATAAACGAATTAACGTTTAGCAGCATTAAAATTATTTTTACTACTATTCATTTTTCAACAGGAATCCAGTATCAGTCCATGACATATAGTTTATGTTAAATTTCATCACTTTACCATTATTATATTTAGCATCTGCATTTTATATCTATAATATTGCCTTTTTTTTTCTTTTTTTTTAATAACATTCTTCTGGTAGACAGCCATTAATTATGCAGTGCACAATTGCACATACTACAAGTGAATCTAAAAAATTTGATAACAATAACAACTATAACAAATAAAAATAATTGATTGCACAAATTGATCCACGTATTGATATTGGAAGTGTAAACACATATTGAATGAACGCCACATAAACATTGAGTAAATATATAAAGCTCATTTCACATTGTATTGGTACTATCATACCACGGTGGCATCCAATTTGTTGGTGTTTTATTTTTAGCACGTCCTCTACCTTCTATACCAATAGTTTCAATATTGGCATTTCTGTCAAGCCTCCTGGTACGATTGTCGATTGATCGCGGATTATCTGTATCGTTATTTAACACAACAAAAGCTTGATCTTTATCATCACGATGTTTCAATAATGATTCACGTCCAAAACTCGGTGAATACGCTCGCTGACTGTCATCATGATGAATTTCACGATCGGGCGATGGACTTTGTGATGTCTTGTAATGCAATGATGATGATCGTCTTCGTTGATGCGTAAATCCACGCGGTTCATCATCGACATTACAAACATGAAGACGATATGTTGGACTAGGTGATCGATTTTTCAACACTGCCGGATTGGCAATATCCAAATGAGTTGGTCTCTGGGGCTGTAAGGATCTTGATCCTCTAAAATTAATAAATACAATCGCGTTTAAATCAACAAAATATATTAATCAATACGCTAATTGATTATAATTCACCTTCTAATTGCTAATGGTGGTTTGCCAATAATATTTTCGTTGTGTACCCTTGTTTGAAGTACCTGAAATGCATCTTGATCATGCTCCGCATTAATCATACCAAATTGTTCGCCATTATCATTATTGATCCAATTATTATCACGTCTTCTGGAAGCACTAATGCTACGATCGGAATGTTTATCATTTGAATTAGAAATTGTAGAGTCACGTCTGCCGCAGTAAGCATCACGATATTCTGGTTGAAGATTCATGTTCCCTTCAGGTCGTAATGTTACTGGCTTTCTTAAACTTTCAACTCGTGGTACATGACCATAAGGTATATATTGTGATCTTACTTCACTCGTTGCATTATTGTGCTGTCGTAAATCAGGAACTATGCGTCGACCATACGTTAATGAACTAACTGATGGTCGACGTGATGATGTTACTGGCTTTTTATATAGTGAACGGTCTTTATCTAAATATTTAGATTTGTATTCTGGGTCTTGATCAATTTTCGTTGAAAATTTCTTATGGTTGGATGATAAATGAACTTTTGAACCATCAGAACGACCTATTTCGTCCTCTGGTTTCAATGATTTCGAACGCTCTCGTGGAAAATTCTGCACAATAAACAAAAATATTTGAGTAATATTTTGTATCCATTAAATATTTATATAAATATGTTTAGAACCTTGAAAGCATCTTTGTATTCAGGTGTTTCTAATGGAGGAGCTTGCAAATCTTCCAGCTTGGAAACCAATATTTGCATGTGCTTTTCTTTATGACGTTGTTTGTCCTCCTCTTTCGACATATCGTCATCTCCAATTGAATCGAGATTGTGATTTATTGGAACGGCACCACGAGGATCGATAAAATTTTGAGCATTTTCTGTTCTACTGATAAATTCTCCGCCAGTTTTCAAATGTGACTTTGGTAACTTTGACAATCTTTTTTCTGTAAAAAAAAAAAAAAAATAAAACAAGAAAAATTATCATCATCATCGTTATCATAAAATAATATTATATTTAAATAAAAAAAGTTTGATAACCTTGGAATGCACGAGGTCTAAAAACATCAGTGTATTCTGGATTAAAATTGGATTCACCCTCCAATTTCAATTGAGCACTTTGTCGGAGTATTTCTGGTCTTCTAGCTCCAACAAATGGCACATACTGATCGTGATTTTCTGTCGTTGTTTGTAGATGACCCTCTAATTTCAAGTTTGTCGGAATACGTGCTGGTTCAGGTCGGCTAACATTAAACCATTCAATAAATTTTTCACACTGTTCAGTGACACCTCGCATGTCACCCTCCATCTTGAGTGATGTTGGCCGACGGGTGAGTTGTGGTTTGTGGTAACCTTCGTATGATTTATAATTGGAATACTCTGTGTCACCATAAATTTCACCAGCACGTTTCGCACCGATCCGTCTGTTAATTTATTATTCGCAAAAGGTAAAATAAATGAATGAATATTAAACATCAACAAAAGTTGTATTCATGCACAATTAATAAATATTACTTTGTGATTGATGAATGTCGAGGCACATCAGGCGGCACGCGTGACAACTCTTCTACATTGGTCATCATTGACCTAGCATCTGGTATTTGATCTTCAACTCCATCAACTGGCGTTGATTCTAATAAAGATATTGGCGCAACTGATGCATCAATAACTTCATCATCATTCCTAAAATCACGTTGGCGTAACAATGACTCTTCACTGGTGGCTCTAAATGATCGCCTATATTCCGTAACAAGATTTCCATAGACATTGTCGCGTTCTTCACGATGTTGTTCACCTAAAGTATCCTTGGGACTGTTTGGTACTCGCCTACGACGATAACGTGCAAGTTCGTCGACTGAAATTGCCTCGATTGCCCTTGGCCATGGCAATTGATCTCGTGACTTTGCTCGACGATCTTTAAGTCTTGATTGGGCTACCTCAGAGTCCGAACAGGATTTCTGACCACTCTTAACCACAGTTCTACGTCTGTAAGTAATTAAAGTTAATACATATTATGTTAGTAATTAATTGAAAAATTAAATTTTTAAATCAGTTGAATTGCAATAAACAAATGAATTTTGTTTTATTTTAAAATACATTTAGGAGAAGAATGTTGATTGGGTGAATGCCCGTAACAAACTAAAATTCATCGTGGAACTCCTATGTGTGTACTCTAGGCTTTTTCCTATAAATATATGTTCAGGGTGGGGTTAAGGAATAACTGAGGAACAGGAAGAGGGTGGTACGTGTGGACTCGGTATGCCTCAATATACAGATACAGGAAGAGCAAGTAAGCGTACAAGCGTGAAAGACTTGTGTTAGAGGCTTTCAGTAGTCGAGACGCATCGATCTGCCGTCAGAATGTATACAACAAACCCTTTGCACCACCATCCTCTTTTATCCTATTTCTCTATTTTATCGTTTCATTTTATATCCTCTTTTCCATGGAAATTACACGAAGCGCAAAATTGTTTTATTTAACGACTGACATACACGAATAAAATGTAACAAAATCGACTTTGGCGACGTCTCTACAGTGTCGCGTCTGGACCAAAAATAAATATAAAATGTTTGAGTTGGCGTGTTTGACAATCGAAATAAACAAAAAAAAAAAATGAATATTATTTGATTATTTGATTGAGGTCAATGATCAATGCTGACGTCATTGGAAATGAAAGAAAAAAATAATATTTTAATCGTTGGGATTGTAAATCGTGTTTACATATCACTAATATACTAAATTAATTTCCATATCCATTATGAATATATATTATTATTTAATTATCTATGCGTTCATCATTAAATTTGATTTAACATTTTTTGTTTACATGAAGTAGAATGATGGAAAATCATATTGGCGACATTGATGATAATTAAAGTTCATAAATTGACAGAAGAGAAGATATATCGTTTACCATTTCCAAGTGACGTTTAATTTATTGTTAAAATTTGCACATGAAGAAGTATCATATATCCATATATATATACATTTATATACATAATACCTGAATCCAATGGAACCATCGTGTACGTCATTGATGAAGACGGGTCACACAAGGGCTTCGTTTTATTCGTTCGCTTGGTGTTAGGACACGACCTGGTAACCTCAATTTCACCACCGCAAAATGTGACCAACGATTTATATACATATATTTATCCATGTGTTTGTCTACATATAGATACATAAAATGAAATATATACATGCATGAAATAAAAGTAGGTTTGTATATGTATGTATAGTATTATATGGTGTTCGTGGCGATATAGTAGATGTTTATATACTTGATTGGATCTTGGAAATATGTATATACGCACGATCGTTTTATCCTTATATAAATAAATATACATATATGAATGATATATGATTGTGTTTAGCAAAACAAAAAAGGGATTGTTCAGTATATTTTACTGATTTTACCACGTTGCGTGATATTTATGTATAACTCGTGCACATAGATATTCTATATATATATTTATAGGGTGGCTTGAGACATGCGAATTATTTCTCACAGCTTTTTTTATCCTCTTACTTGTTTTATTTTTTTCTCAGCTTATTTATTCATAATTTTTATTATAAAATAGCACTTGAAATATTTTGTGTGAAACGCACATTTGATAGGCGATAAGAGAAAATAAATATGTACATATATATATGTATTTATATGTATATGTATTAAGTTGGCCGTTGTTGGATATATCAACAGGTTTCTTTTTTTTTTTTTTTTTGTTTTCTTTCTCTCATGTCGAATGTTTATTAATTTGGTATGGCGGCAGATATAGGTTAAGTTTATGTTTTGGGAATTATAAAATGTATTGAGGTCATTGTAATAATTTATTGATGCGAAAAATCATCAAATTAATTTTCCTGTATCTGTGTCGAATCGATTTCACTATGAAACTTCATTTTAATCTCGTTCTTAATGCTTTGAAATCACGTTATTTCTAATAGGTATAAAAGTGTATAACCAAACCCATCATAATTCAGATTGATTTTTATTTCTTTTTTATCTTTAAGTGATTGCATAATGGGTGTATTTGATTCCTCAGTTAATCTTTATCCATCTTTCATAATAATTCAAATTAAAACACTGGATTAAATATAAATATAATATAAATTATATTTGTTTATTTATATAATAAATTTTATAACTATATTTAAGAAATCATCATACCATCATCGGGGATGTAGCTCAGTGGTAGAGCGTTCGCTTTGCATGTGAAAGGCCCCGGGTTCGATCCCCGGCATCTCCATTTTTTTTTATTTTTTTTTTCCAAAAAAAAAATCTAAAATTCGAATAAAATAAAATATAATTGATATCTTTACCTTTTGGAAGTGCGTTCACGTCTTCTTTCACCCATAGCATCCTCAATATAAATAAAGGCCTTGAATAATTAATAAGAATAAAATCGAAAACAAATAATTTAACAAAGTAAATAATAATTTACTTCATTGACAATTGACACCGTTTAATATGTTACTGATACATATTACACATATATGGACAATTAAAATAACCCCCGACTGTTACGTCTACGTTAGCGTGACTGGACTTTGTAAATTCTAATAAAGGAACTCAAGGAATCAAATGGGAACGAAAGAAGATGAGGGGGGAAAATGAGAATCATGTGCGCAGCTGCAAAAGGAGAATACCTTAAAAAACACCTCTATATAGATTCACGAACAATTTGACGTAAGAAATTGTGTCACATTCAATCACTGATAAAACACCATGATAAATTAATAATAGAAAAATAAAATAAATCTCCCTCAACATCGCAATCATTTATTTATTTTTTCATGTCACCTCCATTAAATCTATTTAATAAAACAAAATAACGGTTAAAATCATCACTATCAATGAATTAAAATTTTCAAATAATCGCGCGAAAAAGTTATTAGATATATATTTTTGAATATTTTTGTATATTCTGACAACGAATGCGCACAAATTATAATATTATTCTTGACCAAAGTTCTTGTCTTATCCCCTCTTCTTATTTTTTTTTTTCTCCTTTTTGTAAACATTATTATATACATATATTTATTCTTATTCTCATTCAAACACAGAGTCAAGTTTATTGTATGTATATGAACGCGTGTTTGTATGAGTTTATTACTTCTTTTATTCTTCAGTTTTGTTTCATAGATCACGACAGTGTCTTTCGAGGTTTATCACTAACAAGTATACATATATAAAATATAATTATTATACTCTCAAGCAATCACACAAATTCGCAACAGTTACGTGATCCCATTTTGTATATTTATCTCAATGTCTGGATATTATTATACCTATAAAGTGTTATAATATAATACACACTTGTCTTGGTTGTTTAAAATTTTTATTCATTACTCAAAGTAACATAAACGTGAGTGAAATTTTTTTTTTTTTTTCATATATTTCACCAATCTTTCATTTATTATTAGTCATGATTGTAATTTAATTTTGTGAATAAATTATCATCACGATATTGAATGTTACTTGCTAATGACATAATCGCACAAATTATTTTAATGTAAAATTCAATAATAATATATAATTATAAATGATGAAATCATTTGTGTTATTAAAATAAAAAAATAAACTTCGATGAAATTCGTGGATAATTAATAAATAGTTTTTTTTTTTTTTCTTCATTTCGTCGTGTAAAGTAAACGAATTAACAAATGTAAATGAAATTACGCAAACATTATTCATATATAATATTTAAATTATTCCATTTTTTTTTTCTACATGAAGATAAATAATTGGATAGGAGTAAAATCGAAAATAAAAATAAACGATGATAATTCTAACGTAGATAATTATCTTTTAATTCTTGAAGGGGGTTTATATCAGTTGATTTTATTAATCAAAATTAATACGTATATATTTTATAGTATACACATGTGTATAAATATAAATTGTCGAACTTTGTACTTTGGAGGGCCGTGAAGAAACAAAAATTTGTATTTGATTATTTGTACATATATTCGAGCAAATTAAGATATCAGTTTAGAGTTAATACTTGAAAGAGATCATATACGTATATATAAATATGTTTGTGTCCTGGCGACCATTACCTAAACATATGAAAATAAGTAATAAAAATAAAAAAAGATTGCGAGAGGGAGAAAGTTCACAAAAGGCCACGATACCATATTATCTCTAACACTTATTTTCTTTTTTATTTTTTTGCGTCTACATGAATGTTTATAACACGATCATTCCCTCATCATCGGTAATATTCTTTGTGCTTTTTAATATTTTTATTTTATTTACTGTCTTGCTATAAATCATAATGAAATGAATAATTATTTTATTATTAATCTCTTGTATATATTTATTTATTTATTTGTTTTTTAAAAATTATATTCAATAGTTGAAATGAAGATTATAAAGAGTGCTGGCAATATGGTGGCGGCTTGTCTTGAGACAGTTTCGCAATTTACAATTGGACAATTTTTAATTCGTATGCTGGATCGTGGCATTGGTATTGTCGAAAAAACTGCACAATGGAGTTTACCACGTCAAGAAATAATGTGTGAAGAGAATGGAAAATCATTCAACAGTATAGAATTGGTTAGACCATTACCTTGGATATTATTTCTTCCTGGTTTGGTAATTTTACGTGGGTTCAGATTTGTATGGAATATTGGTGCTTTTGTCATTGGATATTCTGAAATTACTCCAGGAAATATCGTAAGTATTTTTATTTTTATTCCAAATTTAAATTATATTTTTTTTTACTAGCTATATTAATCAATTTAGTATTGTATTTAATTATTTTTTGATTTTAAAATTTTATTTCTAGGTGAAATCACTTCAAAAAGTACGACGACGCCTACGTGCAATTAGGATGAATGGCGCCAGACGTATGCAAAAGATAAAACCTGCAAGCACCATGGTGAGTTAATTTATTATAATAGTATTTATATCAACAAATAATATAAGAAGAAAATAAGTAAAGAATGAAAAGTAAGAAAAAAGAAAAACAAATATACATCGCATGCTGTATAGTTGTGTCCATCCATTAAACGTCTGTGTCATGTAGAAAACTTTAATATGATCCTTGAGGTGTATCCTGAATGTAATTTAAAAAAAAAAAATAAATAAATAAAATGAAAAACAAAACAAAGAAAAAAATTTGGTGGTGGTGGGTGTATATATATATATGTAGGACCAGAGTTTGGGATTGAATGAGGCAAAGCAAAGTCTACTGCGGTCGATCCAGTTAACCCTGTCCACACTCTCCTGTTTTGATGCATCCAAGATGAAATCCTCGCCGCCACCAATGAGAATTCGTGTACCCATGAATTATAATTCGGTGAGTTTTTTTATACACATGTGTAGAATATAAAAACCAGTAAAACCCTAACATTTATCATACAAATGCTCGTATCGTTGGTGTGGACTATCGTCACAGTAGAATAAAATCACACAGTCTTTCTATTAAATCATTAAAATGTAATACGATATAAATATGTTTATTATTTTGTCTTCTTTTTTTTTTTTTCTTGATTCAACAGACACCAGTGTTAGACGCCAAGTCGACAGTAGAATCAACAATGTTGACCCGACAATACGAAACTAAACGTAAATATACAGAGGTCAGTTCAGATGATCCAGAATCAGATGAGGAATCAGAGTCTGAAGAAATGACCTTCAATACAAAGTTGTCTCATTATGAGATGTTGAATAGTTCTGATGATCCGGATTTTCATGTGAGTTAATTAATTTATTTCATCATATAGGGAGAAATTAAATATGTGAATTATTTTAGCCTGGAAATTCGACTGGGGAGACAATTGATTTGGAAGAGTCATTAAATGAAGACACGCATGGAACTGATGAGGAAGAAGTTGATAAACTTATTGAAGAAGCTCGACAGATAATGATGGATGATGATAGAAAGACAAATGCAGAAATGCCAGAGGTGGCGGCAGTTAATGCACATTTACAAATAAAAGAGGTGAATAATTTATTTTATATTTATTATTATAAATGGATGATTATTTTGGTTGACTGCTCGCATGATAATTCGCTATCGCTTTTGCTTGATAAATATAAAATTTTCATGTATATATATGGAATAAATATAAAATTAAATGTACTATATAATCTTAGAAAAAAACAGTGACAAATGGTAATGGAAATTGTATGAAGAACGATTCCGATGATTTACAAAATTATTATTCACCATGTAAGAGTATAGAGGATGCAGATATGGCATTTTATTCGCCAATCAGTTCAAAAAGTACTAGCCCAGAACGCGAAACGTTTGCTCATGATGATGATAATGAGATTGTTCGTAAGTGTTGGATAATTTTATTGAATTAAATGCGAGCCGTCAATTAGCCATTTATAAAAAAAATTTTTTTTTCTTCCTTTAATATACATGTTTTATTATTTATCTTGTACTATATTAATTTTTCTATTTATATTCTCACAGAACGATCAAGAATTAGAGGAGCCAATACATCCGCAAAATTAATAACGAATGAAGTGGAGGAATTGAATTGTGAGAGAAATAAAAATGAAATTGAAATTGAAAAGAAAGACGACGTGGTGCAATTAGATTCATCAGAAATAAAAGGTAAACAACAACGCCAAAATCTCAAAGGAAAACGAAGCACTCATGGAAATCGCAAGAAAAAAGTATAACTCTTACACATAAACACATTATCTGTTTTATAAACAATTTTTTTCTCATCAACAAATCCCACTAAATATAAATATATAACATGTACTTTTCATACACAAAATTAATTTTTATCAAATCTTATCCAATATATATCATCCATTAAAATAATCTAATCAACATTTACAAATATTAAATCTACCGATTGTTGTCCAATAATTTTTGTTATATAAATTATTTAATCATTCAATTATATACATACACATTATACATATATTACATTATATTTCCAAAGTAATTATTCAATTTCAAATATCACACTTTATCTATATATATATTTCTATTATTTTTATTATTATTGGTTATACTAACTGCATTACCGACCGAAGTAAATGAAGTTTTTCTTATTTTAATGCGCGCGCAAAATCGCGCCATTTTATTTTCTTTTTCCTTCTATTATTTATTTCCCTTTCTCCGATATATTGTGTGTCAAGTAACAATGTATATGTGTGTTCAATGTTTATGTATATACATTATACAATTGCACATTCGTGACACTAACACATATATATTTGGATAATATACTTGAGGTTGTCAAAGCGAAACGGGAGAATCTAGAATCTAGTTGCGCTTCGTTGCTCTGTATAGTTGATTGTGTGGTGGGTTAAGGCAGTTAAAGTTGCCATGCTGATACACAAATTCATATTACTAGTGTCAGAGTAAAATAAGATTGAATAAAAAGTGTGTATGGCAATGCCTAAATTCTCTTACGTTTATATCTATTCACTTAAACAAATACAATAAATTATATAAACTCATACATACATGGTTGTGAGAAAATTGAGGTGAGTGTATATGTGCTACGCGACAATAAAAGAGACATTGTGCATTCTTTACTATTCTCCCTCTCATGTTAATATATATATTTACAATTGAATAAGGGAGTTTTTTTTTTATTTTATTTTTTCATTATTTCTCATCATAAATGTTTGACAATTATTTCCTCTATCACTTTGAATTGTTCTTTTTAATGTGTAGTAAATTCAAGTGTGTTTTGTAATTTCCACAGCGTTTTTTGATATATATTTTTTTACTTTTTTATACAATGGCGAAATGTTTATTGTTATGAATAAAATCATTTGTTTATGAGTTGAGTAAAAGTGCCATACTTTTTGATTACTCAACAACGTGGTATAAAAAAATAGAGGAACCACAAAAGGAAAATACAACAACAAGAGAGTATTTTGAGTAAGTGTTGCAAATCATTTTTCAGATGAAAGAAAAATTGTGATGATAGTAATAAATTCAGGATATTTATATGCTCATAGGTATTTATAAAAGTATAAGAGAATGATTATTTTTCTTTTTTGCATATTGACAATTTTTCTCTATACATATTTATTATTTATTATTTTTCATGGCTTTTATTGGTTAACCCCAAAACTTAGGTTTCATCAACATTTAGGTTAATGTCCTGTGAGAATTTATGTATGTAAACATCTATTTTTATTTTTTCAAGTTATAGAGTTTATTTATCTTAATTTTATCATTGATGAAAATTAATTTGTTGTCTATTCTTTTTTTATTTATTTTCTATTAATTATTTTTTAGTTATGCACAAAGGTGTGCTCATGTCCTGAGAAGCAAGGACATAACCTCAAATATTTAGTGACTATTCGATCGATAAATTCTCTTTGTCAAGGGAGCATTGAGGATATAAAAGTACAGAAGCTATTGTGCTTTAATATATGTTTTTTTAATTTTTGAATCAAATATCAGTACGACAATTCGATGCATCAATCGGCAACGATTGATTTGCGGAAGAAAATACGGTAGTGGGTACTAAAAACCGATATGCGTAATTATATTACACAGTTATATACTCATAGATGTATGGCATGTATATATTCATGTATCGTAACAGCTTACATGTAATATTAATTATTATACTGTCATAATAATTCTTGCTTCATCACTTTTTTTTTTTTATTGTAAGATTATTGACGTACGTTATTTAATATACGTAAACTCAGTATAAGCATATAAGAGGATTATTATTGTGTTTGGCCTATATGAAGCCATGCTAATTTTTCTTTAATAAAAATACATCACTCTAAACAATAGAAAAGTGCCACAATATTCTCACATCAATTATAATTTTGTTTTTGTAGAAAAATTTGATAATTTTGTTTGATTCAATCTTATATTTCCAATTGCTTTTCATGTTTTAAATTTTTATTTGTCATTCAAATGAACTGGTGAAAGCAGCGAAATATGTTTCATCAATTTTACATTTAATATTTGTTATCTTATATACATTTCAACAGATCTATTCGTCTTGATAGTTGAATCTTGATAATTGAATTTAGATAAAAAAAAAAAAAAGCTACAAAATTTTTGCGTTTAATATTCAAGCTTTAATTTTTCATGTTCATTGAAAATGACAAACATTGTTTGAAAGTACACATGCAGACAACAATCAGTATTTCCTGTGTATTCATATTGTCGCCCACGATGATGTTTATATATATTGTTAATAGGATGATAATTATTCAAATCAACATGCTAATACTTGTCATATTATTCATTAGTACTTGCCACATATTAAGTATTTATGCTTTCTCAGCTATTGGCAAATGAATTGTTGCTTTATTTAATTTTAGGAGTCGACCGTTTTATTTATAAAGTTGACCGAATGACCGGGATGATGTTGACAGAGATTATCTAACTTGGTATTAACATCATTATGTTGTCCACATTTATATGTATGATTCACACATTTATACTGACAAATGCTTCATCACCTTAAATTAAATTTTTTAATCTATTTATATTGAAATATAATGGGATTTTAATGTTATTTTTTATTTTCATGATGAAATAATTTTTTTTCTCTTTTCGAAACTAAAAAAAATATGATTAGAAATCTATATTATACTTTGAATTTGTGCTAGGTCAATTCACTAATGCTTGAATTATTTAATAATGCTTGTGAATTTATTAATTAAGTCCATATCTTATCGAATCAAACTATTGCGTGTATCTATTTGTCAGACAATAGTAACGTGAACACACATTTACTCATGACAAAGTTGTATTTATGCACAGAAATAAATTAGTTGAAGGTCTATTTATTCAGTGGGTTCATTATTGCTATTTACACTTTCAAAGCTACATTATTAATCATTTGAAAATATTTTATGTTTACATTATTGCCATAATGAATTATTGTAATGGGTTGAATGAGAAATTTGTTTTCTTTTTTTTATGATTATACTGGAGATATGATCATAAGTAACTTTATTCAACAGTAAACAACTCAGGAATCAACATTTTTTTTTTATATACATACACATAAAGATGAAAATTAAATCTATACGAGCTTTGGAATAAAAATAAAATACTTTTTTTTTTTTTACAATTTTATAAGTAATTTATGGTGCTATCATTAGCACGATTAATTATGCATTTAAAGATTGAGATTTTTTTATTAAATATTAATCTATTAGAATGTATTTTTTTCTCCCACGATCAAAAGATTGACTTGACGTTAAAAATGTTATCGAAACAATTTTCTTTTCTCTTCATTAACCAAATTTAATTTAATTATCACGCAATCTCAATCTTCTTCATAAAAATTTAACAATATTAATTATACACATATTGATAACTATACAAAAATTATTTGAAAGTTTTTTAATCACTGATTATTTTTTACAATTAATTCATTTGGATATTGTTGATAAATTCTTTTTCACAAATGAATTAAACATAACCGTGAGCTTCAAGTTTGAGTGCTGCCTCATACGATGGCAAACCTTCATCTTCCCTATCATCATCATCATCATCATCATCACATTTCTCTTGACTCTGAACCTCTGTGAGAATTGTCATTGGAATATTTGTATCATTAGTAAGAGGCTCTTGTTTTTTGTCACTGGGTGATGGTAAATTATGAAGATTAAAAACTAGACTTTCATATGCAGGTGGAGGTGGTCCTGGTGTTCCTGGACATTGTAATGACATTGGAACAATGTCATCATTATTAACAATTCTGTCGCATGGTGGAGCACCAAAAAAGTGTCCCTAGCATGACAAAAAATGAAATTAAATACCGAGAACAATTTAATGAATTAATTAAATTTCTACACACGAAATAAATTGTTTTTACCATTGCATGAGCGTCCATTGTAAATACCTCGAGGCTTTGAACGTCTGGTTCAGCTCGCCAATATGGAGAATATTCTCTGGGTCGATTTTTCCGCATGTTTTTATGACAACAGTAGCACACGAGTACTACTACAATTATTACACCACTCAGCATGGCCCTAAAATTATAAATAATCACGTAGAAAAGTTAATTAAAATTAATAATTTGTAACGTAACATAAAAAAAATTTTAATTTAATTTATATACACTTACCCACCAAGAAGTACATTAACATTGCCATGTAAATTTGTTTCAAACCGTCCAGATTTACCGTCTGCATTCGTTGTCATATTGTATCCTGGCAGATATTGGTAATTTCCACCAGTTGGTATTGTACCGTTTGATTGGTTTGATTGTACGGCTGCTAACACAGCTAGTCGTCTCATTGACATTATTGCAATAACAATTATTTTTCTTACTTCATTTATCTTATTCCTTTCACGTTCATTACCCTCTCAGTTTGTATAATATTTTTCTTATACAATCATTTATTTCTAGACCAAGAGAATTCTTTTTTTCTCTCATCTATCATGGCACTGTAATGAACAATAATAATATTCCAATTACCACGATAATTATAATGATACACAATTTTATTTGTTTGTAAATTAAAGTTTCAGTAAAAAATTGGTCGTCGATTTTTAAATAAATTCATTCAATAATGTCAATAAAAAAGTGATTATTGTTGAATTATATATTTGTTTTATTATTGGATTATTAAAACGTATATAAATAATATGTGGAAATGAAGGAAATAATATATATAAAAGTGCAAGGTTAAAAGTAACACTAGTAAATTATTGACAACATAAAGACCTCTAGTTTGTCATCGATTATCCTCAACTATTTACTATTTTAATATCATTATTTTCTTTATTATTTTACATTTTGAATACACCAACATATTATATTGTTTATATCTCATCAATGAAAAACATCAATTGACTTTATTAATTATTTTATTGCCAAGTGTACAAATATTTTTTTTCTACATTTCACTAATGAGATACAAAAGAAAATTGAAATTTTATCAATTATTCCAAAGTAATAAATATAAAAGGTAATGATAAAATAAAAAAATATTATTTAAACTCACCCTCTGAAGATATTTCCATTGAATCCATCACTCGTCTGTGCACTTGCCACACTATTCTCATCATTGCTTCACAATTCATTGTTGTTTATCATTCACTTTCAATTCATCACCAGCAGCCACAAAATAAATCCCATCATAATAACGATAAATAATTGAAGATATCAATGGTGTGTATGCAACTGACATATCTTTTATCAATAATAAAAAAAAAGGAATTAATTAGTAATAAACTAATATAATAAAAATAATAATAATCCTCTCACTAATGAAGAAAAAAAAAATAATTTAATAAATTTATTTATTATTCAAATCACATGGAAAATAGTTGATTGATAATCGTTAAAGTGTTACTAATTCTGTTGTATTGTTTTAGTTAATGAACATGATGATTGTCCATTACTGTAGTCTGCCAGAATAGGGGCAAGTGTCAACGATGAGACTTGATGATAATGAGTAGATTTGAAAGGGGTATGAAAAGGTCAAGTCCGCGTGTGTCCGTTGCTGATAGTGCTTGGTACTCGACTGTGGTCATTGCGCGTTGCTTGGCTACACAAACACATATATACATTGGAGTTTACCTATATATTATGTGTTTCATATATTTTTATATGTGTGGGTAAATGAAACCGACCAACCATCAGCCAGCTTCATACATACAACTTGCGTCATGCTTACAAGCTACACTATACCACCATCCCCTTTCTTCACTCCTTTCTCTTCTCTCATTTTTTCCCTTGTCTCGTTTTAAATTCTCTCCATATCCTTTTGGACTTATCCAACTAATTTGCCCAATGACTTTTCATTTTATTCTTCCATTTGTTCATTCTTTGTTTCCACCTTTTTCATCTTGTGAATTTCATTTTAATTTTTTCTCTTTTTATATATATATTTTTGTTTTTTTTTTTTTTTTGCTTGTAACCGATGCTGATAACGTTACATTAAGGAAAATATCATGGTAATACTATTTTAAGACGTCCAATGGGCGGGTGTATTTCTATATGACATGCAATGCTTTAAATGCCGACGATCGATGAAAAAGATTTGATGTTTGTTGAATGTAAAAAATTGAACAATGAAAAATATAAGAAAAAAAAAATAAGAGAAGAAAAATTGAATTGTTTTTCAGTTTTAGTTGATTAGTATTAATATCTTACTATCTTCATTTGATATTTTTTTTTTTTTTTTCTTAGCTATCGTCCTGCTGCTTAGCTGATATGTGAAGTATGATAAAGGATGTATGAATAAAATAGAGTAAAATAGAAAAGGGTCATACTCAATTGGGGTTGAGTTGAAATATATGCGATGTTTGCGACAAGCAAATTGGTCGAAATAAGGCGCGGTAAGACAAAGAAGAAAATAAAAAGAATTAAAGATGAAAAAAGAGCGATATGAAACAAGATCGATAATAGGATTGGTGAGAATTCATGCGAGTAAAAATAGTCACGCAATTTAGGCATTTATTTTATTTTCCATCATCGTTCAGACGTTTATATAATCTTGAAATCTCATTACAATTCGATGTATGCACATAATATATGAATTGAATATTAATTCATGAATAAAATATAATAAATCCATTATGAATCATTATATTTCATATAGAATATTTATTTGTATATTTATCTATTATTTTTCTTCTTTTTTCAGATTAATAAGAATGATTGGACGTTTACCGAGCGGATGGATGAGACGAGTCCTTCTCTTTCTCGTTTTTATGACGGGGATTTTTTTTCTCGTTGCCATGTATGCTCATCCACCACCACTTGTTTCACTTGTACCCTTTACACCCAGACGGTATGTAAACTTTTACCTTATATTTATATGTTTATTTTGATATAAATATGAGAGAAATGTGGGAGAAATAAAATGGAATAAAATATTATAAATATAAAAGTATATTGTCTGTTGAAAATTGCAACTATCGATGCATGTTCACTTTCTTTCTATTCATTCATTCATTCTGCACCGCGTCATAGTTTGAAGATATTTCAAAGACAACGGATTATACAAGGAACTGATAGTGATACGATTCAGCGCATGAAGATTCAATTGAATAATTTAAATGATACGGGCAGGTAAAAATCAAGAAATATTTAATGATAAACGAGTATTTATAGTGACTAAAGAAACCAGTCAGGTTTTGTTTGACTATAATTAATAATCATTTGTTCGATTTGGCCGAAATTTGCTTGGAGATATTTGAATGGTTTTATTAATAACTGAATATTTATTATATTGAAATTAATGATGTTTTTTTTTTTTATGGTGATTTAGAACTTTTCATACACCATGGTCATGGATGTGCATCGCTGGTAGATGCGAGAGACGTGCAGTGAAATCATCAAAAGCATCATTGGCAACATGTACTGCATTATGCGGTGGTAACTCGAGATTATTGTGGCCTAAACCAACTGGTGATGTTCTATTAGGTGATGACAGTGACATATTGCATTTACAACAAATTGAATTTGTAACAACTAGCACAAGCGATTATGACGTGAGAAATTTACTCGAACACGCCAAAGACATTTTTATTGGTAAGCTTTAAAATTATATTTTAATATAAATATATTGAATTATAATTTTTGTTTTTTTATATTTCAGGAAATATTAGAAATTTGATAAAAGTACAAAATACAAAAACAAAATCAACAATTGACGGTTTTATAATATATTTAAGTGCTGGTCAAGCTTCAACAACAAAACTTACATTATCTACTGATGAGTCATACAAACTTGAATTAAATACAAAGGGAAAATATTTAGAAGCAAGAATAAATGCAAATAGTTATCAAGGAGTAAGACATGGCTTAGAAACATTGAGTCAAATGTTTTGGTGGGATGAAATGACGGGAAAACAGGGTGCATTACGTGTATTATCAAAAGCATTCGTTACGGATAAACCAATGTTTCATTATCGTGGATTATTAATTGATACAGCACGACAATATTTCAGTATTGAACAATTAAAGCGTGTTATTGATGGTATGGCAGCGTCAAAATTAAATACATTTCATTGGCATATTTCTGATTCACAAAGTTTCCCGTATGATTCATCAACATTTCCACAAATGGCACGATGGGGCGCGTATAGCGCTGACGAAATTTATTCACCTGAAGATATTAAAGGATTTGTTGATTATGCAAAAATACGTGGTGTAAGAATTGTTATTGAAATTGATTCGCCAGCACATGCTGGCGCTGGTTGGCAATGGGGACCCGATTATGGTTTTGGTGAGCTTGCACTTTGTGTTGATCAAGAGCCTTGGTCGTCTTATTGTGGCGAGCCCAATTGTGGCCAATTGAATCCAATTAATGATCACGCTTATAGAATTCTCGAGACACTGTACAAAGAATTGTTGGATTTAACTGAGGTGCGCGATGTTATTCATCTTGGTGGTGATGAATTGAATCTCGATTGTTGGGCACAATTTAGCAATATCACAATAGCAATGCAGGCATTAAATTTTACGGATTTACATTCATTGTGGGCGGACTTTGAAACAAAATTACTTCAAAGAATTATTCGGGTAAATCGTGATGAGATACCCAAAGCCGTTATACTTTGGAGTTCACCATTGACAAAACGACCTTGGATAACTTCACATTTTGATCCAAAAGTTCATGTCATTCAGTCATGGGGTGGTAGTACTTGGCCCGAAACGGGCGATTTACTTGAAGATGGATTTCGAGTTATATTGTCGCATGTTGATGCTTGGTATTTGGATTGTGGTTTTGGAAAGTGGCGAGAAACGGGCGAAGCTGCATGCGGTGAATATCGTACATGGCAAACAGTTTATAATCACAGGCCATGGAGAGATTATCAATCATCAATGCATTTAATTCTTGGTGGTGAAGTAGCTCTCTGGAGTGAACAGGTTGGTCAATCATCGCTTGGCTCAAGATTGTGGCCGCGAGTTTCGGCCTTTGGCGAGAGATTATGGTAAGCTATTTAACTCTAATATATAATATAACTTTTAATTAACTAGTATATTACTTCTTAACTTTTTTTTTTTTTTATTTATTGGAGTTTTCTATTTTCCATTTTATTTTCCAGGAGTGATCCACCGAGTATGGGATATACGACGGAGGAAACGGTTTATACACGATTAGCAGCGCATATTGATGTTTTAAACAATCGTGGTCTTAGTACTGAAGCAATGTGGCCACAATGGTGCTCACAAAATCCTGGTAAATGTCTCTGACCGCATTTCAAATAGAAAATAAGGGGTTTGTGTGGAGGATTATGAACAAATGAGCGCAAAATGAATGAAAAATTGTTTTTTTTTTTTTTTTTTTAATTTCAAGTAACCATTCTGTAAATATAAAAGTTAATTACAATTCAATTTAGTATGAGCTGTAACATTGTTGATGTATTCGTAATGAAATTATTAATTTGTGCGTGTGCGTAAAATCGTAGTGGTACATTACAGTACATGGAGGTTTGATATACGAATTAATAAAATATTGATAATTAGGGAATAATTAATTACAATGAAACACTAAATAAAAATTTATGTCACACAATTTACTTTGATCATGAAGTGGAAGTTTGGATAAAAATGTAATATTTGTCACATCATCTTTACGTCAATGTTTTTTTTTTTTAAACCACATAGATTATTTACAATGAAACACAGTCACAAATAATATTTCAATTTTAATAAATTTTTCATACAGAATTTATCGTAAATAATGACAAACTTAAACGGAAAGTATATAGAAAAAAGTGAGGATAAGTAATTTCTAGCGCCACCAAATTATGCGCTGAGTATATAAAACACAAAAGAAACAAATACACTTTCTTAAACCTTACTTAATAAAAAAAAATGATCATGAGAAGAATTAAATGAAAGGAAATTAAATATTGTTGGCAATTTCTATTTTTTAGACAGTGCCTTTTTGAGACTTTGTTTTTTTTTTTTATTCTTCGCTACAAACCGTAAAATTATATCAACGAAAAATATTAATTAAATTTAATAAATAAAAATAATTATGAATTACGTATGGAAGTGATATTGAACGATCATAAATCAGAGATTAATTAATATATGTGCAATTTTTTTATGTAAAACTATAACAAGCCGATTTTGTAATATAATTAGGTAAATTACGAATCAAAATGACTTCATTGTTGCAAAAATTTCCCTAACTATAGACATGTACTTATACAGGACAAGTACGGTAAAAATAAAAGTAAACATTTATGCTTAAAAATTTTTTTTTTCACAAACTTTACACATAAAAAATTTTTACATAAATGGAATATTAATATTTGTTTCAATATATTAAAAACAAAAAGATATTCATTAGATTTTTTGATTCAATCGATTATTGTGTATTAGTGATGAATAAAAAATTACCTTTTAATAAATTGGATTATGTCAAGTTCTATATAATAATTAATTCACTACTGAATAATTGTCGTGCAACATTCATATTTTGTAAATTAATAATAAGCCGTGCAGCGATTGTATTGGCTGTCGTAAACATATATCTCTTTCGTTCAGTAAGAAGTAGCATAAAAATAATAAGAAAAAAAGGAAAAATATTATTTGAGGAATAATTGTATTACAATTATGCCAACTTCTTCACCTGAATCAGTAAAAAAAAAAACCATAATGAAATGGCCTATGTACAATTAAAAAACCATATGTATATAATTTGCTTACACTTGTACATAAATGAAAACCGGAGAGTAATTAAATATGTACTTACATCATTACTTATTAATCTTGACGACTGTGAAAAAAAAAAAAAACAAAAAAAAACTAATAACGAATTTTCAAATCTTTACTTTATTTCATGATGATCTTGTATTGAATATTCATGAGTCAAAGCCATATGAATATTAAATTATTAAATTATTATTAGATAAAAAATGGCGATGTATAAAACAGTCAAGCGAAAAATCACTTGAAAATGACGTATAAAAAATCACATAAATAAATGAAAAATTTTTTACGAATTTTTTACTCTTTAATCATCACGTGTAATAAAAATAATTGAGTTAATATTGAGTATATGATGTAGCGATGTGAATTTGTTATGTATCAATTATGTCCAATTAAACATGTTAGATGAATTTCTATTTTGTTTTTATAGATAAATAAGAAAAAAAAAAAAAGTTATACAATGAAGAAATAAAAATGTACACAACGTTTATAATATGCGTTCACTGGAGAATTAAATATATTTAATCTATTCACATGATAATTCTTAGTAAAGTTATATCTGTTAAAGAAAATGTAAATTACAAAAAAAATTTTGTAATTATAAACTGAAATTTTAATACAACAAATCTTGTTTACTTAATAATGTATATTGATTATTTTAATCTTAGGAAAATGTTTTGTTTTATCAATTTATTATTTGCTTATTATTTTTATTTGTTAACTTATATTTAAATATAGTCACTAAAGAATTCAGATGTGTCATGTGCAGGTAATTTACTATTCAATCCTGTTGAATAAATATTTATGTAATATGCTATCTATCAAATTGAAGTGGATGATGGATGAGCTTTCTTCGGTTGCACGTGGCATAATTGAGTTTATTTATATTGAATATGATCAAACAAATATTCCATCATTGAAATATTTTTTTATCTAATGGAATTAATTAATGCGGTTCATAAATACATATCACAATATGGCCATCTAATCATCGATCCATCAATATTATATCTGATTATATTTAGTACATCGTAGAATATTTACTATTCAGCTATCAACTAAATGAAAATTTGAATGTTTTGTATATTACTTATAGGAACTAAAAATTGACGCCTGCGCAATTTGATGGCGGGGAAATATACGCGCTTGAGCGTTGAGTGATTCATTTCTAAACAGCATCCAACATATCAGACACTCCAGGATCGTTTACGAAAGAGGATCATATTTGAAATAAGAAGAAAAAATTGTGTGCAAATATTCAAACTAATTTAATGACTCTCGATTAATTTCGAGTTTTCATAATAAAACTATCAATGAAAGTGAGTACTTTTAAGGTGAATTATATTTAATCACAAACAATTTTTTCCTTTGACATATTAATATATTTTAAAATTAGTATTACTTATAGAAAATAAAAAAAAAAAACAGATTATTGAAATATGTATGTAGTAAATTTATTCTTAAATTCTATGAAGTTGATTTACATTCTATTCGCGGAAGTATATTTGAAAAAGAAGGTCAACAGTCATGTACAAAATGTGTATAATGTGCATATTGAGAAGGAAAAAAAAATTATTTCTATTTCAAAAACTATTGTATACATGTATGCATTGAAAATGTTTCATTTTTTTTCTTTTTTTACTTCACCCTGTTTTTTCTATAGATGAATGATGTGGAGAGATTCTTCGAGGATCAGGAGCAATATTGCCATCAGCTATCCACATTATGTATGTTTATTTACTCATTTTTATTTATTTCCTGTAATAAAAAAAAATATTTGTGATTTTTCATCTTCAATAGAATAATAAATACTACGCACGTTCATATACATTGTTCTGTGGAACAAATAAATGTTAACAATAGGTTCATGCTTATCCACACCCGTTAATTAAAACGAGAACCCACAATCGATTCGATGGGGATTCAAGTATTGCTTTAATCTCACGATAAAATAATAGAAGGGAAAAAAAATATTCGAATAATCTCTTTTTTTGTTTTCAAAAATTTATAGATGAAAGGAACACGACACTCCAATGTCCACCATCATTCGATGGACTTTTGTGCTGGCCACAAACAAATTCTAATGAAATAACAAATCTTCCGTGTCCACCAAAATACGTCATGGGTTATTATAATCCTCAGCAAAATGCTGTAGCAACAAAATACTGCAATTCTAATGGCGAATGGTACACAAATATTGAAGGGATACAGTGGAGTAATTACAGTCTTTGTACACCACCATCTGGACATTATATCACCGTGATAACAAATGTTGATTTTTCTCAAGCAGAATTTGGAATAAATTGCAGCGAAACTCTTTTAAAAGTATATATTTATTTATTTATAATTGATACTTAATATTTTATCCTTGAAAGAAACGTAATATAAATTTTTTTTTTTTTTACAATTTATAGAAATGGTTGCCAGTTATTAAAACAGTTGCCAAAATTGGCTACACATCCTCATTTATAATGTTAATAATCGCATTGATTATTTTTTTACTCATAAGGAGATTGAGAAATTCAAGAAATCGTCTTCACATGAATTTATTTGTTTCATTTATTATGAGAGCATTTATGGCAATTTTAAAAGACTGGTTATTCGTTGATGGCCTCGGTCTAGCTTGGGATGTTGTCGTTGATGGTGAAAATACTTTTATCAAAGAACGAAATGTGATTAATATTATTAATTGTCAATTAAAATTTTTTTTATTTTTTCGTTTTCAAAACTATTCTCATATGAAAAAAATAATTAACTGAAACAAAATATTAATTTGATATTTAGAGCTGGATCTGCAAAGCTATTACAAGTCTTTGGCAATATTTCATTGTTGCTAATTATACATGGATATTCATTGAAGGATTATACCTTCATAATCTTGTATTTTTTGCATTTTGTGCTGAAACATCAACAATAACAATTTACATAATTCTTGGTTGGGGTATACCGGCCATTATTGTTGGTCTTTGGATTGTTATTCGTATAGTATTAGAGGACACTTTATGTTGGACGACGCACAATGACCCATCACTATTTCTCATTATTCGTATACCGATAATGGCCTCTATTTTGGTATAATCATATGATATCTTAAATCCTAAAATTTAATTGATCATATAAGATCATAGAGCCATAATCATAAATTATAAAATTTTTATTATAATAACATTTTGCTTTTTAATTTATAGCTCAATTTTATTCTTTTCATCAATATCGTACGAGTTCTTTTAATAAAAATGAAAATGTCTGTATATCTTCAACGTAAAAAAATGCAATATGGTAAATGGGCAAAATCGACGTTGGTTTTAGTGCCTCTCTTTGGTGCACATTATACTATTTTCATCGGGCTTTCTTATCATAAAGATCGTCATGTTGAACTTATCTGGCTATTTTGTGACCAATTATTCGCTTCCTTTCAGGTAAAATGACAAAATAATTAACGTGAAATACTTAACAATAATTAATTGCAGCTTTTGGTGAAAAAATAACCTCATAATGTGTATATTTTAGGGGTGCTTTGTGGCATTACTCTACTGTTTACTTAACACTGAAGTGAGAGCAGAGGTGAAAAGAGCCTGGAAAACTCAGCGATCACGACGAGGAGTTGATTCATGGAGTCTTACTCATCGAAATGTTACAAAAATACTTGACTCGCGATCACGTATTCGATCACTTAATAATAATCATATTACCAATACATCAACACTGTAAATACAATTTTCATAAAATTTCACGAATAATTTTTAATCTAAACAATCCAATTATATTGTATAATTAATTATATAAGGAAATATTTAATAGTTTGTATAATTATAACGTGAATAAAAAATAGTTGACTATATGTAAGTAAAAAATATAATAATAATTATTATTGTTGTCGTTGTTGTTGTTGTTTTTGATGATATTATAAATAACAGTGGCCTTGATTTTGTAGACACCATTCGGGTTCAAGACTATCAGCGAGAATTCCCCGTTTAACTAAACGCTCACGATGATTGAGCATACGATGTTCAGCATGAATCCAAGATGATTGGGGTTCACCCCATAATCTTTCGGCCAATGCAGCTGATCTTGGCCATAATCTTGAATCCACTGATGTACTGTCAACTTGCTCCGACCATAATGTTGCTTCTCCACCTGAAAATAATTAAAATAACTTTAGTTGGTATTTAAATTTAGCCAATTTATTATATGATAGATTTATTGAGAAAAAAAAAAGTTACCAAGTATCAAATGCTTTTTTGATAGATATCCCTGTTGTTTTATAATATTCATTGGTGAGTTTTCATAAACTTTTTGCCAACCTTTGTAAGGCGCACACCAATTAACACCTTCACCGACCCAAGCGCCAAATCTAAAATAATAATTGTGAAATATATACATATATATATTTTTTTTTTGACTAGAAAATATTTAATATTCAAATTTTTACTCACCCGCAGTCGAGATAAAGTGCATCATAATTCGAGAATATAACTTTAAAATTATTTTCAACAAGTCTGCCAATGGTTTCGTCGGTACCTGTTGTCCAAATTTGAATAATATACTTTTGAGGGTTTAAATATTTTAAATTTTCTTTGCTGGTAAGTCCACTCGTCCAAACAACAACTGGTATATCTTTCCCACCATTCGCAAATTTTAATTTTTCATAGGCTCGTTCTTGAAATACATCCCATAAATTTATAAAATCTGTCTCTGTCAAGTTCCATTTTTGATTTTTCATCCAATCTCGAATAACACTAGAGGAATTCCAACAATTAATATTGACTTCATCACCGCCCATATGAAAAATGTCAGGTTTAAAATCCTCCATCATGTCCCTGTAAATACTCTCAAGAATTTCATAAACTCGATCACTGGTTGGATTTAATTGACCACATGGTGGTTCAACACAATAATTCATCCATGGTTCAGCACCAAAGCAAACTGTTGCATTGTCACCAACCCATTGCCAACCTTCGCCAACATGGGCCGGCGCATCAAATTCAGGAAGAACACGAACGCCATTAAGTAAACCAAATTCAACGATATCTCTAATATCTTCCTCAGTATATACTTTTTTTTGTGAGTATGCACCATATTTAGACATATTCGGCAACGTTCGACTAACGTAAGGAAAACTATGAGAATCAGTGATATGCCAATGAAATGTATTTAATTTTGACATTCCCATCGCCTCAATTGTACGTAAAATAGTTCGTTTGTCAATGAAATTACGACTCGTATCCAATAGAATTCCTCGATAGGGATACACAGGTTCATCGATGATGAATGCATCGCGCACCATTTGTATTTTATTTCTCAAGTCGTCAAAGACAATAAGCTGAGAGAGTGTTTCAATACCATATCTGACACCAAAATAAGTCGGTGCAGCAATTGTTGCATTGAGCGAATTGTCAGTTGGTTGTTGAATGTGTAAGGTATAATTTTCCAATGTGTCTAATGTTAATTTAATATTATTAAAATTATCTAGTCCAATAATATTTATATTCAATGATAAACCATTGGCTTTTGTATTATCTTCACCAAGTTTCTTAACATTTTCTTTCAGTAATTGAACATTACGATGAAGCAAACTTCCCACATTTGATCTTGAATTTATTCCATGTAATTCAATTTTATCTGGGTTCAAGTGTGCCACAAAATTACCCAACGATAAATGAACTGTTGGTTTAGGCCATAACGCACCTCCTTCACCACAAAACAATTGGCAAACATCCAAAGATGTTGGTGACGAGTCATTTGGAGTTATTTCATATTTCTTGCACAATCCGCCATTGCATTTGTAGTGCCATGGTGAACTGAAAAATTTAATTTAATATATTCATTTTGAGACATTGTGCATGGATAGCTATATTGAGTATAGAATTTATTATATGGTTATAGAAACTTTCCAAGTGAAAGTTGAAATTCATAAAGGTATAGGAGGAATTGTTCATTTGAAAAAAAAAAAAAAAAAAAAACAATTCATATAGAAATTAATTCAAAGCAGTTAAAAATGAATAATCTATTTAATATATAAATTTAATGATAAATAATTTACTTTACCTGAAAATCTCAGCATTGATATGAATATTTTGAAATAAAAGGGTGACAATCAGTATTGAAAACATTCCAGTTAAGACTATCGCTACTGCGGTCGACTGACGGATGCTTAAATTTAATAATCCATGTGGTTTTATGCCCTTTCGCATACTGTCACAAAACTCACACACACGAGAAGAATATATGTGAACGTAAAAGTCAAGTGGGGACAATATTACACACATGCATATTATACATAAATATCAGTACATTATCTTGAAACGTGTGGTTTTAAAATTAAATGTACTCAACTGATTTTTTATTTGACATATATTTGAAGTATTGATTGATTAAAATGGAAAGAAATTTTTGGAGAAATTGTTATGAACAATATTTTACTTTTCTTTATGAGAGTGAATGCACTGTCGTCTATATCATCATATTATCATGAAGTTTGTCGATTGATATGAGACATTAAAAGATAATAACTTTATGGCTTATATGATATTTTTCATATCAACTGTTTCTGATTGATAAAAAAAAACTTCTTATTTTTTTTTTTTTGTATCAACAGTTGGACAATACAAAATTTTGATTCAATCATTTTGTTTTAGATCCGGTGTTATTGAATATTTTACTACAATAAATAATGTAAAAGCAGTTGAATAAATAATAAGTTTTACAGCTGTTCACATACATTTATATGAAAAAAGAAAAAATTTATATATTTGAAATTAATCAACGTTCTGATTACACCATATCAAATATTATTATCTCAAGTATATAAATAATGAATTAATTAATATAATTTATCAGATTATGACAATCACAAGGTGGCAAAGAAGTAAGAAAAGATGATGTTAATAATCTATTTTGGCTGCACAATACGTATAACGAATTTTATTCGTCACCGCGTATGGCACGATATTTAGCAAGTTCATTTGGGAACACCCGATTTAATTCTACAAGCAAGTTGGCCTTGAATTTTCTATATGCGTCAATTTTTCCTTTGACTTGTTCGTTTTTCGTCAACGCCTTTTCAATACAATCTTTTGTGTACAGCTGTGGATTCCTGCCTTGGTCGATATAGCTGCAAAAAAAAGAAGAATGCATATAGAAAAATAAAATGCCAATGAAACTCTAATGACAACCGAAATAAACCGGTTGAAATTTTGAGAAAAAAAAATAATGATTAAAAACCGGTTATGATAAAAAACTTACTCAAACACCTCCAAAGGCACATGAACATCTTGAACTTGAGATTTTAGTTTATCAATCTCCTGTAGTCCATTAACGAGACCTTGACTGCAATTAAAATTAAAATTTAGCCGATTTTCAAATGTGCATAACTGAGCGCGCCATCTTTGGCGCCATTAAATTTCTGAACTAATTATGTATTGAGCAAATATCAAGTGAACAAACTCAGACGATAAATTTATCAAAATAAAGAGTAAAATAAACAGTTACAATGAAAAATTAATTTCTTACATTTTTTGATTGAGAACATTCTGTCCTTGGGGTTGAAAATCACTCACTATAATTCGTATTTGTCGAACATTTTCGATAAAAAGTTCCAACTGTGTTTCCAAATTCTCCAAGGCGGACGCCATCTTGCACGTTCACAGCTACAAATCTGTAACCTCTGCTTTTTACACAGAATGAGCAGTGAGCACCGAGAAAGCACGCCCTCATAGACTGACTGAAACGTTTTCAAGAACTAAAATTATATCTGTGTAAAATTACAAAAAGAAAGCAATAATGTATATGCTTTTTTTTTATTATTTTTAACAATTGAAACGTGATATTAAACTATGGAATAATGGTTATTGAACGTGTTGTTATAGGTGAGAATATAAAATAATTTTATTGAAAATCTTTATTAAATTTTGTATAACAAAAATATTAATTATATAATAAATTGTTGGCAGGCGGCGGAAGCGGCTTCATAGGATCAGCACTTAGTCATGCACTTAAAAATCAAGGACTAAAAGTTACTATTATATCCAGAAAACAAAGACCAAATGGCATAACATGGGTATAAGACATTTCATTGAATTACGAAATTATCCACACTAAAATTAATAAAACATGTTGACACTCAGGAGTACTTGGCTAAAAATGGATTTCCAGATGACACCACACATGTAATCAATGTTGCTGGACAAAATATACTTGATCCAACGAAAAGATGGACGAAAGAATTTAAAAAAATTGTTTGGAACAGTAGAGTTCGCACGACCAGGGCATTGGCGAAAGCTGTCGCCAATTCTGATGTTAAATTTTTTGCAACAGTATCCGGAGTAGCTTATTACAAACCAAATGATGAAGAATATACAGAATATGATAAATGTGAAAAGTATGATTTTCTATCAGGTAAATAGTAGCTCATGAATTTTTTTATATTTCGTCAATTTGTAGATTTTTTAATTTTTTTTTTTTTGTATTTGTAAATTTTAATAGAATTAACTCACGCTTGGGAGGAAGCCGCTGAACTTCCAGATGATAATAAATGCAGGAGAGTTACGATTCGATCTGGTGTAGTACTTGGACGAACTGGTGGAATGATAAACCAAATTTTCATGCCATTTTATTTTGGTCTTGGTGGCCCAATGGGCACTGGAAAACAATATGTACCTTGGATACATATATCAGATATAGTTGATTTATTTATTTTTGCGTCAGTTAAAGAAAATGTCACGGGAATATTAAATGGTGTGGCTCCTGAGATTATAACCAATAAACAATTTACCAAAGCTTTTTCACGAGCCATGTGGAAACCAGCTTTTATCCCAATGCCATCATTTGCTCTCAATCTTTTATTCAACAGTGAACGCGCGAAGGTACAAATAATAGAATAAATATATTTTTCATTGTATTTAATTACAATTAATTTTACATTACCGAATTAATCATTGTTATTATTTTGCCACAGATTATTTTGGAGGGTCAAAAAGTTATTCCTAAACGTGTGTTGGAGTATGGTTTCGAATACAAATATCCAAATATTAAAATTGCATGCGAGCAATTTTCGGAATTGGTTTACTCAAAAGTATATTGAAAATATTACAGCAAAAATTTTTTTTGTACAATAGTAGAAAGTAATACAATTAGACAAAGCTTCATACACAATCAAATTTGTTTTTCATTTATATTCCATAATATTTACTGCATTTTCCCAATGGATACAAATATACAATATAAAACTATAGCAATTAGAAATTATAAATTATTGTTATATATTTGAATTCGATAATTCCCCGCCTTTCCGACCAATGATAATAAAGATGGCGCCAACATTTTGATAAACAGAAAAATAAAACAAATATTTGCAGTATGATCCCATTATTAGATGAGGAAGTGAATTTTAAAATGGCGCGTCTCACACGCGTACAGCTGTTGTTTACCGACAAATGCGTGTCAAATAAACGTTAAATGGGATTGGCAGGTCCAAAGTTTGTTATTAACCACGAATGATTTTGCCTAGAAGTAAAGAAGTTTTAATTGACATCTTATGTCACGATGGAAGTTGAATGGAGGAGATTATGTGTTGGATTTATTGAATATTAATAATATTGATGCAAAAAAATTTCAATTGGAAAAAAAGGATAAATCAATGGAGAAAGCAATTGGAAACAGGTCAGCAATGATAGGAGAAAGGAATTAACTTGATATATTTTCTTCTTTTTTCTCCAAAAGAATTATATTGTTCAAACGAACAATTTCTATGATACGTAATTATATGAGGCGTTAAGGTTAACGCAGTGTGTAGAGGATCTGCACAATTAAAGGAGGAGGTAATATATATTCAGTATTATTTACATAAATAATAATTTTATCTGCAATATTTAGTTACCAACAATCGACATTTATTTGCGGTATACATGTGCTTTTTGCATTATTTTTTGTTTGTATTGATGCTATTTTTGAAATGTACTCGACGTCTTTCATTACGTAAATGCATAGACAAAATGCTATTCTACGATTAATTAATTAATTTATTTCTTTCGTTCGGTCCATTAATAATTATTTTCATGTAAATAAATTCGCTCACATAATTTGTCAAATATTAATGAAATATAAACGACATGGTAACAAACACGTTTGTACATCATGTTAATTTTTGTTGAAATGACTTGTCGACATAGTTGATGACGTCAACACGGACATAAATACAAGGTTATGGTAAAGTGGTGTGTATATAAAGGTATATATTAGTATATAAAATTTAAAAGGAGATGCAGCAATGAGTAAGCGACATAAAATGAGTGCTTTTGTTTTGCGTATTTTGTTAATGAATGACTCGGGGCACATCGTGATTATTATTTTTTAGGTTAGGCTTAAATATTATGTATTTTCATATATAAATAAATATTAATTTATTGTTTTATATTAAAGTGAATATTAATTGTAATATATTTGTTTAATTAAAGTGGTGCACTATGAATGCAAGGACACAATTATTTGAGCTGAGCATGGAGGGTCGACAAGTGGACGAAGCTGTTGCAAGCATCTTTCACAGCGTTCTCTTTCATCGTAGTCTTGGTAAATTCAAATACAAACAAGAGGGCAGCTATTCAGTTGGTACTGTTGGCTATCAAGATGTTGATTGTGATTTCATTGATTTCACGTATGTGTGCTGTTCATCAGTGCATCTTGATCAAACATTAAAACGTGAGATATCTGGATTTTCAGAGGCACTAAGGTCCACTGATAGTCCAGGCTCTGGACAAATATCATTGGAATTTTTTCAAAGAAAGAAAAACCGATGGCCTTTTCAACCTGAGTGTATACCATGGGAAGTATGGACTGTGAGATTGGAATTAATAAAACTTGCTACTGAGCATGAAAGACAAATATGTCGTGAAAAAGTTGGTGATTTATTGACAGATAAAATATTGTATATAACTGAAGTGATGAATCGTCATGATTATTTACCAAAAATGCCCAATCAAGCAGAATTGGATCTCATTTTTGATACATCATATCCAGATATTCAGCCTTATTTATTCAAATTATCATTCACGACATCAGGTCCACCCACCACTACAATGGGTAATACAATGAAGAAACTTATTAAAGAGACTCTGTCCATTTAGTTGTGTAATAAATTTAAATATACTAATGACTGATGAAGATGAGATAGAAAGGAAAATAATAACTTTAAATCCATCGAGAACACCATTATAAAAGAAAATTATGAATTATATTATTCTCTTGTGAAATGATATAAACTAAAGACAGAAAGAAAACAAATCATAATTTTATTTAGTGCGCGGTATATTTGTTCAATCGTTGAAATAATTGAATATTGATACACAGCAGCTGTTCATATACCCACTTGAAAAAGGTATATCTATCAACTGATTAGTACAAATCACATTGTAAATTGCTTTCCTGTACTTTTGTGGATGCTGACTGCATAATAGTATATTAAATTTAATTAACAGATAATAATTATTAATTATAGCAAAATAAAATTTTGTTAATTATATGAAAAAGCAAAACACAACAAAAATAGAAGCGTTTTTTCATGTTGTTGTAATCAATAACTCCAAAATCTCACGAATATGTTTTGAGATTATAGCTGCCTAGGATTGACAGTCCATATCTAATTTAATGAATATGTGTGTATATATTTAAATATTTGCATATACATATAAACTGAAGAAACAATCTTTTTGAGGGAAAAAATGAAATACATATTGAAAAAAAATGCAAATCATTCTTAACCAAGCAAAAATGATTGAGTCCAAGTCTCGGTGGCTATTTTTATTTAATCAAAACGAATAACTTTGTTAAGATGTCACCAGTCGTTATTCAAATTACACCACATTCATTCACGTATTATTTATTCGATAATAAAGATAAATCAATTCAATTTTGTATTATCACAAGAGAAAAAAGAAAAAGCAAGGCAAGATATAAGTATGAATTATCAGATACTCTATTGTGGCAGTACCATTGTTTATATACATCAATGAAATTTAATTAAAAAAAAAAAAATACGTGCAATTAAGGGAAAATAAATCAATAGTATATTATTAATAATTTACTTTAATGCAGATAAATTAAAGAATAAAATTTACTTTTACATTAGTCGATGGTGATGATAAAAAATTGATAAATTAAAATATTTTAAATACGGTTCACATTTTGCTTTCTATTTGTATTACTAAGTTTTTCATTGCACGTAGTTAAATATATGTAGATATAATAATTCGAACATATAGAAAATGAAACAAAAATGACATTAATAATGTCAACGATAAATTGTGAAAAGAAAATGACGGGCTCTCTTTAAATACTAATTCAAAATGTATTTTTTTCACTATGATTAGATCGCATTGAAATGATAATCAACGCAATTTTTCTTCTGTTTAAGCTAACTTTAAAATTAAATTGTAAGAATTATATTAATTTTAATCTTGTGACATAAGTAGAGAGTTGTTTAACGTCCCTAAAATTAACGATTGAAGATTATGATACATTGATTGACAATTAAATCAAATTAAATAATTATTAAAATTAAATATAGATAAATAAATAAATTGATTAATTGTAAATGCAATTGTGGTGAGTGAAGTGCTTTTGCGAAAAATATTCATTTTATTTCAATGAAATAAAATGCAATTAAACTTATATTATTCAAGTGATTGTACAGCTATGAAGAAAAAAAAAACAGAAAAATGAAACAGATTAAATATATTATATATAAATAAATAAGAAAATAGTGTTAAATCAATGAGTGATAATATTGATAGAATGTGGCCGATTATGAACTGATGTAATTGTGTAATATGGTATGAAATGAAAAAAGTTATCTATAAAATTGCATTAGTTTCAATTTTATATCCATTTAATACAGTTATTTATTCTTTGACTTTTTCAATTGGATTCTTTCATTTCACCACTAAATCTAATGCGTGAATCTCTTTCTATTCCTATATATGTACATATATTTACATAAGACAAAGTACACCCTCTGTTTTGTTCTAAAACAATCATAGATATTATGTAAACAATTTTGCCCTTTTTTATCATTTATTTAATATTACATATTTGTCGTCCAACTTTTATCATTATATTTTACCAATCGTCGTCTTCTCATGTTACATATTACTAATTGTCTCTCTATATATAAAGCAAATATCGTTCAGCCAGGCTCAAAAAAAAAAAAAGCTTTCAGTCATGAATTTTATCAGCCGTCAAATTCTCACAAGACAACAACGATGACGACACGATATGCGTGGTGGAAAATCCAGATGTACACATAAACGAATACACCGAGCTTTTCACATTTGTTTTCAAATCCAATTGAAGATACACGAATATATGTATATATATTTTTTAGAGAACGGGTGAATAATGAAAAAGAATAAATAAAAAAAAAAAGAACGGTATTTCTTTCATTTTTACGGGTGACAAAACCAATGGAATGAATTTCACCCACGAGGGTAAAACTGAAATTGGATTCATGCGCTTGCGTCAAATTCCGTAAGATAATGTACATACGCATAGCAAAAGAGACCTGAGAGAGCTTTAACGCCCACAAATTTTGTGAATTCAGTCGCGAGCCGAAATCAACGCGATTCACTTCGCACTCGATTCAACAAATCTTTTTCTCAAATCAATTTCCAATGATTTATAGTAATTAAAAAATAATTTAGCTTGTAAAATATTAAATATATCCCAGAATTTTTATATTTCAATTTAATATTTATATAAATTATATTGTGTACGGTTAAAAAGTGATTTGTGAAACATTTCTTTTAACTGTAATAATTACTAGACTGAAAAAATTTCCTTTATTTATAAATAATATTCAAAAACTTTAAGTGTAAAAAAAAATTTTACAAATAAAAACTACGCAGAGTTTATTTATATAAATGAAAATAAATAAATAAAAAAGAATTTTAAGGGCGTAAGTATTTTCACTGAGTTGGACCAACTCAAATGGAAAAACCGAGTACAAAAATAAAAAAGTTAAAACGTAACAAGCAAGAACAAACTTTTGTCGTATCAACGTATTTTTAGTTTATAAAGTTTTATCCCATCAGTTGTATTAACACATTCCATCCATAGTGAATTTAATTTTAAATAATATCCAATTTAAAATAATAATATTGAAAAATAACGCACAACATTAAACGTCGTTCGATAAACGCGTGCAAACGAGAAAGTATATTTCAACAGGTGGCCGTAATCCTCTCTTCAACAATCTGCATCCAAACATATATCTATAAAAAAAAAAAAGAGAACAAAAAAAGTGGTTTTTTAAAATTTTCTTTGTATGAAAATTATTATATTCATTGTATATTTTCATAAATATTTCAAAAAATATAATAAAAATATTGTTTCACTTGATGTGAATTCAAATTCATGGAATATTACAGAAAGAAAATTGAAATGCATGAATTTAAAAAATAAAAAAAATATTCTACCTAGATAAAAAAAAAAATTATATTGAGGAAAAAAGAGAAAAATGAAAGTAAGAAATTGAATGGTATACGGTATATGCTCATTATTATTATACACAAACACTGTTGTGAGGTTCATTTACGCCATTCATCTTCAGCTCTCTCAACTATCTTCAAACTACCAATAATTATATTATATAATATAAAAATAAAAATAAAATCATTAGATATGTATTTTGTTTTTCCACTTTGTTTTCATCAACTCTTAAAAATGATGAAATGAGTGCAACATTTAAAATTATTTATGTAAATAAACACGACTGCTGATATTGTAGCCAATAAAAAAAAAAAAAAAAAGAAATAATAATGGCTAATACAACAAATGAGGGATTCGTTAATCTGACTGATGAAAATAGTACACTTCTTGCCCAAGATGAATTTACATCAAATGTATTTGTTCAATTTACAATATGCCTATTTTATTTAACAATATTCATCCTTGGTGTATTTGGAAATGCATTAGTATGCTATGTTGTAGTGAGAAATCATCAGATGCATACTGTAACAAACTTTTTCATTACAAATTTAGCAGTAAGTGATGTACTGTTATGTATATTAGCTGTTCCATTTACACCAATGTACACATTCATTGGTCGTTGGATATTTGGAAATAGTTTATGTCATTTAGTTCCCTATGCACAGGGTGTAAGTGTTTATATAAGCACTTTGACTTTGACAAGCATTGCAATTGATCGATTTTTGGTAATAATTTATCCATTTCATCCACGAATGAAAATTGAAACATGCTTGGCGATAATAATTGGAATATGGACAGTTGCTCTACTATTAACATTACCATATGGTATTTACATGTCACTTGAAGAGCCTAATACATATTGTGAAGAACATTGGCCAAGTCAACGATTTCGTATGGTGTTCAGTTCATTTACATCAATTTTACAATTTGTCGTACCACTTTTTGTTATTGCATTTTGTTATATTTGTGTATCAATAAAATTAAATGATCGTGCTAGATCAAAGCCTGGAACAAAATCAAGTCGACGTGAAGAAGCTGATCGTGAAAGAAAACAGCGCACTAATCGTATGTTGATAGCAATGGTGACAATATTTGGTGTTTGTTGGTTACCATTAAATATTGTGAATATTGTTGATGACTTTAATGATTCAACAAATCATTGGCCATATTATCGTTTATCATTTTTTATTGTACACTGTCTTGCAATGAGCAGCACATGCTACAACCCTTTTCTCTATGCCTGGCTGAATGACAACTTTCGCAAGGAATTTAAGCAGGTTCAATTTATACATTATCTCATTTATAATTCTATTTCTTTCATTAAATTATCATTCAACAAAGGAACAAACATTTATTTAATCTTCAAACTTATTTTGACAATAACACTAATTCTCATTGTGTTTCTCTTTCTCATTGTTCTCTTATATTTTTTTCTTTTCTTTTTTTTTTTTTTTGTATAGGTACTACCTTGTTTCTCAAGAATGTCTACTGATTTTACTCCACAAACAACGGATCCTTATAAAAGTGAGAAGCTTTACAATGGCAATGATACTGTACAAGACAGTTTCCTACCACGTTTCATGTCCAAAACTGATTCAACTATGCCATCTGAAAATATTCCATTACAAACAACAACCACGCAAACTTTTCAACCATCTGAACGACCACTCAACGAATCCACTGATGTCGAGGATGTTCTCTTATAGGATCCAATTATTCCCATGTATTCAAATCAAAGTAAGTTTCATTCAATATATTATTATTTTACTTTTAATAATTTCATACCTACACACAATATTCAAGGAATAATCAATATACATAAAAAAATAACTTACAAAATGTTAGATACACATGTATATCTCCTGCCTCTGCAACAAACATAATAAAACAAGTTTATATACATATATAAATTTAATTTTACACATATAATATATTTATTATAAAGTTTTATTGAAAAAGTGTATACGATAAATGTAAAGGAAAATATAGAAAGGTAGAAAAGCATTGAAATATACAAGCAGGTAAATATTGGATGAGAAAATGACTGGAATTTTTTTTTCCTTAGACATGAATTTATAAATCTAAAGAAAGTCACATATGAGAGAAAAATATTTAGATACATAAGTATGTATGTATATATATATATATGATACTGAAAATTTTTTTCATTTGGCATTTCTTTTGACGAGTGTGAAATAAGTGAACTGCAAATATAAAAGTGAGAAAAAGCGACAGCGAAAAAGAGAAAACACGAAGCACGTGTGTCTCTATGACAATAGTAGCAGTGTGTGATAGGAGTAGATAATATTTTTTTCTCTTCTTTCCTTTTTTTTTTTTATATTATATTTTTATTTTACTCATGGTATTTTTATGAAACGCGAGTGAGAGCGAATGAAAGCGCGATGATGAGATCTCATCCTAACATTCTTTAACTGATGAACAAAATAAAATTGCACTATAAATATTATTATTATTATTATTATTATTATAAGTACTTTATTGCATTGCTCACTTTATGCATATCAAAAGAGTTTTTGTATGTATGTAAAAACCATTCATTTTTATATGTACACATGGAGTTATCATATGAAAATGGTGAAATATTTATATTTCCAATTCGATAAATTCAGATTTAGACATATGCAACGACCTGGAATATATGTTTGAAAAATATATATTACATCGATACATCAATATCATTTTTGCAATTGATATGTCAACCTTTTGAGAAAATATATTCTTTTGTCTCATCGTTTTGTGCAAGTAACCGAAACAAAATTCTTTTATTCTCATGTATATATTATTTTTATTATCTCATTCTTGATATTTATTTTCAGTCCAATTTTCTATAATTAATAGTAAAATTATCAATAAAGCGTTTGAATTTCATTAAATAAACCTACCAATATTATTATAGGTTTATTAATGCAATACAGTATAGTGGATAAAGCAAGCAATTAATTAAACTGTGTAGAATTCCCTTCATTCTATATTTTTTTTTTCCCTTACTGGTTTAATTTGTTTTATACCTAGGGTGTGTATAAACGTTGATACGGTTACGTAAACGTTTTCAAGAATCATATATATGTATATATGCACACAAAGTGTATCATCTGATTATGTAAAGCAACAAAGAAAAAGAGAAAAAAAAAATTTTTTTCATTCTTATAAGTATATCCTATTTCACGTCTCTTGTTTTATCGTATCTTGAAATAGACATTTGAGAGTAAAGATGATGTGAGTTGATCTGTCACGGATAACAAGATATATTATTCTGGGACATGAAAAGAAAAAAAAAAGACATGAATTTCTATTCGGAATATTGTAGAGAGCTGAAGAAAGACAACGTGAAGGAGAGAAAAAATAAAGTAAAGAACGAGTGTGAGAGCGAATGTGCCTAAGGGAAAACTAGTTGAAATGTGTGTTTGAAGGGCTGAAGCACTTTCCAAACTTTTTTACGACAATGTCCCGGAAAAAAAGAAGTAGTAAAATCTTAATATGCTCTGACATTCGCATCATCAGCATCAGACACGATAAAATTATCGGAGTATATTTCAGAATTAAAATCGCCTTGTGTGTATAAGCGACTTTTTAAGTATTTTCCCATTATCATTCACCCTTTATTTTTATATTCTTTCATCTCATCTGCTTAATTTTTTTTTTTTTTAATATACGTATCGTATACAGTGAGAATAAAATTATTATCAATATCAAATTTATAAGTATAATCCTCGTTAGTTGAACAATTAAACTTGATGAACAAATGTGGATATTAATTATATCACAAATACTAAATATTCGTATGAGATACATAGAATGTGAAATTGGACAGTAAAACTGTCAACCGTGAATTTTAGAATTTGTAACAGGGTCAATGAAAATTCTATCAGGCTATCATAAAACATATAAATATTATATTAATTTATCTAAATAACAGCATCAATATTTATTCCAAGTGATTGAAAAATAATTGAGGGATAAAAATATAAAAGAATTTATATTTTATAGCAAACATTATTTATCACTTTTTAAAGTTAATTAATTAATTTCATAAAGGTATAAATAAGTTTATCATTAATTCTATTATATTCTATTATAATATGTAATGATTGACACTATTGTACATATGAAAGAAAAATATTCTTTGCTGTAATGATAATAATTTTTTTTTTTTTGCAAATGTTTCTTTATACTGAATACACAAACTTAATTATCTTGCTGTGTATTTTTTTTTCTCTTTCTCAATTCATTGGGCGGAAAATGCTCAAGCAAAGTGTCCTGTCACATTAGCAACGTTCTTTCAATATTTTTCTTTCACAAATAAACGGTCGGCCCAACCGTACTAAATGTCATCAAAAGTCAAAAGACAAAGAATATCTATAGAAACAAAATACTTTTCACGTAGAAAATAATAGCGATAAAAAAGAAAGAAATAAAAAAAGAAATTACAACAAATGTTAACTGCTAATTCATCTAACACTTTGTAAATAAAGTTAAAACCAATGAACTTTTTTTGTCGTATTACTTTTCCCCTTTTATTTTTATTATAAGCACGAAAATGCAATCGATAAAAGTGAGAGGAATAGGGGGAAAAAAAAAAACAAAGAAGGCTATCAAGGTCCGTTTCAATCTCGTTACATGAAATTCGCTTATTTTCACTTCTTTCTTTTTTTTTTTTCTTACACTTTCGCAAAGTCCATAAAGGAGTGATGATAAAAAAAAATATGAAAAAAAAAAAAAAAAGTAGAACATAACAATGCCATATCATTTAACGCACTATTATCACATCCTTTACTTCTTCTCAAATATTATTTGCCCTTGGATAAAATGAGTCTTTTGTCGTTAAAGTTCATTAATAATAATATTGATGATGACAATAATAATAATCGTACAATTATCATTAATGCCCACCACATTATTTCGACAAAATGCAAATGATATTAATGTCATCTACCATAATGAAGATGAAAGAAAAAACATTAATAGAACTAGCAATGCTCCAATTGTTTTTTCCTTTTAAAACCATTCATTTACTCGAAATTTTACTGTAAATTCTTCATTCAGCCTATTTAAGCAAACGGAATTTCATTTGAATTGTCATCCTTGCTATAGCTTATAGATCCGTGGTTTTAGATCACCATTAGTTAGAGAGATATATATATGCAAAAACAAAGATGAAATTCTACTGCATATGATGGTCGATCGTGGAACATCGATGCTTTTATCGTTCCTGTCTCTCTATACGTATATTCTCTTGCGGTTCAATATCTATCGTAGTTGCCACCGCCAGTTGTCCGATAACCGTATCTCGACGTTCATGTCGACGTTTACTTCCATCCCCTTCTCATCCTTTACCACACTCCACTCACCCACCATTGAACTGATATAAATGTTGTACATTCATTTTTACTGATAAATTCATACCTGAAACAGAATAAAAAATAAAATAAATAAAATACGTCGTCAAATATAAAATAATGAATTCGGTAGATATTTTTATTTGTTTCATTTTTTTTATAGATAATATATATTCATTGATAGTGTATCGATATAAATCATTGTTATTTAGATATGTATATATATCTAAATAAAAAAATTATAGATAAAATGAATGATGATAAATAGTTTTAACTAAAGATCGAACCTCGCTATTTATCTTATAAATTGTTATATCCTTTTTTATACTCGATTTTTTTTTTATTCAAATTAAATCCATGGGATACGGAAAAATAATGGCAAAAGAAAAGAGCCTCAGTGAAATATCAGAATAAATTTGGAAGAATTCTATTTCCAACTTCCTTGAATATAAAAATAAAAAATAAAACCAGTTAGAAAAGAAAAAAAAAATAAGATTTATAAAATTATTGTGTCTCTCTCCAATAACATTTTTTGCTTTATACTTTCAAGAGTATATATACATATACGCGCAAGTAAAGAAATAAAGGGAAGGCATTATGATGGAAATAAACTATGAAGGAGAAAATGCATAAGGAACAGAAACTTTCAATACAACTTTCTTATGCCTTCATCGATATCAAAGTCTACATTATCCGTAACAAAAAGCTGAAAGAAAGAAATATGAAACCACATTGTCTGCTTCTCTAATGACAACGAAAATAATTACAGATATGTAACACACATCAAATATATATACAAAGATTATTGAGGACAAGAGAGAAGCAAAACCAGAATAGAAAAAAAAATATATATATAAAACCTGTAGAGCAATAATTAAAATGCTTTAATTATAATGTAAAACGTCGTACCGCCTAAATGTATATATAAACATATAACGATAGAACATGACGTGGTCTTCATTATTACTTTAACTGATGAACAAACATATCCCTCTCTGTGTGCTTATAGCTTCATTCAATATCTATCCACTCTTTTTTCTTTTTTTTCAAACACATAACACCACGCAATATGATGGAAAAATAAAAATAAAATTCATCATATCACAAAATGAAATTTTAATCTTATGAAATATCGGCATGTACGCAATATATATGTATGTATACGTATATGTATATTAGTTTATATAGGTATATGCATAGAAATATATGGGTTATATAATGTGAATGTGCATAAAGCAATAAACATGTATGCAACTGGTGTGAAACAATTGTCATATGTCTATTTGCCGCTCAAGTGTGTATACTCTAGGTGAGATTGGCACGTTCAATACATGATGCAAAGAGTCGTTATCGTATTGTATATACGTGGTTGCATTGTAATGGATCAGAATAGACGCGATGAAAATATGAAATGTCTGAAAGCACATTGTACAATTGTTTATCATCATTTTCACGCGATTTAACCATTATTGAATATTCGTAAGAGGAAATAATAAATAAATGTTGTGATTTTATTCATCACGTAAAACATTATAAAAACATTCATTTGTATGATTAATTTTTAAAAGTAAAAAAAGTTAAAACAATAATAATAAAGGAAAAAAATGAGCATAGAGAGCTGTGGTAGGTTTACAAAGATTGAAAAATAAAATTGTGTAGATTATAATGTTCCATCACGTTGAATTGCCATCAACGGTTGGCGTTTTATATTAGTATCCCGCACCATTTCCTCCGTTCGTGCAAGTTTCAGTTTCATTTAAGCGCAAGCATCCTGAATGACAGAGAGAGTGAGAGTTGAACATGCCGGATGGCTTTTCATCCCCAGAGAATTTCACAGTAAATATACATACTATATATAAGTATAGAAGTTTGTTTTCCTATCCTCTCACCTTCCTCTCTTGCTCTCATCTCTCTCATATGTCTTTTCACATAGCTGTAAATGCTCTTGGCTTTTTAAGAGTTCAACTAATCGCTTAGCAACACATTTACGTGATGAGTTGGCAAAAATTGTATGATCATTCCCGTTAGCATTTTATTATCACATCCAAACGTATAAAAAGAAAATCTTTTGCCTTTTTCATCATGTTGATAATTTTCACATGGGTACACACATAAATACCCGCTTGAGATGAACACCTCTATCTAAAACAGAAAATTAAAGATTAAATAAAGCTGATGTATCGATAAATATGATAAAAAAAAAATAGAATAAAAAAAAAAAACGATTAGAAAAAATGGAATATTGGATAAAGTTGTGAAATAATGTAAAGTAGAATGAGACAGATTGTGTAGAAAGTGTAGAACACAGATAGAAGACTTTGCAATATTCCCTGAAGAGATCGTTCAATGAATTATTCAACAGAATTGCTTTGAATGAAAAAACATACGAGTTAAAAGGAAAGAGTCGGTGGAAGATTTTTTGATCGAAAAACTTATATCGGTTCATCAATTTTTTTTTTTTTTTCATTCTTTTACTTTATCCCATTCGTTATCAATTTTTTTTTTTCACTCTCGTTATACGACTTACAAATTAATGTACATCACGTACTTACTCTAGATGTCTTGCTCTCATCAAAAATTATATTTATACGTATATAAAGATTTTATAAGCAAACGACATTTATGAATAATGCAGGGTATTCCCATATCAGTATTCCATATTCTGACTGTTATATATTGCATAATATTCAGCTTTCCTTGTTGAACATGCAATTGATACAAAATAAATGATTTATATCACTGTATTTCTCTTTTAACTATATGAGGGATCCCATTTGTCATATCCAGTCTTTTCTTTTTAGAAAATTTATTTGCAATTGCATTTAATAAATCAGGTTGAATTATGTCATTCAGAATTGTCCAATTAATATGTCTAATATTTTAAATTAGAATCACTTGTACTGGTAAATAATTATATAATAATTTTTCAATTTATTTATATTTTATATTTTATGTAACTACTATCATCAAATAATTCCTGTTGGATAGATACGAAAAAGTTGCTCGGATATATTTGTGCTTTTAATATTTAAAATTTTGAATTTTGAATTAAAATAAACCAACGATAAAATAAATTCTCAGTACATCAATCAACTGATTAAATAAATATTAATTATTATTTTTAGCTGATCGGCATTTTATCAACTTTGAAGTTTATACAGTTACTGCAGCAAATAGTTTATCGTCAAAGTTTTATTACAAGATACTGGCAATTCAAGGACTTATGAGTTGCTCAACCAAGTTTCACTTAACCTATACCATAAATAAATTGAACTATTATTTCCGCAATAGATTAGTAATGTCTGGCAATAAATTGTGTTATCCTTGCATTGAAGTAGTTTGAATTGCACTCTATTGTCATATAACAAAACAAAACATTTGTCATCTTTGAAATTTTGAATTTCCTATTTACCATAAACATTTGCCTAAATTTTACAATTATACAATTCACATATGTCAAATTAACATTTGTTATTTATCTTACAAACATTTATATTAATTATTCTAACAATAATAATCTAAAAAATCATTTATAAAAATTGTAAATTAAAAATAATTAAATGTGTACAAATGTAAAGCAGTATTACATACAAGAAAGACATAAAATTATATGTACATAGGATTTGTATATACATTTTCCATGAAAAAAATCCATTTATGTTTTCGTCTCAATGTCAACTTTCCGCAATCCAATATGAATATATCATCAAAAATCGTTGTATCCACGTCAAACATGATCTAGATGATTCATGAATTTCAATTTCCATTTTCCTCTTTCCCTTCATCGTGAGTTTTTCCCTCGAGTATAAACCAGCAACGAGCGACGGAAATCGCTTGCCTCACTGTTCCCACAGAATATTTATATTAATATATATGTGTGCATTATACATATATACATACATTTATATAAACAGAGTGGCTGCTGATTATTCCGGCATAATATATGGATGCAAATATTGTCAATTGTAACATACATCTATCTCCATATTTAATATACATTGATAATTTATTTAAAATAATAAGTTTATAGGAAATTTTTTTAAAATTATTTTCATAACAATTAACATAAAATAAATTACATGCCTTTAATCTTTGATGAAAATAATAAATTTAGCATTTGTAAATAAATACATGATGTGTATTAATAATTAAGTTTTTTTACACATTTTGCAAAATATCTCTAGCAAGTTTTATTTATAATTATATATACACACTTGTATATAAGTTTTTAATTTTTATTTACACAAGAGTGCTTAGAAATTTGCATATATATGTACGCATATATGTATATAAAATATTTATTTCTATATATTCATTAAATATACTATTAAATAAATATGCATAAAAGATAATGGGGTGAATAATATGGTCTAGGATTTTTGTTAAACGATCGAAGCGTTAAAACAGTCATTTACTGATGCGAATTGGTAAGAATGAGAGAATATACGAAAGAAGGATGAAAATAAAAGCGTGAAGAGCACTTTAAGTTCACGGGGAATTAAACTCAAGAGTGAGAGATGGCTGCCATAAGAGGAGAAGAAAGAGGAGAGGCCACCTATACGAGTTGCGGTAGTGAGGCAAAAATATGTATATAGGGTTGTGGGAGACCAACCCAGAATCCAAATAGTCTGTGAGCAACTTAAATGGATCTCCAAGAATAGAGAATGTTCTTGGTAAAGCTCTATTCATATACGACTCGACAAGCTTCCTCTTATATCCATCCACTTTCTCCACCTCTTTATCTGTTTCTTATATTTTTAATGTGTATATAACATGCGATGGCATATAGAGAAAATGAGAAAGAGTATATTTTAATATTTATATATAATATAAGATGTGAAAACGATAAATTTTCCTCTTTGAATTCGCGTTTTAAATGAAATTGAAGGGTACATTGTGAAATCGCTGCTATATATTGTCTTTTGTTCATACAATCTTATTTTATCTTTCAAATAGCAACGCAATCTCACTTTGAAACATTGAAGACTTCAAGATTGAGAATGAAGAAAATCCTAATACATTTTAAAATAGGGATTTAATTAAACTTTACTAATAATGAGCTTTGACAAATTGACTTTGACATAATTATTATTTGAGTAAATAAATTTAAAAAAAATGAGAAACATGTATTTAAAATTCATATATGGATGTGTGATTATGGATCTATCTTGTATATTATTAATGTACATAAAATAATATTATGTCATTTGTCAAAAGTATATTATATAAAGTTTGAAACTGAAACAATGTGTGTCAGCTGTTCAATTAAAACTTTTAAAACCATAAGGGTGGGAAAATAGCCGACAGAGAGAAATCTCATAGTGTATGCGTATTCATTCAAACGTATATATAATATAACACATTCAATATTTTTATAAGCTGGAAATGTCCCATTTGTGGTAGATTGTAGTGTGAAATTTTCCTGAAAAAGATACAATTATTAGAAATATATTTTAAATGATAAAATAATAAAAGAATTAGATTAAATTCACTGATATAATGTGAATTATTTATTTATTATTGTGATAATATTGTGGTATGTGGATTATTACCTTGTGTATGAATTAATGACCTCTCTACATACACAAATATGGATATATAATTGAAAATGTCATGCACAAACTGCTTGACACTCAAATACTATGCGGTTAAATGCATGCTATATGGTTTGAAACTATATACATGTAGTTCTACACAATATAATACATCAGTATTTCATATTGTATATAGAATTAAGCGGAATATATCCATCACTAATTTCATCTTCAATTATTTTCTAACATTAATCCAATCAATTTGCTAAATTCTCAACAATCAATTTCAATTATTTGTGGTATTCGTTTATGAATATTACATGCGTACATTAGTAATAATATCCCAATAATTTCGTTTGAATAATCCGATTATTAAATTTCTTCATTAATAAATATTAAATTATGAAATTGTATCTTTGATTTATTATTTTTAATTGAGTATAATTTACAAGAGCTTGCAAGAAAAAAAAAAACTATCGAGAATTGGTTACAATTTAGAAAAATAATTAAAGTTAAATAAAGGCACTTGACAACTATATTGAAGATTCCCCAGGCGGTATTATATTGTGATATTTAAAAGCTCCCACTGCGATCAGATACGTATATATATGTATATAGATTTTCATTTTGCTGCCAGCTATTTATCAGGATTCTCTTAAACTACTGAACTTGGTGTATGAAAGATTAATTACTGTGCAATTTTTTACCAATTTGAACGATTAATGATCCAGACACAATAATTAATACCTTGTCTTTATCTTTTTCTTGACATCCAATCATGTCAATTAAGTACGCCTATAGAGGCAAATCGATTTTATTACATTCGTATCATTTTCCTAACATCGTTTATTTTCTTCAATAAATATACCATGAAAAAATATCATCCTTCTTCATTTATATATTTTCTTTGCTTTCAGATTAGTATCCGTAGCAGTCATGGTGTGAATCAAGATTGGATAGTATATATTCGTCCAAAAATAATGTGTAATTTTAACCGAATGAAGACAAGTTCAATTCCCTGGTATTAAATTATTATTCACTGCTGTATATACGCATGTGGTGAATTCAAAATGAAACTAGATCGTTTTTACTATAGACAAATGACAAACTGAGTCTGTACACAAATTCATATTACAATTGTGATTACATTACAATTATTGATAGTAATCATGTCTCAACATCAAATTTAATAATCAATATTTATTACTGACGTATTATAAGTATATAACAATAAATATCAATCGATTTTAAATGGACATTGCCAATGAATTTTAAATTTTAATTAATAAAATTCACTTTATCATCAACAATAAATCATACATGTGTATAATAATGTATATTTTTGTATGTATATTCACATAAATAGCTATTATTTCGAGAAAAAGCGCCGACTGTATCGAGAAAGATACAAAAATTTATTCATATTTTACTTTTATAAATATCAGAGTCGTTACAAATTTATGATTCAACATAAATCATTGTTATTTTTAATTTTATAAAATTTTTTTGTCATTAAAAAAATGACAATTTTGAAAATATTGATAAACAAATAAAAATTGATTTGTGTAATAATAATTTATCGATTATTCGCAATAAGATAAATATTAATATACCACTAATATACGAGAATTATTCAATGAGTGTTGGGTTCAATTTTATACCCAAGACAAAGCGTGAGAATGTGAAAATAAAGAGAAAAAAAGTACAGGAAAAAAAGCATTGCAATGCCGTCTGACATTACATTAAATTCACAGGGTATCAAATAAATTATATATGTATATAAAAATATACGTAAAGAAAACAATTAATTTCTAATCAAATTTCATAACTATAAAGCATATACATTATAATTATTATAAATTTCATTAGCAGCGCTTAATATACTACTAAAATATATTGTTGGATTAACAAAAGCACAAGAAATAAAATTCGAAAGATGATGTTACGAACACGTATACGGATTATCAGTATAGACGTAAAAATAAATATGCATTTAGAATGTTTGTCACGTATGTACATGTGAATTTCTTTTCTCCCTGTATTTTTACTCTCTTTCATTTCTTTCCCTTTTATCTCATACTCACATTCTCTCCATTATTGTAAATTACAATCCAACAAATTTAATAAAATATCATTGACATTAATAATAAAAAAATTGTTGATGAATAAATTCATTGTGCCAAGCATAAAATACATTGCTATATAAATAATTGTGCATTAATATAATTATTATATATAAAATATATATCTCTATTATTATATTTAAAAATATAAAATGTCCATATATTATTATTATTATTAATATTATTATTTGTTACGATAAAGTTAAGATTAAATTTCGGTGATAATTTAGCCGTAATTATAATAGTGTAACTATATAATATATATTGCTATAGTAATTACTACGAGGATGTTAATAATAGAGTCACGCTATACAATGTTTACATAAATATAATAAAATATTAATAATTATTTTGATTAATGGAAATAATGAATTGAGTACGTGAGGGTGTGATAGAGAATATACACGAGAATTGTGGTTGCTGTTTGGGTTACACTATGAGCCCCAGTTGCGCCCCAGCAATCACGACCACGTGCAATATATATACACACATACATTATACATATAAAGTACATAATACATGAAATGAGTCTCTTTACATAGAAATATATACATATATATAGCGCATGTAGGTATACAGTATAGGATTAAAGTTATATTACTGTCTTCTCTCTTTCGCATGAAAGAATTCTTGCAGTTTTAATCACCACCATATATAGTTTAATGTACAATTACGCTTGAATAAACATTAATAAAAATATACAAGTTGAAAGATTTAAGTATAAATAATTTTTTTAATTTTGTATTCAACTTCATTATACTTTTTTCATTTTTAATATTCTATGAATAAGTATTTGATGATTTTGAATTGAGTCACTTTAAGCAAGATGAATAATAAAATTTATGGTGTATTAAAAATAACTCTGTTGAATTTTTAGGAGTGTTGTTATGTTATTTTTCATGTGTTATAAAAAGAAAACTTGGAGTATATATATTCTGAACAAATGAAGAAATATTTTTGAGAGTATTGGTTTGACATAAAATATAAGAATTATTTAATTTTTATGTGGATGTGTGTATGAAAGAGGAACTATTAATCTTTGATGGTTCAAGGGAGTTATATAATATGACTGTGACAATAGGGAGCATTAAATTTAATCCATGGAATTATAACACAACGATTGTTACAATGAAACGCGTCCAGTTGTGTAAATTTAATGATTAGTTTATATACATTTTTATTTTATATTTATGAACATATTTCTTCACGCCAGCATTTTTTTTTTTTTTTTATTATCAATACTCTATTGCAAACTACTGCCGACGAGGAATCAAAATAAAATGAAAGTGCAATCATACATGCTATTGGCTGATTTTTTTTTTCAAATAAAATACGCGTATCGAATTCAATAACAGAGAATATTTTTATTCATTTTAAAAAATCGCGAAGAGAAATGAAATAAAATTATTTTCATCTATATGTTTTTACAGTGAATATAGCTTAAATTATTTCCAATTGGATTGTTGTAAGTATTTGTATGTAATACAACGGTATTATAGTGGACATACACGTGTAGATGTGTATAAAAACAAGATAAAAAATCGGGGGATGAAAAAATTCGAACCTCGATCTTAATCCTATTGCCGGAAAGTAACATGGGTGCTTCGAGGTTTTTCTAATACTGCCTATATGTGTCTTAACGTGTCTCAAGGGGGTGCCAAACATCGTGACAAATGTCCGGATCAAATAAATATCTTTATATATAGCGTTCTTTAAGAGAAAAAAAAAAATACAAACTTTTACTTTCGGCCCTTGCCTTCAGGCCAGAATTTATGTTAAAAATAATTTTGGTCTACATAGAAAGTAAAAAAATTGCGATCTTGAGAATGTAAAATGAAAAAAAAAAATCGATTTGACGTAACGTACAGTTTCTTTTTTTTCTTTTTGCTATTTGTCAATCGAACGAATAATTTACTTTTATTTATTCGACAATTGAACAAATGAAATACATTTATTCCTCAGATAATGGATATATCAGAGTTGAGGAATTTGCATTTGTTTTTTTTTTCTTTTTTTTTTTTTCCAATTTGGAAATGGCTTAATAGACTGAAAACATGTGACGGGATAAAGCACAACACAGAGTGAGAGGATGAGATAAATGTAAATTAAATTCATCGTATTCATCCTATCAAGTATTGGTATGTATGCGACACACAACAATGGTAGATTGATTTTTATATGAGCTGTCAAGCTCTTTCTGAATAATCAATTCATTCATATATGCAACAATAAAAACATTTCTAGTCAATATAACGCAGATGAAAGGACAAATTGTCAAATGAATACGTATAATAAAAATGTTTAACGATATGGCGTCTATGTATAAGTATATACATCACAAATACCACGATTCAATGAAGACATTGGAATTATACTCATAATAATCAGTGGCATTTTAATGTAATATTGATATCACATTATCACACTGAATAGATACCGTCTCGTGGGAGTTGTTTGATGCAAGAAATATAATTATAAATCTATCAGATTGTATAAAAATATCATATTTCTTCCCAGTAGAATTATTAATAGATTCAGCTTACTAACCTTCTTGAGTTTTCCAAATGACGGAATAGAGAAAATTACAAAGTGATCAACATGTCTCTGTCAAATAATATCATTCAATACATGGCTGCATCAACATCAACATCAACAACTATAATTGCATTTAAATTTCGCACTTTTATAACATCCATCAATTTTAGCGGATAAATTTTATGCATTCAAATAATCTATAAAAAAAAAAAAATTATTAATACGATAATTATAGCTATTTTATATTTTATTTATAGCAATAAACTGGAACTGAATCAATTCAATTTTGCTTCCTGATAATGTATATTATTATGCATATATATACATATGTATATACTTTTAATGACAATTATCAACATTTGAATATTGACATTTTGATATATTTAAATGTTGGAAAAACGATTTATTACTATAATAATATGATAATCATCAGTAAATTTGAATCAAATTTTTTATCTTTGTTATGCATAATATACCCAATAGATATATATTATAATATATTTATATATGATAATATTTTGTTGAAAAAATGATGGATTATTTATTACTGGATCGTTCAACGTATTTCCCATGGGATTGTGAGGTTAAGCCTTACCTTTATTTTTCGATAGTCCCCATTGACTTTACAAGAATTTTTTATTCTTGTCACGATTATAATTTTTATAGTTTGGACTCGATTGTCATTCGGTACATACATCAAACTCACGTGCGAATACGAATATGTACGAATGGTAAAGTTTTTCCTTGTAACCGAAAAATCATTTTCGGAAAACATCGGCATGTCCTTCTCGACCAATCACGTCTTGATCATGTGATAAAATAAAATTGTTACGGATCTAGAAATGGAATTTAAAATATACAAAGACAACGTTTCGGCTTGATTTACTACATCAATTTAGTTATTTATGTTGTATACAAAATTTTATAAACAAATTATTTTTCTTCCACAATTATTATATATAATAACGTAGTGGTTTCTCCTAATCCGATTGAGAATTTAGTTAGAAATTTAAATAAATTCAATGAAGAGCTGTTAAGTGGCGCCATTTTTAAGCAGCATAAAAAACACTGATGGCAGCACTGTACGGACATGAAAATAGAGCGCGAAAATTGAAAGTACATTTAACAAAACTGTTAAGGCTTATATGTAATAAACTCAGACTCAGATATAAAAATAAATTATTTCAACAAATAGTTTCATCAGAATTTGATGATAAACATTGTACAATTTATATTTCAATGAATCATCGTTAATATTGCAATGACCTTGTCATAAATACACATAAAAAAATGTATTATTAATTACAAAAAAAAAAAAAAATTGACTTCTCAAGACACACAAGTTGATTACTGAGCCCTCTATGAAATGAATGACATTTGTCACACGCACATTTCGAAAAGCACACTCGCATAAGAGAGACAGAGAGTCAAGTAATCAAAAAAAAAATATATTTATATGCACATGTACATGTGTGTGTGTGTGTGTGGATGTATATATGGAATCATCATGTGTCAAAAATGAAATGGCGCGGGGGTTAAAGAATAAATGGCTCGAGAACGTTAACAATAATAAAGTGTAAGGGAAAGTTATACATATTATATAGAAAGAAAAAAAAAAGAAAAAAAAAAAAGAAAAAGAGACCAATAGAGTGTGGAATTAAATAGAAAGATGATAAAAAAGTAATTAACCGCAAAACAAGAACGGTTTACATTTATATAAAGTAAGCTTTATCTTTATTATTTGCTGCAGAGAGAATTATCAAGTGAGAAAATAAAAATTGTGAAATGGCTGCCAATGACAATCATCAACAAATGGTGAGTGTCAAATGCATGAATGTAAATTGTTAAATATTAAATATTTATTACATATGAAATAATGGATTATATTTAATGAATGAGATAAATGAAATTCAGTAGTACGTGACTTGCGTACAATTGCAAATTATCGCCGACTCCATTTGTTACATTCCCCACTTGAAGAAAAATATTTTACAAGGAGCAACACTAAGAGAGTGTGTGTGAGAGAGAGAGAGAGAGTGAGAGAGAGAAGAAAAGTGAATGATACGGCAAGTCAAAAGTATGTGTGTATCCGAAATACCAGACAAGGAAACACATCAACCTTGAAGCTTTTTAAAACGATTCGTAGTGTTATTTGACAGACGATTAAAATATATATTGTATTGGAATTCTAATTGAATATAATATTGATGAATTAAAAAATGAAATATAATTAAATGTATTTGATTGAATATTAATTGATATTGCGTGTATATGTGTGATTTATTTAATGGCAGAAGAGAGTGAATATTGTTTGATATACAATCGAGAATAATCGGCGCCTTTATTTGGCAGTATTTACATCCAGTACGTGAGCCCAGCTGTCACTTTTACCATTGCTGAGGGTCATGGATATTACAGTTAAAAAAATACCATCGAGATATATTGGGTTTTTTTAATTTTCATTTTGATGTTTCTCATATATATAATAATCGATGAGTTCACGACAACGACAACAACAACGACGACGACGACGACGACGACGACGACAAAGTGATACGATTGACGTCTTGAGTCACGTTAATGAGATATATCGAGATAATACTTGAAAAATCATGCAATCTGTCGAGCTGCACAGTGATGAAATGGAAAAGGTACTTTGTGAAATTCAAAATGGATATAGAAAATAGTTGAATAAATTAATAATTATATAAATGGATTTTATAAAAAATGAATCGAAATTTACACTGTATTAATATAATGCATTTTTATTTTTTTTCTATTCAATATCTTTTTTCTTATTTATTTTTAACTAATCAGCATTGCTGTTTATCAGCAATTGGACTGTGAATTTTAATGGAGAATTTTCTCGAATAATCATCAAGTGAAGCATATGCTAACGTTTATAGATTAATATTTCATACTATTTCACGTTAATTCCAAAATATAATTTTAAAACATTTTGTTCAATGACTTGTCGTTATATCATTTAATTATATTGAACAAAGATATAGGTTATAATGTTTCATAATAATTGTGCAGCAGTTCATTTTTGTTAATTATTTTAATGAAAGCAATTTTTTATGATATTAAAGTATTTCCATCGACATTATGTACATTTATATACTTTTGTATGCATAAATATACACATTATATGTACGAATTATTTAAAAAACAATCGCATTGTCTTATCTTGTTTTCATTCACCAGTTATAAACGTAATATGTATAAATTGGTATATGGATTTATAACACTCAATAATTTTATGAATGTAAAGAAAAAAGATTATAAATTACCTTGTGACTATAATTTTTCTTCTTTTTTTCTTTTAATATATTTATATATATGTATATATTTTTTTTCTTTTAGGAACCGAGAGAATCAAATGAGCCTGCTCATCATGCACGTAGGCCAATGAATGCTTTTCTAATATTTTGTAAACGACACAGAAAATCAGTGAGAAAACATTTTCCACATCTTGAAAATCGTGCTGTGACACGGGTACTTGGTGAATGGTGGGCAATCCTACGTCCAGATCAGAAAATATCATATATTAATTTAGCTCAAGAGGTGAATTATTTTATTTTTAAACTTTAAATAATATTTCATTTAATATATTAAATAAATTTATATGTTTGTTTTTTAATTCTTATTTTATTTACAGTATAAGGATGCATTTTTACATGCAAATCCTGATTTTAAATGGTACAAATTACCAGCACCACCACTCAGAACATTAAGTACACGACCAACGAATAAAAAATTAGAATGCGGATCGAGTTATAATCAAGGTATGGACAATTCAACTGTAAATTACGAGTCTTCCAATTGTATTGAAACAATGAATCCATCAATACAACCTGGTAAATTAGCTGATGAATCACAAATTGGTGGTTTAAGTTCATTATTTACACCGCAAAAAATTGAATCGAAAGTTTCATCTGAGAATAATGATGATGAAACAGATGTGAATATAACGGATGAAGTAATAATACCAAAACCACCCAAAAAACGTTACACCGAAGTTCCGATTGATTCGGAACAAAAACGTGTATGTAAATCTGATTTATTTGGACAAGAAAATATTAATAATTCAGAATCAAATAATAATGAGCAACATCATTTGGATGAAGAGGAAAATAAAACTGATACAGATGGTTTTTTAGAGGAAAACGTTTCGTTGGATGATAGTAATTATCGTGGTGAACGAAGTTGTAAAGGATTGCGCTATCAAAAATTTCTTGCTGAACAAAGTAAAAACGTTGGGAGCACAACACAATCAACTAAACGTCGACGAGTTGCTGGACTTAATATGTTAGTAATTAATTTTGGAAATAGAAAAAAAAAATACATGGCGAGAATATTATTGGATGAGAATATATAAATTGAGTTTTTATATTTTTGGTTTTCTTTAGATTAACTGGCGTGGAGAAACATCCAAAGGAAAGGAGAAATTCAATGTCGTCCAATATAAGTGAAAAGACTGATTCTTTAAGCAGTGAGGGAGGTAACAGTTCGCGTAGTGATTTGGAGCAGTTTGCTGACAGGTAAAATAAAAAATAATTAAATTGAATTTTTTTTTTTATTTATTATTTATGTGTATACATGATTGGTAAAATAATAGTGCCGAGGGTAGGGTGGAAGCATCAAAACCAGAAGATACCGAGACAGAAGATGCTGAAGGAGATCAAGATTATGGCTCTTGGTCATTACGAAAGCGTTTTAAAGCCGAGTATGTTTTTATTCAATTATATTTGATTTCAATTTGTTTCACTTAATTGTCATGAAATCAAAAATGATTATTTAATTATCACAGAGATTTTAATTTGGAGAAGAAAATTGAAGCATTACCATCATTAAGTCTTGAAGAATTCCAAGAAAAAAAGAAACAGCAGCGTACTAAAAAGAAGAAAACATCTCAAAAATTAAATACTAATTCATTACCAAAGCGTATTGCTGAAAATCAAAATGGTGGGGAATTAATTACAGCAAATATTGAAAAATCGTCAGATGATATCGTTAATGATTATCATGATAATACAGATAAGGCACACTTGGTTGGTAGTCAAAAGCGAAAAGCTCGAAAGCAGAGTATTACTCGTAATGCATCAGCAACAGTGACAAAAAATTCAAACGAAGAGCCAAATCAACGTAAGTATATATTCAAATATAATTTGATCAATCATTTCATTGATTTACTAATTACAAATGTAATTATTGAATTAAATAAACTAATTTTCATAGCATGGTGTGCATCACCAGATCTTGAAGCGTTGGCGTGTCTCGCTGAAATTGCTGCTAAACGAACGAAACTTACCAAGTAACTTGAGTTGATTCTCTCACTCATACTTTTGAGATATTAATTCGATTTATAAATATACATATACATATGTATGTAAACATATATTTTTCGTTTTTATTACTTGAATTATTAGTTACATGTGCCACTATAGTTCACTCACTTATTGGCATATAAAATAATTAATGAATTTACAATTTTTATTCGTCATTAATCGTATTATTATTATTATTATTATTATTATTATTATTATTATTATTATTATTATTATTATTATTATCAATATTTGAAACATCTTATTATTCTCGTTAATTGTGCGATAATAGTAAATGTTGTTTTTTCATTTGTTCTTTTTAATGAGCATGATTGGAAATTTTTTTTTATTCTTAATAGTCAAATTGTTTCAATACATATTGCCATCAATTTCTAGTTTGTTTCGTGCAATGATTTTATTATTTTTTCCATGGGTCTAATCAGTGATTTATCATATTTGTCACATACTTAAAGTACCGGGAAAGGAAATAGTATGATTGCAATGTTCTAAAAAAAAAAAAATTATATTTAATAATTTGAATCATGTTTTCTTTTTGTATCATTATTGATAAAAATCGCTTCCATTTGACTGACTTACTATCGTCATGGTGCTCCAATTAAATTTAAAAACATGATAATATTTTATAAAGACGATATCGAAGGAAAAAGGTAATGGGGAAAAATGAAACTTAGAAAATGTTTATAAAATATTTATTGGATTTATTGTCGTTAATATGATTAATTTTTCATTAATAGATACGCGGATATGTTGTTCATTTTTTTTTTTCTTGACAGATGACCGAATGGGCATTTTAGAGTACATACATTTGAACACAGAAGAAAATTCTGGGTAAAACTATTGAACTTCTGTGCTCGAGTGTGTTTATACATATTATAAACAACATTTGTGTAATTATCATCAAGACTCACGAATAATTAATTCAATAACAACTTTAAATGAAGAAAAATTCTTAGATTACACACAATATATAAAAACAAATTCTTCATGAGATTTTTACGCAATTTGTAATGAACGTTTTGGGTGTATATAGAATTTAGTCGCAGTATTATATCAAATTCATTGGCAGTTGTCAAGAAGAAAATAATGGAATAAAAACAACAATTCATATAATCAAAATGTATATATGACATGTTCATGCATATACATAAAGCTGCACGTATTATAATACGTATGTCCATGGCAAGTGTCTGACATAATTTTTTTATGCACAATAGAAAATTGGACATAATTATGTGCAGCAATATCTAACGTTTAAGGTTTACTAATAGATTCAAAATGTATATTTATTATATTTATATAAATCAACGTATTTGTCGAAGCTTGAAAAATTGCAAAATGAATTTGAAAAGGATAAACATTGAAACAAGCAACAAGATTGCATATTAAATATTGCTAATGGACAAGAGATAGTAAATGACGAGAGAGTAAATGAAAGAGTAATTGTCTGTGATTTTGGCTAAAGGAATTTTTAATATTTTATATTTTTTTATTAATTACATCATTAATTTTGTTAGAAAGAACAACAATCCAACAGTTTATTCATTTGAATCAAAAGAAGAAATATATATTATGTATTATAAATGTGGAGGACACGAAACAAAAGCAAATTAGAGTTGCTATAGCCTTACGTTGCGATTGTTTAATATTGCGCGAATATGTGTAATATCACTGTTCATAAATATTTCAAATGTGCCTTTAATCAAGAGACAAACATGAAAAAAAAAATATTTGTTAAACGAACGACCAAAACCCATATATGACTTTATCGTTCTTCGATTCATTTCCAATCTCATTTTATATATTATACACAATATGATATTTACATATATATTAATATATATATATTTCTCGATAAATGTTTTACGATCTAACTGAATTGTAGATGTGTTAATTTTATTTTTCTTTTTTTTTTTTTAATTAATTGAAAAAGAGTTTTTAATATTTGATTGTGAGAAAGGGGACCGGTGCTCCTATTACCAACAGAAAACTGACCAAGCATTTTCTGAATTTATACTGTGAACATCAAATTCAATTTAATTTCTTCAATAGCACAAAAAAAAAAAAAAAAAATGTCTATCGTAGCTTTAAAAATTGTAATTTACACATGAGTTTATGAAAAAAATAAAATATATCTATTATATGTATATATACACACATGTAACATATTGTATACTGTTTATATGCGTAAATAAATGTAGCATATTTTGATGTAATTCAAAGTTTATTAATTATTTTGTTCAATTTAATTCTATGTATACATTTACAATTCATATTTCCCCGCCATTTTCATATAATATGACGTTCATACCGTCGCCATCTTTAAATTCCATTTTTCTCTCTTTTGTCCTCTCTCCATCTATTTGATAAGTCACAATTGACAAACAATAAACAGTTCTTCTTGTACACAAGTCACATTCATCTGTGCTTTGTATTTGCATACGAATTAGAATAATAAATCAATCATAACAGCCTCGAAGATAGTTAAAGTATCCAACATCCAACAATAATTGAGTAATATTTTTATTAATTTACGTAATCCATTAACAGAGGTATAATGGGAGTCATATTTCTTGAACACATTGGTGGTACACGTTTATTTTCTTGTGCTTCATGCGATACAAATCTTACAAACAGAGGTCAGCTGATCAGCACAAGATTTACTGGTGCGACTGGTCGAGCATTTCTCTTTAACAAAGTCGTTAATCTAAATTATAGGTTAGTTATTGTAAAAATTATTTTTACTGAATCATTAATATTTGTTGTAAATTTTGATATTATGAATCTTTTGTTTTGAAAGCGAAGTCCAAGATCGAGTTATGCTGACGGGTAGACATATGGTGAGAGATGTAAGTTGCAAAAATTGTGATGCCAAACTTGGTTGGATTTATGAATTTGCCACAGATGATAATCAACGATACAAGGAGGGTCGTGTGATATTGGAACGTGCACTTGTAACAGAGAGCGATGGAATGGGTGAAAATATTTAATAATTATCAAAGAAAAAAATACCTAAAAAATATTAAATTATATTTCATATTGGAATAGTATATTAGTTTCAAGTAAATCGTGTTTAATTCAAACTTATGATCGGATATACATTTGACATTATTATGTGATTATTTAAAATATATTGTATTAAGATACATCCATACACACAAATATGTACATATGTGTGATATATTTTATTTTATCATATTCTGCCTCTAATCTATATAAAATGTATTATGCTCAAAATTGTGTATTCCATTAACCTTATGAAAAAACAAATGAAAAAAAAAAAAACAGAATAAAGACTGAATAAATGAAATCAAGGTAAAGAACAATAAGAAAAAAAAGAGTATATTTTAATTCAAAAATTTTTTTTTTCTTCATATTTTCATTCGTAAAAAAAATGCAAAGCAGCGTTCCTATTGCGGCTGCGCAGTTGAACAAAAAAAAAAACGTTCATCGACAAACCGATTTGTGATTGGTTATTTCATCTTGTAATCGTCCAATGATTTTTCATCTACAAAAAACGACAAACACCAGAGTCAGTGGACCCAACAGAGTAACTGACCAACGACGACGACGACGACGACAGCGATCAACCAGACAACAACCAGAGGCAACATTCATCAGTATGGTCATGTAAGCCCACTAAACCGCATGGTGGATAAGTTTCATATATTATATGTGCGTGTATATATTTTATGTATACATACACGGCGGTTGGGGAAAAAAACGCAACGTTAAAATGCTCTAACGGTGAATATAAAAAGACACAGTTGTGTGTATGTGTTTGTGTATTATTATTATTTATACGTGATAAAATAATAATTATTGTTTACCGCGAAATACGGTAATTGTAATAAAATTAAAAAAGACTAAATATTTTTATAGAAAAATAAAAATAAAATGTTGAGTAAAAATTCACCGCTCGAATATACATATTGTTATTGTCCCTCGCGGTTAATGGCCGAACCCTCTCATTGGATGTGTAGGATATAAATATTTTGAATTCAATATTTAAATTTAATTCAAATTTGAATTTGAATTGATTTCTAGTGATATAATTTGAAAATTTTCATCAAATGTTGACAAATAATTTGAATGAAATCTCTGAAATTTTTTACTGATCTCAATTGCCTGTGATTATACATACATATATATACATACATGCAAACAAACATTGGATATAGGAAACGAGACGCCCCCTTTTTGCTATATACCACCATCCCCCTTGTCTACCACACAACACACACCATCGACACTACCGACAGGCGACGACGCTTACAAGGCAAAACGGGTGCTCATTCGTGTGCGAGAATTATACTCACGGAAATTTGAGACGCATTGGTCGTTCCTAATATATATGTGTATATATCTACGAATATACATGTATATGTCAATGTACGAGGACTATAGACAGTGTACATGAGTCTTGTCGTTTAATTTTAACTAAACGTTCGTATATAATATTATGAAATTAATTCATTTCGTGTATATAAAATGAAATAACGTCTCAATATCCAACGAATGAATGGCATATTGTCGTCAACAAAGAGACAAGAGAGTTTATCCTGTAAGTTTATTTATTATTGTTTGTTTCTTTTTTTTTTTTTTTTTCGCTGTAACTCCAGAATGGATTATGGCAGACAAGCGTTATAAATACATTTATTGTGGGGTAAACAAACTTGACCTCATCGGAATTCTTATCAGGTATTGAAAGACAAGATGTTTCTTTTGAGGTTATAGATAGAAAAAAATTCGTTATTATTTGAAATTGAATGAAATTAATTGAGATGGATAATATAAATTTGAGAAATAGGTATGTATTCATTTGTTGTATGGCTTTAAGTGAGAGTTGAAGATGATGAAAAATATTCGTGGCGGATTAGTCGACAATTGAGAGTTGAGAAAGGTTCGTGAGTTGGCGAGAGAAACATAGCGGGGCGAATGACCTGTCGTGCGTTGGGTGGTGCTCCGTTTTCGCTTCACCACATTTGTTTTTTATTTTTATTCTTATTTTATTTTTTTTTTTTTTGTGTGTTTCCCTCTGTCCCTCATTCTTCATTCGTTGTTCTTTTCATTCTTACGTATTTCCTGCTATTATCTAATGTTTGTTAATAATAAAATAGATTAAATATAAATTTTAATGATAATTGTTGAATAGTTGAATCACATTTATTAATTTCTTCATATTTTCTTTTATATTTCAGAATTTTTCCGTGATATTTTGTGTGGTGCTTTGACGAATTATCTGCAATTATTAGTAAGGATTTAGTGAATATCACGGGGCGCAAAAATATAAAATAAGGTAAATTCGTGTTTGAGCAGTGTGGAATACAAAAAAAAAAAAAATATTTAAAGATGAAGTGGTCACCCGGTGCTCTGTTTTGTGAGCAAGTTGGTGAATTGACTCGTGTCTTTTCACAATGGAATGAATGTGAGCAAACCGTTGTTTTATATGCTCTTCTACGTCGAATACCAGCGGTTCAAGCACGATTTTTGGCACAAGCTGTTCAACATTCACTTCACTCACTATCTGAGCTCGATTCACTAGAACTTAATGCTAACAATCCAGGTATGAAAATAAAAAATTAATAAAATATAATAATAATGACCAAATACAAATTGTCACCTTAATTAAATTAATGATATAATCAATAATTAAATTTCGAAATTATTTCTTATTCCTATAGCTTTCATCACATCATTATTAACTGAATCAACTGATGTGGCAATAAATCAATTATTGTCTCATTTACCACTTTTACGACCTGGTAATGTTGAATGCAAACAGTGTTATCTAGTAGCAATACCTGAGCTCGTGAGCCATTGTGTTAGTACCGGACAATATACCGAACAAACTCAACAATTATTGAGTTACACCTTAATACATCCAGCAATTACAAGTCAAGATCGTCGTTCATTAACACAATGGCTAAGACATTTGGAGGAAAGAATAAGCTGTACACCGCCAATACACAGTCTTGAAGAATACACAAATACAACAACAAGATGGGATAACGCATGGAATAGAAGTTCAAAACAACAGCAACAATCCAAACAAACGAGTTTATTTAATAATCAAACTGGTGGTAATACATTTAATATACAATTTCCACCTTCAGTAACCCGTCAACGTCGTTCAAATAGTTTGACACCACCAGTAGCGACACCACATTATCTTGAAGTTGCTGAACGTACAAATAATACCAATAATACAATTAGACACAAGCCAAGAAGTTTTAGTGTATCTGGTGATAATTCAAGTGGATTGATTGGCTTGGGACCATTGAGTCCACAAAGTTCGTGTGCTAGCAGTGGAAGTGAAGGACGTTTGGATGAAGCATCAAGTCGTACATTAACCAGTGGCATGAGAGATGTCCCAGCATGGTTAAAAACATTACGTTTACATAAATATAGTTATTTGTTTGCAACAATGAGTTATGATGAAATGCTGGAATTGACTGAGGATCAATTGGCTGAGCAAGGTGTTACAAAAGGTGCACGACACAAATTGGCATTGTCCATAGCTAAATTGCATCAGCGTTATACAACACTGATCAATTTGGAAAAAGATTTATTACAACCGGCACGTGATAATGCACAACCGGGCTCATTTTCACAAGGTCCAGCACTACTTGCGTCCACATTGGATGAATTGAATACAATGCTCACAACGCCATTGAAGCCCAGCCAGGAAAATGATATAGAAGATATACCAGGTCAATTTACACGTGTACTTGGTAAATTGTGTAGTCGGTTGGCTTTGGATAGTGTTGATGATGGTTTATTGTGCGGTTGTATTAATATTTTGGAGAAGGTGCTACAACATGATTGTTTTACTCCAAATCAAAAGGAGAAAGTTCAACAATGGCGTAGCAGACTTGGAAACCCTCGACCCACACCAAAGTAAATTAATTTGTGATCATTTTTTTTTTTTCTTTTTTATAGTGATGAATAAATACTTTCATACTTTCCGAAATTATTTCATTCATTTATTGGTCTTATTTTCTTATGTAGGTGGCAGCATGGAAATTATGGATACAATAACCGAAGGTTCTGCAATCCACAGCAGCACAATAGGAAACCAAGTCTAAATTTGGGTCATATTCATAATACTCATTCACAAAATAATAGTTTCATGGTGAGCCCGCACAGAAACAGTATTTCAACACCATATTTACAAAGTAATCACAGTCATGGTATAAGCTCAAGTAATTTACGTGCCGTACACGCCGCTGAAAAAAGACCCAGTTTACAAGAAAATAGTTTGGAGGTAAATTAATAAATATTCATAGAAATTATGTTATGAACGTATGAATTTTTTTTTTTAATTAGTACTATTTTGTATTTTTTCATTATTGTATTTTAATATTTATATAGCAATTGCAAAGAACTCTTCAGCGCACATTTAGCGCACCTCGTGATCAATTTCTCAGTCAAAATAATACGACATCGGAGACAACAGAGCCGGAAATAAATTCACGCCTTGAGTCACTTTGTTTACGGATGACTGAGCAAGCTATTGGTGGATTTGGTGAGGCTTAAATAACATATGACCAGTAAAATAGGTATGTGTCCATAATAATAAATCATTTATATACCTATGCAATTGAATATAATGTTGAAGTAATTGACGAGAAATAATTATCAAATTAGCCTCACCAAATACAATGTCCGAAAATTGAAACATTGAAACAACGCTAAAAAAAAAAAGGATGAAAATAAATTTAACTAATAACGGAAAGATTGAAAAATATCCGTATCTCGAGAATGAATTTGTAAATCATATTTTATTGACAGTCATTTTGCAATTGTATTATTTATGTAATGAGTGAATTTGGCAAGCCGAATTCTACTAGAAAGATAGATTCTTTCCTTCGACTATTTACTACTTCTATATGAAAAGAAACAAAAAGAAAAAAAAAATATTATATATATAATCTATAACAAATAGAATTTAATTCAGAGTAATTGTGAAAGAAAAAAAATCATTGCGTGAAACGAAGGCAAAGAATTAAACAAATGAAAAGTTTAAAGAATTAACGAAAAAAAAGTGAAAAATGATAGTAATAGAAAAGTGAAAAGAAAAATACAGCAGCGAGATATTTGCAATATTGTTTTTTTTTTTGTGTTATCCATTTCGGGAAATGGAATTTTTCTGATTTTAAAACTTCGGGTGGAATTTTTTTTTCTTTTCCCCTTTTTTTTTTAAATAACCGACTGATTATACTTTTTAATGATTTTGCTTTGAAAATAAAGAAATATGCACACATAGCACACACGTGCGATTATCATTTCATAAAATTCGCTGCTCTTGATGAGTGATAAAAATGTAAAATAATTGTTCAATGCCATGATTTAAATATTTAATAATGTGTATGTGTGTATAGAACCATTCGCAATTCTCATTTCTCAAGTGCGATGGAATAATTTTTTTTTTTCTTTCAATTGCAATCATAGCAAAAAAATGAAAAAAATGAAAATGAAAAAAAAAAAAAAAAAAGTGAATGATAATGATGTGTAATTCATATACGTGTGTAGATTTATATAAATGGAAAAGTTTCTTTTTCGTTTTTTGTATGCGATTATTCTTTAGAATTTAATCCCGACGGCAGTAAATAATAAGACTTAAGACCGTTTTCAAGTTGAATTGAGTCCGTGATGAATATATATAAATATATTCTCGAAAATTATTTTTTTGATCTATGAATTTAATATGCGCATGCAAAACGGTCAGTAACTTTAAAAAAAAAATAAATAAATAAATAAATATAAAAAAAAAAGGGTATATTGACGAGTGACGCGAGTGCAAAGTCGTAGTGAGAGATTAAAAAGAAAAAAAAAAAAGGCGGAGAGGAGAATCGTACTGCTTTTATTTGTCCGTATTATTTATAAAATAATATTATCAAATAATGGTCATATAATTGCTTACAACATCGAAATCTGTGGCTTTAAATTATAAGGGCGTACACATTACACACTGCTATACACTAACACATTTAAAAATGGCGTGTCTAGCTTTGCGATATACCTTAGTAATATTTTTTTGTGCAACAAATGAAATGATGAGGAAGATGAAAAAAAAATTTACTGAATAATGTTAATTAATTAACCTAAAGCGAAGAAAAAAAAAAACAATGAAAGACTGACTATTTCGCGTGTCCCAGTAGCTCAGAGAAAAATTAAATGAAAGAAAAAAATAAAAAAAAACAAAGATGAAACTACATAGGATATTAAATCAGAAGAATTAATAGTTTCATATTTAGTTTTAATACGGCTCTCACGTGACGTTCTTCTAATTATTAATTAAATTTAAATGATACTCTGACAATGCTACTTGGCACGTGAATGAAACAATTGGAAGACTGCGGAAGGGACAAAAAACCTGTCAAAAATAATAAATGATTAGTGAAAGGTATTATCAAGAAAAAATTAAAAAAAAAAAAATAAAAAAAAAAGGAGTACTAGTAGTAATTTTAGGAATAATGTCGATAATATAGCATAAACAATTATATATATATATATAGAATTGATAATCGATGAATGACGAAACTACATTGGTTGGATTGCTTTTTCTTTTTATTGAAATGTCCCAATGATTATCATTAAATAAAATGCGCCACAGCTCAAAAGAGCCATGCAAAGCAATTACTTGTGCCCAAGATTGTAGATGAAAATAAAATTGGGATGAAAATTAAATAACAAATGATTGACATTTTGCTATTATATAAAATAAAATACAGACAAGGTTGGAGTGATAGATCGTAGCTGATGATACTTGAGCAGGCAACAAATAATAGTTACTAATACCAGTGAAATAGCAATTAATTTATTATAATTCGTTTATAATTTAAGAGAGGAGTAAAATCAATAGGGGTTTTTTTTTTTACGTTTCGCTAATTAATTCAAAGCATTATACACTGTTTATTAATAATAATTGTGAGATCATTTTCAATTCAATTATTTTATCAAATTGATTTTTATGTACATGTGTCGTTTATATTATAAAAAAGGGATTAGCTACATGCTAAATTTGGATAATAGTTCATTTGATATTTCTTGAAATATTTTGCGTGCAATCTTTTCAATGGAGCGAATTATTAAAACATGATGTCTTTTATTAGTAAATTGGCATTTGACTGCACGTTTATTTGGTACATCAAGACTTTAATTATTTTTGACTATATCTTACTCTCATTTCAACCAATTCATCATCAGTCGATATCTTAATTGCTTAACCCCACTTTCACACTACAACAAAATTACAGTCACGAAATAATAATTGGACAAGAGTTCAAATTATATTTCATGAACTCGCAGTTTTCGCGCTTTCCTCTCGTATAATAGCTTTTTGTGGCCATTTTCTCGCTTCTATTTCTCCTTAAATATTTGTCTGATTTCACCAGAACAAAGAATAGTTCAAAAAATTTGTTAATGTTCATATTTTCCCTCGAGAGACATTACCTTTTCGTTTCTGTTTTCATTATCTTTCTCGTCTATGTCAATTCTTTTTTATCCTTTTGAGCATCGTTCACGAAAGATGATCAAAAGCTAGTCAAATGATATAAATGTTTTCTAATTTCTATACAATTTTTTAAATGAAGAACATGCATGATAATGTTGATGATTATTATTATTAATTACATGCTATAAAAACTCGATGAATAACATTCAATTTTAAATTGATTCATTTAAACACAATGTACACAATTACCAATCCATGAAATAATAATAATAATAATAGTAATAATAATAAATATTAATAGTAATGATAAAACACATAAATGAAGAATGAAAAATTAAATCTTGCTGGTAACCGAGAAATCAAGAATGTAAAAGAAACGGAAAAAAAAAAACATGTTAATTTTCATAATGAATTTGTTAATTGAAAAATGGTGACGCGTAGATTATTGAAAATGAGAAAATTGTTTAAGACTGTTCTTTTGGACTGTGTGCAAACTTGAATAGCGCAGGAATTTCATTCATGTGTATATTACTCAATAATTATTCAATAATGAAGTGGATACGCATTAATGTAATCTATTATAAAGGCAGGACCTAATTATAACAAAGAATGAAATGCAAGTGATGCTCTATTACTAGCAAAACATAATATTGTATTGGTTAACAGACAAATTAAAAATGTATCAAGCCAATTTAAAAAAAAAAAAAAAGTCGCCGCCGAGGAGTAAATTGATAAAATGGCAATTTTTATTTTTTTTTCTTCTAATAATATAATTTACCTGCGTTATTTTTCATTTTTCCATTCATTATATAATTAATGCATATTTCACTGCCATTAAAATACAATATGTCACTATCATTTTAGAAAATCGAATGAAAAAAAAAATAAATAAATTAAATTATAACAAAACCACCACAAACGTATTCGACAAACCAGCACGATTTTGAGTTCTTGCACTCATAATGAAGCGATACTTAGGGAGCTCTGTATTCTTTCAATTAAATATAAAATAAAATTGATAATTATACTGTATAATAAATGTTCTCGTTAAGACTGGTGATCAAATGGTTGTACTTAAGTGACAGCTGAATAACAAAAAATGACGTTGAAATATATTATTTTCATACGCTCCGAATTTTTGCTGGTAAATAGTTACTTTAAATTAATTTTGAGGCGGCGACAAATTGTTTTTTTTTTTTTACGTTAAAAGGCAAGCAAAAAAAAAATACAAAGAGGAATATTAAGGATACAATATGCTGAACAACTAATACAAACTCTTTAATAGTAATTATATGGTTAGTTTTTATGCGAGCACACATGTTTCATTTGGCCAAACACTCGCCGAGTCCGCACGCTCCATTTGCATGTATGTTTTATCGAATAGTTATTAATTAATCATAAGTTGCGATGGAGCTGATGAAATAAATTAAATAATTAATTAAATAATTTGGATTGTAGCGAGTGTTTGGCCGAGGTGTCTCTGAAAATAATGTAACCCAGATAGCAATCTCTCATTAAAATTTGAAATTATTGTTGAAAAGAGAAAAAAAAATTGGATAATCATTTTTTAGTTTGACTTCAAGTGTCTAAATTTTTTGTAATTCTATTTTAGTTTTTTCGACACTTGATTTTTTTATGTACGAAAGCAAACGTATCTATTTTTTTCAACATTGTCAGGTGTTGCTAACTGGGAATATTTAGTTATATAAGCAAGACAACTTGTAAAAACGCAATTTTTGTACTGTTATAAAGTTAAAGAAAAAAAAAAAAGAAAAAAAAACAAAAAGGAGAAAAAGAGGAAATGGACGAAAGTATGCTGGTGATGTAGTGCGAAAACAGAAACTGATTTTCAATAAAAAAAATTTTTCATACGCAATATATACACAGATATATGAAAGAAAATGTTATTTTATTGTTATATTTTTCTTAAAAATTTCTAAACAATAATATGCGTGGAAAAAATTCATAGATTGTATTAAATGGTAAGTATCAAAAAATAAGACAAATATTTTTTTAATTATTTATTCTGTTTCTTTGCTTGTTTAATTCCATGACACTTTAATGCGTTTATATATTTATAGATACTAATCTATCTTTTCTTCATACTTTTTAGTCATTAATTAATATTCTATGGTACAGATAAATTAAAATTATATTTTCATTGATTCAATGAAAAAAAAAATTAAATCCATACAACCCTCCACACACTAATTTCTAATAATAGCATTGTGACTTGTATCCTTATGTAGGTGTGTCATCTGTATTATCGAGGACAGCCCCACTATATGCTAAATCCCAATAATGTTCTACTTGATGTTTCTTGAAATATTCACGTGCCATTTTTTCAATGGGACAAACTTTAAATTTTATATCATTAAAATGACGTTGTTTACTAGTACCTTGCCATATAAGCACACATTTATTGGCAACATCATTTCCATCGTTATCTTTTACTATATCTTCCTCCCATTTTATCCGATTCATCATCAATCGATGATAATGTCTTAATTGTTTAGCGCCACCCTCCACTACAATAACATTGCAATCACGAAATAACATTACGCAACCGGTTAAATTATATTGTTTAGCGTTCGTTTCAACTTTGAATTTTTTCGATGCATTATTTATTAAATCTCGTATTCTGTAAACTGCTACATGAACGCCCAATGTTGTGTCCTCTTTTAATTTTCGAGCTTTTTTCTCGCGTCTTTGATCAGCTGTTAATCGACGCGCAGCATTTGCATCTTCATGTGCCTTTAATCGTTTTGCCATTTGTTGTCGAACATGAGCTTCAATTTTTGTTGGATCCTGAACTGCCTCTGTTCCAAGAACTCGCATTAAATTTGAAATCCTGAGTTTTGGCTCGGGTGCTGGTTCCAATCCCAGTCTTATTTTCTCTTGACTTTCTTTCCATGCTTCACGACGATTTTGACGACGTAATTTTCTTCGTTCTTTATGTGTTAAAAAAACTGGCATGTAAATGGGTTTGATAGGATCAGTCGGTGGTTTCATTTGGGTTGGATGCTCTACCAAATTTGTAATTGTCGCATTTTTAATTTGTGCTGGTTCATTGATATTGGAATAACCGCTAGCTAAAATAACCGAATCCCACCACTCAACATTGGGTATATCTTCATTTAAAGATTCAATTTTTGGAGCAATTAATGCCAATTTTGTTACTGAACTAATACCAGTTTTTCTAGCTATTTGACTAATTTCATTTTGCAATTTTTCAAGTTGTGCTTTCATACGAATCCGATCAGCAAGTTGTTGAAATTTACCTGGTTCATGAAATTTCAACGCACGTTTGCCGCGTGTTGCGATTTTTACACCAATTCGATCATCAAAAAAATGAGTATCTTGAAAATCTTCAGGTCCTTTAGAATCTTGTAATTGTGCCTTAAATTCTTCTCTTTTTTTCGCTCTAATATTTGCTTTTAATGTGGGTACAACTTGAGTGAGCTGTACTTCTTTGCCAGTAATGTCAACAGTTCGTCCTAATTCATCAAGAATCAAGGGAGTAGGTTTATCAGGAACGTTTACATTATTTAATAAACCTGAACTCAATTTATTTCTTATTTGAGCTTGAAGTGCAGCTATTTTTTTTGCCTTATCTGAATCAGTTTTACTCAATAGACCTTGATTATACATACTGCTCACCACAGGTACAGATTCTCCATTTTTTAATAAAGTTTCTTTTACCATTGATCCTTCATCCTGTGTAACAGCTTTTAACGCTCTTTTTCTTTCTTCTATTTCTCTTTGTGCATTTGCCATCATTTGTCTAATTTTATCAGAAGAAAGATTTGTCTCTGGTAATTTCTCTATTTTTGAACTCATCTCCTCAAGTTTTGGCTTTTTCATATCTTTTACCTTATCGTCATCATCCGCATGAATTCTTTTTTTATATTTTTGCGCCGCCTTCATGTCATCAGATATATCAAATATTTTTTCAGTTAATTTTATCGCTTTTTTTTCTTCTAACAAACCTGATAATTTGTCTAGAGTTTTGCGTTTATCGTAACCAGAAATAATACAATTCACAGCAGTAGCAATAATAGTCTGTTTGCCAGATCCAACAAACTTGTAAACAGCATTTTCAATTTGCAGTTTCATTTCGTCTATTTCTTTCCTCGTTAAATACAACATTATTATCAGTAAATTCACTAAAATAAATTAAACATAAAAGACAAGAGATTGCACTCAATTTTAATACAAAAATTACGAATAAAGTGAGGTTAGTTTGTCGTGACTAAATATATAACCAATTCAATCTAACGGGTGGGTTCAATCGTAAAAACGACGTTTTTTTATTATACCGCGTAACTACTGATTTGTCAATCATTCTATATAGTCTTTAAGACACATGTTTTAGCGCCATTTATGAATTGTTTCACTTGGTTTTTTTTTTTTTCGGAATTTACACAAAAATTATTAATATAAAGTGATGAATAAAACAAATATTTTTGAGACAAGGTTTAATGTTCTATTTTTATTTCTTTTATTTATTCATTTATTTTTTTGACATTTTCAAGTTTTTATATTCATGTACGTATATGTATTTTCTTTTCATTTTTCTATATTTCAAGACTTTTGTTCAGATGGTGGCAGTTAAATGTCCATGTTCAATACAGAGTCATTAATATTTTCAGCCAATTTATTTAAACTATACGTAAGTGTATTGTGATTTTTTTTTTACATCGATATCGTTCGATACTAATAATAATCATTCAATTATTCATAATTAATCATAGTACACTGTGAATACATACAAATATTGAATATATTAATTTTATTCTATTAATGGCATTAAATAAATCTTCTAAATAATTTAATCGACCTGAATCGGGCAAAAGTCATAAATAATTTAAAGAAATATTTTACTACAAATGACTTTAATATATGTATACTATGTAAATAATTAAAATGAAAATAATTCTATTATCCTACATGGATAACTATATCGTATATTTATTTAAAAGAATAATTATTTCCTTTCGTATTCAGTCGCTTTTTTTTTTTAAGCATAATCGACTCAATAGCATATAAAATAATTAATAAATAATTAAACATTTCAATTGAAACACAATTGAGACCTAATTCTCATTTTTTTTCTTTTGTTTTTACCATAATTTGATATTATTATACACAAATTAAAATTGTGATGTAATTATTTGTTTGTTTTTATTACATATTTTTCATTTTTTGTAGATATAACGTATATACATTAGATGTATTTACACACTAACTATAGCACAAAACTTTACACAATTAAACCATTAATTACTGTTTCAACGAATACTCTACTACTTTGTTCATATATTATTTATCTTTGGTCTCACGCATGCAAGTCATCATCTTATTTTATGATATATATTCATATCAGTTACCACAATCATTCCCACATACGTATTATATCAAATGTATTTCATCATTATTTTTTTTTTCTTTGCCAAACTTGATTATATATGTTTTAATTATTATTAATAGACAATCTAGTGACTAATAAATCTTTAATTATACAATATTCGTGCTGATTATAATGTATGTTGCTATTTCATTTTTTTTTTCCAATATCTATTACTAGTTATAATGGCAAATTACAAAAAGAAAAAAAAAATCGAAAAGCTACGTAGATTTCAATACTTTTTTCTCCGTGTATCTCATTTTTTTTTCCTTAGAGGATAAATATTTTCTAATAATACTCCTCGTATCATGCAACAATAGTTGTAAATTTTTTTTATTTTTATTTTTATACTCAACGATCTTCGAAATATATTTATGAATTTTTTTGCTGGCTTAATTAATAACTAAATAAATTTTGTCCATGAATATTATACTTCTATACTTGTTTTTAATTTCAATCTTTACCCTTTTTCTCCATTTATTCCTCATTTTATTTCAATCCAAAAATATTCCAAATACTTTATTTATGGTATTTTCATAATTAGATTTAATCATTTGTGTCTTTGTATTTTTTCGCTCTCTGTCACTTCTCTATTGTATGGATGTATTCTTCAAGTTCCGGTAATAAAATATAATATGTCATATCAGTGCTTTACCTGTATAAAATCAAACTAATAGTGTTCAGTAAAAGCGAGTTGATCTACAATTCGAAAATTTAAAATTAAAAGTAAACAAAGAAAAAAGTCAATCTCAATGTTTGATATAAACGAACATGCAATACATTGGTTTACTAAAATTGTTGTCCTAAATTTTTCACTCTCTCGAATCTTAATTATTTTTTGGGCCAATAGCATCGCTTGAGACTTGAGATACTGAAATTACTTGGAGAATTTGTGATGCTAACCAAGGAATTGAGGCTAACCGAATGTTATTCTTGTAGCATATGGACAAAACTTATTGGAAACATTCCACGACGTTCTGGTGCTCTTTCTAATGCACCTTCCATCCAATTATCATCATCAGTTTGTTCATTAGTGACAATAATTATTTCACCCTCACGAAATGATAGTTCATCTTCGTTATCCGCTTCACAGTCGTATAGAGCTCGACATCGTCGCAATCCGTTTAGATTTGATGTTGTTGGCTAGACAAAATGATAAATAAAAAAATATTTATGTAAGTCAATTATTCAAATAATTGTAGTTTTAATAATAAAATACATTGTGGTGTCATGCGAATTATTTATCTGAATATCACTCATTGTGGAAATAGATATACAAAAGTTTTATTTGTTTATTGCACAGGAAAACAAACAAAAAAATTATTCTACGATAATTTTACACACTTTTATTTGTTTTATTGTTTATAAAGAATAAAAACAAGTGAGGAAATTTATGGCAAGGAAAATATATTGAGAATTAAATTGACTCGTGAAATGCACATTATTTTGTCTTGCTTTGTCATTTCTGTTATTTCAATTATAAAATCAAAAATGATATATAATTTTATTGAAAATGTCAATGAAAGCGCATGATATTTTTTTTGTATGTAGATGTAATGCACATTTCTCTCTCTTTTTTTTTTTTTATGATCACACATGCGATAGGGTGCCGTGCAAAATGTTTACCAGATTCACATTGGGGAGCAAAGATGAGGGCTCCTCTGCGTAGCTCTCAAGTCTGGACCGCTCCCTTCGCTGTACCAACAATGGTTAATGACAAACCAAAATAAAACCCAACTAGATATATGCTTTTTCATTTTTCAACACAAAACATGCTTATTTTTTTTATAATACTATCCCTCTTTTTTTTTCTTTATTTACTTTCTTATTGTTCCGAACAAAGGGGAAAAAAAAAAAAACAAATTTTAATACAACTAAATAATTGACGATTTCCGATGGTATGAAAAAAGAAAAAAAAATGAATGAATCACATGAATTATATCACTATTTTCTATTATATAAGTTCCAAAATGAAAATGTCAAGATTAATTTTATTCCTATAACGATTATACATGATTGTGATAACTTGTTAATTTTTCTCACTGATGAATCGAATGTTTTGAATGATGGATTGAACTGGTATATGGTTAATAAATGATGTGTGTTAGAAGTGCCCAAGCAAACATTAGTCAAATGTGAACAAGTTGAGGATAAAAAAAATGAAATTCAATGAACACAATGCTACATGACAGAAAAATGATGGTATGCAAAGTCAATTTTTTTTATTATATATATGTTCCTGAAATTATAGAAAATAAAATATCTTCCACCTACACACCCTCATAATCAAAACCCATCACCAAATAAATGTATACATATTTGGAGAAAAAATAATATATATTAATAATATAATAAATTATATATTAATTGGCTTACCTTTCTTGGCGGTGGAATAGGATTACCCAATCCATGCTCAGAGCACATTGAACTGAGTGATTCACTACTACGACCATTGCTAAGCCTCAATGAATTTGTTATTGATGGCGCCGGTGGCGGTGGATTTCTTGGTCGTTGTAGTGTAGAAGTATTAGACTTGTCCATTCCTAAAATATCCGGGGAAAAAATAGGATAAATTAATATAAAAAAACAAAACCGTTGGAATAAAGTAGGTGAAAAAAGTTGAGAAATTGTAAAAAACATGTACCATGACTAATAGATGAGTCTCCACTAGGTGATCTTTTGTGATGCATACTATTAAGTGTATTCAATGAATGTGGTAAACTATGCAATGTATTTCCTGCGAGAATGGGCTCACTGGTGGTACGACTGTGTGATGAACCAGCTAAAGTTACTGACGATGGTAAAGTTCCATAGTGAGCTGTTACAATTCCTGTTGCGCCATTGCCAGGTGGTGGCGGAGGTGGTGCCACGCGTTTTTTTAATGATACATGAAAATTTAATCCATACTCAGGCGGTCCCATAGGACTTGGAACTACAGAAAATCATGTAATAATAATTGATGAATAATTTAAATAATATCAAAGTAGAGAAAAAAAAAAAATATAATATTACGGTGAATATTCGACATACTTATAACGGGTTTCCTTGATTGTGGTGGCGGTGGTGGTGGCATTTGTTGTCTACTCGTCACTGAATTTGGTGACGAACCACTTTGAAGACTGTCGCATGTGCTGCTACGACTTCGCAATGTAATTGGTGAATCACCTGGACCAGAACCTCCTCCACCTGCATAAGACGGTGGCCTGCTACGCGATTTCTTTTCCGGCGTTAAACACCCATTCTGAGTCAAAATTTATTACCCCAATCGAATTTACATTGAGAAAAAAAAATTTATAATAACTAATTTACATTGACTTTACTCACTCTGTCCTCAATAATTGTTTCATCGTCTGAAAAATCGGTTGATCCTTCATCGTGCGATAAATTCCAATCAATATTTACATTATCAAATAAAGTCTTTTGTCGTTGAAGTGCATGACTTAGCTTTATAAAAGAAAAAAGTATTGAGTGTTTGTAATTTTTTCAATTTTAATATCAAAACATATACGTACAAGAAAAAAAAAATAAAATTACCAATTCTTTACAGGTTGGATGACCCATTTCTTGGGCAATATCTAGTGCCGTTTTTTCTTGTTTATTACGAATTGTTGGATCCGCGCCAGCGCGTAAAAGAAGTTTCATTGCCTCGGCACGATCGTGCCTCGCTGAAAGATGCAAAGCCGTTTCACCATCAGTTGTAACCCTGTCGATGCCACCAGTTGGCATATTTTGCACCAGAAAATCAACCAAATGTAAACTACTACCCATTTCTCGTAAAATTGCCAAATGCAAAACTGTTTCACCAACATCCTATAAAGTAAGAACAAATAAAAAAAAAAAAGTAAAGAAAAATTGCATAAAATACAATCTAAACATTGATGTTAAAATTAAATTGATTCTGACTGAAGTAGGTAACGGTGAGGCCAAGTCAACATTCTCAGCATAAACTTGAAGTAATTGTTGCAAATCACGATTATTAACAGCATGTTCAAGATCCGACAACAGGTCTCTTTCATCCGCGCACGTATTCATAACGTATCTCTTGTCAACATATTTAGCACGAATAAATTCATATCTTGCTTCCCTGATGTAAATAAAAAAAAAAAAAATTGCAAATAGTACGTTGAAAATATAAATGTTTATTTGATTATAATATATGAGGTAGAAAAAGTTTTGACACGATAAAAAATACACACTACTCACATTGTTGATGTGGGTGTTGGTTTGAGATTATGATGTAGTGTCGCCTCCATAACTTCATTGAATGCTTGGTTAGTCATATATCTAGCGAGTAGCAATTGTGCTGTGCCTACATTGTCCAAAGTTAAGGATTGTATTCTCGATATATGAACACCGAGATCCCTGTGAATGCCACTGCACTCAATACAGACTATTATTCCAAAGTTTGTTGACAACCATGTGGCATCTATAACAACAATGGAATATTAATAAATTATCTATAAAAAAAATATTTAATAATTAAAATATTTATTTTTACCATTTTGTGATGAACAATCACAACACTGATCATTGCCAGGAAGTCGCATAACGCAACGTATTACAGCTTGCTGAAGTTCAACGAGACTAGGATTACCCTGACCTGCCTCCGCTTTTCCACTTGCATCAAAAGCTCTCAATAAAGTTCGCTCTTTACAATTTACAAGTACAGACATCCATGCACGTTGATCTGCCTCATCTTCTGCTTGGAAATGATACGTTCTATTGTCTATTGCAATAATAAAATGTTAATTTAGTTCATAAATATTCAACATTTATTTTAGAAAAGTTTGTAATTGAATTTGAATGATTGCAGGAACTTACAACTAATTAGATCAAAGCCACGTTTATCATCGGGCACCAATTTAATTTGACACGTTAATAAATTCACTCGTGTTGGTGGTTTACTCTCATCAGCATGACAAATATCAAGATAACCCTCTGCTTGTACTGCACATCGTCGCTTTTGCCAAACTCGACGCATTTTACCCTCACTCTTTTTTAATAAATGACCCGAACGCGTTACTCCATGCTGTTTGTCACCCTGAAGCTGATGAAGCGAATAACCCGCGCTAGCATTTGCATTTAACTGGAAAAAAAAGAAAAAAAAAAATTATATTTCAGTAAATTATTTATTTTTACAATTTTATACATTTTTTTATATCATTGAATATTATTATTTACTCACTTCCTTATCGCAACCCGAACTCCTCAATAAACTTCTCAACTCTGTCAGACGTCGTCTCTCTTCATCTTGTGTTTGCCTTATTTTTTGTAATTTTACACTTAAATCTGCAATATACGAACCGAAATGTTCTATAGTTTTCAAGCCGTCTTGAAAATAACTATAAATAAAAATTATTATTATTATTATTATTATTATTATTATTACTATTAAAAAAATGGTTCATATTTTTTATATATTTATGTTTTTGCATCTACTCACTTTGATTGCGCATGATAATACTCAACAAGATGTTGAAGAAGTTCAATACCTTTTTTTGTTTTTATCTCATTCACTTTAATGAGATACTGAAATAATAATTGAATAATATATAATTATAGCAATTTTACTACCTCGTAAATTATTATAAAAACGATGAGAAAAAAAAAAGTATAAAATGCATTCAGATTAAATGATAAAAAATTCATTCAATCTCACCTCGCACATTTGTAATTGAAATAATCTTCGTTCCTTTTCCATCTCATCAGCAACCTCCGCAGGCGTTACCTCAGTCCTAATGAGCCCAGCTTCTTTAGCATGTTGTTTTTTTTCTTTTTCAATTTTGGCATATTTTGCTTCATAATCTTTCCACGCCTTGTCAAAAGGTCTTTTTAAGTCACCCTTGACGCCTCTAAGATCACCTTTTAACACCGAGTCCAGTGGGAACATGACGATGTTATTTATATTTTGCATCTAAAAATAAAAATAAATAAATGAATATAAGAAAAAAAATTTTACTCTCTACAAATGATGTCGATGAAAGCATTAAAATAAACTAAATGTTATGCAAGAAAATATTGTACAACAATAACTCTGAAAATAATTTATCTTCATGTTGATGAATGTCATGGATTTTGTGGTAGACGTCTAGAGAAGTATATTCAGTAACGTCAAAGAGTGACTCAAAAGAAGAAATATCTTGTGAAGGATCATTTTGCGGTACAATGAGGGTGATCCCTCAAAAGTTCCCCCGTATATATACTTGATCATTCTTTTTGACTACCCCTCATGGGTGAGAGGAAGCAATGACTCATAACGTTCGCGCGCTCTTGTATATTTCTGTTAGCATTTTTGCTTATGTGGACACATGGTCTTGCCACTGCTCGTAGAGAGAGAGAGAGAGAGGGAGAGAAAAAAAAAGAAAAAGTGTGAGGACAAACGAACAACTATTTGGGAGAAAAAAAGAAAGAAAGATAGATAGATAGAGATAAATAACACTAAAGGGGAAAATATACGGGAAAAATATAGTTGGGCCCCTCTGGCTTTAGATGCTCTCGAGCATGATTCCCCCTTCATGCTTGCCGAAACGTGCGATCAGAGAATGAAAGTTGTCTGATAAAAATCGAATGTAAATTCAAGAGTTTTACTCTCGAAATCATAAAAAAATAAATTATTTTGCAATTTAATCTTTTCTTACTATTTTTTTTATATTTAATATTAATGTATTATTTATCTGAATACTCTAGCGAAGCAGAGAAAGACAATATTGATTAAAATGATTGTACTATACACAAATATATTATTATATTATTATATTATAATTTCATTCACGTTTCAAGTCAAATATCCTATCGATCGTGAAGACAATGCGAATAAGAAGCTATGACGCGTGGCATACGTGTGGCGGATGTTACACAATGAGATATAGGCACTAATATGGTAAAGAACGAAGGCGTTGAAGTAATTTTTTTTTATCGCGTCGTATGTGCTAGGCATTAATGAGTAATACGAAGCCTAACCAGATAAGTATATTTCAAGGCGAAATTCACAATTCAATTGACTTATCACAATTGCCAATCATTGAGTTATATTGCACAAATTCAACCGTAAAACAATATCATTTTATATTCACTTACAAGGGTTTTCATCAGTGCACTTAATTCTTTAGTAACTACAGCAAATTTTAAAAATGCAGCGCCAATATCAGGCTCCTGTTCCTTCAATGCTGCATCCCCCAAACGTTCCAATGCTCTTCCAAGATAAACTTCATTGTCCACATGAGCTAGAAAAAAATTTATTCATTATTTTTAAACAATCATAATAAATGCATTCGATTACATTGAATAATTCAACGCCAGAATGTAGTAAAATGAATTTAAAAAATTATTTATCCTCAATAATGATAATTTAAAAATAAAGGGATTTAATTGGCGTTGAGCATGTGAAGTAGTTTGTGTGTATATGCAGGCTATTGTCAAAATTGAAAAGAAAAATTAAAAGTGTAGAGGTCATCGACGCGTTTGACGGTTAGGTTAGTCCTTGCTTGAAGGCATCAATGTGCTAGACGAATAAAGCGTCGTAGTCTCAGTATATACCAGTCTAATGGGCGCCACGGAAATCGATTTTGTTTCCTCGTAGTGGTGGTGCTGCTGCTGTTGTTGCTGTTGCACCATTCGTTTGCGTCGTAATTTATTCCTCTGTACTCTATTGATATTTCAAATATTTTGATTGAATTTATTGATGTGTGTAGAGGTATTGTTTACCAAGTAAATCATAATAGGAGAGAAAGTAAAAGAATAGAAAAGCAGAATTACAAAAATATCTCACCATTTCCTGAATTGTGAATGGCCTTGATGGCCTTTTTCAATTTTGTCAGTCCCTCTCTATCAAAGTCCAGAGTCTGAAATAAAAATAAAATCAATGAATAAGTAATAAATATTCAAATATAAACTGAAACAAATTTCATTTATTAATATAATAAATATTTAGTCTGAGAAAACTTTTGAATAAACCTGTACGAGTTTATGAATAGTTATTTTAAATATTAGTTTATATAAATAAGAAAAATCTATTACTGTTGTATATAATTATGCATTAAATAGCACAAACATAATTTAAAACAAAGAGTTCAAAGGCATTGCGAATTTAATTCGAAAATTAATGCTAAATATATCACTAGATTGTGTTGTGAAACTCAATCGGCCTAATACTCTCTAAACCCATTACTCTTGTTTCTCTCATCATCATCATCATCATCATCATCATGAATAAAATCACTGATTAAATTTGTAAATTTCTTTCACATTATATTCTTAATATCTGATATTATTGCATCACCATTGCAATGGACAGTGTGCGTGATTTAATTGTCGGTAAATGCTCAAGCAATGTATATTATACATATATTCTCTTGCGAGCATTATAATTGGTATGAAATGACCAATTACAAGCGGAAATAATTTGTGGCACGTGTGTACATGTCGAGCAGGTGAAGAATTAAATAAATTTCATTCGCATACCTTCACTTACATTCTACCTATACCGGTTTTTCTTTCTTCCTTAACCGCACACTTTCCGCGATTTTCCTCATTCATATTCAACCATAACACTCACTTCTATTTAATTCTCTACGTCCGGTTAGATCCCTTCCTTTATTTCCATTTGTGTTTATACATTATGTATACACATAATAAGTGTGACTCATCATATCATTATAATCAAAGATTTTCAAAAGAAATTCCATTGGATGGATGGATATATACATATGTAGACATCCAGTGGCTGAAATTCAACAGCTGCATATATGTATACATATATATACATGGACTATACCCAAGAGTGAAGACCGGTCTGGCGATCTCATCGCACATACATGTATATATAATATACCTGATGTACATTCTCTTGGTGGGCACGAGCGCGTTCACACACGGGTCGTTTTTTTTTTTTCCTTCTTTATTTGATGCTGATTTTTTTTTAATTCAAGTAAACACATATAAATAAACATGCACGGGATCTGCTAGAAACACTGACCTAGCACAAAAAATCAAAATGAAAAAATGAAGGTGCATGCGGCAAATTATAAGTAAAGAATTTTGCTAAAGTATTCTCGCACTTTAATCTTGATGCGAATTATTTGTTCAATATCATGACGTTTGATTATGGGAAGACTTTGAATATAATTGGAATATTTGAGTTATTCATTATTGTAGAAAATGATAAAGAAAAGCGAAACAAGAAAGTGCAGGTGATCCAGCTGCTGACAACAACCGGCAATCTGGAGAATTGGAGAGAACAAGAAAGGAAACCCCGAGTAAAACCGAATGGTAACTGCGAAGTGAGTCGAAGGAATTCCTGGTGCTGCGGCCTTGGTAGGTCGTTTATATCACAACAGTTACGTGCAATAATTTACAAAAGAACACGCTTGAGAAGATACACAGAGACTTGGACAAGGTGAAAGAGAGAACGAAAGAATAATAAATAAAAATGCTCGCTCGTTTCAAGTTGATGGGTTTCATTTTGTTGTACTCACAACCTTAAAAAAAAAAATCCTATTTACATATCTTTGATTAATATTTTTTTTTTTTTTTCTACAGATAATTATATACTTTTAATTATTTCATGAACCACACCTTGATGGAGATTGGTATATTAACTAATAAGTGTATTTAGCGCGCGAGAAGGAGCAGAAATGATTGCAGTGGGTGGGTAAAGATTGTGCAACAAGACATTGGGGCGTACAACGATGGAAAGTGTATATATAGATGTAAGAGAATAGTAGGATTGGATCGAACTTTATATTTGACCCATTTAGAGGTAAAGGCACTCCCTGTGAAAAGTTTGTGTCATATGTAAATTCATCAACCCATCATTATTTATATAAAGTATATATATTTATAATGCTTGATGTTATAGAAATCTATTTGTTTATTCCCTTCTTTTTTATATTAATATATGTACACGCGTTTTTTTTTCCACTAACACAAATCATTAAACATGACATCATTATATAGTCTAGACTTTTCGCAGAAGAATCTTTTTCGTGTGAACGATTTGTAAACCGGCAGAATAGAATTAATATGAAGAATAAATACACATCATCACTTTGTTTATTACTCATATTTAAAAAAAAAATAAATGGATATGTGGCTTTGTTGATAAATAATAAAAATATCGTGAATATGATTACGAAAATATATTCAATATGAATAAATAGATATACACGCGCAAGAATGATATTTATCCGAGTTTTGTCGTAGTAATATAAATAGTTTTATGACTAGGTAATCTAAATGTGTTTTTCACTCCTGCACCTTTTGGCTATGTATTCATTCTCCAGGTGCAACAGTGACAGCTGTAAAGCAGCTTCTTTTCCAAACAAGAAAAAATTATTATTATAAAAATAACGGTTTCACCTTGAACATCTAATTAATTTCCCGTGTATGTCAGCAAAATGAATTTAATTATTTTTTTTCCGGTTCTCCCACGTTGAAAAAAAAATTGTATAATTATTCAACATGGATTTCCGCTGATGGGTGTGAAGGTCAGATGAATATATGAGAATGTTTGTGTTCGTATTCATGGATTGGATTGGCATTAAATTCTTTTTGAGGAAAGGGAATGCAAAAAAAAAAAAAAAATAGAATATGTTGTGATGCCATACAGGGTCACATCCGCTCCGGAAATATCGACCAGGATTCAATAGACGGCCGGACGTCCCTTACGAGCTTAGTGATAATTTCTTCATTTGTGTGCGCGTGTACACTTTCATAATCGCAACTAAATCGTAAAAAAAACGAGTGGCGAAAGACCATAAATATAAATATATCAATAGATATATATAAAATTTTGTCTGCTTCTCTTTCATTCTTTCAACTTAATTCTCATTCTCCAGTTCTAATTTGAACTCGAGTCCACTTTTAGCCCCGTAAACAAAATTTGTCATGCTCTACACAGTAATCCGATGCATCCATTGCAATAATATCGTTTTATTTTAATTCTTGTCGTCTATTTTCATGAATAATGCAAAATTAATATATTTTTCTTGTCAGCTTTTTAATCATCTTGATCTTTTCTTCATCGTCCTTTGCAACTTTTTTTTTTTTGCAACTCTGTAATTTTGTTTTTTATCTTTTTAGTATGGCATTATATTGCATTCCGTAGCGCTTCTAAATTCTACCGGTGCTCCAGCTCTCAAATACACGTAGCAATGGTGAGCAACGGAGCTATAATTCTACGATGAAAACTGCAGGCAGAATATCTCTGCACAACAGATTGCCGCGTTTGATGCCCACAAACCCCTGTTAATTTTTTCCTCTTTTTTTTTTTACATATATAATGTATTTTTTATAAGCATCATTATTCATTTTTATGCTCATCAACAACATCAATACTGCAAAAAATAAAGTTTAACTTTATATTAATTGTACATTTAAATGAATTATCCAATAATGGAGTAAAAATAATCTATCAGTTGATATACAGACATTACAATTTAATTTGTATTGATAAAATATTGATAATATTCGAATGAATATCAATCGAACATTCTCCACTGTTGGTGCTAATACGCCCCTAATACTGTTAATTAATTCACTTATCACAACAGTAGATTAATAAAAAAAAAAAAAATAATAATGATATAGATAATAAAAATAGTCAACTCACTTCTTCCAAGGCTGTGATAGTTTGCCTACATTGTGGCATCCGCGAGACAAATGTGGAAGTGGTTGGTGAATTGTAGTCCTCTCTTGTCTCCTCTACAAATTCACTCACCGCAATTAATCCCGGCATCTTTGAAATATTTTTTTTTCTTCTTTCAAATTGTATAGATTAAATATTTATTTTATTTTCAGCAATAATTTTATTATCTTTAATCTATAAGATTCATCCACTTTTGATATTTCAATCACCACCACAACACATTTATTATAACCTCTTTATCTTTTTTATTTTTTTTTTTTTTCACTCTCTCACCGCATTATCATAATTCACAATATGAATATAATGAACATAAAGAAGAAAAAAAAAAGAAAAAAGAACAAAATTGAAAAGCCACTGTCATCTGAATATCCAACTTTGGGAATCACCAGTTGACCAAGAATAAGTAGAGATGATAGAGAGGCTTGAAACACACACCTCTCAATTTTTCGCCCCCGCTCACCTTTTTCCCTCTTTCAACCTTTGTCGCCCAATATATATATTTTACTTGCATCCAAAAATATATAAATTCAATCACACATCAATTTTCAACCTCATGAAAATTTTAAATTATTTTTTCTCTTATTGTTATTCACTGATGAATCTCATTTCACGTCCACTCGCCCATGTTATTTCTATCACAACAGACATCTACAATCAAAATATTATTTTCATTACACATTCATATTGAATTATATCATGATTTAATAATTTTTTCTTCCATGAAATTTTCACTGTCGTGGTCCAATAAATATTCAAGTAAACATATATCTATGATTATTAACTGACAAATGGTAATAAAATGGTGTACCGCGATTGGACGAACCCGCGATTGAATTTTCTTTTTTACATTATTCTTTGTATTATTACATACCTTATTTATTAATTGTATTTACGTGATTATTATTTGTTTTGTTTTTGTCTCTTAAATAACTAGTGAGAGTCGATGGATCTCACGACGTTATACTACGTTAATATACGTGACACGGGGTTTATTCATACACAAGTGTGTGTTGTGTATGGCGTATGCAGTGTACTAATACAGAATACAATCTCTCTCTCTTGCAACCACTCTCTCCACCCTGATTCACACTGTACTCGGTCGTTCGGTGCCGGGACAAAACTTTACAACACAAGCACGTAACATCCATACGAATATACATTGTATTCGTATATATATACGACTGTGTGCCATGGTTTATATTCAATTCTGAAAATGCGCTTGCACACCTTCAGGCGATTCCTATTGAAGCGTTTTATTCGTTGCGTTTTGCTGGTGCTACGCCATTGCGTCTTTTTTAAAATTAAAATGGACGTCAATGCAGGAACTCAGTCGGTAAAAATACATAAATGTACTATATGTATAGAAATTCAAGCGTTTACAAAACTCATATGTACGCCAATTATTCAATATATGAATATAAGAGACATAAAGAAGTAGTTTATTCAATGGTTATTATTATAAGTATATTTTTGGTAACTATCTGCAACAGTTATGGCAGATCTTGTTTTAAATATATTTATATAGATCGATTTTATATATTATATTACTTTCTTCTCTTAGCTCTATCGGTATAGATGATTTCTCATATATCATCTGATTGATGACGTACAACAATAGAGGAGTCGCCACTAAACTGTCATTCTGAAGTTTGTCAAAACAGAGTAAATTGTCTGTCAATTGACGTCACATTTATTTCATAACATTTTCTATACTTCAATTGCTGCCAATTATTTGTAATGTACAAACCCACACGATATCACATGTGAAAAATATAAAACAAACTGATATATTTAAAATGAAAGTTAATTTTTTCATTAATTCACTGGCATTTAATAATTATATAATAGATGACGTTCGATTGTTTCGTTGAATTGTCAATAATTCTCTCGTTATTACCCAGTGATGGTAATCGCTTGAACATAGTTGATATGCGCAGTGGAATACTTTGGGCGCGAATTAATTTCTAATTTGAAAATTTCATTGTTCACATTTCAATAATTATCATAAAAAAAAAGCAAGCTCCGCAAGAGTATGAAAAAATAAAAAATTATCTATATCATCAACCATATAACATTATAAAATAAATTAATAAATTTGACTTTCATGTACTGAATGTAACAGTATAAATGCTCAAAAAATAATAATAGAGGTTAGGTTCATTGAAGATTGTGTAACGTATAAACATTCATTAAAACGGATTGGCGATGATTATTTGGAGAAATAATACTCAGTATCAGAGAATTCCCCGGTGGTTATGTGGCACGAGATGCCATCAAGAAGATTTTCATATTCCATATATGATATATAACAGTTAGTTTCTTGGTGACATTTGTGGTGAGAAGCGATCAAGAAATAATTTACATGGCAATCACAACTGGAATGTTTGGTAATGTCGCTCGTGGTTATACTCGTGGTTGTAAACACATGTATGGACGAATATTAAGAGCTTTTACGTCACCTGCCAATCAAAATGACACATTGACCGAGCCTATTCCATTTTCAAAGAACTTCCTGTTCCGACAGGTGAAATAAATGATAGATATGAAAATATCATTTATATATATACGTCATTCAAATAGATGTTAATTAATTCTGATCGATTGATCGGATGTTTATGTGTGTATGTATGTTTAACACAGAAATCGAGAAATGATAAAAGTGTATTTTTAATTATTTACAGCTGTTTGATCCAACATCCTACACTTATACATATATGTTAGCTGACATTTCCAAGAGGGAAGCAATATTAATTGATCCGGTTATCGAGTGGGTAGCAAGGGATGCTAAAATTATTGGGGATCTTGGGCTTAAGCTCAGATACGCTTGTGAGTTTATCCATGTAATAGTGAAAATTCATAATTATTTGTTTAAACTAACATTTTTATTAAAAATTTTGAATAAATAAGTAAGCAAATAATAAGAAAAAAAATTACATCTGTTGGAGTATAAATTTGTGCATGCTTATATAGTTGTTTTCAAGAACATGATATATATTCATGTGAACATGAAGTTAGTAAGCCTTCATCGTAATCTCTTCATAGTTTTAACCATATATACTGTTTCACTCACTTTCTCTCCTTCTTATGCGCTTTTGCTTCTATTTTGCATGCATAGAACTTTCTCTTCTCGCGCACTTTGCATCGCGTGGATACGACCATTCGCGCGAGGATTGCCGAATTAACAGCAAACTTTGGCAATTAAATTTAAGAAGCTAAGTAATCAAATTGATCTGATAACGCTGTCAGGAAATTTCAATACTACACAAGACAAATTCCATTAATGAACCGCTTTTGTATCAAGTATTTATATACCGATACATTAATTCTATGAATTTAGATAATATACAAATTTATATGTATATTTTTTTTACATAAATTATTTTTGGATTTTAGTGAATACACACATGCACGCAGATCATATTACTGGCAGTGGTAAACTCAAATCGTTATTGCCGGGTTGCCAATCGATAATATCACAAAGTAGCGGCGCCCAAGCAGACATTCTGGTTGGACCCTCGGACCAAATCAATTTTGGAAAACATCAATTGACTGTACTACCCACACCAGGACACACACAAGGTCAACAATTTCCTTAGCTATCCGGTGTCCGATGAATATAGTATATAGATATATATTATAGATTCAACTAGCCAATTTAATGCTCTATATATTGCCTTTATTCTCTCTCACTCTCCCTATGATAATGTTGTGGTATAGTTAATTATTTATTTATATACTTCACTCATAAATTAATTATAATAATTAACTATGCATGTGCATTAATTCAGGTTGCGTCACCTATGTTTGCTTTGAGCAAGGAATTGCATTTACAGGCGATGCACTTTTGATTCGAGGATGCGGCAGAACAGACTTTCAGGTATTTAACTGTATATAATTGAGTGAAGTTTTCGCAAATATAAGAAAAGTATAGAACCACAAAAAAAAAAAAAAAGGATTTGTTTTTATTGAATAATTAATTGTATTATATTGCAGGGCGGTTCTGCAAAAATTCTTTACAGCTCTGTCCACACGGTAATATTTAATTTACCAAGAAACTTTCGGCTTTATCCAGCGCATGATTATTCAGGACGAACTGTTACCACAGTAGCTGAAGAACGAGCTCTAAATCCACGTCTAACAAAATCCCAAGACGAATTTGTCAGCATTATGGATAATCTTAATCTTGACTATCCAAAAATGATTGGTATAGTTGTTTGTTTTTTCTATTTAATCCGATATAAAAAAGTTCATCTTGATGCTTTGTATTATCGCTTTTGCGACGTCATTTTTTCTCTTTCTTTCTTTTTTTTTTTTTCATTTTCTCATACAAAGCTCTTTTATTATAATACTATTTTGTTTATTTTTATCTTGTCTATGAGACAGAAAGTTTTGAAATTTTCTACGACAGCTGGTTGTATAATGGCACAACGTGTTTTGCTTTACCAATAGGATATAACTGAAGAAAAGAGTCTATGTATCTATTTCTTTCTCGATCTCTTCTTCTCTCTTTCTTTTTTCTTCTTTAATTTCTCTTTTTCTATGGTGTCGAATATTTGTTTCAGACAAAGCTGTTCCAGCGAACAAAGTTTGTGGTCTTTACGAGCTCAATGGCGAAAATGGTGAAGCAAAAGACATTTGGAAACAAACGAAGTGACATTGAGTATATATGCGGTTTTATAATTTTTACATTCAATACAAAACTTCATTTGTGAAAAGTTAAAATCTAAAAGCTCTGTTACTAAATAACAGTAACAAACAATATAAAGGAAATAAGTAACCATAAGAGAATAAATATGTGTTTTTTTTTTTTTTTTTTTTTTTTTTTTTTCATAATACAGTCGGATAAACATATTTTCTCCTACTTTAAAAACTGAATTTAATGGTGAAAGAGAATGGGCAATAAAAAAAGAAAATTGAAGGGGGATAAAAATATAATCCGGATGTTGGTGTGACTGGCACGTGAAATGCATGAGCGGAAAGAGGAAAAGTAGGAGAAAATAGGGAGAAAAAATGAGTGAAAGAGAGGTGTAGAGAAAAGCGATGGTGGACAACAACCGTCCGAGACTCTATTGTTGACAGGGGAATAAAACGAATTCGTCAGACACAGCAAGGCACGTGCGATATCGCTTCAGCCCTTTTGTCGATGAACAAAACCATCACGTTTCACATCGTTGCTTTGCATTCAATATTCTAAAGATATATCAAATCATGACAGAATATTCAATTAAAAATTCATCGTCTATGATAAAAATGCGAAAATAGTAATGAAAATAATAATAATAAATAAGTGAATAAAAATACAGCAAGATGATAAGTAAATTCAACTTCCAAGTTCATTTATAATTTACATCAACAATAGATTCGATAAAGCAAATATACACATGCATAATATGTGTATTTATATATATATTTACATACATCCGTGTGCTTTTTATCAGTTTATCACAAACTCTCTTTACTCTTATTTTTTTTTTTGTTGTCTCTTATCTTTCTACGGGTAATCTGGCCAATTTTCTTTTTTAACAACACTCGTGCCAACATTGTGTGTGTATATGTCTCTCTTTCCTTTTTTTTTTCTCTCTTCTCTGCGCTTTATGCGGAGAACTTGTCCCTCAGTTGCTGCAGTCTCTTGTGCTCAGTAAGTGAACAAGAGGTAACTTTATCTATCTGCACATATATACATGTACATAACTATATATGTACGATGCGAAAATGAACGAGAGAATTGAATTTTCAGGCGTTCATCCCCATGCCGGCGGCATTGAGACTTCACGGCACTCTCTATTCACACTCTGCTTCTTTTTCCCTCTATTTCTCTCAGTCTCTCTCTTTCTCTGTAGTCTATACAAAGAGAAGAGGGATCCTCTAAGCATAATCGCGTTGTCGAAACCCGCGCACATTTCGTCGAAAGCACATCAGAAGTGGAAAGCGTGCGGGCGAGAAGCAAAAGAGGAGAATGAGAGAGGTAGGAGAGGTGAGCGACACGGGGAGAGTGAAGAGTTTGAATTTGAACCCCATGGTGTTGAGGCGTCGTTCGCTGGTGGTGGTTTGTGTGTAGTCCAAGTGATGGTGGTGGCGGCATTCGTTCTCCTGGATACCCTCCTACTGCATAGCCGAGGGTTGAAATCGATACCGTTGCCAGGGACAACCGTGCGACTACGCTACCACCCGGCATACAAGCGGACGAGAAAATCTACAGGCCAAGGCTACTCTCTCTCTCTCTCTCTCTCTTTCTCTCTCTTTTTACTCACTTACTCTTTGGCTCTTTCTCTTTATCATTTTACATTTCCTCATTTTTCCTACTCTCTCGTTCTGTTACAGTTTCGTGCCATTAATATATATGTATTTACGTACAATGACTAAATAAATAGAATAAACACAGCGGTGAAAAAAAAAAAAAAAAAAAAAAAAATATGTATTTATCAAAGCAAGGAGAGAAAAAGAGAAGTGAAATGGAAAGGCACTGGATTACTATATACATGTATATAGATGTATACAAAATTTGCAATTTTATTCGGAAATTGTTTTAGTGTTATGGAAATAAAATTTGGTTGAACGCCTGTACAACGAACAATCTTTCAAAATAATTTTCCGACATAGTGATGTAGTTAATTTATATCACAGTTTAATATATACTCGTACATATAATCGCATTTGCTAATGATATGTACTTGAATTTAATGGCAAACTCACTTGGAAATGCGGGAGCAAGGATAAAAGAAAAAGAGTAATAGAGAGAAAGTGAGATGGGTAAGAGAAGAAATTAAAATATGGAGGTTAACTTTTCAAGCTTTTGCTCATTATCTCAATATCTCTTGGCTATTCGGAGCTTCATGGAAATTGATATCAACTTCATCATATCGAGCGATAAAACTTTCTGAAGGTGTATACAAAACATTCAAGGAAAATTAATGAGAGTAAAATTGTTCCCAATCGAAGAAAAAAACAAAAATAAAACATGAAAGAATAAAGAATGAATGAAGGATTTTTGAGTTTCTATATATCCTATATTGAATTTTGTTTTCTTGGTCCTTCATGAATGTATATATCTAAACTTTTGCTATGGCGACTTTCATGACAGAAAGAAGAACGACATGGACAGATAGCTGGGACAAGAGAGCGCGGCCAAGCTAAAACACAAAAAGAAGGGGAAATCCCTGAAGAATATAGTATCATCGACGTTGTATAGAGTGTGTCGTGAAAAGCACCAACGAAATGGATGAAAGAAAAAAAAAAATAATATATATACATATAAACCAGTATGCGAGAAAGAGCCAAAAAGCTTTAACGACGGCAAAACCGGCAACGTCATCATGGAAAAGGATTATCGATGAGTTGGTATATACACGAATATATGTAGGTCATTATTCAAGCTTCCTTTTCAATTTTCCATGTTGAACACTTTTCCATACATCTCTTTTCATTTTCACATTTTATCCCTATATCTCAACCTCAGAGATAACCACATATAAAATGAGTGTATATAAGCTACTCAACGTTTCTTTCATATGTATTCATCGTTATTTTTTTCTTTTTTTTTCAGTTAAACTAATGGAAAAACGTGGTAGAGAAAATCTAAGCTGTTTATTCTTACTAATAAAATTTCCAACAAGAAAATCCATAACGACAACTATTAAATACACATTTTTATCATGTACATACAAATGAACGTGTATGTATATGTATAGATTTAGGTACATTGTGTCAGGTACTCTGGTTGTCGTCGCCACGCTGTAAATGTATCCACAGGTTGTTGATTTTGTCACCAGTGCTTCTGTCTATGTGTATACTTCAACGCTTCAAAATATCGATTTATCAAGGTGAAAGAGTGAAAAATCATTTTTCATATTAGGTAAACGTACATATATATTTATCTGTTTCTCCGCGCAACTATTGATCCAATAACACTTCTTGTGAATATTTGTCGTATTTGGATGTCATTGCAAATTTCTACGGGAATCCCTATACCAATGGAATTCATCAAAGACAATTTGCCAATAATCGAATCGTATTCGACTACTAGTAACTATATATAAACGTATATATCGTTGCTTTGTATTCTGGATATCTGTTATTGAATTGTCTGTCATTACAAATCACAATCCATCAGTCGCAATGAATGAAAAACTAAAAAAAAAAAAAAAAGCTCGTGATATATAATAAAAGTGTACGAATAAATATAGATGTAAAATTAATAATTTGAATTGAATGATAAATGAAAAATATGAGTCACCGAAACACGCACACTGCAATGTTTAGTGTGTGTGATTAAATTGGATTTTCTCGGACTTATCGATCCAATCCACTTCGCATGTGAATTTGTCATTATAATAATATATGTGGCAAATAAAAATTTAATACAGATAATATGAATTTTAGGTGAGGAACAAGATATTAATTTTTTATTCATGGTAGATTGAGTAAGAGTCATGATTTTCCAACTTAAACTCATTCATCATTTTTCCTTTCTCTTTATTTTTCATTTGCAATTTTATTAAATTAGACGTGAATATTATATTTTACATTATAGGATCAATTGTATTCATTTTTCCAGTAACTCATTAATGCAAAAGACGATGATTATATACGAGATAAGGCTAAATAACAAGGGAGAATATTAATGATGACAGTTATTTGTAAATAAGAAAAAACAAAGCTTTATCATTTGAAATAAAGCAAATTCCCGCGCCGCATTATCGACTGAGGGTGTTGCGCAGGTGCATGGCGCAGTCGCTGTTCAAACTATTTCATTGTGACTGATTCACCATTGGTGTAGTTTGTACGTAAAACACCAACACACACACTGTTGTCGTGCAAGTCGCCATCTTGGTCACAACCACCTTCCACCTCCACCACTACTGTTCACTCAATTGTGTGATCGAGCGACCCACCCAGCAGCGAAGAGAGAACGCGAACGAGAGTGTGGTGGAAACAGCACATCAGTAAACGCGGCAGCGGCAATAGAGAAGTGTTTCATTTTTGTCATCGCTGTCATAAAATTAAAATCAAACGACAGTTGATATAAAAATAAATATTTTTGGTGAAACGTCAAAAAATACATACATATGTATGTACAAATATAGCAGAAGAGGAGAAAGCAGTGCGATATTGATACGCGACCACGCGTGAATATTTGAATAAATATTTTTTGTTGTTTTTACTGTGGCGTAACTAGGACTAAAAAATAAAGGAAGAGAAGAGGTAAAACTTACAAAGAGGCGTATGATCGAAACGTGAAAGGGAGAGGAGAAGGAAATTTACGATCGGCTGCGGCGGCAGCGGTTGTGGTGGAGGAGCAGAATACGACATTATAGCAGAATAAAAAAAGAAAAGAAAGAAAAAAAAAGGGAGAAGAGAGTGTGTTGACGGTGAAAAGAGCGAAGAATAAAAATTTTGTTGTGAAAAACAAAAAAATTTTTCGAGTAATAACAATTGATATACATAAATAATGATGTTGGAAAGAATGCTGCCTGTTGTTCTTGTGATTATTGGCCTTGTGACAAGTCAAACACAGGTGAGTGTCTATTCATTTTGGATAAAAATTAAAAAAGCTTAAGGATTCATTTTATAAATCAAATCATTTTACTAACTTAAACTTTTTTTTCAGCAAATTTTAAATTTAACATTTACATTTTTACTTAATTTTCACCTTTTAAGAGATAATGCGAATATTGATAATTTGATCCTGTTTATATCGAATTGTCATACCGTCAATTAGATTTTTGATTCTATCTCCATTTTGTACCATGCTCCTGCTGCCAACATCAATCAGGCGTGAATAATAACGTTGGAGCACATCATAGACACTATTTGATAGCAATCGTTCGATTAATTTGATTATGCACGAGAGTGCCGTTTGAGTTGAGAGCATAAGGGAGAGAAAGAGAGAGAGATGATGGAAGAGGGTTGATATCCTTGTGTTCATATACTCCACTATTCTCCCTCTAAAATTGTCTATTTATTTTGTCTTTCTCTATTGCTCCGTCTCTCTTTTTTCTTTTTTTTTTTTATCGTCTCGACAATTGGCAATCTTGTAACGGTTCTAATCTAATTACCGGTAACGTAACTATTGCAAGAGACAGGAATTGAATCAATGACGTTTTTGTGACAATGCATAACAGAGTTGATTATACATGTATAAAGAGCCTTTTAATATTCACAACAAAGATTATCCCATTCTTTTGTTCATCTAGTGTCTATACGTATTAATTATAAATAGAAATTTGTATTTGAGTGGTATGTCAATGCCCATATGAAGAACAACGTCTTTTTCAACTCCATGTAAAAAAAAATCAACGAAATTTGTCTTGAAATATAATTCTACGATTGATTTTTCTCTCTTGGCGTAGGTGTTTTACAGTTTTTTATCTCGCCATTTTATTTTTTTCTCTTTTTCGTTGGCAGTGAATTTATTATCTCTACTACATTTAATTTAAATTTCAAATATAAACACTCTAAACATATAACATTTACGAGTTGCTTGGTGAAAATGAACTTTTTGTCGTCGAGAAAGTCACTCTAAATGCGTTGACTGTAAATGCAGAAAATTGAATGAGGTTTTGGATGAGGTTAGGATACGTATAAAGAGAATTTTCAAAGATGGCTGAGAAGTTGGTGATTGTGAATATAAGATAATGATACTTTACTTAATCATATATGTATACAAATCGATTGTTCACAAAATTGCACACTATTGATGTATGCATATATATATAACGGGGATTCCCCGACATCTCGATTCATTGCATCGACCTGGTTTGCGCGCGGAACTTTAATAAATTCAAATCGCGTCTGGAATAATCGGCCTCAGTTCGTCCTCATGAATTCTTTGATAACTCCTCAAAGATATGTATATATGTATATAAGCTTTGTGTTAAGAAATCACGTTAAGATGAGTGATGACGAGCGCGAGTTTTTTTGTGTAAAACTTTGTTGAAGACTAGTCACGATATCCCTATGTACTATATACATATATGTTATATCGATATCCTATATACTTACTTATTTTAATACTCTCAACGTTAAAGATTTTCTTTTGCTTTGGCAGTTTGGAGTTGAAACAGTACAAAGTATATATGCAACTCGTTAAGTCTTCGATAATTAGTCATTAGTACATTAGTGTGACTCGATTATTATCACAAGAATATTGTAGATAATTAGCGATTATCATCGTAGAATAGGGCGTGAAAATTTGCATAATAAAATGCTAAATCTTTTCTGCCTCTAAGATATATTTTATTCATGAAAGAATATAATGAGAATAAAAATAAATGAATTTATGCATTATTTTCTTCTTCTATTTTTCGTTAGAATTCTTCATTATTATTATATTACTGAGGTAATATAACACTACAAGTGTGTTGGATAATAATAAAAATTGATTTCATGACACAATAGTCCACGTATTATAGATTCCTCCTACATATCATGAATGTCATAAAGTTAATGTGTATATAAACAAATTATATCGTAACGCATAATGTTAAAATATGTATGGTACATTGCGATCGATTCACGATGAAAGAGAGAGAGAGAGAGAGGTGTGGCAAAATGCATGACTCCAACCGTACATATATACATATATAAAATGTGAATATGAAATTTATTCATTACTTGTATTTTCATTTCTTTACAAAACATTATAATTCATAGAAAAGATAAAAAAAAAAAAAAAAATATAATTAAAAATGAAAGAATATTCTTATCTTTATTTATATGTGCATATATGCATTATTTCTGCAGAGAGAGTCGGTGGTATAGTATAGTAGAAAATGGTCTTGGAATATTTATTCATTGCGACTAAAACCCGAGAAAGAGGTCGCAACGAGTCAAAGAACCGAAAGAATATGAGACAGGGGGATAGAAAAATAAAAAAAATTGTACAAAGATGCCAGAGTAAGAGATAGAGTGGAAGAGAGACTTGGTTAGAAGAAAAAAAAAAAGAAAAGTGGTGATGTGGAAAAGAGAGAAAAGATTGGAAAATGAAAAAAAAATATTCAGCCTCAAGACTCTCTTTTCCTTTCTTTCTTTCTTCTGTTTTTTTCCTCCTCTCTATGAAGTGCTGTGTGGTGACGACATCTAATGTTTTTGTGTATTAATATGAACAAAAAAAAAAAAAAACTGAGTGTACAACGAAGAAAATGCAGAAAAAAAAAAATGTTGAAGATTTTTTTTCTTCTTGTCTTCCATTTTATTTTTTTCTTTTGCATTTTTATGCATCCAAGTAACAATGGTATATCCGAAACGCTCTAGTGCACCGTCCGATCTGACTTCCGGCACTATTGAGAGAGATGGCTGCACATATAATGTTTATATGTACCTTAGCTTCATCGTAAAAATATTTTATTTATAACTGTCATATATAATATGCACCATTTTATTCTGCATACGTAATTCATAAAATGAAAAAGAAAAGAAAATAATTTAATAAATAAAAAATAGGCAGAGATAAAGTGTGGTCGTTTGCGAGAGCGCAAGTCCTGAAAATTCACACCACGTTTTTAATAAAACCAAGTAGTAGGTCTAGTCAACGTGTCTTTTGCATCGCACACAGACTTGAGAGTAGGCTTATAATAACATATACCTATATTATATTCTCCCGGAAAATATATGTTGCAATTGAAAGGATCTTACGATACACTATAACACATATATATATATCTATATGTTAATATACGTATCAAAGTTTCATTCAATCGGATTGTCAACCAATTTCGCCTGATGCCCCTTCTTTCTCTTCACCTTTCATAAAAAATAAGAAAAAAACAAAAAAGCTTCTGAAACATTATATTACGAAGGGTTCTCTCATGACTCAAAATGATTCACAGCTGTTCAACAACACACACGAATATATTTGAGACTGTGACTCAACCCTTGTAGCATTCACAAACAACCCCACCTTCTTGTCGCATGTAAATTAATCGTCGTGATGTCATTGGCAAAATGAAGTCATATAAAGCAATGAAAAAAGAAAAAAAAAATACAATACTGCATCACTGATATTCTTGAATTATGTATATGAAAAATTGTCTATGTCTATATAGACATGACAGTATGTAATATAGAGTTATCAAATGTCAGGGCAGAATCAAGTAATAGTCCTGGTGGTGGTTGTGGTAATGGTCGTTGTAGTAATAGTAATAGTAGTATTTGTAGTAGTAGTAGTAGTAGTAGTAATAGTAAGAGTAACTGAGAGGAGAGAGATTTCTCGCGTGGCTTATCTCCAGCGAGGTGGACGATAAGACGGGTGGCTCTGGTTGACCCACAGGAAACGCTTGGCGATCCACCAATCCCTCTCTTGCTTGTCCTCTATCTCTCTTCTACTTCTCGTCTCGAGAGCTTATATTAAAGTCGAGCACACGTCAGACATTAAATACCAACTCAATTCTTCGCCCTTTAAACCACAAGAGAAAATAGAAAGAAAAAAAAAAAGAAAAAGTTATATCCTTTATTGATGTATTTATTCTATTTTAATTGATATTTAAATCACTTGGTGTTTAATTTAAACAAAATTTATTTTTTATTTTGCAGGCCGTATCGGAACGACTGGAATTAGCGCCAGCGGGTGGAAGATCTGAACCCCAGGTATATAAATTAATTGTACAAGCATATAATACTTATTTCATCTTCACATTTTGTTGTTATATTTTTCATTTATTTGTCCTCATTATTCACGTAACCACAAAATAATTAATTATTTTTATTTTTCATTTTATTTAAATATAGGTCGCAACATTGTGTGAAACTGGCGAAACATATCTTGCTCAGCATATGGGTGAACAAGGTAGATGGGTCTCGTCAACTGAGAAGAAAAGTTGCATGATGGATAAACTAGAGATTCTTGAGTACTGCAAAAAGGTATAGAATAATAAAAGTTAAAAAAATTTTGTCTTAAATAATCGTAAAATTAAATAACAATTAGAGGGATATTGTAGATTGTTATATACAAAGTTCATCTTACGTTATAAAATAACACATTCACTCACTCACACAAAAATACATTCATCAACACACGTGTTCTGTTACTTCTTGAATTATCAATGAGTGATTGCCGAGCCAGCCCAAGATAAATCATCATGTGCACTATGTAGATACATACATACATACGTACATATATTTAGTATATACATATAAATTACAAACTCGCCCACATTATGAGTCAGAGATTAGTTAATAGTTTGATTCACATCGAGTTAATTAACGAGCAATTATATCGGTAAATAATTGATGGTATAATTAAAATCACGTAAAACAATGTTGTTGATATAATTATGCAACTATTTGATAAAATGAATTTACACATATGAAAGCTGAATAATAAAATATAATGAAATTTTTTTCTCGACAAATTATTATATAAAAACAAAATAAAAATAGTATTGTGGATAAAATTCGCAAATCATAAATTGTTCGTAATCCACTTAAATACACGGAAGGCAAACCGGAAATCGCTTTTAGTCTTATATTATATTATACCTTAATCGTTTATGGAATTGAACGCGATCTAGAGAAAGCATTTCTCTCTCCTCCGATCTCAAGGATCAATTTAATCTACTTAGTCCTTTGGGATTGGATTTACTCTCTATCTGATATTCTGATATCCGTAAATTCTAAATCTCTTATTAAAACATCATTTACAACCAATTGAACTGTTATTGATCGATTGTAAAAATTAAATTTCAAATTCAAATTCATTTGTTTTATTAGTTAATATAAACATTAACTTTTATTTATATTTTAATTATTTTTTCCTTTCAGGCTTACCCAAAGAGGGACATTACGAATATTGTGGAGTCATCACATTATGTAAGAGTTGGTGGTTGGTGTAAACCCGGACGTACCAAGTGTAAATTGTCACGATGGGTCAAGCCGTACAGATGCCTTGGTATTCAATCAAAAATAAATACAATTTATAATTCTTTATACTTGCCTTTCTCTTCGTCTCTGTCTATTTTCATAATGGATGGAAACATAATTTAAGTCTACGTCCTTTGAACAATTGAACAAAAATAAAATATAACGTAGAAATGAAAAAAAAAAAAAAAACGGCATGAAAATTATTAAAGGTTGAGTGCAATTCCAGACGCGGTCGAAACTTTTATAAAAGCATACAAAGTAAACACTGACATGCATACATATATCTCGGTTACATAGATCGTGTGCTGTGCAAACATTTTAATCGCGAAGTAGCTTGATTGCACGAAAAAGTCAATGACCCCTCAAGGGTTACAGTTTCTTTCTCTCTTTATCTCTCACTTGCTCTCTTCCTCTCATGTCTCTCTTATATTTCTTCAATCCATCTCCCTTTGACTTCACGATCAATGCGCAAGCTGTATTTAAATTTAGAAAATGATGCTATTGATTATATTTATTATTTTTTTTTTTAATTCTGCAGAAGGCCCTTTCCAAAGTGATGCACTACTTGTTCCTGAGGGTTGCCTTTTTGATCATTTACACAATCATACAAAATGCTGGGAATCCCATAGGTAAAAAAAAAAAACGTATTTTTCGTATACAATATTCGTCAGATAGATATTAATTTCTTATCGACATTTATTTGTATTTAATATGAAATTATTATACATATCATGTTTGCGTCAGTCTAGTAATCCTTGAGAATGTAAATAAACTTATTTATATCCATACATTTGTCTACATATGTGTATTTGTTTACGCGTCTAGATGGAATTCAACAGCAGCAGACACATGTCGCGAGAGAAACATGAACTTGAGGAGTTTTGCTATGCTCTTACCCTGCGGAATATCTCTTTTCTCAGGCGTAGAATTTGTTTGCTGTCCAAAGCATCTGAAAGGTATGCATATATATATTTATATATGATATACAAAACATATATACGTCTATACTTTTTGTATGGATTAACAAAATTTGATATTGAATGACAGAAATACTGTACACATAAAAACACGTAAAGTAAAGAAAAAAAGACTAAAAAATATGTGCAAATTAACGTGATGTTTTGAAACATTGTGTTTGCGTATGCTGATGGTGACAAGTAAAGTTTGATGTTTTTTCTTCTCGTATGTCGTATATATATATAGAATATGTGTGTGAGTATGTTTGAGTTGGTATATTTTATGTTGAGGGAAAGGGAGAGATGGTGGTTGGAAACGAAGAGACGTCATTTATCGGGTAGAACACGAGGGTGAGTTGTATTAAATGAGTAGGGTATGGCCTTCTGTGTCCTACCACGTTTCGCTTCGTGCTCTCGTCTAACAATCAATAATGTACGTTCTACGTCGACGACTGCGCGTCGCGTACTTTACCATCCCTTGTCCCTCTTTCTGCTCTACTCAATTCTTCCTATCTCTTTCTCGTGTTTATCAGCTAATGTACATGTATATATCTATATTGATGTGTAATATTATTTATATAGATATTGAGTCTCTACATAACTGTTAGCCTCTATCTACGACGTATAAAACAGTCATAGAATTTTGGACAATGTCGTATGGATATAGACATGACATAAACTCCCTTTCTTGACCCTCCAAAAATTCATGTAACGTCACTTGGATATATGTGGTTTAGTTTTCTCTATTCAGCATTCATGATTTTAACATTGGTTTATAATTTCAACCACATATAAAGCTTGATTTATTTTGTCCTTTAATGTTAACCACGTCCAAGTGGTTGTTGGATATAAATTGTGTGGGGAGAAAGAAGAAGAAGAAAAAATGAGCTCGATCGATTTGCCCACTTTTCAGACTCTCACTCTTGCTCTCACTTTGATTATCGAGTAGCCGCACCACCGTCACCACTATTGCCACTACACTACCAGCATTACAGCTACTATACTACACTGCCAACCCAACAAATAAGCACGAGTTCCTCGTTACGTTTATTGCGCGCCAAATTGGCCGCCTCAATACATACATTTCACATAGAGAGAATTAAATAGAACTGTACATCATATATTGCTATTATATGCTATAAAACAAAGGAAAATGGTTGAGGTATTCATCGTCAGTGACATTCAAGTATTTCAAATTCATTTGCTGCATCTATTTTTCTATTGTTTCATTTTTACTTTATTGAATTTACTCTCTTTTATTCTTGGGATTTGAAATGGCAGCAATTGAGGTCTTTCCACATTTTCTTACACGGCACATCCAAGAAAAAAAGTAATAAATAAAAAAATAAAAAAAGATGAAAGAACGTGTATGTAGAAAATAAAAGAAAGGTAGAGGGGAAAAATAGCAAAGTTGGATTGTGCATATATTCACTTGCAAACATACTCGTCACATGACCCAGATAAAAACACGATGGAAGAAGAAGAGAAAAAATAGAGGAAGGAAGGCAATAGATCCAGAGGAATAAGCGAAAAGTTACGTGAAGAAGAAGGTCATTGAGAAGAGATGGCTCATCAGCTCTTAGCACCCGTCTCTATTCTCGGAGAATACTGAAGACGATGACGACAACGTCTCTCAAGGGGATACTTAGACCCAACATAGCTACTGGCTACATTGCCCAAACAATGTCCAAATTACTTTTTTTTTTTTTTATTTTCATTATTTTTTCTTAATACTTCGCACCCCCTGTCGAAACAAAAATAGAAAAAAAATGTAATGAAGTTTGTTTTTTTTTTTTTTTTTTTTTTTTTTTTCATCAAATGATTTATTTCGTGAATAGGATGGGATGAGTGGATGAGGTTTTGTGAGGCTTCATTCGATGTATTCGTACTCAACGAACGGGTTGCGAATGCCATGGTACACGTTGATGCTTTCTGTCAGTGCACACACGATGGTTTACAGAAAAAGAATTTCGATAAATGGATTGTCGTATCTTAGGGGGCTGCTTGAATATCGCGTCGTTCACTGCAGTGGTTCATTCCCCACTTTCATTCTCTCGTTCCTCAATTCTCCTTAACTCTTCCTTACTCCACATCCTCGCATCGAACTCGTGAATCGTTCCAATCGTTTTATCTGACGCGTTGTGGTATTCCGAACGTGATGGGAATTTCATGATTGCTTGCCAGATAACACACAGCTCTCAACTTCATTTCTCTCTTCACCCCCTACCATTTTTCATTGTACTCGTAAAGTTTTTATGATTTTATCTAGTGAAATTGCACACAATTAATTTTGTTTTAATTATTTTTTTGTGTCATCAGATATTAACTTTTTTTTTGTTGTATTATTATTGCTGCAGATAATGTGAAACCAAAAAAACCAATTGATTTGCCAATTCCGAAAAGTGCTGATGAAGATTTAGATGATGAAGATGATGATTTAGAAGATGAAGATGATTTGGATGGCGATGGTGATAATGACAGTGAAAATGACAATGATGATGACGACTCGGAAGGTGATCTTGAAGATGTTTTAAGCGATCAGGCTTATGAGGACGAGAGTGATGAAGCTTATCTTGATGATTATGATACAACCACAGCGGGTAACAAACCATCAACGGACGCGTCAACAACTGAAAAAAATAAACAAGATGTAACAGCTATGCCACCAGTGCCGATTAGCACGAGTACCCAACAACCGTCACAACCTCAAGGTACACCAGATCCATATTTAACACACTTTGATCCACGCTCAGAGCATCAGAGTTATAAGCAAGCGCAAATGAGATTGGAAGAAGTGCACAAGGAAAAAGTCACAAAGGTAAAGTGATTTTTCAGTTATGTAATTCAATTTTTTAGTTGTATTCAACAGTGACGTTCCCATTCTTGTCGAATCCTGTGTGCTACAATTTTTTTAGGTAATGAAGGACTGGAGTGATCTTGAGGAAAGATATCAGGATATTCGAGCACGTGATCCAGTTGCTGCTGATGCATTTAAACGTTGGATGACCTCAAAATTTCAAGAGACTGTTGCAGCCCTTGAGGCTAGTGGTGCTGCTGAGAAACATCAATTGAGTGCAATGCATCAGCAAAGAGTTCAAGTAATTGTGCATTTTTTCATGTTTCTCCATTTTATTAGATAAAAGTTTTTACATAAATTCAACTTAATTTTTAGGAAGCAGTTAAGCAAAGAAATGAAGAAGCAATGTCTTGCTATACTGCAGCATTGAATGAAACGCCACCAAATGTATGTTAGAAGAAAAATAGATTTTTTATCCAAAAAATTCAATAGACAGTTAAAAAATGACAAATATTTTATTTAATGTATTTTAGATGCATCGCATACAAAAATGTCTGCAAAAATTGTTGCGTGCATTGCACAAGGATCGACATCATACCATTGCACATTACAAGCATCTGTTGGATAGCAGCTTGGAGCAGGCACAACGTGAAAAACCAGCGACATTGGAGCATTTGGCAGAAATTGATCGGATTACCAATCAAAGTCTCTTGATGTTGGAACGGTAGAGATAATTTTTTTTTTTTTTTTTTTTTCAAATCACATTGTCATTTTTTCATGCATCATGGTATTGAGAAAAAAAAATATTTTTAGATTGCAGACGTGTGTAAAATTATTTGCCAGTTTATCTATTAAAATTCTTTTCTGATAATGTCATTCATAGGTATCCAGAATTGAGTGCTAAAATCGGACGGCTGATGGATGATTATGTATTGGCCCTCAGGAGCAAGGACGAGACGCCGGGGCTTCTTCTTGCTATGACACGTGAAGCAGAAGCGGCCATTTTGGACAAATATCAGGCTGATGTTGCCAGCAAACAACAAGGTATAAATGTTTATTGTATTAATCTGTATATGTACTCTACATGTGTTGATAAAAATTTTATAATAAAAATATTTCTGGTAATTATGACAGAGAAAGAACATCAAAAGCAACTGGAGCGTGAGCGCAAAGAGCAACGCAAAGCAGAACGCGGTGAGCTGCGCACTGAACAAGAACAAGAACAAGACCAAGAACAACATGAGGATGGTGATCCTGTAATTGTGAAAAAAGATGTAATACAACCATTGGAGCCGCAACAGCAACAACAGCAACAACAACAGCAACAATCACCACAGCAACTACAACAACAACAGCAACAACAACAACAACAACAGCAAGAATCTGCAGTTGCTGCAATGCACAATGAGGGAATTGTTCGCGCTGCACACAGCATGACTCACGATGTTTCGCACTCAGAACCGGTAAATATTGATTTGAGAATAGTAATCCTCAGGGCTGAATCATTTATTTTTCTTAATTAATTAATGATCGGTAATTATTATTCATAATTATCAATTTATTTTAGGGATATTCTGTGAGACGAGAGATTTATCATAGAGAAAGTCGTTCAGTTTATTTCACGCTTGCATTTGCTGGCATTGCATTAATGGCTGCGGCAGTTGTTGGCGTTGCTGTTTTCAAGAGGCGCAGTGCTAGGAGCCCACATAGTCAAGGATTTATTGAGGTTGATCAAGCAGCGACACCTGAAGAGCGACATGTTGCAAATATGCAAATAAATGGCTATGAAAATCCTACTTACAAATATTTCGAAGTGAAAGAATAAGTAGGTTTTATTATTTTGAAAAACATTTTCCATCGTACAATTGAAATATGAACAAATGAGGAAAAAAGGGAAACAGAAAAAATTTTAACGCCCTACATACAACACGTATTATCTGTCTCATTCATATTTCTTTCACCCACTTTTTTCACTCATGATAATTGGAAGGGAAGAAAATTCATGTAGTAACTTCATCATTACAATGGGATAATACGATTATTCATTTTAAGTCGCTTTCACGTTGGTCCTCGCTAAAATATCTCGTGTGATATTAATGGCTGGCTAATGAAGAATTTACGTTAAATTATAACTTTGAGAAAAAATAAAGGAATAAAAAAAAAAAAAAAAGGAGAACCGCGAGACGTATATCATATTCTAAATGTGCCGTCCGTCATCGTAAATTAACGTGTGCCATAAATAAGTCGGGAGAGAAAATAATTTTTGCGGGACTCTGAAAGTTGGAAAGCGCAATCATGTCTTTTACATAATTAGAAGTATAATTTAGTCAGAAAGTGTGATTTTCGTTTTCAATTGTTCTGATATTTTATATATACAGTGAGAGAAATTAATATAATGGCAATTGATATTAAATGGAAAAAAAATAATAAAAATAAAACAAAAATAATAGCGTTGTCAGCTTTTGATTGATCAGTTGGTAAAAAAAATATATAAAAACGTAATTAACAGAGCAGCAGCTTCAATTGCAATACAAACTAATCGAAGTGCTAAGTTATAACATGATTAATATAAAAAAAAAAGCGGGCTAGCTATCTAAATATGTAGACACCTATGCGAAAGTAAATGAAAAACGTCACACAATAAATAAAAAAAAAAAAAATACTCGTAATATCAGAACGTCCGTCGATAATTCTTTATTTTTTCTTTAAATTAATTTTTCACAATTAATTCTTACATTAATTCGCCTATATTATTTTAATCTGCATTGTCTCTATTCTTTTCTGACATCTTTTTGTCATCATTTTTACTACTTAAAGTCTACTAAGGCTTATTGAGATAAAAAATAACTTAACACTTAAGAAATTGAATCACTAAGGTATTTAAAGTTTAAATGAAAAAAAATAGAGTATTTATGATGATGAAGCAAAGTAATATTTTAACATTCCACGCAATTAAATCCATTCAATGGTTTATTTCCTTTTATCCTCACTTTTATTCTTATGGCATTATTTATTTGAAACAATATTTCATTAAAGAATTTTTTCCATATTTTATTATATTAAATCACGATAATTAACGCTTACTTTTTACATTTTTGATGAGAGGAACAGTGCTTGTGAAGAGATAGATTAATTCTCGTGAAAGACATCAATATCTCTAGTTTTGATTGATTAATGAGAAGGAGAAAATAATAAAAATACAATGTGACTGTTGCAACAAGATTCAATTGCAAAATATTATTCTTTTTCCTTTGCGACAAGTGAAAAGAATCGTTCATACAATAACTATCTTAGGATTATATTAATAATGCATATTATATGATGATAATGATGATGATGATAATGATGACGACGATGATTATGATGATGATAATGATGATTGAGGATAATATATTACACGTTTAATGCTTATATATTTGTATATGACCAAGAGATTAGAAACAAACACGCACCTTTGGCCCATAATAGTGTGAATGAGCACATAACATACACACATACACAAATAAAACTATTGTCTATTTAATTGACATTTTGACCAGCTGAGTGCGGAATTTAAAGAAAAAGATAATAATAATACATATTTGTTTGCAAATAAAATATTTTTAACTTATATTCATGGATAATTTACAACAAAATAATCATAGCAATTAATGAAATTAAATGCAATAAATTAGAAATGTTATATACCGAAAATCATATTCACTTCGCTGATCAAATTGGCAAAAGTAATATTTGTCTGATGAAATTAATTTTTGCCTGATGTATAATTATATATAAAAATACTCTTTTTTGCTGGTTGGTTGCTTTAACCAAAAGTATTGCAGCATTTGTTGGATTATCACTTGAAAAAGAATACTTAGTATATTGAATACTTAATTTTACTTAATTTAATTTGATGATTACTTATTTTAATGGTATACGCATGTGTGAATTGGCAAAAAAAAAAAAAAAGGTCGTGGTAAAAATGCAGACAAAACACAAAAAACAAACGTTGAAATGCAGAATATGCCGAATGAATTTAATGGAAAACAAAAATGAACTCATCATGCATCAAACGTAAACGGCTAAATGTTATTGAATATTATTTCAGATATGCAATGAAACACGGTGTAGAAATTGATAAGTGACTGTATTATGATTGCGATGAGATACAAAAGCATAAAATGGCATCATTACATCACAACGATAATGATATATAATTATATAAAACAATAATATATTGAGACAAAAGAGAAAAAAAGAGCACGCGTATATATTTATATATCATTATTGAATAAATATTATGTACCTATAGCGTGTAGCAAGAGCATTGTCGCATTTAAATAAATAATAAAAGAAATGGAGTGAAATCGAGTCAGAGGTTCAAATGGATTAATCACATTTTTTTCTGCCAACTTATTTGTGATTATTATTGTCACGTAATTCTGCAATGAATATAATATATATAATTGAATATATTTGTTGAAATATCAATGGATCCAATGCGTTTACTATATGATCATCAATGAATAATTTATTGATATGGTATTTAGACGTATCAGTATTAGCGATTTGGAGCATATCAGTTTGGTAAATGTAAAATTTTTGAAGATGATATATATCTCCATTATTCTTCACACATTATGTGTTTATGAAGGATGGAAAAATAAAAACCTTCAAAAAGATCCTGTGACCCGATAGCATCCCACCGCATATACGTAAGTTTAAGAATTGATTTTTGTAAAGAGGTAATAAGTATATTATACATATATATAATCAATTTAGCTTAAATGCGCGTGAGAATGATAAGGAAAATGAAAACAAAAAATTATACGTCCTTCGGTAGGAAAATCCAGGTTTGCAAATATTTGGATTAAAATAATATAAAACAAATAATTTATTCATGTATTTGGTAATTATTTACATAAATTATTTTTATTTTATAATTATTTTTCATTTGTTCACATGAAAATATCAATATAATAATTATATATATTATTATTCCTCACCTATATATAATTGTATATCACAATTAATCTTGTATTTGCTAAAGCGCTTCCTTTATAACAAATACACATTACACATTAAAACACATTTTTAACAGAATATTATAAACAAATAAAAATTAAATGTGCGTGTATTAACAGAGAGCTATTAAAAAAAATCTAAAGTGTACAGCCATAATTTGCCCACATTTTGCTTCGCACATATTAACATATATACGAAAGAAAACACTTTGAGATATAGTGTGTAACTATATAAAAATAATTTTTGTGACTGTACAATATATATTACAAAGAAAAATAGGGGGAAAAAAAAAAAAGAATGAGAGGAATAGCTGAAAAAAAATATATGTATAAAAGAATGCCAGATGACCAATTTGAAAAACAACTCGCGATTCGCTAAATTTATTATATACATCCCGACAGAGTTATATATCCCATTATAGAATTTTTATTTTCATTAATTTACTATGTAATCACATAACAACTGTCCGCAGCACATTTTGCAACTCTATAATTCTAAATATTCTAATTTGCGATACTGTAAAATTATGTACATCCATTATACGTACACGTTTAGTCATGAAATCTCCAAAAATTTGTTTATGAGAATTATTAAATATGTAATGTGGAAATATTAACTAATTAACAAAACAATTTTTTGTCAACAAAAGTTTAATTTTATTCATTTTATCATTGTTTCATTTGATAAAAAATATATATAAATAAGACCTCAAAATGAAAAAAAAAAAAAAACAATAATTCATTGTGTTTGTGGATACATGTGTAATACTACTTATCAATAAATATTATATGAAAGATAACCTAACACACATTTAAAAATGTACTGCAATTATTTATTGTGGTTCCCATGATAATTCAATTATTGCGCCATAATTGAAAAAAAAACATTAAAATTTATGTTTAAATGTTGTCAAGATGGAGAATTTTATACGATGCATACATATATGTAAGTCCGCCATTTTTAAAGATAACAACATATGTTATCTGGAAGTCTGGTGTGCGGTCAACAGTGTTGAATATAAACAAATTAGATATATCAACAAATATAAATAGTCATTGTGACATTATGAGTGACTAACTTGTTGTTGGTCTCGTTAGATAGAAAGCAATATTATATTTTACATTATAAATAGTGTACAAATAGTAATTTATATTTAACGCCGACATTTTTGAGTTTATTAATAGTGTAATATATCTAAATGTTTATGAAGCATAACCTATATAGAATAACTTGAATATATACGGAATATTTTATTTTTTATTAAACGCTATCAGTGTTTTTTTTTTTTTTTTTTTTCGTCAATATATCTTGATATAATATTCATTAATTTGTGTCTCTGTTATTCAATGAATGATACACTTTATCGTATAGAATATCAATACGTATATAGCAATTGACCTTTGTTTTCTTAAAATTTTGATTTTTTTTTTATCAATTATAACTAAGTTACTAAAGCACAATATGATTTTATTCGTTATTGAATAATACATTGTGCAATTCATGTGTTTATAAAATTATATTTTCATATTATATTTATTAATTTATATATAAACAAGAATATTAATTGTATATACAAATGTCACTGAACGATGGATTTGAACGAGCCTTTGAGGATTTGGAATCTTCACAATGGGGAATACTTGGTGAATTGGCACGTGCAAATCGTCAATATTTTTCTACACATCTAGACGAGTATGGATTACGAATAACAGCAGCTCACATTGCAATATTGGATACTATTGACGAATTACGTCCATTGTATGAAGAAATAGGTCATATCGCACCACAATTTGATTTTGATGAAAATACACCTGGAAATGGTTATCGCAGTTTTCTTATTCTTGTTGACAAATGCATTCTACATTCAGTTGACATCTGTCAACATATTTATTTGTACAGAGATTCAATGTTATTCAGAAAATCACATTACATGAGGTGAAATATAATGAATCAAATATAGTTTTATTTTACACTTGCTTTATTTCTTTTTTTATTCAAATTTCAAATTGTTTTATTATTTATTATAATTATTAGTATTGTTATTTCAGGGAAGTTGAAACTTGTTCTCAATTAGCAGCCTCGTTATGTACGTTTTTGCATCATTTAAAGACATTATATTCGTGGAGTGATCTGGCAAGCGATGGAAAAATGTCTTTGTTTCCCTCAGACGACCACAGCCCCGTGGAATTATTAAATAAAGCCGAAAATATTGACCAATATTGTTTTTACGGAAGATGCATGGCTCTTCAGGTAATTTATAAAATTTATAAATACAAAATATTACAATATAAAAAATAACTATTGTTTATTATCAAATTAGTTTGCAGACAGTATTAAATATTTACTAAAGCCAATAATGATATCAATGGCGTCATTTAGCGAAATCTATTATAGGAATGGTTCATTACTTAATCGATGTACTAATTCATTGAAATACGTTGTCGATCCTGAATTACGTGCACGAAGAATTGTCAATCTGTCGCAACGAGCAGATGTACATTTTTGCAAAGCATTTTGGAATCTCAATGAATCATATTTAATACAATTTGTACCATTTTTAATGATACCGTCTTTGATTATTAATCAAATAATTTCAATCCCTCCAGAAGAATTGATAATATTAACAATTGACGGGACAGATGTTAATATACCCGTTCCAAATAGCCATATTGGTAAAAAACCAATTCATGTAAGATTATTGAGTGCAAAAAGACGAATTGGAATGGTTGGTGGAGCAACAGTTAACGGTGAATTATTAGGACCATCAGATACTTTATTATTTCACTGTCATGGTGGTGGTTTTGTTGCGCAAAGTTCACGATCGCATGAAATTTATTTACGACAATGGGCTCATCAATTAGATGTGCCAATATTAAGTGTTGATTATAGTTTGTCACCTGAAGCACCATTTCCACGTGCCATCGAAGAAGTACTCTATACTTACTGTTGGGCATTAAAACACGCGAGCTCATTGCTTGGTAGTACAGTTAAAAAGATAATATTAATTGGTGATTCAGCCGGTGCTAATCTTAATTTAGCACTTTTAACTCAATGCATTAAATTAAATATACAGAAACCTCACGGTGTATTCATGGCTTATGTGCCAGTTTTAGTTGAATTTGTACCATCACCAGCTCGAATGCTTGGATTAACTGATCCAATGTTACCGTTTGGATTCATGATGCGTTGCTTAAGAGCATATACACTTGGTGATGATAAACCAAATACTAAAGAAAAAGATATGGAAATAACATCAACAAAATCAAATACAGAATCATTTGCTGAAGTCAGTGAAAGTGATTTAATTGCCCTTGCACTAAGTCCAAATGATGATGAAATAAATGAAAGTAAATTAGCATCATTACCATCAGATTCAACTTTAAATTCAGTTAGTTTAGCTGAGGTTGATGGCCAGGGTGATGTAATACAATCTACTGAAGAGATAAAAAATGAATCAACATCACAAAAATATTTTAAAAAAATAATAAATTTATATAAAAGTGCTACATTCCAAAATTCAAGCTCCACAAGTGCATTATCACCAAATCATTACGATAAGACTAATGACGATAAATCATCGAGCTTTTTTGGTTTAACATTTGGTGGAGAAAATCAAATATCACGCGAACTTGATATGTGTTATATTAAAAGTCCTACTGAAGCATTTGTTTTCACTGTTCCACGTGATCCATTATTGAGTCCTTATCGTATTGATGACGAAATACTTGAAAAATTTCCGCCTGTTAAATTTTTGGTTAGTAATTGAAATATTTTATAACAATAGTGCTTTAATTGATCAATGATACTAATAATATTGGTTTATTTAATAGACTACAAATTTTGATCCATGTTTGGACGATTGTGTGATGTTTGCACGAAAATTGAAATCACTTGGGAATAATTTGTCGCTTGATATTGTTCCTGGATTACCTCATGGATTCTTAAATTTATGTGCGGTTCGTATTTCAGCTTATTAATCAAATAATAACATACATTTATTCTATTATCAATGATAATCAACAAAATTTTCAGATATCTAAAGATTCGTTCGAAGGCTCCGAATTATGTATTAAAAGAATACATGAACTGATGAATATGTAATTGCTTCAAGCACACTATAAGTTATTGTGTTAGGCACATTTACATTTTTCATCATGTAATATTTGTATATTTCTTCATGTATAGCGAAATTGAATAACTACCCTCACAATTAATATTCTCCGCATAAATAATTATCCTGTAATGGAATATGTAATATAAGATATACATATATGTATAACACAAATATATATATATCTAAATGGCGTATTTGTTGACGAGTAACATCGTCACAAATCCAAATATTTATTGAACTGTAGTATATCCGCAGGACGGATTAAAAAAATACGGCCAATAATGCGAGATTGTATACAATTATTAATTTTTTTTTCTCTCGCAATGCCAACCACGGCACTAATTCATTTATTTATCTTGCAAACTTTGTCGATACACATGCGTTTTACATTTTTTTACTAAGAGTCTATTTAATATTTTTCATTAATTATTCACGAAAAGAAAATAAAAACGAAAAAAAGAGAAGAAGAAAAAATGGAAATTTTCCACTCAATGTCGAAATTCTATTGTGCGTTCCAAACTATAATAATTGATATTCAATGAAAAATTTTTCTAGATTGATTTCATTTCTCCGCCTGATTCTTTTTCTTTTCATTATGATCATTATTTAGATGAAATTGATAAGCAGCAAATAACAAATATAGAAATACGAGAACACTTTATTGATATTTTGTACAGCAGGTATGAACCAGTTAAATTGCTCCAGATACTTGGAAAAAATTGAAACTTTTTAATTTTTTTCTCTAATATTTAGGGTTTAATGTCTAGATAAATGCTCTATATTTATCCTACAAAAACTTGTTTGATAAGTATATAGCGTTTATGTAGACATTAAGCCCTAAAGATGTTTGAAAAAATTAAAACGCTTCGATTTCATTCAAGTATTTGAAGCATTTAATAGAACTAATAATGGAAGGGAAAGGAGAAGAAAAAGAGAAAAAGTAGATTATCTAGTATATCTCTATATACTAGAGAATATAAGAGAAAAAAAATGAATGATAAGACGGGCAAGAGAAACGAATTGTCTGGAAATATTTTACTGATTAAACATTTTGATGATTCGAATTGACTTGAGAACGTAAAGTTTTTTGTAACACATGTGCGTCAGCTGGTTCAATTCGTTTATAATAATGTTGCTTCGTTTCAACTATTTCAAAGCCAAATTTTTTATAAAAGTCAATGGCTCCCTCATTGTTTACTTGGACGTGCCTAAATGAGAATAAAAAATAGAACAATATTTAAATTGAATCATTTACATTAGTCGTCTAAGGTTACGCAGAATATTTTTTTACTTACAGAAATATAGAATCAAAATTGTTATCTTTATCAACAAAATTTAATACGTGTTGCACCATAACCGTACCAATACCAAGTCTTCTGTATGGTGATAAACAACCTAAAGTCATTATATATAATCGCCTGGAATTTTCTGAGGTATCAACCCTACAGCAGACTGCACCAACCTAATAATATTATTCATCAATGATGTCACAATTGTATTCACTGTTCGACAATAATAATAAAAAAATAATATATTAAATATAAGAAATTTTACCACAATATCATTGTAATAAGCCAATTTAGCTAATTCTCCAGCCTCTAATACATCTTTATAAAATTTTTCATTATATGTTACTGGGAACACAACTTGATTGAGTAACTTTAGTTGTTTAATATTGTGTGGTGTCACATCTCCAAGTTCTATCTTTGCTCTAAAATTGAAATTTTCAATATAATTATTGAAATAATACAATTTACAAATTGAATTTCATTTAAATAATATCCAATTATTGTTGTAAAACTACACGACAAATGTTGCTTGTATAAATTCACAAGCAGCATAATCGTTACATATAAATGTTAACCTCAAAAATTTTCCAGATGAATATTACCTAGTCATATTCTGTAGTTATTGGTTATTCACACGCATTCAAATATACAATAAATGTATCACCAAGAGACACCAATGACACTGTATTTAACATATATATTTCAATTGGTTTATGAGTAAAAGACTTTTTCAATAAATAAATAAAAATACTGTGTTCTACACTGGATATCACCAATGCATATATGATACATGCATATAGTATTTACTGTAGGTTATTTTTTCACTGAAGTCGTATTGAGCACGTGCACTGAAATTCCCAGTTCCTTCAGTCAAAAAGAGTGGGTTTTTGCTTTTTATTCAGTTACCTTCATACTACAGAACTCAATGGTTATTTTATAATAAATAATAATAATATATACATATATGCTTATAGTTTGTTTTCCCTCCTAAACCGTCATTCCGCGCAAGTACATTTCATTTGCTCATTGGTTCACGAATTCTTCATAATGTAAGCATATATATATACATATAAAAATATATTAACAGTTCTTGTACACGCCGTAGCAGCGCTGCTTTATCGTGGCGCCGCCACGAATGATATAAATATATATACATGCATATATATAAATATTTATATAATGGAATTTTTGGTAATAAACTGAATGAACAGGGTCGACACTCAAGCAACGACAGTATGGGTAATAAGTAATGTCGTATACGTGAATATTGACAAATTACACTTGGAATATGTACCACATACATCCATCTAACATGAAGATAATTTTATTGATTTAGATTATATATACATATAAATAGTGGTTAGAATGAATTCAATTTTATGGCAGCAATAATTAATAATAATTCAATATAATATTATACATTTTAATTTTGCAAATCTATCATTTGTACTGTTTGAAGATTAAAATTTTGCCAATTATTTATGTATTTCTATAGTTACAAGTAAAAAATGAAGTTGAGAGTGTCCCGAAATCGATAGTGATACCAGCTGTGATATCATTTGATGAAAATATATCCGACCTCACCAGATTTTAGATAAAGCAAATTAATTTCCATCAGAATAACTAAAATTGATTAATAATATAAACAAAAGAAAAAATAATCTGCAATACAACTTTACATGCAAATGTATGTACTTTTATAATAATGGACTTTTTCTTGAATTTTATCTTGTGTTTTTGTGTATGTTGATCATTGGCATGAAATTTGTAAATTTTATTTTGTTATTTGATTGACAATTTGATGAATTTTTTTTTTCTCATTAAACAATTGTTTATTAAAATCTAATTCTTAGATAATCTATTTGAAATGAAATATTTATGAGAAACAAATAAAATGAGATAGTTTGCCAAAAGTTTCGTGATGAAAATCATTTGAATTTATGAACTTGATTACGAAAACGAGAAATATATTTTGGAAAAATGGCCTGGACCATATCCCGGCCCTGGCCCAGTGGTAATAATGCAAAATTATGATTTGTGTTGTTGAATTACTCGAAATTCTTATGATAATAATGCTAGCAATAACGTAACTTTTAATGAAATATCAAGAGAAGAATTACAATTTATTGCGATGACAGAGATGTTTGGCTCTCCGCGGGAAGCCGTGAGAGTAAAAGTAAAGGTATGCTTATAATCATTTTTAAATTAGTCTTTGGTTAATAAACTATTGAGTTTACGTTTGAATATTTGAATATGATTTTATCAGAAGTGTGAAACACGACATCAACCAGAGTACAGAAAATTTAGTGTTGATCCACAAATAACATCAATTGAAGTACTACAGAGTATATTAATAAAGGCATTTGATATAAAAGGAGAGTTTACCGTATCATACAGAGCAATAGATGATTATGGCTCAGAAACATATTTATTTTTACTTTCCGATTGGGATTTGGATGCTGCATTTATCAGTGCATCAGAACCTTATCTGTATCTTCAAGTAAATTTGAAACCATTCGGTGAATCTGGTGATTGTGATTGTGATTGGGAACAGAGTGGACAAGAATTGACAATTCGACAACATCAAGAAACAGGATTTCCATATAAAACACCTAAATTACCGGGATTAATAATGAATAAAATGGAACGAACACTCAATATGGTGCAGCGTGCACTCGGAAATTTAGGTGATGAAAATTCATCACAACAAAATATTCAACCACCTAGACCACCATTGACAGATGCGGAATTTCGCCGATTTCTCGATCCAATTGGTCAAGTAATTCATTCGAAAGAATTACGTGCTGTAATTTATTTTGGTGGAATCGAACCGAGTTTACGTAAAGTCGTATGGAAACATATATTGAATGTTTATCCTGAAGGTATGTCTGGTCGCGAAAGAATGGATTATATGAAACAAAAAGCCCATGAGTATCAATCATTGAGAGAAAAATGGCGGGGATTGGTGCAAAAAGGTCAAAATATTGGTGATTTAAGTTATGTTACCAGTATGGTACGCAAAGATGTTTTAAGAACTGACAGACATCATAAATTTTATGCTGGATCGGATGATAATCAAAATATTGCAAGTTTATTTAATATTCTAACGACTTATGCATTAAATCATCCAAGTGTGAGTTATTGTCAGGGTATGAGCGATCTTGCTTCACCGCTTTTAGTTACCATGCGCGATGAAGCGCAAGCTTACATTTGTCTTTGTGCACTTATGAGACGGCTCAAAGATAATTTTATGCTTGATGGTATTGCAATGACAACTAAATTTACTCATCTTGCTGAGGGTCTACAACATTATGATCCGGAGTTTTATGCTTATTTAAAATTGCATCAAGCGGATGATTTGTTATTTTGCTATAGATGGTTACTTTTAGAAATGAAACGTGAATTTGCTCTAGAGGATGCATTAAGAATGTTGGAAGTTTTATGGGCAGCATTGCCCGCTACACCACCCAAAGGTGAACTCAGTTTGGCTGAAGTTACTTTTCCACCACCCTCACCACCACCAAGTCCTAATGTCAAACATATTCGTGAGAATGCTTACACAAAAGTGTGTGCAATTAGACGATTAAGTTCGTCTGCGAGTATTGTCGGTGGAAAAAAAAGAATTTCCAGCACAGACGAAAATCCTCCTGATGCAAATATTGACGAAGACAGGTAGTAAATAATATAAAGTTCAATCGATATTTTAGATTTAATTTTCAATTACTCATTGCAGATCAACACCAGTGATGAGCACACTTATTGAGACTGAGTCGATAGAAAATCACGTGACCTCCACAAAAAATCGTAAAAATGTCATATCAATTGATAGATTAACGATTAACGATTTATCAACCGCAAAATTGAAGAGCACAACAAATGGGACGGAAAAAAAAAATGAAAAATCAACCAGTCAAACGAATAAAAATAATGAATTAACAGAAAGTGAAAAAAAGTGCGCGCGTGTAGTGAAAAATTTGAATGAATTTTTGAATTTTACTAGTTTAAATAGAAGTAAAATTGGTCCAACAGACGAGCGTGAATTACGACGAGTTTCAAGTGAAAATGGTGTTATCAATGTTATGCAGGATGATGCCAGTTCACCTGATGATCCGACAGATTTTTTTCCAATGACTACGTCAATGACACGTGAATTAAGATTAGAACTTGAATCACTGGATCGTCAAGTTTTTGGTCCATCGTCATCAAGTGAAGGCAACTTTGAAAATATTTCATGCAACAAAAAAAATGTCTATAGTAATAATGAAAGTGAAACTGAAGCCGAATCAGAAATGGCACAGTGTAGTCCAGCTACTGATGTTTTTGTATGGGAGAATCCATTACATACTATGCAGCAAAAAAATTCAACATATCCAACAACACCCGATGAACAAACAGAAATTGAATATGATGGTGAAATATTAGAAGATCAAAATGGTGTTAAATCCGTCACTCCAATTAGACTTTTAAAATGCACACCAAGGTAATGAAAAAATTTTATTATTTTATAATTTAAAAAAAAAAAAAGCAATTACTTCTATAATTTCAATGATTTTATCTACAATTATTCGAATAATAATTTACAACAGATCGAATTCAGCATCGGATAGTGAAGCAACTACTGATAGTTTACAATTAAATACAGCTGCGCCCGAGAGTCCAATGGTTCATACACAAGAGCAAGGTGAAGAAGCAACAGAATTAACAGCTTTAATTCCCGCTGGTACTTGCGGCGATGATCAATTTGCAGGCGGTGGATCATTACCACCACCATCAGAGTTTGGTGGTGGCAATCCATTCCTCATGTTTCTCTGTATTACTCTGCTATTACAACATCGTGATTTTATTATGCGCAATCAAATGGATTACAACGAAATGGCAATGCATTTTGATAAAATGGTGCGCCGTCACAATGTCGCCAAGGTGCTCAATCAGGCTCGACAACTGTTTGCCGGTTATTTGAGGAGGCATTCAACGCCAGGTCGTACCGATTATGTCAGTGTTTAAGAAAAATAATAATAAAAGAAAAATGTACTTATTATATAATAAATACAGTTATTGAATTTTAAAAACTCCTTTTGAGAGTGTTAGAAAAAAAAATAATAAAAAAAAAATAGAAAAACAAAATCAAATGAAGAATTTAAATAAATTCGTGTATTTTTTTTTTTCTGTTGAATATCAATTTTTTCTTCATAAATGGACAATAAAAATGCATTTATTCATTTAATTCAATATAATTTATTTTACTTTTTACATCTACGTTCTAAAATTTTTATATTTTATTACATATATTCTACGAAGTTCTTCGCAAAATATTTATTATTTGCGCCACTTTATCTCTTATTTTATTTTGAACATATAGTTAACATTGATCGAAAGATGGTATTGTTGATATTTAGTAAAAAATATAGAGAAGACGATAATTTACTTGCGTTTTCCACCACCACCACCAGAGAGAATTGTCACCATCCTTACGAAAATATTAATAGTATCCAGATAAATTGAGATGGCACTAAAATAAGCAAAAAAATCCAAAAATATCAATTAATATACAGTGAAAAATCAACAAGAAGTAAACAAGAAAAAAATTACTGCATTACTCACTTATTAATCGGATCATAAGAGTCGTAAGTTACTGAATTTCCACTAAAATCACGTCCATAAGTAAACGATTGTGTTTCAGCTTTTTTAATAATTTTTTGTGTATCGTAAAGCAAAAACATGGAGAAAAGTATTAATCCACCATACAGTGCCATTGAATGGAGTCCAGATCCAAGTACAGTTGTCGGTGGTAAAAACATAGTTCCAACTGAACTAGCAAATACAACACCAAGTCCAATTGCCAATGGTCCACCCATGTTTAAAAATTTATCGCTAGGCGCACAAACAGCAACAGCTGATAGTGCACTAATTATTCCAGCTGTATATAAAGCGGCCCTCAGAATAATTGGACCACCAACTAATGACAATGGTGCAATAATTGCACCAATAACGCCTGAATGTAATAACCAGGCCATTTGTTTAGCACCAAATCCTTCTTGATACGGTATACTTTGAGCTAGCATTCCTGATCCAATCATTGCAACCATACTAACGCCTATAGCAACCCATCCACTATTTGTTAGCATTCTCATAATAGCAGGTGATCTTAAAACAGCTGCTGCTGTTGCTGCACTTGCTGCAATTGAACCACCGAAATACATATACGTAGTGTGAATTCTGTCTTTCACATACTGTGGCCATAATCTAGAAATTAAATTATAAATATTGAGCATTGCAATTAGTATTGAAAAATTTTATCAAATATAATTGTGTACTTACGCTGCGTGATCTATAGCACCAGTGGAGGATGAAAGACCAGCTCCATAATAGCAAAGAGCTCCAATTCCTAGTACAGATGCGCCTGCAGCGAATCCTTTACCAAGTTTATATGCTGAAAAATGACAATATTTTTTATAAAATATGATATCATATGAATTTTGGATAAAATTAATGGAATAATTGAATGGTATCATGATAATTACCATTCTCGCCTGCTGGTGCCATTGCTTTTTCTACAAGCGTTGGCCTGGCTCGAACTGCTCTTCTAAACGCTGTTCGTGCATTGTTTGTATATAATCGGGAGACGTTGATGGATTTTGGTGTCACTGGAGCTTTTAGAAACGATGTAATTTGAGGAGATATGGTAGCTCGACAAACTTTTGCGATTATCATTTTGATAATTTTTCAATACTCACTCTGCAATGAATTGAAATAAATTTGAGGTTAAACATTGATAATTTTGAATCTCATAAAATTAATGCTGCGTAAAAGATAAAATTAAATTAATTTCCGATTTTTGTATACGTGACCGTGATGAATAAACAATTTAAAAAATGAAATAATGATCAAAAATTTATAATGATAAATATTGACTTACATGATGCAATTGTCTTTTACTGCTGATGTATGTTTTACGTTTCTCTCTCGAAACTTCGTTTTTGAATATATGTACAGTCTATTAAAAATATATATTGCGTTGTTTGAACAGGGCCAACACGCATGCGCACATTTTATGATAATATATATGCATATATGTAATATGGCGCGTTTAAACTATAGTCTATAAATTCAATTTAAAATGAAAATTTCTACGTAACGATTATCAACTTCATTAACCTAGAACAAAATGCAATTAAATATATTCTTTATATCAATAAATTTATATTTTAATTTTTTTGTAATAAAAATATTATGAATTTAAGCTAAAAATAATTCGTTCACAAGTTTTTAATGATTAATATATACTTGTATCAAAATATAGCGCATGCGTTATCAAACAATATATCTAAGAGAGGGAGTTGATTGTAACGTGAAAGAGGGTTGAACATTATTCAGAAGGGCAAACGGTGGATGAACAGTGAGACTTGCACGTTGGAAGAATAAAAAAAAAAATATAAAATCTCAATAAACTGATCAGACTATTAATATTATACAAAAATTATATTTAGTGTTTTAATTCAGAAGAAATCATCCTAAAATATATGAATTCAAATGATTGACAGTGGCGCAGAAGTGTGACTCGATAAATAAATAATTATAAAAAAATTCTCAGTGTTTCGAAGAAGAAGAAGAAGAGGGGAAAAACGATCCTTTCGCCACCTCGTCTGCACCATTTCGAACAACAAGAGCAGGTATGTCAATGACCTCTGTTCCTTCACAAATATATATATATATGATGTATATGTGTACACTTTTTTTTAATGAGATTAATTCAATGAAATCAATGAGTTACTGATTTTACGAAAATTTAACAATGAGCTAAGAAATCATAAAAAATATATACATAAATGTAAATGTATTCATAGATTTATTTTGTTTATTTTATTTTTAATTCATTGATTATATTTATTTTGTATAATTTTGGGTACTCCATCTTTCTTATCTATATGCAAATCATCTTTTGAACATCTTCAATTTCATATTGTCGCTAATGCAGTGAAGAAGGAAGAAAAAGTGTAGTGTGTATGATGATGTCTAAAAAGAAAGATGAGCGTCTACAAGCATGACGTCACATTATAAGTATATGTCAAAGCGTATCGATTTTGTACAGAGTCTCATGTTCAAATGAGATAACCCAAATAAAAAATAAGAAAAATTAAAATAAATGAAAGCCTAATTGAAAAATAAGATTTGAAAAATTTAATGAAATAAATAATGAAATTTATTTAATGATCATGAAAGTCCAGCGGTATTTACAGTGAACAATAATATATATTCCATTACAAATCTCTAGAAAATAAAATGAAAAAGAAAATCAATGTTATATTATTTTTTAATTAAGTTTATGGTAGAAAGAAAAAAAAAAAAAAGCCTTGAAATTGATATGGGTAAGTGGTGAATATAAATATAAATATATAATAATGTGAATATATGTGTGAGAGGCTCGCGCCCGCGCTCAAGTGAGCAAGAAAGTGAGGTAGAGCAAGAGTATGTGTATATATTATGTACATGCCCACACAGTTACACTGGTATTGACGGAAAAGAATATTTGTATGTGAGGGGGTGTGGGTGTACGCGTTTGCAAGTCGATAAACCACACGGTAACGTAACTGACACGGTAGACACCGTGAGCTCAAAACCGTCTGCGCGCGGCTTCAGCATGATGGTCGTGAACACGGTGAGTAGGGAGATGAAATAACTTTAGTTTTACTTTTGTTCTTTGTGATTTGTACTTACACTTGTACAGCAGTACCATGTACATTCAATTAATTAACGAACCAATGGATGATTTATTAAAAAAATCAAGAAAAATAAAAGGCACGACAAAAAAGTATATGACATGAATTTTATAATGTTGCAAGTGAGCTTTATTATATACATATATTCGTATATAATTCTTTGATGAATGGCTACCGATGCACAACTTGAAATGATCAATTTGTCTATATATATCAATGAAAAATAATCTGTGGAATAAAATCGATTGAATAACATGTTTTTAATATTGCAAAACTAATGAATAACTGTGTGCCCACACAATTGATTTGCAGCAAACCAAACGTCATGCGGATCAAGGACTCTCTTATGTTAAATACCATCCACGTTGGATTCAATAATAAGTAAGTGTGGCCCAGTCATTTTTTTTTCCATATATTACTTGTATGGATATATATACATAAAGGAAAATAAAAATGATTTTTAATTTGCAGTCAAGTTGAACAAGAGGAGAGCCTGAGAGTGGTGGCTTCAGGTTCCGAAGTGATTGAAAATTGCAACGACACCGCTTCAGAAAAAGCTGAAAATTATTTGGAACAATCGACGGCATATGAAATTGAGGGCTTTCGCGTTGCTGAAGACACAACTAGATGGTCATCAGTTGCTGTAGCACGTACCAATGTTAATGTACATTCAAAACGTATTAATAATAATATCAATAACAGTATTTCGGTATCAAGATTGTCATTGAGCAGTTCTACCGACAGTCTTTCAGATTACGAAGGTATATTTATTGTTTTTTTTTTTACATTCATCAATATTGATATTTAAAATTTAATAATACTAATTTATTAATATTGTTATTTTATAGTTCATGATTTATCGGCGGGATCCGAGTGTTCAGACAACACTGAAGATGGTGTACAATCACCCAAACCTTGTCGTGGTATTATAAATCCTAATTATCCTGGTTTTCAACATTTAGCGCCATCATTTCTTTCGGTATTTACTGACGAAGATCAATCGAACAGTCGTAATTTGTCGTCACACATCAATAAACTTGATTTGAATTCAGAAATTCATCAACACAATATAAACAACAACAACAACAATAACAATAATAATAACAATAATAATAGTAGTATTATTATTAATAATAATAATAATAATAATAAAGATCAAGTGGTTGAAAAGAAAAAAAACGAGGAAAATGGAAAAGAAGAATACGAGAGGGAAGAAGTGAATGTAGATGAATTAGTTGGTTTGAACGTCAATCGTCTTGATGAACGTAAAGCTGAGCGAAAATTCTTTTATGAAAAATCAAAACTCAATATCCAGGTATATAGAATATAAATTAAGAATATGATAAAAAATAATGTTTATATATTTAATGATGGCTATTTATTATTATGGTATATTTATTTCAATTAATTCCTAGCAGACTGTGACATCATATTACGAGGACATTGTTTCTACATCGGAGAAGTGTCTGAATTATGTCCAGAGTATAGAAAAATCTAAGGAAAACGAATTAAGTGAAGACAACTTTAATCATTGGCAACATATTCCAGTGGAAATTGAAGTTGCTGAACTGCAATCCACTTCCACTGAGTGTTTACAATTTCCTAAAATTGAAAAAATACCATTGGACGTTGTAAAAACATCTGAGCATAAGAGCGAATCAAAAAAAATTGTAATTGAAGATATCGATTTAATTGCTGATGTTACACGACTCGAGGAAGAAAACAGCAAAGTACAAAAAAAAGGAAAAGATCAAGAAAATTTATCAATTTTTCAATCTACAGACGATTCAGAGATAACAGCAGAGTCTGATGGCTTATCTAGATGTGAGGAACAGCAACCATATACAAAATTAGAGGAAATTGATTTATTATCGAGTATTGGTCGTGATATTGGTATTGATCTTGAAAAATACGTACAACCTGTACCAGACGTTATTGCAATGGATACTATTGATGTTCACAATTCAAATCGAGCAATTAATGGTATGATAAAAAACACTATGAGAGAAGATACAAATAAATTAATGGATCAAGTGGATTTAATGGAATCGACGAACGCAGATTCACGAAAAAAAGAAAAGATGGCGAGAAATCAAGCACGTAGACGACAACAATCTCACACAGGACAACGTCGACCAGAGAAACGTCGAAGTGAACAAACAGATAAAGTACCATCAGGTGGTTTTGATGTTTATAATATCGAAACAGCAATGCCAAAAATTGATCTTGATGCCATTGAGACACACTTGAGAGCTGCTCGAGAGGAAGAACGACGGGTAAATCAATTGATATTATGAAATTTTATATTTCAACTTTTTTTTTTTTTGATATTAATTGCAAAAAGAAAAATAAATAAAATAATAATAAGTGCAGATAGTCAATATAATTGATGTATGTGTCCATGAGGGTAAAATGAACAAGAACGATAGAGGGGATTGTCAAGTTCACATGACACCCCTCCTATTACGAAATATCTATATCGGGTGCAGGGAAGATGACATATACATATATAGGGGAGTCTAAGCGTATTAGCTCTCGCGTGCGCACGTCAGAACAGAGATATAATTTTGCTGCCTTCAACTATATACACTTTGACATTATTCAAAGTCTATTAATATTTTACATTGAGTGGGAGTAAAACCGTGGTGGTGTAAAAGTTTCATAGATAAACGAGACTCTGATAGTCCATCGACGAATGAGTCAACGATAGTAGCAGATGTATATGTTGTATATGCGGAAACAAAGAATATAAATATGAAAACCCGAAATATATATGTGTATATAACTATATTAGAATGATGAAGAGAGTGAGAGAGGGATTTAATGAGAGTAAAGTGATGATGCGATTGACACGCGGTAATATTTAATGGCGACGGAATGTTCAGACAGTTGACCGAGTAATAAATCCAAGTGAAGAAAATGAAAAAGTCCAATTGAATAATTAGGCATTTTTAAAAAATTAATAATGCGTCAAGGTATTATCAGAAATCGTTCAGTAGCAATTAGGCCGACGGATCTTGATTTTTCAATTACTTATGGAAAATATACACAGGTATAATTATTTATTTATAAAGTATTTGTGTGCTTATACTCTTATAATATATAGTGAATATATTTTATACTATACTTTTTTATTTGTCATTTGTCTATACTTGTTTACGCGCGTGTTTCACTTGATCAATCATGCGTCAAGTTGGATCGATGTTGTGCAGTTCCAACATGTCATTCATTGGACTTTAAAAAGTTTTAGAGGACTGATAGTAATGTCAAAATTAATATTTTATATCGAAATTTATTCAAGCTAATGTGAATCAAAGGCGGAATTGAATGAAAAAAAAAAAAAAAAAAAACGCAAGAGAGATTTAGGTTGAATGATGAGTGCGTTGCATAGGTATCTGCAAAGAAACAAAAAACCTTCACTCAACACTCAATAGCATTGGAGAAAAGTCCGAGTATATATACTTTCACTTGACAGCAATGAGAAATAATACTTGAATATAAGTTAATATAAGTGTGTGTGTGTGTGTGTGTTTATTCTTACAGCAGTTGTTCGTTGTTGTTTGCAGTGATAGGATTATATCTTTTTCCTTTTTTTCATTTTATACTGGGATTCTATTAATTTTTTGTTTCAAAGACAATGGGTAGTACTGATAATCATAAATGGCCGAGACATTACAAAAAAGATTCACGATTTGTAGCCGATTTATATACATTCACTTATGATAAAGATTCGGTGGATACAGTGAGTCAGTTTTAGTGGCAGATTCTTTATATTTGCCAGTTTATTATTGTTTTCATATAGAATTCATTTATACAATTGCTTTATTTTTTTGTGTTGAAATTTATATTAGCTCGATGAGGATACCGTCCATAATTTTCAGAAGAGAAATGAGAAAATTATCGTTGAAATGGTCGAGGCAGTCACAGCGGGAGATAAATTGGATTCTCGTTACAGGGATAAGGAAAATTTAATTGCGCGATTTGACCAGATTGTACAGCAACGAACAGATGTGGTACAAAATTATACAATATTGATTCCATCGAGAGTGTTTTGATAAACATAATATAAGATATCGATGTTGAAAATCATTCATTTGGTGATTATTTATTAAATAAATTGGTAACAGAATTATAATTTTCTTCTTTTAGCGTCGAAATGATCGTGAAGAAATTCGAAGGAGATTGGCCATGGGTCCAGATGCTGATGACATTCGTTCTGAACGTGGACGTAAACCAAGTCTCCAATCACGACTTCAAAGTGGTAATTATTGTGTTTCTTGTCTTTTTTTTTTTTTTTTTTCCTACTTCATTGAAACTAATCACTTGTTTATTCATTATTATTTTTATTCAGGTATGAATTTGCAAATTTGCTTTATGAATGAAACTCCCTCGGATACGGAATCACCGGGTTCAGAGAGCGATACAACACCAACAAGTATGAAACAAACACTTTATCTTCATCATAATCATCAACAGCAGCCACCAAACTCTATCGCAGCGCGACCTCAAGTACTCAGTCTTCCATCATTAAGGCTCGAGACAGATATATCGAGTGCACCGCTTGATGAAGCTGATTTTTTTGCACGTCAAGCAAGACTTCAAACTGAAGCGCGCATGGCATTAGCTCAGGCCAAAGAAATGGCACACATGCAAATGGAAGTTGAACGACAACGACTCAAACAGAGTCCAATTACTGAAATGGTCCGCTCAAGTCTTGAAAAGGTAGATTGAATTCATTTCATTTTCAATCTGTTGTGCTTAATATTTATATTCATTGTTACATTTATTTATTTTATATATTTCATAAAGGTTGGAGTTCAATTAGGAGAGGACAGACGTCGGTTATCACGTGTTTTATTAACTGAATTAAATGTTGCTCAGCTTCAAGTAGTAGCTAATGATCTTCATGCAAGAATTGCAGTTTTAAATGAGGCATTGGTTGAAGGTTTACTCAGACGCGATGATTTACATATGGAACAAGATTCTATGCTAGTAGACGTCGAGGATCTCACTAGATATCTGTAAGTAATTTGTTTACAGCACATAAAGGACAATAGTATGTTCCTTAAATAATAGCGAGCATATAAATGATTTGTGTTTTGCTTCGCTTACACAACACACTGAAAAAAAAAAAAAAAAAAAAGAAATAGTTTTATTTGTATTGAATTTATTTGCATCTGATACTCATGTCACGCTATCTATTCTCTATCGCTATTTCTCCTCTCCTTCTCCGTCTCTTCAGCAATAAGTAGAAGACGATGTGTGAGGTGAGCCATCTCTGTTTATGCAGTGGTGCCAAGCAGGACTCATTCAAAAAATGGCAGACAAATGTCAAGGAATATACGACACCGGTAAATAATCGTTTTAATCAACACCAACAGCCACATCAGCCACAACAACATCGTCTACCACATGCAACAACGATAACGATGATGATGATGATGATGATACCAACGATTAAAAGTAAATTAACTAATCGTGGTATCATTGGCATTGTTAGGAAGTAAAATGTAATCGATAATTCTGATGTCAAACAAATCAATTTTATTGATGGGGCAATATACTTTTGTTCACCAATACCGTACATAAAAAATTTCATCCAATTATCGGAAGATAAAATTGAAAAAAAATTAACGACTTTTCATCTTAAAAAAAAAATAAAACATTTTTACAGCTTTATCATTCAAGACATATTACAAGAAAAAAATCAATATTAATTAGATATTACATAAATTTAGGCACCGAGAATGGAATATTTTACTATTTATTCCATGCATTTATTTCCTAAACACTTTTCTTCATGATCGTGCATGTTTAACTCGAGAAATAAAAAATAATCAGCCTATACATCAGAAAAATTAATTAAATAAATGACCCAGGAAAATAGAATAGTAAAGTTAGCTCTTCGATGTTGTGTATAACGTTGAAAAAATTGAATTGAAGAAAAAAAAACGTAGAACATTTCAGTTTTCCCATGTCATTGCATTAATTTTTCATATATATACATAAAAATTTACATGCATAATATGCATTGCATATATACATATATTATCGAGTTTTCCTAGTCGATAAATTTTCGATGAATTCCGATACTTCAATGTCGTTTGAAGAAGTATCTGAATAAAATTTTAGAAATCGCTAAAGCAACATAATAATTAATTCCAAATAAAAAAGGAAAATAAATAAAACAATTTCCATATTATCTACAAAATAGGTTTAATCGCAATAATAATTCATATTATACAGATTGTAAATAACTAAATAATAATAAAATATCGTGTAACAAGTTCATTTTTTCCACGTGATTATTCTGAATTATTATTATCATTATTATTTTTCGTATTTCACACAATTTCCTTTTTCTTCCTCAAAGTTATTTTCATCATATAGGTTATAATAATTATTGGTTTCCACAGACTGGGAGGAGGCAGGGAAGAAGGCACAGGATACTTTTATTTGGGAATACTCATGTATCTTCTTTTTTCGTTCTCAAATAATGCATTCATTTTCGTTCACAATCTTTCATTATTGAAAAATATTTTTGCATCGGTTGAATGCAAAAAAAAAAAATCGTGGTAGCACCAACATACAACAAACTTTTCTTCACTTATTCAGTTATCAATCTTGCTTATAATTTGTCAGTGCACACACGCAATTGAAGGATAACATACAACATTTAATCAAGTGTTCCTGAAAAAAAATTTAATCACATAATTTCCTAACAACAACCAATTTATCAATAATATTACAGAACGATTATCTTCCATTTGACAATATCGCATTCATCAAACATACATATATGTATATATAAAGATTACCTTAACAATTATAAGATTATCTCTACTATACAATAAAACAAGCGGACCGTCCGCGCAATCATTTAGGAATAAAAAAAAAAAAAAAGAATAGACGTTGATTCGCATTACCGCAATATTCATTTTATAAATTGTACTCTCGACATCACTATTGAATCATCTACAATTGTATTTAGATACATATAAAAGTAATAATACTATATTGATCCAATATTGATTTTAAATTCTCAAGGACACATCGGAAATGGGATAAAGAAAAATAAATTCTACAATTTTATCGTGCAATTGTGTTATATATCATTTTTGCACATTTAAGCTATCGAGGTATACTATCAGAATTGTTTTATGTGCATAGAAAAAATAAAAGAAATAATAATAATAATAAACAAAAATTGATCAAGTACAATAAAGACGAAGCAACTTTTACCAATTGGCAAATAGTTGGCAAGGAGAAATCATAAAAAAAAAATGAAAAAAAGTCCATTATGATTCACTTATTTGTTTCGAGAATAATGGCAAATATATATATTTGTACATGTATATAGATGTATGTATGTATGTATGTATGTATGTATGTATGTATGTATGTATGTATGTATGTATGTATGTATGTATGTATGTATGTATGTATGTATGTATGTATGTATGTATGTATGTATGTATGTATGTATGTATGTATGTATATATGTATATTATCCATGTACAAAAATTGGCTGCCAGGTCTTTTATAAACGATATTTTTTGTTCTTCAATTAAATTTGATTCTAATGACTCTATGTTGGCAATTGAGATTCTCTCTGAGCACTTTGATACACTGAAGAATTCATATTAGTTCATTATTGACAGATAAACGCTAATATTTTCCAAACGTGAGTTTTGATATTAACTGTGACACAACTCACTTGCCCATACTTGCATTTGCTGGCAGAGTTGCTGATCTCTGCTGAACAGAAAGATATGGCTTCAATGTTGATCTTGTTGATTCCCTAAAATAATATTTCAAAAATGAATTTCGAATTATTGCTTAAAAAGGCATTATTTAATCATAAACCCACAAGCTATTGCCAATTGCAACACATAAAAACTGTACAAACAAAATCACGTACATTTATAAACACACATAATAAAAGCAACAAAATTTACTGACCTCTTCTCATTTTGTCACTAATTATCAAATTTCTAGAAGGATATGTATATATATAAAAAAAAATAAGATTGTATAGAGGATGCAATGAAAAATTGATGAAAAAAGGAAACAAAACAAACGCTAACCTTAATCTACCCAATCATGCGACGCCACACAAAAAAGAAGCTATTTAGTTCTTCCCCACTGTTGCCTTTTCTCCAATTACGCTACCTTGGCGATACACGTTGACCTGTACCATCAATATGAGAATTCGCTTTATAGCCACATTTCTGTATACGCCTGGACAAACGCGTTACCCAATATTTTTGATCATCTGGACTACCAGCTAATAGCAATAATTCTCGAGCACTATTAGGATCGTAATGTAGCTTGCATGGTGCAATAGCATCTTCTCTTTTATCCAAATGTTCTTTGTGCACCTTTATATGACATCCTGTAAATAAAGATGAATAATTGTTTAAAACAAGTGACTAAATGATTTTTAATGGATGGATGAAATAGATAATAGTATTGGTTCATATTTACTTCGACATTCAAGAGCTGGTGGCGGTCGAAACATGTGCCACAATTGTTTTGAACATACTTCACATGTTGTGGGCATATGGAAAGATATTGAAATGAATTCATGGCCCTTAACTGGTTGAGTGTTCGGTTTATCAACTAATTGAGGTAATTCTGGCACGGGAAGAGCATTTCCTTCATCGCCAGGTCGTCGAACCTCGCCCTCTCCTGCATAGAGTAACTGAAAAATGATAAAAATTCAAATGTTAATGTTTATATAAATTTGTCGATTGAAATTCATGTATATAAGATATGAGATTCATTTACCTGAAATATCCTAGGAATATCTTTGGCGTCTGCTCTAATAACATCTCCCTGTGTTACTGATCGTACATGAAAGACCTTACTCAAATCCAGTATCAATACCGGATCGGCGTTGAGTTTTTCGTGTTCACTGTTGTAAAAAATAATTTTTTTTGATGAAACAACAACATATTGTTTTTTCCATCCGTGTCGTTTTATATTTTGTTTATTCGGCACATTTAACCAGCCTTCAAGTCTCATGGCACCATGATCAGGCAAAACAGACTCATCACCATCATTTTCAATTGAAGATACACTAGCAGTTTCTGAATTCATTGACGATATTTTCATTTGCAGTGTTTCGATTTCCGAATCTTTAGAGTCCAATTCCATTTGTAATCGTAATTTTCCTTGATTTTCTTCAACGAGCTGCGCCTAATTGATTAAAAATACAATTAAAAGAAGTAAATATAGTAAAAATCAAATTGTAATTTATCAAATTTATTTACAAACTAAATAAATAAAATTTTTACTTGTAAATCTTGCAAATCTTTTTGCCATTTAGCTGCTAATTGTCCGTATTTTTCTCGTTCCTGAGTCAATTCTTGCTGTAATCTTCTACAATCTTTTTCTTTCTTTCGTAAATCAGCCGATGACGGTTTATTCTTTGTTTTGCCACCAGCCGAAAAATCTTTTCTAACAACAATTTGAGTTAATTTATTGATAGCTTGTTCTTTAAGCAACGTTTCAGTCTTCAATTTACTGCTTAGCCTATCAATTTCTTCAACATTAGATTGAGCTTTGACAAGTTGCTCTTGTAAATCCTTCACTCGTTTTATTGCATCATCTTTCTCTTTCAAACATACATCAACAGTTTTTTTCAATTCATTCTCATTGTCTTTTAATCTATTTATCATTTGATCTTTTGTTATCAACTCGTTATGATGTTTAACCATACCATCTTTGTACTCTAACTCTTTCATTGTTCTTTCTTTCTCTAAATCCGCGACTGTTTCCTCGGCTATAGAACGAGCCAGTGCTTCACTATCACCTCGTGCTAAAGACAATTGTAACTGATGTACTAAGGAACATCGTTCTTCCTCTAGTTCCTGTTGGAGTCTCGTTTTTTCATCTAATTCCTCGCGTAATTCTTGTGTTTGTGTTTTATACAATGTCTATTAAAACAAAAAATGATGATGATAATAATAATAATAATAGTACATTATATTAAAGCAAGGAATGAATCAATAATTTTATAAACTCACTGAAAAATAAGCCTCGGCTTCAAGTTGCTCTTGAAGTTCTTTAGTTTGTAATGAATCGACATTGCGTTGTGTCTTAAGACTATGTAACTCTTCATCAATTTGACGTTTTGCCTCGCGCAATTGAGCTACTTCACCAACTAATTGTTGCTCGCGTGCACGCAATCTTCCACCATCGGATGATTGCTGAGCCAATTCTGTCTGTAGTAAATTTCGTTTCTGTTGTTCTTGTTCAACTTGACTCTGCAATCCCTTAACTTTCTCCACTTCTTGTCGATGCTCGCCCTCCAATTTTTGCAATCGCTGTTGTATTTGACGATAATCAACTGATAGCATTGACGTTTGACGTTCCTTTTCTTGGGCGAGCAGCTCGGCGCGTTGTCGACCACTTTTTTCCTCACTGAGCTTGACTTGTAATGCTATTGGTGAAATGAGAAAAAAAAAAACAAAAAAAAAATTTCAAATAAAAAAACAAAGAAATGAATTGGAACTAAGCACAATTGCATATGATTATTATCCTTCATCAGGATTTATCATTGATAATAATTATAACTACGTACGTTAAAAAGAAAAGAGAATATTGTGTCGATGAGGCAGCGATGGAAAAATAAAGAATTGAAAAGACAATAATAATTAATAAATACTTTATATAATAATGAATAAATTTGAGCAAAAAAATATTACTTCTTTGTCTTGATTACCTTTGATTATTCGATTCATTTGTCCTGCCGCATTGAGTAAAATTTTATTCACGTAATTAAATTATCGAAAGAATTTTTGGAATTTCAGTTATTGAAATATCTAAATATGTATATCATGAAAATGTATATAAAATAAAATGTACCTTTAACAGCTTCTATATTAGCTTCTTCTTTGGATAACATCCGCGATCGTTCTGTTTCATGGTGTGCCTGCACCTCCTGATTATATCTTGCTTGAGCAGCCTTAAGTTCCAATGTCAAACTTGCCGTTTCTTTCTCCAATGCTGCAACTCTTTCATTCAATTGTCTATTATCAACCGTGGCTTTTTCTTCTTTTTCTTGACTTCGTTCTAATTCATCATGAAGCGACGCAAGCCTTGATTCAAGTTCAGCTGTTAAAGTTGATGCTTGTGTACGAGAACTACGTTCCTTTGACAATTGTCCTTGTAAACTCGCAACTTCTTGCTGCAACGAATCTGTTTGCGCTTGTAATTGAGCTTTTGCTGCCTGCAATTCATTAGCCATTTGTTTAGCAGTTTGACTTGCAACTGTTACTTCAGTAGCTTGTTTTCTCATTCGCGTTGCTGATTCAGTCTCGCGTTCTAATTTACTCTGCATTTCCTTTATTTGTTTCTCCAATGTGCAAACACGCTCTGATGTTTGCTGCGAATTCGAAGCATCACGCGCGCGTCGATTTTGCTCTTCATCAAATTTTTTTTTCAACTCTGATAATAGCCCCTCAGCTTTTCGTCGTGCTTCTATCTCATGTTCAATACGACGTTGCACCTCTTTATAATTATGTCGAAGTATCGTCAATTCTTTGTCATTCCTACTAGCTTCTTCACGCAATTCTGTTTCCCTTCGTGTTATTGCCTCTAATTGAGCATTAAGTGTACGATGTCGTGATTCCATTGTCTCAACTTGTCTTCGTTCTTGCTCCAATAAATTCTCCAATTGTAACAGCTTCATATCATCAGTCACTCCATTATTTATATGATTTTCAAGACCATCAACAGCTTCTTTACCAGGTGAATCGAGCAATTGATAATCACCTGAATAAGTGAATCCAATAAATGGTAAGTGATTACCGGAAAATGCTTTTGGCACGGCAAAACTTTCTTCAGGAGTATCTTCTTTTTCAATATCGTCAAAATTACTAGTGTCATCATCACCAGACAATTCAGGCACAACTGGTGGTACACATTCACGTAAATTGTCGAACGTCCACTGATCATTTTTGAAAAATGGATGATTTTTTATTTCTTCCACACCATTACGGCCTAAACGACTTGTACGATCAGTAAGAAAGCCACAAATTAAGTTCTTTGCTGAGTGTGATATATCAAGTTCTTGTGGAAAATGTAAAGAGTTACGATAGTCCATAATTTTAGAATATGTACCAACTAATGAGTCAGCATAAAACGGTGTATCACCAACTAACATTTCATAAAGAACAACACCAACTGACCACCAATCACATTCACGTCCATAAACACCTTCACCACCTTGAGATTGAAGTACTTCAGGTGATATGTAATCTGGTGTGCCGACTGCTGTGTCGGATCTCACTAATCCATCCTGAAAATATTATATTATAATCATTATTCAATATTTTATTGACCTGTTATCATTTAATTGATAAATATTATTTTACGTACAGCATCCATTCTCATACAAGTACCAAAGTCTGCCAATTTTAAATGGCCATATTTATCTAATAACATATTATCTGGTTTAACATCTCTATGAACAAACCCCATAAGATGTATTGCATCAAGTGCTAAAACAACTTCAGCGCAATAAAATTTCGCCCATTTTTCTGGTACATCGTAATTTCCCATCAAACTAATTACATCACCGCCAGGCATATAATCCATTACCATATAAAGATATTTGTGATCTTGAAATGCAAAATGCAATTGAACTATCCATTGTGAATTGGCGTGAGCCATTATGTCTCGTTCCTCCCAAAAAAATGCTGAATCAGATCGTTTAATCTGCAAAAAATATAGATAAATGGTTTATTTAATATTTTTACTATAATTTTAGTTTATATGAAAAATAATAAATAAATATATTTTTTTTTACCATTTCAAATTTACTCAATAATTTCATTGCATAAACTTTTTGAGTAGAATTGTGCCTGACTAGTTGTACTTCACCAAATGAACCACGTCCAATAACTTTGATTAAGGTAAAATCATCAGAACGCATACGCATTTTATTAATTTCTTGAGCCACTGAATCATCTGTAACAGCGAATAATAATTAAACAGCTCATAAATTTTTAGATAAGAAACTAAGCGACGCAATAATAAAAAAATGATTATAATTTTAATAATTATTATATCTTTTATACTTACATCGATTCAAGTATGCTTCAATATTTTTCATACGTTTAACACTCGGATGATCACAATCAGCAACAAGAGCTTCAATAGTATCTAACAAACAATCAATATTAGAAACACTTCTTGGATCTTTAATTTTTTCCTCCAGTGCTCGGAGGCGTCGCCGCCGGTCCTCATCTCGTATCACTTCCATTCCCTTTCAATGCAAATATCGGCTATCTCAATGACCTCAAACTTTTTCCCGTTTCGTTCATTAAAAAATACCACAATGGTCTTTCAACGTTAACTAAGTACAATGGAATAACGAAAATTTGGCATCCACTGCATGCGCATCAATGTCCATTTTCTTTATTATTGGCTGCAAAACAAATAATCCAAATGAATATTCATTAATAATTTTTTTTTACAAAATAGCACGAAAATCAGATGAAAAATCTTCAAATATATATTGTAATATTATAACTGACAGAAAGAGCCTGATGAGTTAGGTGGGTCTCGGACGGCACCTGCCCTCCCCCCCGAATCTCCCTCCCGTCTCACCAAGAAACCCTCATCACAAAACAATTACATATTCCATCATGTTTAATCGTTACAGCGATACAATAATTAAATTATATTAATCATTACTTACTTATTAATAATGAGACAATGTTTAGGATTTGGTTAATATGTTAAAAGTACAATAAAATGCATTATAACTCGGCGCAAAATTTAGCCCTGACTACCACACAGCTGAGCTGTGCATGCGCCATTCGGGAAATCCACCACTCTCATCAAATACAATACTGTAGAATTTTTCGCGCAAACAATACATATACATATATACATACATTCATGTATATATGTATGTATTAATAAAATATATATTATGTATTAGTGAAATATAATTTTTAATTGTCATAAAAATGACATGATAATATTGTTTGATAATTAAAAATCAAATATAAATTACGTTTTGAATCAATCATTATAAAAAATAATCAAAGAATCGATGAATTCCATGAGTTTTTTCTATGCTAATAATAATACTACTAATATAGTTATTCATATATATATATATATATGAATATGTTTGGATTTTTTAATTTATTAGACATATAAACTGAAATATGAATATGTCGTACATATAAATAAATATTTATATTGAAAATATACGCATTGTATTATAGAAGAAAAAATGAAAAATGAAAATTCAAATTTATTTCAATTTTATGTTGAAATTTTTATCGTCTCACCGTATTATGTAATTATAAAATAATTATTGGACATTTAGAATATTAATTTTTTAATTACATTTATTTAATGGAAAAATAGTGTGAACGAGAGACCGGAAAAACACCTACGGGAGGGAAAGTTGCTTTCTGGAAACATACAAGATGGCGCGCAAATGAAAGTTTAGTGTTTGTAATATGTACATGTATACACATGACACACATATATAACGCGTTTGTATTGTTCGCTACGATAAAAAAATAAAAAAGCAGGAAAAAAAAGAGGTAGAATTTGGATGATCCGCTAATGGCAGGAGTTCCATGCTTGTATCAAACGTATACATATTTATATTATTATTATTATTACTCTTGTCATTATTATTATTATTGTTATTATTGCTAGTATTAGAAAAAATTTGTTTATAATTATTTATAAATTAAACCATTACCGAGCTGATATGAATTAAAACTGAGAAATAGACAAATAAATAAAAAAGGTCCTGGTGTGTGTGTGTGTGTGTACAAATTATCAATGAATCCATTATTAAAATACAATAAAGAGTAAAGTTGAAACTACTTCATTTATCTCATCTTTGTTATTTTTAAAACGGCATTAACTTTTGTATTATACAAGCCAACATCATCTACCCACACTAATTTTTTTTTGGCATTTGTTTATAACACGACTGTGAGTATATTTATAGAAAAAATCATATAAATGTGAACAAAATATTCTAGTTGACAGAAATAAAGTTAAAAGTTTTGACATTTTCTCTTTCTTTTTATCTTTTCTTTTATCTTTATAATTCCATGGTGAATAACATAATTTAAGATAAGTTAAATTGAGATATATTAATTTTCAGTAAAATACGATGGGTCCACCGTGTGATTGGCAAATATCCAAGCAAAAAATTGCACAACGAGGACGTTACCTTTTGGAAACTGGACAATGGTCAGATTGTAAATTTATTGTTGGTCAAGAACCACAGCAACAAATACTTGAAGGACACAAATTATTTCTTGCTATGTCAAGTCCAGTTTTTGAGGCTATGTTTTATGGCAGTATGGCAGAAAAAACTGATCCAATTCCAATACGTGATGTTCAACCTGAAGCATTTAAAACACTTTTGGAGTATATATATACTGATAAAGTTGATTTAGGATCATTTGAATTGGCTTGTGAATTATGTTATTGTGCCAAAAAGTATATGTTGCCATATTTAGTTGAAGAATGTACAAAATTTTTATGGTCAGATTTAACACCCAACAAAGCATGCAGAGCTTATGAATTCGCAAAATTATTTGAAGAACCAGTTCTCATGGAAAAATGTTTGCATATTATTTATACTAAAACACATGAAGTTCTTAATGATCCAAGTTGGGAGGAAGTTGAATTGGGAACAATTTTAACATTATTTGATTTTGATGAATTGAAAATCGATTCAGAAATTGAACTATTTGCTGCCATTGAAAGATGGGCAAAAGCTGAATGTAACAGAAAATCATTGAATCCAACTGATTCAAAATCATTACGATCAGTTATTGGTAATGTATTATCAAAAATACGATTTTTAACTTTAACTCCACAACAATTTGCTGAATGTACAGGCAAATCATTATTATCTGTCGATGAGGCATATGCTATATTGAGCAATATATCATCTAGCAGCAGCAATATTCCAATGCCCGAGGGATTCTCAACAAATCCACGTCACAGACGAAAATTACCAAGATCATTTGGAATGAATGGTCGCAGTAGTCAAGTAAATTATTATATAGCTCTATTTATAAATATTTTATTTGGTTCCATGATAATGATAATTATCTTAATTTCTGTAGAAATTTGGTGTAGTTAATCCTACTGGTGTGACGAATTCATTGTGCTCATGGCCAGGTTTTAATGCACCACTGTATCCCTCAACGTCATTCAATCAGCCATTTTTGAATTACGAACTTGATCGTCCTAAAAGCAATAATTCATGGTCATTTTCCTCGGTTATGGAAAGCAACGCAAGAAAAGAACCAGGTAGTTCATCATCGTACAATAATTTACCAACAGTATTGATTGAAGGTGGTATTAGAGATGGACCAAAATATTATTGTTTACGATCAATGGGACAACAAACTGATTGTTTAAATTCAGGCGTATTGGATTGCTCTGTAACATTCAGCGTTGATAAAAATATTTGTGTCATTGGTGTGCAAGTTCCTACACAAGTTGCGTGTGAAGTGAGTTATTTTTATATCACATCAATTATTTAATTCTCGCAATTTAATATGTATATATGTAATATTTAGGCAAATCAATTGGCACGATCTGCAGATGGAACCTATACAGAAATTTTGTATGCCCATTTACTTGATTCAGAAGGATCTCGATTAACGTATACTCATTTTACAACAAAAGCAACTACTGGTACTTTAGTGGAAATTGGGTTTAATAGACCAGTCTTTATACAAAAACACAAGGTCAGTGATTTTATATCAAACTTTTTTCTCATTTATATCAATTAAATACATAAAACAATATTTATTAAAAATTAGATATATCGTGTGGGCGTTGTATTCAATAAAGCCGGATTGTATCCAATGGGCGATTGTGTTCAGAGAATGACTTGTGACACTGTATTCTTTTCATTTGGCGTTGGCAATTCAGCCGATAGTATTCGAGACGGTTTGATACGGTCAATCGTATTCACTTATCATTGAAATAAATTTATAACAGAAAAAATTTTAATTATAATGCAAAGGTAATTTTTTTTAAATTGTGATACAAATATTCTAGGAATCATTTGTCGTTAATTCAGTGTTGAAATTTCGATTTTAGACTTTTTACTTTTATTCTATATCGTACGTACAGTTTTAATTTTAAGTATCTATCATTAAATATTATGAAGAAAAAAAAAATTGTAAATTTTATTGTATAAAACTGAATATGCACTCAATGTTCATACATTTTTGTTTATCTGTATTCAATGTATTTTATTTGTTTAAATAATTTTGACAATTAAATGATATAACGTACGGTATAATAAACTCGTTTTGTATCAACTTAATATGATTAACTGACAGAATAGAGGTGAACAAAATGATTTAAGCACAATTCAAATAAACGGTTATCACCATTTTATTCAATGTAAAAATTAAATATGAAAATTAGGAATGTCCTAATAATAACTATAATACTCATGTTATTATATATAGAGAGATTAAAAGTATAAAATCGTTTTAAAAATAATGTCCATTATTGTACTTAGTTGCATATAGTGCATTATTTTTAGTTTTGCATTGCTTTTCATGTTTGCTTTATACTTTGCAATCATGTGTTTAAAATTTTTGAACGGATTGTTAAAATGAATGTCTTTTTAATTTTTTTTTTATCAGCATATGAAATGTCTCAAAATTAATTAGAACTCTATGAAAATGTTGTTTTAAATATAAATATACGTACTTGAAAAAAATAATAATAATAAACGCGATATAATGATACATAGACGAACCAAAATCATGAAATATAAAGAAAATAGTAAACACTTTAACAATAAAATGTGCAATTGTGGACGGAATTGTCAGTTGAAAAATAAACAAAATATACTCATTTGTAATGTCGGAGTACAAATGAGTCATCAATAAGTGTAAATACATATAGTTAACGACGATATCCTTTAAAATATAATTAATAATCTTGGAATATATGTATTATTGCACATTTTGAAGAAAAAAAAATGATATTTGTTATACTAAGAAGAATATATATATATATATACATATATATTAATTTGAAAAATCTAGAATTTCAAAACTATATGATGATTGTGTATAAAAATAGTTGTAAAAATACTTTTGATGCGTATGATAAAAATTTTTTGTAATATGCTAATGAGTCATGTGTACGGTCCAATAATTAATATCGATGAATTTTTATTAACGTCGATTGACCTACTTGTTCGGTAGTTTTATTAAGCTTATTTTAAGGTTTGTGAACGATAAAATCCCACGTATCACTCCACCTGAGTTTCATCAAATCCTTTGCTGTCAATGGTGTCATTCCATAACTCAATAGAATGAATTTTCGAAATACAACAATTATCAATGCGATCCAACCAATTATACAGAATTTGATGAGCGATATTGAAATTTTCCAGGGCGAATAGGTACTGCAAAAGAAAAAAAAAAGCATGAATAAATTAAAATTACAAAACTGATACTATGAAAAAAATGAATAATACTCACATAACTAAATAGTATAGATGATCAATGGTCGCCGCTGTGAGCATTATTTTGAAAACAAATGCTGGTAAATAATGGTGCAAGAAAAGTGTCCTCTCGACAAAAATAAATGGAAGAAAATGTAGAGCATAACCAGCCAAAAAAACCTTGCCAATCAATGTAAATCTATTCCATTCCACATCCGAAATATCAAAGCAATTGCGTCGCCGTCTCATTAAATAAATAATCAAAAATATAAAATATATTATAACAGAAATAGTGCCAGAATACCACACCAATATATTTCCCAATAAATGTACTTGTGCATTACTGTCATTGGATACCCAATAAGCAATTCCACGTGTCATTAGAGGCCAATCTAATGGACCACTTGAATACATATGACTATTTTGACTGTCCTGTCCACCAAACAACATTTTCATTTGTAATTCCACAAATTTTTGCCAAAAAGTTAAATGCGTCGCTTTAAGTGGAATCATTTCCGCATTAATCAATTCACGCTCACGTTGCTTTTGATCTTCACTTTTAGTATATCTATGCTCCTCGACATTCCAAACAGCGTCAGCTTGTTCAATCAATTTATCAGCAACAACTTCATGTTGATTGAAACCCCAATCGGGTAACTGTCTCCCACTAAATTTCAATGCATATTCAGTTCCAATATGAATTAAACGTACTTGGCTTTGAATTGCATACCAGGTATCTCCCACTTGGTCACGATTAATAATTTCAACTCGCCAAAGATTTTGCGCCGCCATTGAAACATTATAGTCAACATAGCATGATATTTCTTGACTTTGTGGAGTCAATGGTGCTGCAACATCGTGTGAATTTAATGCACGACTGGTAATACCATGAACCAATTGAATAATTTCACCGTGTTTTAATGGTACGATTGGTCTTGTAACAACCAAATCATTAATATCAGGTCGTTTAATAATCCACCAATTATTCACGTCTTTAAATGAGTAACAGGTAACTTGCTGCTGATGGGAGCTTCCACGAGAATCTGGATAACGCAATGGATACATGTGATTATGACTGTGTAACCAACATGCACGTCCAAATGTATGTCTCAATGTTATTTGCGATCCGTGTGTCACTTCCATTGGTTGACCTTTAGTTATACTCGCTAATCCACCTTCTAAACTGGCTTGAAATGCACTTGTCATCACAGCATCATGTGGACCAGCCCGCGTAAGTATTGACAGATGAATATAAAATACACTCAAATAAATTGTACTAAATACCACTGTAATCACGAAAATTCTTGCAATCAAATGACCCCATAATGCGGCATTAGAAATAGTTTTTCTCGCCAAAAGATTCCAATAATCACGTATTATGATGAATAATCCCAATGTTAATGAATAAAATCCAACATATTTAACACAAAGGGCACAAGTTAATGATGCAATCCCAAGTGTTAGCCATATCCACCACAATATTAATTTTGGCTTATCCATTATATGTCTAAATTTCATTACACAATATAGTCCAAATATTGAAAATTCTATAAGAATACTTTCCATTAAAATAAAACGTGATTGCGTCAATAGTGCATTATCAAAAAGCAACATTATTCCAGCAATTGCAGCACTCCATGGTTTTAATCCTAATTCTAATGCTAGATGATAGGCAGTAGGTAAAATCAAACTGCCAAACAATGCTGGAACTATCCTTAATGCAAATAATGGTACAGAATCAGTGTATGGACTTCCTATTCTGTCAAATTTAAATTCACCATCAAATCCAGCAATATAAGCTGCTGCTGATACTAATTGTTTGCCCAATGGTGGATGAGAATCGAAAAAAAAAGTGCGTTTCATGTATAATCCAACATATTTTCCATAATGGAGCTCATCAAATCTGAAACGAATCATGATATAAAAATATTCGAATGAATGCTAAAAAAATATTCCAAATCATTTTAGATTGTTCATTCACTGCTTACACGATACTTCTTGGTTCTTCCAATCTGTAGAGTCGAGATAAGATTCCAGCGAACAAAAGGATAATTGCCACGACATCCAGCTCTAAATTCACAATGATTCTTTTTGGTGGAGTTGAAACATCTTGCGAATTTGTTTGTTGCTCTTCAGAGTATTTTATTATCTCTTCACTGTTCTAAATAAAAAATAATAAAAAAAAAATACACAACAAAATTAGATTTATAAGTCACATCGTCCCATTAAAATTATTCAGTAAAATAAATGAAGAAATACTAATATAAACCTTTTCATTGTTAAATTTTTTTATGCAATCTTCATTTGCCAATTCATAAAAATCAAACTTGGCGCTGTTTGTCCGGGTTATTTCTTTTTTATTATTGAAATTATTTTTTGATTTTCGATTTCTTACTTCCATGGTGACTAAAGTCTCATTAGACTTTTTAAAGTTTATTTGACATGTACGAATTCAGAGAATAAGATAGTAACTGGTAATGCGTGTCAAAAACATCATGGGAAAAGAATGGAGAAAAGAACAGTTATCCCGGCATCCCGTGTATAGTGTAGTCTGTGGTGGTGTCTCTCCCTTTACACTCGTTTTATATCTATATAAAGTTATCCAAATTGGTGTTCTAAACATCACAATATTTTTCCCTTTGCCGCGTAACATTCTTATTATTATATGTACATATATATATATATCATGATGCAAGCACCATCATCATCATGCCAACATAGTGAAATGCATTATCGCGGCATATTTAAATTCAATATGATTTCCCGCGTTTAATCACAAGATTTATACAAGTGAAGTAAAAATAAAAGTATGATAAAATGCGAAAGATTTCCAAAAATATCACTGTACCAAGTGTTTTATCTTGATAAAGATAATGACGATAATAAAATTAAAAAGTCACAAACGTGTTTTATGTGATGATAAACAGATTTTTCCTTGCTGCAAATAACAACATCAACAGTGACAGCGCCATCGTGTAAACATGACGTGTAATCATCTACGCGCGAGGTCGAAATATATATATATGTATATTGTATATGTATTCACAATCATCTATATATAGCGAATAACGTGGCGTTTTATCAGTCCACCAGATCCATGCATACATATACATAGAAAACCGGTAGTTTGATAATAATGTTATAAGAATATATATCCACGTACAATCACACATAAGTAATAACATCTTGGACAACAGAACGTACATTTATATATATATATATATATATATATATCTGTATATATACACACACTTACTTTTATTGTGTTCATTATTATATTTTATTGTTGAATTTTTTTTTAGGTTACTGAAGATTCGTATTTGCTTGTGTAAATAATAAAAAAACAACGGAAAGCAAAATGTATATGCTTTCAATAAAATTAGTTTTTCAATTATTTGTAATATATATTATTATTGTCAAAAATGCATCTTCGTTTGCGTTTGGTGATAAAAATCAGCCTGAAAGTATAACAAATGAAGGGTTATATAATGCAAATGATCATGTGGTGATTTTGAATATATCTAACTTGAAAAGTACAATTCACGGAAGTAAAATTGCATGGGTAGTTGAATTTTATAGTAGTTGGTGTGGACATTGTCAAAGATTTGCACCAATATGGAAATCATTGGCACGCAGTATAAAGTGTATGTTTATTATTGATTATCTTGTAGATAAAATTTTTATCATCATCCAAATTAATTAACATTTGCATTGTTTGTTTAACAGCTTGGCGGGACATTGTCGATGTGGCAGCTATCGATTGCGCTAATAGTGATAATAATCCTTTATGTAGAGAATATGAAATTACGTCTTATCCGATGATCAGATATTTTTCACCAAATACAAAAATTGGAGAACTTGGTGTTGCACTTGATCAGGTGAAAAATGAAGAAATGATGGAAAACCATATTATTAAACAATTAGAAAACGACCAAGAAGCTGGAATCGGTATGAAATGGCCAAATATCACACCATGCAGGTAAATTAATATTTCATCTTGATATATTGATGAATATTGAAGAACAAATACATATTTTGATTTTGATTCTTTGAATATTACAGAAGCTCTGAATCGGAAGATGTATGGAAAGGCGTTCGGGCAAATGTTGTATATAAATTTCTTTTATTTGAACAGACTGATTCTTTTTTAGGACGTAAAGTAATATTAGATTTTCACAATACAACTGAAATATTAATTCGTCGAGTTACATCAGACAATCAAATGTTATGTATGAACTATCAAGTAACAAGCTTTCCAAATTTATTTGCCATTGATCGTGGTGGTGTAAGAAGAAAGTTAAAGATTATTACACCAACAAGACTAGGAGTTATGAATTCAATTAATCACTTTATTCAACCAAAAGGATTGATATCTAATACATCAAAAATTGATACGAATAACGAATTTGATAAAAATGGAAATGCGAAGACGAGTCAATCGATAATGGATACCGTAGTCAATATAATCGATGATGATATTGCTCTAGCTGACTTGGAAGCTGTAGTCCATTATTCATTGGAGCATGAAATACCTCTACAAAAAACTATACGTGATCTACAATTAACAGCATTAAAAAATTATCTAGCTGCGCTAGCTGAATATTTACCATTGAAAAATGGCAAATCAACATATTTTCGTGCAATTTTAAATGCTATAAATGATAATGATTCAATAAAGGGTGAAGACTTTTATAAATTGGTTAACTCAACAGCTGAAAAAATGTCGCCTGTTTATACAACAAATCAACAATGGGTACGTTGTAAAGGAAGTAACCCACGATTACGTGGTTATCCGTGTGGCTTATGGACATTATTTCATACATTAACCGCTAATTATGCAGCAGTTAATTCAGAATTATCATCAATAAATTCATCCACAAAAATATTATCAGCAATATACGGTTATGTAAAATACTTTTTTGGATGTGCTGATTGTTCTGATCATTTTGTTAATATGGCAGAACAATTAAAAATATTCCAAGTCAAATCAGTGGACGAGTCTATGCTTTGGTTATGGCAAGCACACAATGAAGTTAATAAACGGATTTCTGGTGATGTTACTGAAGATCCGAAATTTCCAAAAATACAATACCCATCTAAAGTCCATTGTCCACAATGTAGAGATAATGACGATGAATGGAATTTGACACAAGTATTGAAATATTTAAAAAAGAAATATACTAATCCTGATGTTGAATATAATAATATATCCGAGCCCCATTATTTAAAATTAATTAGAACTGAATTGCCAATGAACAAAAATATCACACATCAACAAAAAATTGGTTGGGATTTTACATTATTTGATATAAGCATTTGCGTTGTTCTTTATATTACATCTGCTGTAATACTCACGCTTGTATGCATCAAATTTCTCGTTAAACGTTCATCGAAAAAAAAAATGCAAATACATAGTCTATTTTTACGAGTCTAAATGCAATAATAGGTATACATATATATTATATACAAAAAAAGGCATACTATCATTGTCGAATTTTCTTGTTTTCCCCATGAATTGTACATATAAAATGTGAATATACCCTCCTTATATTGAATCCCTTTTTAAATTTTTTATGATACATATTGCTGATATTTCACCGATTATCGGTGTCGACTGGAAACTATTTACATTCATAATTATAATCATTAAACTTATACAAATTTATGTATATATATATATATATCGATCAAAATATTATGTCAGCATTTGCTCTAAAATTGAGCATTCATTCCGATGAAATAGTACGAAATGTTATTCCTTTCTACAAATTAATATAAACGAAAGAAAAAAAAAAATAAATGAATACTATTGTCTAAATAATATGAATTTTTGTTTTTCTCTTTTATCTTTTCCACACGTTACTTCAGTGGCATTTAATCCACCAATTTTTATCAGAGCTGTCAAAAATTCTAGTGAAAATTGTAACGAGGTATTTTCATATATACCTCATGTAAAAAATAATATTTAATTGTTATTTCCGGTAAGTAAAGAGAAATTATCAATGCAATAATTCAACTTCTATCACTAAATAATCTGATAAAAAGGAAATATAATTTTGTATTTCTCAAACATTTGTGTCAACGGTTAAAAAACATATTGATCACAATGGGTGAAAATGCGCAGGGTCAATAGAACACGCCAAAAGTCTAAATATAGCGATGGAAATAAAAGCCAAAGAAGGAAAAAATTAGGAAACTAGGTGTATAGGTGCAAATGTTGAAGTAAATGGGTCACGATGGAAGCAAAATAATTACCTATTGCATCTCTAGACCGATTACATAATGAAAATCAATGATATGTTTTGACCTAGGTTACGTTATGTTCACATTATCTCTATACAGCCTTTAGATTGGTTGATTTTATCTAAATTCATTCACATGAGTTTTGAGTAGCATAGAGGAGATGGTATGTTGCCTGGTACGTCGCTTTTTCGTAAGCAATTCACTTTAGCCCCATTTTACTCTTTGACTTAAGACTCATCCATTTATTGCTTTAACCTCCCACTTTGTCTTGTTTATTTGCTGATTTTATCCTCAATTCTCCCTTCCTTTGCTTATTTGCTTGCCCTGCACCACCAATCGCTTCAAAGGTGCGCGCCTGCGGAAATTTCATAGCGATCCAGATACACCACTAGTTTAAATGTCAGGGCTTCCATCATTTTTACCATTTATATACGTCCAATCGTTTGTTGATCGCATACCAGTCATCATCTCAGCTTCTGTTGACTTACCACGAGGTCCATTAACCACCAACAAATCATGGAGATTATTTTTTTTTTTTTCATCACTGTTATGTCACTATCCAAATTTCATTGTTTATAAAGACGCTTGATACAGTAATAGAAAAAAAATAATAAAAAATAAATTGAAATTGTATTTATTTGGTCTGGTTCTTGTAACAGGTTAGATATGATAAAATATTTTTTAAAACTCTACTAAATGAAGGTGAAGAAAGAATTATGATATCGTGAAGAGGGTGTGTGTGAGTGTGTGTGGACCACATGAGCGCAAAAGATGGGGCCGAAAATATTGAAGAAGATGCGAAGAAGGTTGAAAAAATTCCGGAAGAAGTAGCAGCAGAAATAACACCTGAAAATAATATTGCCATTACACCTGATAAAGGTTTGTTTATTTAATTATTAATTAAATAATTAATTTTTTCTTTTCGCTTATTAATAATATACATTTTTTTAGATGGTCTACCTTCGTTTAAGATCGTGGAAGAACTATCATCAACACTTACAGTATCTCTTCCAGCAACACTTCACGAACGTTTTCTTCATGTAAAACAAATAGTCAAAGATGCAATTGCAGCACGTCATACATTCATGGTTTACGGTCGTGCCAAAATTATTCGCGAGTGTATGTTAAAACGAGGATGGATTGAAAAAATATATCGAAGAAATAGTAATGGTGAACAAGAGAGACATCAATATCAATTATTCATGCGAGCTTATCGACGTTCACGGGTCCGGAATTTTTCAGCTGATCAACAGCAACAGCAACAGCACCAACAACAATCATCACCACAATCACTCATTCCGCTGCAGCCTCAACAAAATATTGGTGTTGATTCCAGTTCAGTAGTTTTACTTTCGGGTATTGGGGAATTGAAAGATGAACAGAGTCAACGATTGCTTATGTCAAAAATGTTAGCCAATCATACGGTGGATTTTCTTTGGAATTCTGGATCAGATTTACATGGATGCCCATCACAGGAAAATAAAATCACCATTTTTAATCGGTATTCCAAAGCCGGATTCACATCAAAAGTATGATAAAATATTTATTTTTCAAATTACAACTTTTATTGTAAATACATGAAATTATTATTGTAGATTGGTCTGTGTTCAAATGTCAGACAAATGCATTGGTACTATGAGCCAGGCATAGCTAATACATTATTTCCACGTTGTTACAATATTTGTCAACCCGATCATTTACATGCGTTTATTGAAGATTTCCGGTAATCATTAATTAAATTATTTCCCATAATTTTTCATCAACACTAAATAAATTTTTATCCTTCCTATTTTTCATTTGTAAAATTATAGACTGACAGCTTGTCTTAGTTTATTAAAATGGTTTATTGAGAAAACAGACAACGAGGGTGAAAATTCAATAATATCACCAACAGGAATGGTACCATTAAAAGCATTAGATTTTGCAATAAGACGCTGTAGCGATTTCATTGGAGCACAAGCGCATGAAGACATTGATAAAGACCTCGAGAGAGTTTGGTCTCATCAATGGGATCAATTTATTTGTTGGTATTATAAAATTGTGCGTAACGAAGCGGTTTTTCTTTGTACAAACACGCCAATGCAAGTCAGTTTATTAATTATTTTTTTGAATTATTATTTGTATAATAAAAATGATAATTATTATTTTTTATCATTATAATTAAATATGGTTAATTGATGAATGGTTTGGATAGAAATATATTCAGGCGGCCAAACATATTCTTAAAAGAATGCGAAAATATTGGCATCAATTAGACATGGATGGTGTGTTTAATATTTGGATTCTCAAACCTGGTAATAGAAGTCGTGGACGTGGCATAGTATTGATGAATAAAATTGAAGATGTAATGGCGAAAATTAATCCAGCAAACAAATCTGATTCGCGTTACGTCGTGCAAAAATATATTGGTAAATATTGTTTTTCATAACATCAAATCAATTTAATGAAATTAAATTTAAATATTTTATGTATTTTAATAATTACAGAGCGGCCATTGCTTATATATAACACGAAATTTGATATCAGACAATGGTTTATTGTAACGTGTTCACAACCACTGACTTTGTGGATGTACAGGTGCGTCTATCGTGATCGCGTGGTAAATTTATCTAAAAATAATACTTGCTAACATAATTCAAAATTAATATGACAATTGTCATATATTTTTACCACCATTTCTTTTACATTTATTAAAAATTTTCGAACAAATAAAACTTTTGTTTGACCCTGTATTTTCAAGACAAAAATAGTTGCTTGAACTAATTTTCTTTCTACTTTCAAGTTTTACCGCATAATTCCTCTAACACGAACAATACTTCAGAGAGTTTAAATTACAATAACTTAATATTATCAACTAAAATCTAGTTCATCATTATTATTATTATTTCACTTATATACATAATATGTTCGCAGAGAGAGTTATTTACGATTTTGCTCACAAGAATTTCGACTAACTGATCTCCATGAATCAGTTCACTTAAGCAATAATGCTGTCCAATGCAAGTACAAAAATACACCTGATCGTGATCCAGCATTGCCTGCTGATAATATGTGGGATGCAACAACATTTAAACAATTTCTCGCGTAAGTTGAAAACTTTCATTTCAATTAAATAGAACCAAAATATAAATATAAATATTGTGGCTGATTATCACTATTATGAATAGATCACAAGGCCACGGCGATGTTTGGAACGAATTAATTTATCCAGGAATGCGTCAAGGTCTTGTTGGCTCTTTATTAGCCAGCCAAGAAGCAATGGATCGAAGAAAAAATAGCTTTGAGCTTTATGGTGCTGATTTTATGGTTATGGAGGATTTTTCTGTATGGTTAATTGAAATAAATAGTCATCCGGATATGAGTTATACAACAAGTGTCACATCTAAACTTTGTAAACAAGTGATGGAAGATACAATCAAAGGTATTATAGTTATCCTTACTGGAAATTATTTTTTATTCATTATTCATAATTATATTGCAGTAATTGTGGATTTTCGGGAAGATAAAAATGCCAATACTGGCTTATTTGAGTTAGCATATAAGCAACGAATGCCAAGTTGTCAACCATATCTTGGTACTGCATTGTCTGTTCAAGGAACAAAAATTCAAACGAGTGATAAGAAATTAGCAGCCAGTGCCGATGGTCGATTTGTTCCAAAACTTCCACTGGTATTGCCATTAATGTTATTTATAATATTTATTCTTTAAATTGGGAGGATAGTATTTTTTTTGTTCTTTTTCAAGGGCTATTCAACAAGAAAAAAATCTACTGCTAATAGTTATATTGGACCAGTGATAGTCGACCTAATTGAAGAGTTGGAAATTCAACTCGACCGTGAATTACATACATATTCTAAATTAGAGTGTACTAATGAATCTAATTATTCCTCACCAAATGTTTCATCATCAAGAAATTCGCTTGCCTTAACACCTGTACAAATTATTGATAGTTCAACACCTTCAGTAAATCCAGAAAATTCAATTGTCACAAGTCCTAATATACAATCACCGTATCGAGTATGTAATTTTGTTAATCAACAATATTCAATGAACGAAAATTCATTTGTACTTTTATCATGTTGAATTAGAATGGTCCACAAACATCATTGAAAAGCGGTCAAATTAGACATTCATCGAGGAAAACCACATCGAAAGCCAAAAAAATTGTTAAAGATGTGTCGAAAAAATCGGACAGTTCGTCAGCTAGACAAAGCACTGCTGTTCAATTGGAGAAAAAAAATCGACGTGTACAGCCAAGAAATGATGGTGAATCGCGATCCACTAAAAATAAAACCCAAACGGAGGAAAAGGTTATTGCAAAATTACCTATATTGAAAATATTACAATAAACAAAAATAAAAAATTTGTTGATTTTTTTTAGTTGATGGGAAAAGTAATGCGTAATGCCGTTAATAGATATAAAAAATATGGCAGTATACCAGTAGATGTACCACCGTTACCATCTTTAATAATGCCGGGAAAATCAAATAATCGTGGATTCACTCGTGCGTTTTTAAATAATAATAAAATCCGAAATAATTTGAATAGCCAAAAAAAACGTGATAAATCGCCAGAAAAAAACACAGATATGTATGCAATAGGCTTTGGTTTCAACAAATAATATCTCGTATTATAGTCATCCATTGTATCGTTTGCAAGCATAACGAGAAAAAAAAAACCGTAATGAAAATTATACGTTAATGCATCATGTTATTATATATACATGAAAAAAAATTTTATTTATATATTACAAATAACGTGTGTGTATAATCAATTGAAAAATCCTACAATCACTGATTTTATTTTATTCTGTGATTATACATTAGTTTGTTTATTCATTTTTCACATTATTTTCATTCACTCCCACTAAAAAAATAAGAAAAGCGATTTCGCGTTTTGAAATAAAATTAATCAACTTTACTTTTTTCCCTTGAATGTGTCGAGAAAAAAATGCGACACATAATAAAAAAGAAAAAAAGTAACGAAAAAGAGTCTTTCACAAATGTTTTTCATAATTATTTTTGCCAACTATCATCACCGTTTCTATCCGCAATGATAAGTATTTATAAATATGTATGTATGGATATATATATGTGTATGTAAGTGTATGTAAAGTATGTATGTATGTATGTATGTATGTATGTATGTATGTATGTATGTATGTATGTATGTATGTATGTATGTATGTATGTATGTATGTATGTATGTATGTATGTATGTATGTATGTATGTATGTATGTTTTTGTATGAATGTATATATGCAGGGATGTACACATTAATATTGGCATCATAGTTACGAAGAAAGTATGGGACGATGTGAAAAAAAAAAGGCGCGTAAGACAATTTACAAGAAACCAATTTCTGTACCGAATCAAAATCAATTTTGTCGATATTCAGTGAATACAAATTGTAATTGAAAATTATCACTCAATATCGATTAGAATTAATCGACTCGTATGATTCGTAATTTCTTGAAATTGTTATCATTAAATACACGATATATACAATGTTCAAGGAACGTCTCAATATCACACAATTAAGGATGCACGGAATTACCCTTGAGACTCACGTAACTGGTTTAAGAGTAAAAGAGAGCTTGGGTCGCGAGTTATTTTTTCCAAGAATTTTCTTCTGCTCTTCCTTAACTCGCTTCTCTTGTTCTTTTCTCATCTTCTGCCGCTCTTCCTCCATAAGGCGTTGCTCCTCAACCATCGCCAGTCTTTCCTCGGCCTGAAAAAATCAATATAAAATGTAAATAATATTATTCCAAATGTAAATGATGAATGTTGATTAAATTAAATTTCTTTTTGTGACATTTACCAGTTTCTTTTGGGCCTCTTCAATCTTCTTGTTGTTTTCCTCCATGATCCTTTCGAGCTCCTCGCGTTTTTTCCGCTCTTCCTCCTACAACGACAATAGACTAGTTTTACACCATGAAATAATTTTTATTGCCCTTATTGCAGTCCTCACACCGTTCTCATTTTTTTCTTTAGCATATTATTTTTATCACATTTTTCTTCAAATTTATATTGAAAGTAAGAGTGTCTGCTCTCTCAACAGTCTAATATAATTATACCTAGAGAGGGTATCATTGATATAAAAAAAAAAAGGCTTCAGAAAATTGGTGCTTGAAATATATCAGAAAATGAACAAATAAATAAATAGAAAAGAAAAAAAACATATACATGTTTAAAAACAATTGAGAAAAAAGAAATTGACTATTGTATATATCTTAATTAATGTAAGAAATCTTAGGAAAATTTTCGTACATATATATATTTTAAAATTTCATTAATAGTATCTTGATGGCAGTCCGTGTATATCTCATTTATAACTCACGAATTATTATGTTTATTCCCATAAAAAAATCAAAACCACATTGGCATGACAGAGAGTAGACAGTCTCAAAGTTTTCAAATAACCTTCAGATGTACATATTGTATATTGAATTTGAAATTAATTTTCATAAACATGCGAAAACAATTTCAAACACACATACAATTACGAATTGAAGATCTGTTCCTAGCAAAAATCTTCAAAAACGTCTTTTTTTTTTATTTAAACGATTATTTGTTCACCTCTACTGGACATGTTGCATCTAATGATAAAAAAAGCATCATAGGATTCTCTAAAACAATCGAGTCCAAGTGTTTTTGATCAGTTATATAAAATCAGGTTAAAAAAATGGATAAAAAAAAAAAAAAAAACAAAAATGAATAAATAATTCTACGGTGAAAACGTGAATAGTTATTATTTTTGTTTATCGGAGCATGGTTCAATCATATGAACGTGTATGTTATGTGTGTATGTGACAGTTTTCGCCGCAGCGTCGCTCATACTCTTCAATATTCAAGTAGACGACGTCACAGTGAATAAATTTATATTTAAATATATGGATACATAAATAATATATATTTATATTATTCATTACTTATATATAACAAAGAACAATAATATAATTAATATATTTTATATATAATAAAAATTATGAGTATATATTATATAAATTGGATAATACCTGAATGTAGCTCAACGCCAGCACGTAGGGGATGCCTTCTTCATCAACAATCACTCGGCAATGAGTATTATACCGGCATCTTCCGTTGGTAGTCAGTTTAGGAAGCCGACCTATATATTTTGCTATTGGTCGTGTTTTGTTCCTATTTGGGATTTTTTTTTTTTTTTTTATGTTTTTCGTCTCTAACTTTAATTGTTTTATTCATTTTCTTTCTTCCTCTTGGTAAATCAATTAATTTCCCGTTCGGCGATATCATATCGTTGAATTTTTCAATTATTATGCTGTCTATCGTGTTTTCAGTTGAATAATTTCATTTGATATACGACTACGCATTCACGTAACATTGAATAGGAATAGCAAAATTTTATGTTTCTAATTCCATTAACATTCTTTTATAATGTTGTAATGAAAAATAATTTACGCCCTTTCATTTGAAGAGACATGAAAAATATTTCCATTTTTTTATTTTCTTCTTCGCATAGAGCCCAATAAATTCATTGTAAATGCGTGTTTTTGGCGATTAAATCGTAGAGGTTGGGGTCAATTATTACTCACACGCACATTTGATACAGAATATAAATATATATACATATATATATATATATGTAAATAGATAATAAGAATAAAAAAAAGATTAGAGAAATTAATTGAATAACAATATGAGCATAATTTGTGCAATTTTCAACGCATTTGAATATAAATTTTAATAAATAAAAATAATTTATTGATTTCAATGATTCAACAATGAATTTTTATAGAGAAAACAGTCGAAATAATTGATTTTAAAAGATTTTACACTAAATACAAAGTCCACCAATGAAAAATGGAAAAAAAAAAAATTAAAAATAATAAATATCGGTTTAGAAAAATATCAATTATCACCAATATTGTAAATTGAGAATTGGAATAGATGAAGAAAATCTTGAAGAATAAAAATCGCAGAATATAAAGTAAAAAAAAAAGGGATAAAAACCCATATGAACTCATGGTGGGCGGCTCATATGAATGATTGGTAATAAATATATATATTTTATGCTGCGAATGATGAAATTTCATTGACGCAAAAGAAGAATTATAATTTGTACGACAATACTGTCATATAAGGATAGTAATATATATGTATATACACGTATATATAATTAAATTCATAAATATACATGAATATTCATAGAAAAAATAATTATACATATATTCATATATATATATGTATATTATATACTGATGGAAATTCGCATTGATTAAAATACATGCGAAAAATGCCAGTAATACAATTAATACCTTTGCCTTGGGCAAGTAACAGCTGTATGTGAAATAAATAGCATTGCCTGTAATGTATACCTATATGTACCTCAATTGGACACAATAGGAAATCAGAATATTGCGGTTTTAATTCGAGTCCAATGAGTTTGTGTGTAGGTAGCTCGAAGAAAAATTCCGCAAAACTTGAAGTACGTTCAAACGCTGTGGCAAATATAAAATCATGACTCCACAATATCAATTGTTTGTTATTTTTATAATATTAATTTGTAAAGTAATTACAATGTTTGATTAATATTAAAATTAAATTCTTGATAATTACTCATAAGTTGTCAATAGATTTATTTTTAATTATTACACATGACTGTGTTAATAACTAAACGATATTATGAAAACAAAAAAATAACAATTGAATTGAATTGAGGTGAAAGATTTTACAATGCGGCATTTTTCAATATACCAGCGTTTGTACTTCAACACCTTCCTATGTTTCTTTGGATTGGTCTTACCTCTCTTCGTTTTTCCTCCTCGCGGAGCTTGGCCTGGCGCCATTCCATTTCCTCCATCATTTGACGTTCCATAGCTCTCTTAGCCTCTTCAACGCGTCTCTGCACCTCAGCTTCAATCTCCTCCTTGCGTTTTTCCAGTTCCTCCTCTACACGCTTTTGTACAAGTTCCTCGATACGTTTAGCTGCCTCTTCCTCCACCATTTTTTGTTCCGACTCACGTTGACGCCTTTAAAATAAATTTTTAATCATCATTTGTCGTTATTTTTCCAATTTTAAGCCCAATTTAAATTCCAATGACAATCACTCTTGTTACAGTATTAAGTAAATTAATTTTAAATTCAAATGCAAAGAGTTTTTATGTAATTTTTACATGTCTCCTGTTATGTGATAATTGCCATGCCGTAATTTAATAAATAGAAAAAGAAAAAAAGAAAAAAAATAGATATTTCATTTTGATAAATAAAAAAAAAATCACCCGTGCATTGTCAATGAAAATATTAGAAATATAAACAAATTAAAACCGCCACCATGTACATGACTTCTAAATTCTTACCGGATTGCACTTGTAGCGAGGATATTGTTCGTAAATTCTTTCTTTTTCCTGATAACACAAGTACAAAAAAAATAGTAGACGATAGTTATATATAAAAATAAAATGAGAACACATGAATAAATTTACTCTTCGCATTTTTAAATGAAAACACGATGGAGTATTTCAATTTCGCAAGTAAATAAACGTATACATCTGTAAAATATTTACAATTGTAAATATTACTTACCTTTGTCGTTCCATCTCTGCTAGTCGTTCTACTTCATCCATTTTCCTTTCTCTATCTCTATATAAACGTTTTTTATGACTGACAATATGAACATCATCTGATGCATCAGAACCACTGCTTGACGAAGGCGAGTGTGATCGTTTTCTGTAAATCAATAATACAATTATGAATGCATATAATCATAAAACTAGTCTCCCGGTTCTCTAATATTTGTTATATGACAACAATATCAATCTTTAGAATAATACCATTTCAAATCATATTCATCCATAATCATAATTATTATTAAAATAATAATAATTTGAATAGTTATTTCAATATGGCATTGTGGCATTATGAATATTAAATTAATTTTGAATATCAAAAAGAAAAAAAATTAAATTACCTGATTTTCGAACTGCGCTCTTTTGGTTTATCTATATATTTGCTGTTACAACGTTTTTCACGTGATTTCGAACGTTTTCGTGAATGCTTATTCTTGTGACGCCTTCGAGTTGGTGATTTGGTTCGTGATCTGGACCTACCCATTTCACCTATTAAAATTTTTCTCTTATGCGAGTCAATTGCAAATTAATAAACTATTAACTTAATTTAATATACACTATTAAACCTTACTTTTGCACATTAATAACTTATATAAAATTGAAATTTAAAGAATATTCAATTAATTGATTAGAAAACGCAGTAACTTTATGCTATAAACGTGTCGGCTAAGAAGCCATCTTGGTCCTGGCCATTTTGACAATACACTAGTCACTATAATACTAAATACAGTAGTACCATAATACATATCGATAATAGAGAAACAAGTCAAATACCATCTACATTCTATTACATCCTACTGCACTCTACTTTTTACCAGTCGATACTGCCATACAACAATAATAATCTTACATAATATATACATAATAATTTATATATATTTTTATTAATATAAATATGTATCTATGTATATACATATTATTTATATAGTTGCGAAATTTTGAATGACAATACTAACATTATGAATGATTAACTATAAAACATATTCAAATATTATTATTTCTATTTTTAAATGCAGCTTCCTTTAATTTTCATTTTTTAACCATTTTATTCATGTGTAATATATAGCACAGTTGTAATTTTACAATCGTAATACGAGAAAACGAGATGATTAATTTTTTTGAGCGCGCAAAATTTAAAATCCTAAGATGAAATTGTACCTATTTTTTAATTTCATATATATAAAACATATCAACAGTTGAAAATAGCTATACATATATACATGATATAATGATGATGATAAATGAAAATGCTCCCATATGAAATCGTCGACTGGTGGCGACGCACAGATAAAAAAAATAATAGCTTGAATAATAATTTCTTTCTCTCTTTTACTTCCAACTCAATGAAAATAGCCAATGACGACAGCTGAAGGTGAATGCGCGCGCATTGAATGTACATCATGTGTACATTACATATATGTGTATGTGTGCGCGCTCTTCATCAAAGAATCAAAATGGCGCCACTCTGTTTGCGCTTACCTATTCGGCGGTTATAAATATAATATACGAAAATAAGTACATTTTAACGTTACCGCGTTAATTAAAGTGTTGAAAATAAATTTTTAAATTATCCTCATTTATTTTCATTACCAATATTAATCTTTAATAATTAACATTCAGCGAATATAATTCATACTGAAACGAAATCAATTGCTCGATTGCACGTAATCGACAAAAAAGGTTCTATACCTATTTTCTTTTTCTATGTAGATACATAAAAATATATGTATGTATCCATGTATATCTATACAAAAAAGTAAAAAAAAGAATGTGGAATATATTACAAATGATTTTCAGTCTTGATGAATGCGAAAAGTTATAATTGTTTGCAATAAAAAAAAAAAAAAAAAAAAAAAAGAAAGAAAAGAAAAGAAAAAAAAAGTTGAATTTATATCTAAACTGGAAATGAAACTGTGACATTGAGAGGTTATGAATTTAATATTTATCAAACACAATTAACAGCAATAGGGTGAATAAAGTGTGGCAGTAAAACATTAACTAGAGTAAAAACGTAAATAAAAAAAAAATTCCACGGCGGTGCTGGATTATTATAAGGGTGGTGGAAGGTTAAAGTGTTCTCCAGGTTAAGAGATTGTGTGACGTATGTGTGTCGTGGAGGATTGTCAAGAGCCAATACAAGACGAAGAAAAAGAAAGAGCAGCAATATTACTGCCATCAGTTATAAATCCATTAACAATTGTTACGTATTGGCTAAATTACCACAAGTGTTGCACATTGTCCTCTTCACATCCTCGATGCGCCGTTCTATTCAGCGGGGTGGTGGAGGACGACCACGAGTGCTCGGGGTCATCAGGAAGTAACAAGAGCATTAACGCCGCCAACTTTGGCGGCGACGATTACAAAAACGACAACGATCAAGACAAACAACGATCATTGTGGAATCAATATTAATATCAAGGTAACCATTATCGATATCAGTGACATCATCGTCATCTGTAATTATCAATTTAATAATAGCAATAAATTCATGAAAATAAGTATCGTTAATTGTTGCATCTAGGATTTAAAGTGGGACAAGGAGGTGCCGGAAGCACCACCCAACAACCACCCCGACAAATAACAAAGAAGATGGCCTTCAACGAGGTAAATTTCTAGTTATATGTATTATATAATTGTCTTATTTATCTTTTCATTTATTTTTTTTTTCTCTTCAATTTGAAAATTTCTTTTTTTATTCATTAATTTTTTCGATGTTTCTTGGTCGTGAAATAGTGCAAAGAAGCATCCTAACCTCACCCCGCGCATTACTCGACAGATCCAGCTGGCAAAGTATCAACAATTTTTCAAAATTTTTTTCTCTCTTCTCATTCCCTCTGGAAACAGAAAAAAAAAACAATATGGAGAAAGAAACCACTTTTATTTCTGTTTGTAGCTGTCGTATTTTTTCAAACGTAAAATATAAATTCAGTTTTTTTTATTTATTTATTATTTTTTTTAATAGATTTATCAAGAAAATAAAATAATTAACATTGAGGTATTTTTTTTGCACATCACGATATTGGTCTAATGCGCAACAGACCTTCCATGATTTGCCTGATCTTTCTTTCTCACTCAATCTTTTTATTTCATATTTTCTCTGTTGCTCAAGCAACAAAAGAATGTGCCACTGGACATAACCTTATCTACAACACACGATTGATTACAAACCTCTTATCAACTCTCGTATGTATTTACACGTTTAGAGCACAATATTGCCTTGATTATAACTTTCGAATTATTATATTTTCATAATCATATTTATGATAATATTTATTAACCTAATTTTTCATGAATATCAATCAAGTTTAAAAAATTTTTTTTTATCTCCTCTTTATATTTTTCGTTATAATTCACACATTCATAATGTTATAATCGCAACGAGTTTTGATTATAACATTACATATTAAGAAATTAATTCCTTTAATTTTATTTGTTTATAATTGCATTTCTATACGCACATTTGTGTATAGTGCAGAGCTCGCCTATACCAACCCACTCAATCATTACATCACGTTGTGTCTATACCTACTAACGTATGTATATATAATATAATACGTTATACGTATATTTTGTGTGTGAAATGATAATAAACGATGGATGATGAATGTGTGAGTCTCTGCAACATGTATTTAATAAATTTTTTCTTCTCGATGAATAACTTGCACAATCAGATACACAACGAAACTAAAAAAGGAAATTTATGTCGTTTATATTTTGGTGTATATTCAATAATTCCTTAATCATTCATGTTTAAATTATTTTTAAGGGGATACAAAAACTTTTTTTTTTTTTATTCTAATAACAACAAAATGCGTGGGTATGCACAATTGAAATCTTGACAACTTACTCGGCATGTTTTTTATGTTAACGGGACGTCAACCTTACCCCCAGTCAGTTTTTTTTTTATTTTTCATTTGTCTTCTTTCATCTTTTAGTGGTATTTCTAACTACCATGTATATATACATATGTTTGTATGTATCTAACAGGGGAAATATATTGTATGATATTTTTCCCTATTTTTTGATTTGCTCGTTGAGGTATATTACGTTCACTCAAGAACGTGCAAACTGCGGCTCTATACATAAAATATTGATAAGTAATTTGTTTCCTAATACCAAAGAATATTTGAAAAGCTGAAAAATAAATAATGATGATTTTTTTCTCTCCATTGCAATAATGTTTCTTAGATGTGAGGCATGAGCATTCGAATCGCCTTAAAACTTGGTAAAGTTTTTTCATATAGCGTAAAAATATAAGAATGGAAAATGAGGGTTGAAGAATGAGTAAGAAACATAAAAAAATCGCTTAAATTGTCAAGGGCACAGTGGAAAAAAATAGTCGAGGCGTCGACGACAATACCTCTAGACACATAGAATATATATAAGTATAATATAAAGGTCCTTGGCCTCATCATAGACAGAATCTCTTGTCGATACTCACAGACAAACAAATCATTTATTTTTATCCTTACATATTATCAGCTCTTCTTCTGTCTCACTCCAGTGCTGATCATTTGTCTCCACTTCTCCTCTCCTTTGACCACTCAAACAAAATTACATATATAAATAATATTATATGAAAAATAAGTATCTTAAAGTATAACAAACAAAATATACATAAATAAAAATTTGTTTGGTATGCATAAAATTGTCTGCACTCTGAAGGCAAACGTGTCTTCACACAAGTTGGGAAATTAGAAAAAAAATTAGAGGGTTAAACAAGATAGTCTCATACAGACGATGCGCGTAGATTCGACAGACATTGCGCCGACATTTATTCCTATATACATAATTATATTCTTTCCTGTATACGCATACACACGCACATGTGCACAATGTCCATGACGGTGTGGTGGTAGTGAAGAGAAAGAGAGGGAGGTTGGTGGGTAAAACGACGTTCAACTCGAGGGGTTGTTGGCTGACGCGACTTTAGTCGACGCGCGGCGTTTTGTCGGACTCGATCAAGTTCTTGCTACTTGCACTTTCATTCATTTTACAAAATAATAATCCGACAAGGCAAATTGCTATTCACTCATTACACCGCGTTTTGTCTTTTAATATATGTACATAAACATATACTCACACATGTATAGAAATATAAATATTTATTTAGATATATATGTACATAAAGGTGTTATATATTATTCGTCAATTTGTCAATTTTAAATTCTTACATACAAATAATATTTGCAATTTATCTATGTATACATATATTTAATTAATATTTAAAAAAATTCGATTAATTAAATTTTATCTATTGAATAAAAAATATATTTTTATAATTGAATTTTAAAATAAAGTTTTGACGTATCCTCGTGGTTGGCGGCCGCGGGTCGTTGACTCTTTGTATTTCTCATTATTACGTTCTCTCACTCTCTCATTCTCTTGCTGTCGGGTCTCGGGTTCAAATCGTACTCGCGCGAGTTCGCAAGTAGACTATCGATCTCAACAACTAACTGCACTGACGACTATTTTTAGCCGATGAGAATCAAAAAAAAAATAAATAAATAAAATGAAATAAAGTCAAAGGAAGATAGAGAGAAATGGAAAGAAAATAACAAAGAGATTGTCCAACAGATTGAATTGAACTCGCGCGCGTAATGATAATGACGAGGATGGGCCCATCATGCGAACAGCAAAAAGACAATCGACTGTTTCAAACTCTCTGTATATGTATGAGAGAAACATATTAATGTGTGCAACCGTCACAGCCGTAAAACTTTTTAGATCTGTACATATATATATACAGTTACATCCTCACTTTAGTTGAATTGTTCTCTATTTCTCTTTCACCTGTCGATATAAATGCTCATTTGTGCATGGTTTTATATACGTATATATGAAGACAGCAATAGAATGAAACGGCTCCATTGAAATATTGTCAGGTGTCGATAATAAAATTGAAATATTTCAATGATAAAATGCCGAGCATGAAAATTTTATTTTATTTTCATGTAACTTATTTTTAGTTTATTTTTTTTTTTTTCTTCATATTAAAACCATGATAGTATTCGATTCATTTCAAAATTTAATGTATAAAAAAAAAATAGGGAAAGAGGGAAATTTAATTTTGAATTTATATAGACGAGAAAAATGTTTGCGGCAATGGTACTTCATAAAAATACGAAACACACAAATAAATCATCATCATCGTCATATTTCTTATCTGGAAGTCGTAATTCAAGTAAAAATGATAATAATAATCATCAATCGAATGATATTGACAACAATCTTATTAATAATAATGTGAATAATGACAATAGTAATAATGGCAATCACATACATAATCGAAATCAACGGACATTTAATGCATCAACGGTAAGTTTCGTTCCTCTTTAAAAAAATAAATAAATAAATAAATAAAAACACCAATATTAATTAGTATAGGTTTAAATACCCAAGTTAAAAAAAGTTCAGATTTGAATTGATGTTATTTGTTCACTGTGTAAATATGTTTCCAAGTTATTATAATATTCTTCGACGTTGATAATTCGAACGTGTTTCAGCTCTGAAATTTTTCGACTAGGGTAATTTTACAGAAACATATACATATTATATATGTATATTTTCCATTCGATCTATTCCTCGCTCATTATTATTAATAATTTATTCATTACTTCATCTGATAGATATAATGTCAAGCAAATATTATATATATCTATAATAAAACCAGTCTCTCTGCTGCCATTTACACCATTCGCTGAGTATATGTACATGCATATTATAGGTCGACATTATAACTCGATGGTATATGTAACGTTCCCTCAAGTTGATTATATCGAGTGCGTATAATTACGGCCACTGCTGTGATAACCATCTCCCTTCTTCCGCCTTTGCCTTTCACCTTCCCTAGAGCTACATAAGAAAAAGCAAAAAGAAAACTATAAAAAAATAAGAAAAAAAAAAAAGTAAATTTATTTCTCTGATAAAACCGTTGTCACGCCAAAAGTCACGTTTAAAGCATGATAATCGCAACAACATTATAACATATACAATTTCAAAGAAATATAACAAACAAAAAATTGACATATACAGTTGAAATAACATTATGAGGATATTATTTAAAGTTTGTTACTGTGTATATTATTATCTATTCGTGTTAAAGCAGATAGTAACCAACTGGATATATGCAAAATACGAGACGAGTCGAAAGAAGCCGAGATTTACCGAACTATATACAGGATGAGAATTGTCGTCATATCATTGCTTTTGTAGATATATATATATACATCTGATACCTTGTCGTGGCCGTCGTCATTGTTATTGTTCTTGTTGTTGCTATTATCGTTGTTTGGATGCCTTTCACTTGGTCATTCTGCCGCGTTGGCACAAAGTCATGCTTGAGCAACAATATTTAAACCTCTGCAATTACGAAAGCAATATACACATTCAATGTACTTACATTTACAAACATATATATATATAACGCACATATACATTCCCTTTTTTCGCTCGATTTTACAATATATTTCGTGTGTTTGTTTAACTTTGTCTGACATCAACATCATAGGACAATATAATATGAAGTAAATAATAAATATAAATGAAAAAAATCTATAAATTATTGATAATTGCTACAGAATAAATATTGATAGCCGATTAGCCAAGAGACAAAAGACAATCGATGACAAATGATTTGCGAAATATATGTAGATATGTATACGTGTGGGACGAAATATATTCCGTGTGAGCATGTAAATTATTCTTGAAATTATTTATCATATAAGTATCGGAGAAAATAATGATTTATATTTATAGTTTCATAGAAAACATTTTATTGTCGCCATATCATTGACATATGAAAAGTCTCATGACTAAAATATTTTTAAAATATATATTTTATTACAGTAATTTGATTGAAAATTAATGAGCAGATAATTAAATTTGATATTTGAAATATAGGTATGAGTATATTTATAAAATAATGACGAATAAGTAATAAAGTTTAATAATGATTTGGTATTTTAACAAAATATAAAAGTGCGTCATTGGTGTTGTGTAGATTAAAATGTGAATATAACGGGTGTCGAATTATTACCACTAGTCACATTTATATAGATATACAAACTGTAAGAAGATATCCGGTTGCTGATGATATATAATCCCCACTCTTGATTCTATGGTGTTGCTCTTGGAGGTTTTAAATAAAATACGGTGTTGCCGCGATATAGTTGCGGCTGCGCGCGAGCAACAACTCCCGCGCCTTTCTTCGTACGATCGCGCGATCGTGTGGTTTCTCTGGTGCTTGGTACCTGGTACCTGGTCTCTCATATTTCATGGATAATACTTATACTACACAGTATATATTTTAGTATATACAGTACTTGTATAGCTCTCTCAATATACCGTGTTTGCGCGAGTGCTCGTTACATTGCTTTATTCTTCTCAGTTGTTTTCCGTTCACTCGCACAACAGCATTGTACTCAACGCGTCACCGTTTTTCAATTTATATGTCTATGAAAAATATCAAATAAATTACGACAACATATTTTATGTGATAATTATAATTATATTTTAGTGTGTCTGGACAATTGTGCACCTGAATAAATTATTTAATTATCAATTAATATATATACATATAATATTTGACAATTTGTTTAATTCAACAACTGTTACGTTTCATCATGAGTAATTTACTTGTATGATTATTTAGAGCATAAAATTACTCGAGCCACCATTGCAAATAATTGTTCTATGTTTGTGTGTTGTTTGCAATTATACCATGGTCATAATAGAAACAAAATTTTTACCAACTTTCCCTCGTAGTGAGCTTTTTTTTTTTCATTTTTATTTTTCAATTGTGCATATGTGTGTTTGTTGTGTGTGTAGTTGATTGACTTTACTATTTCATTCAAATATACGTGTCTGTATATTTTTTTATTTCATTTTTTCTTCATTATCAACATTAAAATAAAAATAAAAGTTACACCACGTCGTACATAACAGACGAAAGGAATTTTTTTTCGTTCCTTTTCTTTTACAAATCAATTGACGGACGAATGGATTGAAAATTTCCTATTTACTTTCACTGTTTAATACGTATATATCTTGGTGTACCTTGTTTCTTCATCTTGATAAAAAAAAAAAAAAAAAACCCAATTGATTTTGCAAATATATCTTACATTATATAAAACAATTGTCGCGCACTAATTGTCATTATTTATAAATACAAAGACATGAGGATGTAATGATTCGAACTGTAATATAATATAACGGTTAGTGAGTTTATGCTATAAGGAAAATATACATCGTGGATTTATGCGGCGAAAGAGGCGTCGAAAGAATGCGGCCCACCGCACACACGGGGAGTGCCATAATTGTCGATAGCATTGAAAAATCTAAAGCAATCATTTAACTTTTTAATTGTTTCAACGATAAATACAATGAAATAAGGAAAAATATACAGCAAAAAAGGTGTTGATGAAAATAAAAATAAATATACATATAAGAAGGTAAAAGAAAAAAATATAATATGAGAAACGGCGGTCAGGCTCAACAAACAGCGGTAATGGCGCCGCCTCACCTCAACGGATCGGCACAGTTCATTTCCGGCGGATATGTCGGTTACATGCCGCGTCAATCATGGGCCCAATATCACGTCCAACAACAGCAACAGCAACAACAACAACAACAACAACAACAACAAATACATCAACGACGTAATGGTAGTGGCAGTAGTGGTATTGTTGGTAATAGACCTATGTCATACCCACCACCACCGCCATCATCCCCAACATCGATAATGCAACAACGTAGTAGTAATAGTCATCAGGGGCAAAAGAGCAATTCGCTTCCGCGATCACGCACCAGTACACACATGGGAAGCACGACGCCCTCGGTGAGTCAATGCGCGACATTCACACAGTCATGTGCAATCTTGTAAATTTATAATCAATCATCACAACAATAGCATTAGTTGACAATAAAATATTTATTTATATTTATTTTTCAGTAATGATAATGAAATAAAATTGAGATAGAGAAGATATGATTATAAATACAAATAAATATTGAATGATAAGTGATTTATTCAAATAATTTCTGATGTATACAATGTTGATGATGATGATGATGATGATGATGAGTCGTTGTCGTCAAAGCAAAGACGCGATGAGTATATAACGGTAATACTCACGGTGAATTCAAGTTCCATAAAGATAAAGAGTAGTGGGGGAAAAGAGAAGCTCTATTTTATTCTATACACGAGTGTCTCTGGAAAACTTCTTTTGAATGTCTTATGAGGTTTACGTGGGAATATTTGAATCTATAGGTTGCATACCAGAGGCCGTCGTAGCTATCGCGTCACGAATGGAGTTGTGTGTGGAAGAATCAAGTGGGAAGTAAGACAGAATGAAAGACAATCTATGCGCGAATGCGTCCCAAGAATGCATTTCATCAAGCAATAGCATTATTTCATATATATTAAAATACGAACCAGAGAGTGAGATTCAATTATTTCTTATTTATTTTTTTTTCTTCCTCAACAATTTCGCTTTCGCTTACTACCATTAATTTAATTGTCGTAATCCAAGGTCCTGTTAGTGAATTATATTTCAATAGATATTTATGTTTGATGTATATTCATTGGCAAAATATTTCAATATTTTTTCCTTTCTCGTGATGGTGATGGTATCATTGATTTGTTAATAAGAAAAAAATCAAGGCAAACGACGATTATTAACAGATATATATATATATTGGTACATTAAATAAAATAATTTATACATTTTTTTTGTGTTCATAATTCCTATTCATTTTAATTGTCTTATTAATAATAAATTTATAATTGTTTCAATGTTACAGAAGGTTGATCCCGAGCTTATATTTACGAAACAGGAGAGGATTGGTAAAGGTAGTTTTGGAGAAGTATTCAAGGGAATTGACAACAGAACACAGCAGGTTGTAGCCATAAAAATAATCGATTTAGAAGAAGCCGAGGATGAAATTGAAGATATACAACAAGAGATTATGGTGCTGTCGCAGTGCGACAGTCCCTATGTCACCAAATACTATGGCTCTTATCTTAAGGTAAAGACAAATATTTAATTAATTTAAGAATTAATTTAATTAACAATTATAATCGTAAATTAATATTTTAATAATATATGCCGTTATTATAATGGACAAAAAATAATAATTGAAACTCATTAGAGCTGATATCCATTGTTTTGATGATGCTAAATTTATAAAAAAAAAATTTAATTATAAATGTCACTTGGCCTTGTACGATTCAATAATTTAATGATAATATTATTTTTCTCTTTTCTCACATAAATGCATTTATTAATTATTTATGCGCGATATATCGTCCGTGTGATAATCCTCAATGTACCCAGAAGGTGTATAATATGTACACGACAATATATACATATATATATATAGTACCGTGAATGGCCTCGTCTCTACTAACGACGCAAGGACTGGCCCATCGATGGTTGGATGTAATTATAACGGTGTTCACCCGGTGGCACGGTTTCCTGCATCTCTCTTACCTCGCCGTTTCTCCTCTCTCTCTCTCATATATTCACTCTATCTCATTTTACTATAGATATACTTGACCAGTTTACATACACATATAAACACATGCCATTTTTTCTATAAATTGCTCCTTGACTCTTTTTTATATTCTCAATTTTCAAAAATTCCTGCATCTTAATTAGGCATTAAACGTGTCATTGTTGAATGAAAAAAATTACTTTATTTACAATATGTAAGAAATATGTCAAGATCAAGCGATTGGTTTTTTATTTGTCATCAATTTATGTCTCATTATTTTTTTTTTTTTTTTTTTTTATTTACCTATTTATTTATTTTTTTCTGTTCAGGGAACTAAACTTTGGATTATTATGGAATATTTGGGTGGTGGTTCTGCATTGGATCTCATGAAGGCCGGAAACTTTGAGGAAATGCATATTGCCGTTATCCTTCGTGAAGTACTCAAAGGCCTCGACTATCTTCATAGCGAACGTAAGCTGCACCGTGATATAAAAGCAGCCAATGTTCTATTGAGTGAAATGGGCGATGTTAAATTGGCGGATTTTGGTGTTGCTGGTCAATTAACAAATACAACAAGCAAAAGAAATACATTTGTTGGTACACCTTTTTGGATGGCGCCGGAAGTTATTAAACAATCGGCCTACGATTCTAAAGTATGTCAACATAAAATTTTTAATTCAATTTATCGTCAGTGTATTTATATATGTGTATAATTATTAATTTTTTTTTTTTATTTTCATTATTTAAGGCAGACATATGGTCACTTGGAATCACCGCAATTGAATTAGCAAAAGGCGAGCCACCAAATAGTGAATTACATCCAATGCGAGTATTATTTTTAATTCCAAAAAATAATCCACCTCAATTAACAGGAAATTATACAAAAGCATTTAAAGAATTTGTTGAAGCATGTTTAAACAAGGATCCTGAAAATAGACCAACAGCAAAAGAATTATTGAAATCCCAATTTATTCGTAAAGCAAAAAAAAATTCATATTTAATTGATTTGATTGATCGATATAAAAAATGGAAATCACAACGTAGTGAAGAATCAGAAACTGAAAGTGAAAACTCCGATTCAGAAGAGTCAAAACATGATAGTGATATGGACGAACCGTGGATAATGACAGTGAAAGGACCGCATGCAACTAAAACTGGGATAGCACCAGTATTATCATTGCTGGATGATCAGCCAACATCATTGAATATAACATCAAATCATCGATCACTCAGTCATATTCAACAGCAAGTTAATAAACCTCATCATGCAAACGGTAGTGCAAAGTCACCACCAAAAGATTCACCATTAAATCATTATCGTAATGTCGAATCGCGTGAGTCATTACGCGATGTGCAACAATCTAAACAACACAATACGCCGTCCCGACCGCATGAGGCAGCCCCACCACCGCCTGCTGATTTACGTGAAAGTCGTGATTTTCGTGAGCAACAACAATCAATACGTGATGCAAAAGAAATTCGTGATGGAAGAGATCGTGAAAATAATCAACGTGAAAAGCGTAATAGTAAAGCAGAAATAGCGCCAATAACAGATCATAGATCTGGTGATGATAAACAATCAAGACCAAGAAGTTCACAAGAATTAACAACAAAGCATTCACGAAGTGGTGCGCTTAATAATGTAATTTTTCCATTACTCGCTGAACTTCAACGCAAATATCAATATTCATTAAGAGACAATAATGGCGATAGTGGTAATGCTGTAGCTAGAAATGGTGGTGGTGGTGGTAGTGCAATCGAAGAGTTAAGAGGTGCGTTTGATTTAGCTGAACGTACGTCACCTGGTATTAATGATACGCTTGTTAGGGAAATTCTCAAGGCCTTATTACCAGCCAACCATTCGGATAGTAGACTATCAATTATTATGGAGAAGGTGACGTTAAGGTAATCAATTCAATCGATATTTATTTTTATCATCTATTTAATTATTGAAACAATATAAAATACCGATTATTCATCCATTAAAACTTATTATTTTTATACATGTTCAGGGATACGTAGGAACAGGAGAAAGTGAGGGTGCGTAAGAGACTGTGGTCCGAAAATACATTAACATTGTAAGAGTTAAATGACCGACCCATAATTACATAACAGCGTAGATGATAATAATGTGATCAAAGTTATGGAACAATAATAATGGAAATGATGACAAATAAGGCGAAAAATAACATATTCACCACAAGTGTACCTTGTGCTTTGAAAGAATTATGAAACAAACAATACGAAAACGAAACTACAACAAAAATTAATATTAATTAATTAATTATGCCAGCGGTCTACCCGAATTCCTGCCTACACAAATCTGCCTCGAATGCGGTGTTTAATCAAAATCATTGATCACCAAAAAATCAGAAAAAAAGTAAAAAATAACATAAATTTTATTTCGAACTGATCAGTCCGTCTTCGCATCTCCAATTTATTATTCATTTTAATTAAGTGTTTCTATATAAACACATGAAAATATATATATATATATATATATTACAATATTGGCGAATATGAAAACTCACTTGATGAGAATTATCATTCGGAAAAAGTGGATTCGAAAAAGGCATAACAGCATTTATGTATGCTGGAAGCCATGTAAATATGTATGTAGTTCAATAAGATATACTTATTGTTATGGTTGACATGTCGTTGACCGATTTCCAAACAAAAAAATAATACAATGAAACTGCACACAAATACGTGTTGTGACTAGTATCGCGGGATTTTGTTCCACTAAAAAAAGAAAAAAAAAAGCTACCTATCGTTGAATACCAGAAAAAATATCACACTCTCCTGTTTTTACCCTCATTCCCCCCCAACTTCTATCCCTCATATTCATTCATTAAATCTGTTTGCGTTGAATAAAAATAATTTTCTCTTTTGCAGAGAAAAATATATGTGCGTCGTGGTACAGACGACAAAACGAATAGAGAAATACAGGGTGAGAGTGGAGTAAAGATAACGATAGATTGATGATGAACTTATGCGTATCAAAATACTATGCATAATCTATTCCTAGTTGGTTGACAAGCAAATAAATAAAATGCATAAAAATAATCAATTGAAATTAAAGTGAAAAAATAAATAAACAATTTGTAGATATGAATTGATATATTTTAAGCATAGGTTTTTTTTTTTAACTTTAGTTGATTGCCGTTATGATTATCATTATTATAAATATTATTGGACCAAGCAATAGCAATCTAGAATCGTTAAATAATGCATTAATTACGCATGGTCGCCAGCGAAAGAAGGATTACGTTGATGCAATTAAAAAGTGCTTGGGAATATATAGTAAAATGATATATATTTCAAATCAATGATGTGATTGTTTTTCAATAGAAATACTTATTCCGGCATTTTCTGTAATATCTGGTTTCAACCCACTCTCGTTCTTTACATTATGTTTATCTCTTTGCTAACTCGTTGTTTCTTATAATTATGTGAAAAGATTTTTGTTTTTTTTTTTTTCTTTTTCGAGTAAACATATAATAAATTGTTTCATTTATTATGAATTATCTGGTTATTTTCAGCAGTTGGATTTGTCAAATTTATTCTCTGTTTTTTTCATTTGAAAATATCTGAATATTTTGCTAATAAATATTGTTTCATTTTTGATCTTTAATTTTCATTTTTTGTTGAATTAGAATCATTCGATTATTATCACTTATTAATTTACTTGCAGTAATAATTTCTATTGATTTCTGCGTGGCCATCCATATTATATTTCTTTTTTTTTTCTTTCACGACGGTTACATTTGTTTAGTTTGTCAGCTAAAGATTTCATCAGAAATACATTTGTATTTTAATTGCAATCACGGAAAAATAACAATTACATTTACATAAAATAACGACAAACATACAATCAATTGCATTCTCCACATCTCACCTATGTATTATAAATTTTATTTAAATTTAGTAGTACCCAACAACAATAATTAATGTTATTAGAACCCTATTAGATTGTAAATGACGGTAAAAAAATTTAAATAACAAGAAAAAAAAGAGAAAAAATAAACTTTTTGAAAAGTAGCGTACAATATATGTATGTATATTGTATTCTACATTTTTTTTTTTAATACTTGGTTTCATTAAAATGTATATTGGTTTTGCATTGGTGTAATAAAGGCGTGTACAAATCTTAAAAGAAAATCATAATAAATCTATATCAAAAATAAATATTTAATTATATTATTTAATTTTTTAAAAAATGTCGATATAGTCAGTAGTGGTTTTATCTACTTACTTGAGTATACACTCAAGAGATTGGTTTTCCAATCTTGTGTATTATCGTTGAACACAGCCATAGTGCCATAGTTTAGAGAGCGTACACAGTAGTGCTGGTATACTGTATACTAGTTAATCTATGGTTAATATACACAATTTCCCGCGTTTTTTATTCACAATATTATTTTTCGACGCAATCCAACAGTACAATAATACATTATTGTTTATAAATATTAATAAAAAATGCCGTCAAACACTCAGTGCGTTTTGAAATTTTCCAAACTCACGGATAAAGCATTTTCACCAGTCAAATCATCAGCACATGCTGCAGGCTACGATTTACGTAGGTAAGATCATCATTATACAACACAACTATTTCATCAGTTACAGAATCCATGCATCAATTTATATATGTTTCGTCTATATTTTTCAATAAAAAATTTGTATATTTTATGTGAATTGTTTTGTAGTGCATACGAATATTGCATTCCACCGCAGGGAAAAGCATTAATAAAAACAGATTTGCAAATTAAAGTGCCGGATGGTACGTATGGTCGAATAGCACCTAGATCAGGTCTGGCATGGAAGCATTTTATCAATGTTGGTGCCGGTGTCATCGACGCCGATTATCGGTAAGAAAAAAATAATGAATAAATGTACAATGCAAATAACAATTTTGACATATAAATACATGTTTGTTTTTTTTTTCTTTTTCATTTTCTCGGATTATTAGAGGCAATGTCGGCATTGTATTGTTTAATCATAATGATAGCCCATTTCCAATAGCACCGGGAGATAGAGTAGCACAGTTGATTTGTGAAAAAATTGAATATCCAATAATCGAGCAGGTGGAAACACTAGATGATACACAAAGGGGATCAGATGGATTTGGTTCTACTGGTGTTCAGTAAATTATTATTATTTTATGGAAAAAAAAACTGTATTGAATTAATAATCCAATTTAAAAATTAAAATATCCGGTAACAAGCATAATTTTTTTCTAATAAATATATTTTCTAATAATAATAATAATATTAGTTATAAAAATAATGAATAAATATGATTTATTAGTATTATAATTTAGTAATCCATTTATTGACAAAGTTTTTATAAACAGCGCATGAATAACGCATGCGTACTACACTCGGAAATTATCCTAGACTCTCTCTTGAGTATGGGTCCGAGTCTCTCTGAGAGTGAGGAATAGAATAAAATCGTGAAAGGCAAAGTGGTGATGAAGGGAAAAAGAATTTGCGGTGTGTGGTAAAGGAAATAAAGTGGATGGGTAGTGAGCATAAGGAAGGGAGAGAGAGAGACGTTTGCGACAATTGCATCGTGATTCGTGAACAAGAAGTTTGCTCTACAGCATACATGTATGATTACGATAGTGGTCATTAAAGAAATAACATTTTACTTAATTAGCTCAAGAAACATTTATTAAAATCAGTCATCAAAAAAAAAAAAAGACAGTGATAAAATACTGAATATAAATAATAATGATGGATGTGATGTGAATAATAAAAAACAACATGATAAATGGTATGATCTATTCACGAATTTACTTCCGAATTTTATTGGTGTTGTATTGTGTAATTGTGAAAGAGAAGTAAAACAATTTTGATCAAAAGTTATTTGCTGGAATTATCTGTATCTGTTAGCTGAGAAACAATAGAACACTCTTATATTCACGAGTGATTGGAGTTTGTAAACAAAGAATGGCAATGGAACCTCGTGTAGCAGGCAATGCAAAGCCACTTGTACCACTATTCACAAAAGCCGCTGATTGTATTTACACTAGTTGCTATTGGTAATGTATACACTAAATTCATTCACTTGATTGATACAATTTATTTATTGTTGCATGCATGTTTATATTTATGTGTTTTTATATCTATGAGAATAAAGTCATAATGTTGACATATAGAAACAAATGTAAGTTTTACGATTATTATATATTGTGGTGAATACTGCGGCAGATCTGTCGTTGGATCTGGTTGGATCGATACATTGCAAGAAAATGAGTACAACTATACATATTGGAAAATATTCTACAGAATACAATGAAGCATCAACTTTTTTTCTGTCTATCAATTTTCTTGCATATCCTCATACAGTAATCATCTATAGCTTGCTATTTTTATCAAACAAATGAATATATACGTTTTGTACACCATATTGAAGATAAATAATATAATGAAAAGAATAAAAATGAATGTTCAAATGGCGCATGATTTAATAAATCAATTTGATGCGTAGATGCCGTTACAAATTTTTAATTAAATATTAATTTCTTGTTTAAGTTTCCTTTTGTATAATCCATTCTATTATTTTTATATTTTTTCGTTATTTAGATTATATATACAACAAAAAATATATAAACAAATGATGCCTTTTGCTTATCATTTTTCACATTCTAAATAATGCATGAGAAATATCACACACGATATTGTTACATATATACACCAATAACATCACGCGATTGTTAGCATTTATTATTTCTCGAGTTTATAAAATACGTAGGCGTTTCGACTTTTTAAACTAGAGCGTCAAGAGTTTATAGTGGGGAAAGAAAAAACAAAACTAATAGAATAAAATAAATAATATTAATCGTTATAATTCACAGATGTCGGTCACGCATACAATCATTATATATTTTAGTTTTCCTTCAAATTTTTTATAATAAGATTTTCATATCTTTTTTTAATTTATTGCATGATCCAATTTCTACATATTGTACGATTTACATTTTAATAATATAATTTTTTCTCTATTGTTTATTGCAGCGAAGAAAATGTGTGGAAATTATGTCAGGAAGTATCAACAAAGCACACTGCAGAATTACAACATTGCTACGTAGCTTTTATAAGTAATTCTAATCGAAGCGTGCCTTTATGGCGTCAGCGTGAAGGAAAAGGCGAGGACAAGGTCATCGTTTGGGTACATATAATTTTAATTATGTATATTAATACGTTAATTTTAGTATTTTCATTATAAACAAATTCATGCGATAATAACTTTTTTAATTTATCCATGTTTCTCAAATAATGTTTTCAGGATTATCACGCAATTTTTATTTACGCCCCAGATGAACGTGCAGTTGTTTATGATCTTGAAAGTTCACTACCATTTCCAACACACTTTTGGAAATATGCTACTGAAACATTTAGATCCGATGACGCATTACGTCCTGAATACCATAGACAATTTCGTATAGTACCTGCTGCAATTTATTTACAACATTTTGCATCAAATCGAGGACATATGAAGCGTGAAGATGGAACATGGATAAAACCGCCACCTGATTATCCCCCTATTTCTACTCCAAGTAATAATTATATCGCTCAATAATTTAATTTGAAAAAAAAAAAATGTTTTCTATAATATAGTTTATTTAAATTGAATAATGATGAATTCATATTTCGTTTTTATTTTTCAGCTTGCAAAGATAATCTGGATATGTTTATAAATATGGAACAGGATAGCGGATTGGGTATAGTTTTAAGTTTAAAACAATTAGTTAACAGATTCTACAAATCTAATGTTAATTCATCGGCATCACCTGCGTCACCACAACCACAAGCAGCAACAAATTGAAATGACACTTATATTCGTCAATTTATTACGCTTTGTTATACTATCAACATTATTTTCCACATTATCACATTATGGCCTATGGCTTTCAATAAATTCCCAATGTCAGCTCTCAACAATAATCATGAACTAGGGCAAGTATACCAGTTATGCGTTCGTATTTTTGTCGTTAATTCATTGACAAAAAAACAAAAAAATCTTTTTAAATCACCGTATTGACTTTGTAAATCTTTACGAAATCATTTTTCCTATTTACTCGTTTTTCTATACGACACATAACTTTTTGAATAAAACTTAATCGTCTTTCTATGATACCAGTCGTACGTAAAAAATTATTAAACGCCTTCTTCATGCATAACTATTACAATTGTTCTCGTCGCCTTGATGTGAATTCGAAAAAAAAAAAAAAAAAAAAATTGCTCGTCTATCATAGATTTTAAAGACTGAAATATTATTTTATAACAATTATTGCGAGGCGATTCAGTAAAATGATAATTAGTGAAAAAACATTTAATATAAACATGCAGAAATTTTACTCTTTATAAATAAAAATATCATTTAATTACTATTGCTGCAATCATTCTTATGATACATTTAAGTTTCTACTTTGAATGATTGTAATTTTTAATATTTGTGTTATTTTCCGATTCTTTCATTGACTTTTTGATCACTCATTTATTCACGAACGAATCCACTAAGTACCATATGCGGAATATATTTTTAAAAGACGACTAAATTTTAACATCGAAAAAAAAAAAAAAAATGTCACATTGTAAACGAATACATTTTGATAATAGTTCATCGATTAGTCATCATAATGATTCCAGTATCAACGAAAATTTATCTGGGTTCTCTAAAAATTAAGTGAATAAAACAGATATTAGATAAGTAAATTAATTTTATAAATTAATTTGATTTCGCTATTTAACATTTTAAAATACTATTTATCTTAGTTAATGAGCGAATACAAGTGTTCTTGACTGCAAAAATTTATTTCTCACTTGACTGATGAGTTTTTTCTACTAAAATATATTCAATTTTATCACTTCTATGTGAAATACATGTTAAATAACGTGGTTGTAATTTTATAATGAATATGAAACGTATATAAAAATCTAATATTGTCAATACAATAACAAATTATTCAAATTTCCAATTCATAATTGAAAAAAAATTGATATGTACTTTCAAACTCTAATCGAAATGCTTTAGGCAATTTTTTTAATAAAACGAAATGTTATTAATGTTATTAACAACCAAAAAATTCGTAACAACTATATATGGATAAAATTATTTATACATGTATCATATATACCTTTATATTTGTTGTTATCACACAACAATGTAATATAATCTTTTTATCCTTGTTAATTCTTTCAATTTTAAAGTTTAATGTTCAAAAAACTGACTGTATACATTAATATATTATGAAAATAAACATAATTACAGCAGTAATTGACAGGAAAAAAAAAACATAAATATTCGAATGCGTTAATTCTTTAAATATTTATTATACATTTACTCTATTTGAAAAATAAAAAAATTGTATTGTGAAAACAAAAAAAATATTAAAATCAAGTGACAATTATGGTGTTTGGTTTGAATTTTTTCTAAAAAGGATTTTTGAAAAGTACACTTTAATGATTTGCTCTTACTGACTCTTACACTTTGCAAAAAGTAATATTTTAATAAGTATTTGGAGTTGGAGAAATGAAAACCTTGCTTAGTTTGATTGTAGTGCTTCATGATTCTTTCATCTAATTGAGTGGTTTTGATTATATGAAGGATCACTTGGTACGTATTATTTGCAATGAAATTAGTGAAAAATAATAACTAAAATTTGAAAATAGTATATTCTCTATGTTATAAATGTATCAACACTTGTTTAGTTATTTAGCAACTTTTTTACGTATATATATTGAAAATATTAAGGATAAAATATCATGAATTCGTGATATACTAATAATTTTCAAAGTTTATCAATCAAAACTTAGCTTCACCTAACCCATATAATTTGCTGTAGGAAAAATAACACCAAAGCGAGGAAAGGTGCAGAAGGAAGAAGCTCAATTATCCCTAGGTCCACAAGTACGTAAGGGAGAAATTGTCTTTGGAATTTTTCATATATTTGCAAGTTTTAATGACACATTTGTCCACGTAACCGACTTATCCGGCAGGTGAGCACAAAATTTCATATTCCAATATAACATTAATCTCACATCAGTGATAATATAATTAAATCAACAATGGGCATGCTCATAAATGCTTTATTTAATGCCAATGTAATTATAATGAGTCAGTTACTTTTGCATAATGATTATTTACTAATAAAAATAAAATAATCTAGTTGCATTAGTTTTTTAATTTTTATTGTATATTCAACTTGGAAAAGAGCCCGAGGATATGTGAAAAATAGTGGAAAATAAATAGAGCTCCAAGAAATCTGTCATCAACTAAAAAAATAGTTGAAAATAATATCGGTTAATTTGTCTTATCAATTAACAATTTTATTTTCCATAATAATTATTAAATTTATCATCGACGTACATGTATATAAATTAATATATTTATAACGTATAAGTAATAATATATATATATATAGTCTTTTGTTAGATATTGTCAAACAATCATTGAACTAAGAAAAAAATGATTAAAATGTCACTAAGTGGCAACAAATATTTTCATTTATTTATTACGTACGATAATACGGTCTTGCCATACTGTATGTAGACATAGGAATATTATTTTTCGATAAATGTTGTGCGTCACCCTGATCGTACTCCACATCGTAATAAATTCCACTTTGATTCTGCAATAAGTAAATAAACAAAATATAATTTAATTATAAAATTAAACGAATCAATAATCAATATATTATAAATAAATGTAATTACTGCTAAGGATGATCGTGATTTTGGTCTAGGTACGTGAAAGCCACTGCTTTGAGGAATTAAATCTGCTCGATCTTTATCTTGTGGCTCAGAATCAGAACTATCGGGCTCTTGTTGATGTCGTTGTCTACTTGGTCTTGATGGCGCTTGAAGTCTTGGCAATGGTACTGGTGGAAGTGTTCCATGACAGCTCATTGTCGGATACCCAAATACTGCTGAACTAGGTCGAGTTGGTCCCATTGGCTCGGTCTAAATAATGCCACATTTAATGGTGATCGCATCGATTGAAATGAATGAAAATTCATTCATTTGTAAAACTATAAAATTATAAATAATATATTTACTGCATATAAATTTGCTTGCGCCATACGATCAGCAATGTGACCCCATAAATAAGGCGGTAAATTAGATGGCATTCCTTGTTTTACGGAAGCCAAAGTTCCGACAGAACCAACGCGCACCAATGTACCAGGTAATGTGCCGGGTATTCCACCTTGCATGTATCCATAAACTGGAGAACCAGCCGTTTTTTGTTCTCGTGACCATCGTCGACTGTATAATAATACATAATGTATATAGTTTACAATATATATATTCATATAAAAATTTATCAATTACACATAAAACTAATATTTAAGTCAACTTGTTAGGAATTGACTATGAAATAATTGAGTAGTAAAACTATATTGTTATATTTACCTCCACATAACGAGACAAATAAGGGTAAGAATAATAATTATTAGGGCAGCAACAGAAGCTCCAATGGCTACTCCTAATACTTCACCGTCAATTTCACATTGAGCACCATAGTTATTGCCAGTGCAACTAAATTCATTGAAATAAAATATAAATTAATTAATTAGAAATTAAATCATTATGTAAATAAAATAATATGATACTTATTGTTTTGTTACATAAACTTACGAGCATTGCATGTTACTGCCTTGATACGAACATGTTCCACGATTATTACAGTGGGATGATGGACAAGAAATACACGATCGTCCAGATTCATTGATTTCATCTTTATGAGGATCTTTTAATCCAGCATTGCATGTACATGTGAAACCGCCCCAATTATTTGTACAAACAGCCGATGAATTACAATCGTTAAGTTCCGATGATGCACATTCATCCAAATCTTGTAGACTCGATATAGAACCAACAGGTGTATCAACATAAACTGCGCTATTACCAATATTATTATTTCGCCGGTGAATAACACCAACTAAATGTCGTTGGAGTTCATTAGCAACTGATGGTCGTGATGTTCGTGATTCATATGTCAATTTTAACGTTGCATTAACAAAAACACCACCCTGACCTTTACTAATATCACCTTGATAAACACTATTAATTGAAGAACCCATATATTCATCTGAGAATGGTGTCATTGACATCGCTGACTCGATCTAAAAATTTATTTCAATATACAACATAAATATTATGAAAATATTTATCGAATATTATTTAATTATTTAACTTACAGCGCGATTTGATTCAAAAGCGATTGTTTGGTAAGATTCAGATTCTTTATCATTAAAATCGTGATTCCACACAATTTTCCAATCATAAATTTTATCCACTCGTATAGAAACGAGAATACTAATAACTCCTGGAAAAAAAAAAAAAAAAAAATGAATCAATGAATCAATATAAGATTTTATAATTAGGTATAATATTATAATATTAAACTAACTCTTGCACGGTAACGTATGGATAAGTCTAGCGTATCCAGGTTTGCAGTGACATGCCGAGACTCCTTGAATTGTAGCACAAGCCTCATGTTGACTTGTGTCACATGTGCTCAAATCACCAACAATACACGTATCTATTCGTACTGGTGGTTGAGTTGGTCTACGGTGAAATGTCGGTCTTCGTGATGGAATTATTGGCCGAGGTGATGTCGCAGATATTGTTTCAGTTTGAGGTACTGCATAACCAGTACCAATAATTGGCGGTGGATGAATTCTTGTTGGTTCAATTTGTATTTTGCTCGCTCCACCAACACCTTCATTTGTATTGTCAAACAAATTCAAATACGTTCTTTTTCCATCGATGCTTACAAAACCATGACCTTCAACTGCTGAAGTAAAAATAATATCGCTTCCTCCTGTTGTGACCCCGGGATTGAGAGAAACTCTCACACTGTCACCGTTTCCACCCCCAGGTCCTTGAATAGCTGAAACAGTTACGTCAAAGATGTCGCCAATTTGTGGATGTCTTGACGGGGCATATGGTCGTTGTGTTGCTAATTGAGCCCCAGTATAGTCTAAAGTATCATCCAATACAATTCCGGGTCGCGGACGATATGGATAATTTGCATTAGCGGACGTTTTATAAAATGTCATCATGGATGTTGGACGATATGTTTTTGTTGTTGTTGATGCTGGATTTTCAATTATAATTTTCGATGTTATTGATGATGATTTTGTTGTTAGACCATCAGTTGGTGTAGATATATGATAATTATCATTGTTACTACTAGTGGTTTCTTCTGCAATTCGACTTGATTCTAATATTGTGGTTTGTGTTTCACTTGCGGTTAATGACGTTGAGATTGTTGAGGTCGTTTCTACAATGCTTTCAAACGTTACAATTGACGGTTGAATTTCAATTGTTGTTCGTGTTGGTTCAATCACTTGAATTGATGAGCTTGTTTCAATTTTCAATGTCGTTCTCGTTACATTTCGATGAATCAAAGAAGTGGATGGAAAAATTAATGGTGATTGTGTATTTGTTTTATTATTAGTATCAGATTTTATTTCCATGTACGATCCTTGAATTTGTGAACTTGATTTATTTATATTGTCATTTTTTAATGTAATAACTGGCGAATTATCATGATTATTTGGTATTGGTATCGGCTGAAGATCTGAGCCGAGAATGAGAGTATTGTCCGCTACAACTTTATTTTGGTTTAAAGGCGGTTTGTATTTTTGTGATTTTCTTGTATTCATTTCATCTATTGTATCGGAATGTTGTGAAGATATTTGACTATGATTTTTTTTATTATCATCATCTTCTTTAGAATAATTTGCTGATGTATTAGGTATTTTTATTTCTTTATCATTGATAGTATCATGATTATATGAATTGTCTTGTGGTGGTAATGGTTTGTACGGTGGAATAGGACGTCTAATAGTATTTGGCCTATGTTGAGGTCGATTCCAAGGTCGATTTCCTTGTGGAACAACAGATTCCGGTACTAATATACCGTTGATAAATGGCCGTACCGGTGTCGGACGTTCTTGAACAGGTGGCAATTGATTGACTGATGGTCTTTCGGGTGCTGGTGGCTTTTCAAATGGATAAATTTCATCAGCTGGCGGTAATGGTGGATTCATTCCAGGAGTATCAAAATCCAGTGGTAATGGTGGAAGATCAGATATTCTTGGTGGTCCTCTATTATTAATTCTGTGAAAAAAAAAAAAAAAAAAAAAAAAAAACTTATTAATAAAGATATATTTGACTGAATATAATATAATAAAATAATTTTGTAAATAATTCATTTTTGAATTTTTTGTTTTAATAATACCTGGTTGTTTGTGTAGGTTTATGAGGGCGAATAGTATTAGCTGCCACATTAACATTACCATTGAGCAATTTTACAATTCCAGTTATAATATCTTGAATGTCTGGATTGGCTTGACGTTGATTGCCTGCGGCAACTGTTTGCATGTTTGATGATAATGCACGATCACTATAGATCTTCGGTAAATCTTGACGACCTTGTCGCTGTTGAAGTGATCCAACCATATGATGGGGCTCCGACAAGATACGTTGTTCTTGCGGAGCCCCCTGCCCTTCCCCCGACAAATCTTTTGTTGTTGCGATACTTCTGGTGACAAAATATACACAATTAATAACAATAATTTAATAACAAATATATTTAATAAAACATATTCATTTTCAAATTGAATGTTTTCCTTCAACATTATCTTTAATTAGATGATGATGATGAAATACTAGTAAATTAAAATAATTCTAGGCAATAAAATTTACTCGTAATACTCGACTGGTTTCACTTCAATGTTGTTCCCGTCAATGTGTTCAACATGCTTTGACGCAGTAATTGTAGCGTCTAGCAGTACACCATCATGAGTCGTTAACTTGTAAATTGAATCAGCATCATCGCCATCGAGACTATTCATACTTCTGGAGCTTTCCAATTGCAAAGCTGGTTGAGTAATTTTAAAATTACTTGCTAATTCTTTTATATTACTATCTCTTGTTTTACTCAATGAAAATGATGACAAAATAGTTTTGTCATGTGCTAATGAACTTGCACTCAAAATAACATCATTATCGGACATTTTTGATGTTGTTGGTGTATTTTGTATAGCCACAATATCTGAAAATACATGTACAATTATGTTATGATTTTATTTTATACACTAGTGAAGAGACATAGTAAATCATATATTTTATATATGGCCATATACCGAAGGGGCATATTTGAACGTCGCGCAATAAAACGGTACTTCAAGGGCCTGACATTCTCCAAGTTAACAATTTTTTTCTCATTGCTCGTATTCTCTTACAGTATTAAACTATTATAAACACAATTACCACGATAGAATGTTCTTTTATACATTTTTAAGAAATTCTAAATTTTCATTTTTGTACAAACATATAAGCATTCCTTCATGCATTAAAAATACTATTCGAGATCATTGAACTTGACAATATTATATATACTAAGCATAAAGCATTCATATTTTATTCATGATGATGAGTCAAGTAGCCACTACCACTCTATTCATCAATACTATAATACAACAGCTCTCAATAGACATCAATAAACAAAATGTAGAGTATTTTATAAGTAAAACTTTCATAATGCTTGAATTAGTGATTATACATTGTAAAAACGGGTGGAAAAAAAAAAATGATTGAAACTTGTTACTTAATTACGTCCCATAAGCATCATCTTAGGGTTATTTGAACGAAAAAACAAATAAAAATAATTATTGCATTGTATGAAAACTGATTTTCGTAATAAAGAATTCAATCTAAAGACGCAATAAGTTTAGATGAAATATACATATTGTGGAGAGGAATGAAAAGCAGCAGAAAACAAAAAAAAAAAAAATAAATAAATAAAGTAATAGAGAATGGATTTGTGAATAATGCAGTGAACTAACGGTCACGGAAACTAGAATGGGCCCCTTGGTGTCGTAGCGCGGTGAACACCAAGAGCTCCAAGAGAACAAATGCGAGCAAGCGATATAATAGCGGACTACTAACGGATTTTTCCTGTGAACATCAGAGGTGCGGCCAATACATTTTACCATTTTTTTACTCACTGTAAATTTAATTTATAATCTTATTTACCACGAATAATTAAAACAAATATATACAAAATATAAATTTGTAAATACGTGCACAGATATCAACTATTAATTTGTTAATGGACTATATTATTAATCAGAAACATTTATTGAAATTGCATGGACGCTTGAGCCTTTATGCTATCATCATATCCGTGGGTATTATATTATAATAATGTATAAAACGACATGAAAGACCGTGTGAATGTAGGTGAGTCGACTTCCAGCCAAGAATTTTACTCGTCAGTCTGGAGAGGATCGGAATGTTGAATTTACGCACGTTTCAGTGGTAACAATTAGTATATGTGTATAAACATATGTATATACGTATGTGATAATTAAATTTTTTCCAATTTATACATTTTAAATTTCTATTTTGTCACTTTATCATTGAATTGTTGCGGAGAGTATTCATACAGACATGTGCTGCAATATATCAAAGCCATCTTGATGGACTGATGGTGATGAATAGTGGTGACCTTTCTTGGACTTTCGCGTACGTACCTCACATCCGTTCATCTCTCATGGGGTCTTGGCGCACTTGTGTGTCGTTTACTTGTAGGCAATATATATATCTACACACGCACACACATTATGAGGTGTGTAGCAGTGCGCCCGGTTAGCCCGTGTCGACTCTCTTCAGGCGGTAACGGCACACACATCAGTTAACGGTATCCCATTCCAGCTGCCCAATATTTATTCTTTTCACTCCAACATATACATACTTATCATCAGTATGTAACAATTGTAACATTAATACAGTTTTACAACTTATAATTCTATTTATTATATCATTTTTCAATCAATTTTAAGCTAATAAATAACAAATAATATAAACAAATATAAATACTTGTTCTCCCAATATTAATGAATTATTTAATTTTTTTATTCGTTTTTTTTTTTTTTTAACGTGGCTACTAAATGTTATAATATCAAGCAAGTTTAAGATTAATGGTCAAAAGAGAAAATTTACACGTCACACTCTCTTTTAAATAATGTACATATGCATAAATGTGTGTGTTTATAGTTATATGTAGAGGCAAATGAGTCAATCGGTTTTTTTTTCTTCTTATATTCATGTGGACATGGTTTTAAAAGTCTGTTTATTATTTTGCGACACTTTCACATCTAATGCGCTGAGGCGAAAGTAGAGAATATGACGAAACTACAGAGACTTTATTGCGTGTACCGGATGTCTCGTATTTGCCATCATTTTTTTTTTTCAGTATATTTTTTGTTTGTTTGTTAGAAATTAATCATCAGATCTTTGAGGATCATAAACTATACGTAAGATTAATCTAATCCTGATTGAATGTTCTCATTTCACGCCTTTTCTTACTGACGTCAAGTAGTCTGTATAATTTGCATTATATAGATTGTTTTTTTGTTATCACACTCATTATCGTGGCATTATGCATTTAATCATGGTAAAATTATAATAAAGTCTATTACATTCGCTCCATTAAACTGTTTTTTAAAATTGATTATAGGCCATGAATGCATCCGGCATCGAATTCATAAATTAATTTGTTGAAAAAAAAAGGAAAACTTGACCATCATGAGAAGACGTGGTATGAAAAGAAAAGATATATATATTCCCATGTCACGCGAAATCTCGTGTGGCTTGCTTTCTGCCTTTATCCTTTCCACATCTAAATTTGATTCATTGTTTAATTGTCATCGTGATACTGCCATAATAATTAAAAATGTTTTTATTTTACTAAGCAACGATCTATATACCACATGTATGATTAAGATTCTCTATAACTTTCACCTACTTGTTTCAACTTTTATTTTATACATTGATGCATCACGGATGCAAAAATGGATTATTCAAATTTAAAATATTGTAGAGAGAAAAAAACTTTCCCAATTCAATGACGTGGTTCACCACCACCACTACCAAGGGAAATCTCAGAGCCATTCTGGTAGAAATTATATACATATTCAGAATTGTTTTATTTTATTTTATATTTTTTTTTACATCATCAAAAAAATGTCAATCGAGTCAACATGAAACTACATCAATATCCAAAATTAAGAACATCAAACGGAACTGAAAAAATATAATAGCCAAAAAAACAAAAAAATAGTATTTATTATAGTACTTAATCAATTATTGTTAATTATAAATTTCTAAGGGTAACAAATTGAAGATAAATAACACGTCCAAATGATTAAAAAATAGATGTTTTTCATATTAATTCAAAAAACAAAGATAAATTTTTTCAATTCACTTACCGATTATTTGGAAGACGATAACCAAGAGAATAAATCTCAAAACTCTTCTTTCAACACCCATCATTTATCTATATATCAAATGAATTATATTTAAACACAAACACACCACTATAAGATGAAAAAATTGTACAAATATGTACTATTTCACAAAATCACCATAGTCTAGATTTAAAAAAAATTATACAACCCAGATGCAGTTAGTCTTAAGTCATCTAGCCGATCGCCGCCATTTTCGTTATATTCTAGTGAGCATCAACATTTAATGAAGAATCCAACAAAAGTTGTCAATCAGCATTATCGATAGCAAAAAAAAAACAACACACACACACACACACACTGACAATATCAGATGAAACTTTTGCTAGCAATAGCTACATTTTTCTTCCTTTGAATTTCTCAATGAAACCTTTATGCGTAGCTTCACCTATTTCTTCTCTTGTTTCTTCCGTTTCACCTTTACACTCGTTTTGTGTATAAAATCATCAAATCCCGTGTATCCACTTTTATAACTTGCGATACCTCTGGTATCTTAGACTGGATGACCCACTTTTCCGAAACTCTCTGATTAGTCAGGTGCTTTTCATCTTTATACAGTAAATCCAATCAAAAAAATTGAAAAATTCTCAACATAATAATCTACATAGTTTTCACCTTTGAAAACTAATTTTTCATATTAAATTAAAAATTCGTGTCTCATTAAAGCACTTTATTATCAATTACTTTCAAATTAATCGTGAAAATTAATTATGTAGAATACACCAATTGAACAATGAACTATAAATCAATTGTGAACTTTCATAGCAATTGTTGTCATATAAAATTATGAATTTATTTGAGATTAGAATTATAGATGATATAAAATATATAAAGAAATATAAATGATGTTGAGAAAGAGACTTGAACTGGCGTTGACGTTGCGGTCGTTCACTTTGTACTGGCCGATGGCCACAGCCACAGATATTCATTGGTATAACCAGCAAACGTACCGGGACAACCATACACACTGTATAGCAGAAAGAATTCTCCCACTATAGGGCCCACCAACTACAAAGTCGACTCACGATCGTCAGTATAACATCCTTCTCATCGTCCACCATCATGCTATAGCAAAGAAAATCCACCATACATGTTACCTTATAGTATTAAAGGTATACATAATATAATATATATTTATTTTATATCTGAAATAAAATTTATTTTGTTCAATAACGAGATGTATCTATGTAAAGACATGCAAGATATGTTTATGCGCGTTGACGCAATTAAATATTACAAGTCATTTCATTCGTGAGAATCTTGATGAAAAATTTTATTCATCAATAAAGGATTTAATGACATAGGGTTGCGTTCCTCTACACTTTATACAGGTAGTAGTTTTTTTTCGGGGCTGATGATTACTTTTATTTTTCCACCAGTCACTATACGCAACTCATCTTTTTTTTTTTTTTTCATACTATGCGGTTATAATAATTTCATGTCTATTGTCAGTAGGAAGAAATAAAATATCGAAAAAGAAAAAAATCTGTTTCGGATCTCTACACACAATTTTTTTGTATTATTCCCTACGTTGAAAAGAATACATATATATATATTGAAAGTTGAAAATGGTATACGTGCGTTCTATTTTACCAATATCTCATTATTTTCATTACCGATTAAATACATTTCTTCTATATCGACACAAGGTAAAATCAATTTTATTGAAAATATTTATCTAATTCTCTACCATGATTTAAAATCTATTAACACTGCAGTGATCAGTGAAATTAATAATAATAATTCTCGTGCCACTTGGGCTATTTATTGGAATTAAAAATATTTTATGAAAAAATGTAGTTCTTATCATAGCTCAGGATTTTTATACAATTTTTATATATTTCAAAATGTATGTGTTTCCCTTTTCTTAATTATTCTATTACTCGCTATCATTTCATCCCTTTGCGCCAAATATTATATTCATATTTATACATCTACTATGAATCCATTTATTCATTTGAACTTGTTCTTTTTTCTGCCGTCTAAATTCTTATGATTCGTTTTACGCTTTTTTTTTTTTTCCTTTCATTCCACATAACACGAACAATGGATGAAGAGCATCTAAATTGGGTGAAAACCAGTTCGCCTTCTAGTTTGGCAAGATTGCAACACATTCTCTACCCAGACATTTTTGCTTGCACAATTTATTCGATACACATACGTCGATCCAATATATCATCAATACTTTGTACATAAATAATAAACAATATATTGTGTAAAACGGAATGATAGTGCACAAACGCATTAAAAACATCCACATGGTAGAAACAAAAAATAAATGTAAATTCATCATTTGTAAAATTAATTGCATATCGAATGATATATGTAAAAAAAAATTTTGGAAAAAAAGTAATGTTGATTTTCACCTTGTCTCTTTGCATGAACCATCGAGGTACCCGCATATTTGCCCAATCGCAATCCATGAATAAAGAACAAGTTTGCAATTCTTCAGACAAAGCAATCCAGGTGTGTAGATACAGTATGTGCCATAACTAAACATATATATTGAATATTATTTATCAAAATGTAATAATTACAAAATTTTTCTACTTTCACAATTGAACAATAATTCATATCAAAGGATAGCTCATTATTACCTCATGAATAATTTTTTTTTTTTCCATGAAATACAACTACAATATTTCTCATTACTGCATAACCTCACAATAGTACATTGAAATGCTGCTAATTAACGTACGCAATCCTCCTACTAATTATTAACAAAAAATAAATTATTATTAAAAATTGCCAATATATCTACGCATTATATATTATTTATGGTAACATTTGAGAAAAATAATCAAGTCGAACTATTGGAATTATCAGTTTATATAAATAAAAAATTGTCTGAGATATATTTTCTTTATTTTTCTTTCGTTTGATATTTGATAATAAACAAATGTGGATAAATAACTGGAGGATCGGTGCGTGACATAGAAACTATAGAAATACACGAGGCTACTGCGACTACGTAATATACATATATACTGGCAAAGGGAAAATAAAAAGAGAGGAAAATATACAATGTCAAAAAGAAGAAAGGAACAGAACTCTAGATCATTGGGCCATGGCAGGCCGTGGTATGGACTTATAACACAATCCTATACATACATACATACATACATACATACATACGTACAAGCCAATAGGAATAAAAGCGAGAGGAATTAGAGAGAAAGGGTCTGTGGAGGGAGTGGTGTAACGTGTAACTGCTCATGGTGAATCTGCCCAAGTGCCCAACAATCCAACATAGTTTCAGTGGCTTCAATTCCGCAGTACCATCTTGTGTTCATCATAATCGTTATCATAATTTTCAACTTGATAGTCTGTTGTCATTCTCGGATTCGTTCTTGATTATTCTATTGTCTCACACTCTCACCACTACTTCTAAAGTATCGAATACCACCACCACCACCACCATTGTCAACGTCATCTTCATTATCATCGTCATTGTCGTGTTGTGTCGGTTGTCGTCGTCATTCCATTTGTGAAAAGGTGGAAGAAACATTCCATTCATGTTTTGGAACGTACGACGACCGACGACGACGCAGTTGACGCAGTGTGAGAGCATCGCCCGCCCGACGAGGACGCTAATATTCAACGACTTCTCGTGAATGCTCGTTACAGAGGTGATCCCATTTTTAAAGTTTAACTATTTTTCTTTCTCATTATTTTCCCCTCATTTTTCTCTCATATCTACATTTTATCTGGACTTTAACGTGCGTCGAATTCATTTCATCGTTTATTCTAGGTAATTACATCATTTTTCACCCAACTATATTGTTAACGATTAAATTTTATTAATATTTTATCCCATATTTTTATTTTATACATTTATTTATACGCATATTTACAAAGGTAAATTAAATTTTATTTTATCAATCATAAATAATATTATAATAATAATATATTTAATACGATATTACAATCTTTTAGATATTCAACAATATTATGAATAACACTACTTTCGTCTCTTTTTACCATATTTTACTTGTCCTTAAATTTTATACCATATTTTCATTATCTTGCTATACATTAACCTCACGTTATATATTGTCTTTTAGTCTTTTTTATCGATAATATATTGTTACGATTTATCAATGTTGTAAGCCAGAGCGTTTACTTTCTTAAGTATGTCAGATGTGAGAGTAAGAGTGAGTGAATTGGGAAATAAAAAGGAATAAATATGTGCTAATATGGAAGAAATAGATTTATATCATGATCCATGTGAGTATTCAATATATTATAGACACGGTGACATTGAAAAATAATTTTACTAATGAAAATACAGTGGATTTATTGAAGTGAGAGAAAATGGCGTGAGGCAAATTTAAAAAAAAAAAACATAGACGATCAGCGACATGAATAAATGGTATTGAAGTTCATAAGTTGGATGACGAATTGTGTGTATGGCGTCGCGTGAAAGGGAGAGACTGTAGACGCGACACATTCGGGGGCATCCGCCCCGCGCTCTGTGAGGACCATCACCACGTGGGGCTACGTAACAGAGCGTGGGATTTTATTATCACGTGTCCCACACATACAGATATATAAATCAGATGATCGAACTCTTATTTCATTTGGACAAAATTCTTATTCACACGTTCACTACATTTACATCAACCTAACTTTATTTCTACAAACATTTTTATATATTTCCAAATATTTTTTTTTAATTTATAAATTATTATATCGACAATTGTAATGCATCTAATGTCTTCTGAAAGAACAGATTGAAAATTATTAAGATTGTTCTCATTTTCACGCTATTCATACATGGATGTGTCATTAATTTTTTTTTTTTTTTTTTTTTTCAATCACCCCTTCACTATTTATAGACATATATATTTATATTCCATCTAGCACTCATTGCCAAATAGATGAGAAATTTTTGACCTGCGGCGTCAATCGCTTCTCAGAATAGTTCAACGTATATTTATATTCACACAGATACGAGTTTAGGAATTTTCTGAAAAGAAAAAAAAATATATTGAAAAAGAAAACAGCTAAAAAATTTGAAATAATTGTAATATCTTATACTGATCCTCATCACGGTGATGATGTGATGGTGCGGCCATGTGGACTTGGAAGAAACACTAATGAGAAAAAGTGTGAGAGGTATTATCAAGAACGGAAGTTGATAAAAAGAATTTGTATACATGAGGGGGAAATAGAGAGCAACATATATGCCAGGAAAGTTAAAAAGAGGTGGCAGATTCCTCGACTCTTATTCTCATATCCATTGACTTATTTGCCTACTAAATTTTCTCCTTAGTTTATTTATTTTTCTTTCTGTCAATAAATCTGTGCATTTCCACTTCAATAATTGTTTTTTTTTTTTTCATATTATTCAAATCATATTTATTTTTTTTATTCACAAATGAATTTACGTGTGTTGTGTGTGTTGTGTGTGTACGTGACAAAATTCCATTAGAATGTACTATGAAGTATTTTTATAGGCTTTAGACTACTGTTCAAGTTTCTTTGCTTTTACTGAGTTTGACCTCATGAGATATATCGAAATAAAAGTTTGTGCGTCACACAAGAGAAATGATTGTTCAGGGGCGTCGCGATATACATGCGGTCAACGAGTGAAGGGCAGGTGCCAAAGCAGATGTTCATCCACTACTTTATACAGTTTTTTTCCCCTTTATTTTAAATTTAAATGCATAACATTCATTTATTTAACTTTTTCCTTTTTTTGTTTTCATTTACAGATATAACTTTGAAAATGTTGTGATGGCAGAGAGACGACGGCTGAGCGATTCGCCGTCTTTATTATTATCATCATCATCATCATCATCATTATCGTCATTGTCGCCACCGCCGCCAAAGAAATCAAAATTTCCATCAGAAAAGCCAAAATACTCTGTAAAAATTGATGAGGACGAAAAATTAAAGACTGACGAGAGTCTTGAAACGAGTGAACGTTTATCAGGTAGCAGTAGTTCATCATCAGAACACGTTGAACTATCTAATTATAGTTTGAAAAATATTGTAATGCCAATTGCTGGACCATCAAGAGTCGAATCAAATATAATATCAATTGATGAATCATCTGAGGATCTACGTAAAAAAATAATGGGTAGAAAAACTGGCACTAGCTCTAGTGACACTTCATTAATTGGTGAACATGCACACTATGAAGAATTATCAATGATTGGTGATGGCGCTTATGGCACTGTCTATAAAGCCAAAGATTTGTCCAGTGGACAAGTTGTTGCATTAAAAAAAATACGTGTTCCACTTACTGAAGATGGTTTACCTACATCAACGCTTCGTGAAATTGCAGCACTAAAACAATTGGAAAGATTTGAACATCCAAATATTGTGAGATTGCTTGATGTATGCCAAGGAAATTATTTACAATTATCACGCAGCGATTCACAAAGTGAAAGAATTGATCGGGGCTTAACTCTTTGGCTGGTATTTGAACATGTTGATCGTGATCTTGCGTCATTTATATCTGCCTGCCCGCCCGGCGGAATATCATCGAATTTAATTAAACAAATGTCCAAGGAAGTGCTTTTGGGTGTTGATTTTTTACATAGTCATCGGATAATACACAGAGACTTGAAGCCACAGAATCTCTTGGTAACACGAGAGGGTCGAATTAAAATTGCTGATTTTGGTTTAGCAAAATCATATGATTTTGAAATGAGATTAACATCAGTGGTAAGCTATTTGGTATTTACGTACATATATAATATTAATTATATTTTTATAAAGAAAGAAAATATTTAAAATAATTGATTAATTAAAAATAAATATATTCTAGGTGGTCACATTATGGTATAGAGCACCCGAAGTTCTTTTAGGTTGTCCTTATGCCACTCCAGTTGATATATGGTCTGTTGGTTGTATTCTTGCTGAACTCAATAGACTTGCACCATTGTTTCCTGGTACAAGCGAAGGCGATGAATTAGATAGAATTTTTCAGTATGTTAAATTCATACATTTATTTTTTTGTTTAATCAAAAAATTTTAAATTATTGAAAAACAAAAAATTTATTTTAGAATTATTGGTACACCGAGTCAAGATGAATGGCCAAAAAATGTGTCATTGAGTTGGACAGCGTTTCCGAGTCGACGTTCAACAACATTGAGAGAAGCAATACCTGAAATAAGTGATGATGGGCTCGATTTAATAAAAAATATGTTGACGTTTAATCCTCATGTTCGTTTGACTGCTGCTCAAGCACTTACTCACAGGTATTTCAGTGAATCAACCTCCTGATATACAATAGATGATTAATTTTTCACAGTATAATATGACTATTGTATTCAGTATCATTTAAATTCATCAGGTGTATTAGGTAAAAAAACTTTTTTAAACATATCTATTATTTGTAGTGCTTAATATTTTAAAGTGAGTATTATTTAAGTTTATTTTTATTTAACGATTTTGGTAAAAATACTTGTTCAACTGACACAAGTCTGTATTTTATGTTTGAATTTTATTATTAATTTAATATAACTAATATGAAATAATCTCTATTCTCTAGTATGTATAATTTTCTAAGACTGAGGTCCCATTGGCCCGTTTAGAATTCCTCCAGAAGGATACAATTATCGTCATACCTTCTAAAATTATATACCAGGTTTAGCACTGCCACTGTGTCATTAAAAATAAGTGCACTCGAAAGTTTATGTAAAGTGCTTTTATCCATTCATACGTTATTTAGGTATTATTATTAGATATTTATCAAATGGAAGAAGGAAATTTAAAAAAAAAAACAAAATAATAAAGAAAAAGGAGAAACTTTATGTTGAAGCTCTTTATGAATATAGAAAAATGAAAAATCATTAGAGACTGTACATTAATTATAGTTTTAACAATTAAGTGCATATAAATCATTTATACTTTTGTACAAGAATTTTTTACCATTCAAATTCATTTAAATATCCCGCCTATAATTCCCACATCAATATATACGATATAATTTTGAATATATATATATATATATACGCATATGCAAGAGTAAATATATATATATAAATTTTTTTTTTAAATAATTAAATACAATAATTAAGTATAAATTTATTATTGTTTTTTCAAATAACGTTAAAAAAATGAATCAATTTCATTGTGTGATCAATGCAACGAAATACTTTATTCGCAAACCCATTAAACCTTTGTCATATTGTTTATCATATACGAGAAAAATGGCGACTGAAGTGGAGAAAGCACAATCTGCTTCACATAATGGAGATACTATATTTGGAAAAATATTACGAAAAGAAATTCCATGTAAATTTATTTATGAAGATGATCAGGTAGATAATTTTCAAATTATATAATATTAAATTTATAAGATTGGTGCATGCAATTGGATAATCTGATGTCTGAATTATTAAACCTAACCTAAATTTTATATACTATTATCATGTATACAGTATATTATTTTTTTAAATGAAGATGAAACAAAAACAAATCATTACATGGGACTTTTATAATTATTTTTTTAGTGCGTTGCCTTTCACGATTTAAATCCGCAAGCACCAACACACTTTTTAGTAATACCGCGTAAACCAATTTCTCAACTTTCGAAATCTGAGGATGATGATAAACTTGTCCTGGGACACCTTATGCTTGTAGCACAAAAAGTCGCAAAAGAGCAAGGACTTGACAAGGGATTTCGTCTTGTAATTAATGACGGTAAAGAAGGTGCGCAATCAGTGTATCATTTGCATCTTCACGTTTTGGGCGGAAGACAAATGCAATGGCCACCCGGCTAAAGTGTATTATCCATATTTCATGATTAAAAGTATACTGTATATTGTAACAAGTATATGTAATGACAGCCAAAAAAAAGCCATTTTTGATTTTTAATAAATGAATTAAAATTGAAATGAACAAACCATATATAATATATGAGAAAAATATAAACGTTTATTTTCAGTCACCAATTATACATTAAGATTTTTCATATACTTTGTATTCGTATTGAATGCCATTCTCTTCGTGGATACCTTTTGGTACATCTGTGGTGCTAGATAATGAATTATCAAACAAAATGATTATTTTATTTAAGTATATAAGAGTAATACAAGAATAAAAGTATATAATACTTACTCGATTTGAATAAAATTTTTAGGAATGTCGGGAAAAAATGTATCACATTCAATGTATTTTTTTATTTGAGTCAAATATAATCTATGAAAATTTGGTGTTTCCATTGCCGCCTAAATACATTGATTGGAGAATAAATTGAAAAAATTAATTAAAAACTGAAATTTAAAACAGCAAGTGGAATATTGTGTATACATACTTTATAAACTGAATTGCCACCAATAACCCAAATTGTCTCAACTTCTTCACTCAATGGTGGCTTAGATATAATTTCTAGTGCTGCTGGGATGCTTTCACAAACAATTGCTTCTTCTTTAAGATCCCTAAAATGAAATATATCTCAATATGAATAACACACCAATTGTATTTTTAATATAAATATCCATATAAAAAATTAAAAATATTATCAGATACTTGCAATAAACCTCGTGTAAGAACAATGTTTATTCTACCAGCAAGTGGTCGATATTTTTTTGGAATACATTCCCATGTTCTTCTACCCATAATAACAACATTTTTTTTACTATTGTTCTTGGTATTGGTAGTAATTTTTGAAAAAAAAGCCATTTCATTTCTGAAAAAACATGAAATCAAAATAAATACCATTCTTAATGTAAATTTAATTTATATAATTTATTGCCATTCACTTTAGCGTCCATGGTAAACGTCCGTTTATCCCGATTCCCATATTTTCGCTTGCTGCAGCAATTAAATTTAATAAACAACCATTTGGACTCATTTTTATATGTGAATTAATTTTTTATAAGCAATATCAAATACACCGTATCAACTATTTATATTTTTGATATTACTAATATAAAATTTATAATCATGTAAAAAATCAAAATTCTGATATACGAAAATTCATCACAGTATGTATAAACAATATATGTACATCACCGACATATTACACTAATGAACAATGAATAAATAGTCATATATATTATATTTATACATCTCAAATTTCGAAATTATATATATATTGTTGATTATTTTGTAAATGGGTAAACAGATGGCAGCACACAAATATTCGCCATATTGGAAAAAAATTTCGATATTGTATGTATAGACATATTCCAAGACATATATATATATATTATTAATTATATCCTAATTTGTAGTAGTGGGTGTCGCTCTGAAAAGTTCACAACTTCTCCACCGCACATGCACGATCGTTTGTTCCATCCCCTCCATTCATTTGCACGGTGCCAATAAGAAGCGTGGTTTGTGAAAGCATTGTAAAAAGCGGCAGAGAAACTATAATAATTAATCAAAAAGTATCCAAAAACTTTTGCATTCCAGATAAAATATAATTAATAATTACTTTTTGCAATATTTTAATCAGGTAAATTAATTGTCTTGTCTTATAAGTAGATTTTCCGATTACAACTTGTATTTCTGTGAAATATGAATAACCTAACCTCTACTACAACAATAAACTTATTTTTCAGGAAGTATGTCGGGTCGTGAGGGTGGTAAAAAAAAACCGTTAAAAGCACCAAGGAAGGAACAGAAAGAAATGGACGACGATGATGTTGCATTTAAACAAAAACAAAAGGAGCAGCAAAAAGCATTAGCTGAGGCTGCGAAAAAAGCTGGCCAAAAGGGTCCATTGGTTACTGGTGGAATAAAAAAATCAGGAAAAAAATGATACACGTGTTTTAACCCAACAATTAAAAAACAAATACAAGAATATCTATAATATTATGATTCAATTTGTTGACATTTCATTTTATATGTAACTTTATATCATTTTACACACGTGTCATTTACAATACAATTAATAACACATGAAAGTTGGTTTGTAAATAATAAATTGTTCTTCAACAAGTAATAAATATGTTATTGTTTCTATAATAATTATTAGTTAAAAAAAAAGTAAATTGTTAAATGTACATATATATATATGCTGGAAAAATTAATTTACTTTATCGAAAATTATTAGGACATAACCTAGCAATGAGTAATATTTTGAATAGATTATAGCACAGCTGATTGCCATATGATCGATACAATTACCAACATGAAAAAAAATAATGGAATGCTATTCAATAATATAATAACGTGAATATTTTTAAAAATTGGCTAAAATATATAATGCAAATTATCTAAATTATAATATTTATTGGTGTATAATTTTTTTCTCAATCATTAATTAATAATATTTTATATAAATTAGCAGACAATTTTCCATGTGTAGAAATTTTTATTTTTTTATGTTGCCAACAATGAATCTCAATTCTAAAGAACTGTCAGTGGATGGGTCAGTTGGCAACAGACCTTCATCTAAGTTCTATCTTAGTGTGTATCTTGTGCATTAGCTCGTCCATAAGTGCTTTGTCCTCAAAGGACACAAAATCTCATTTTCTTATTCGTTGACATATCAAAATTCAAGCCATTTATTTTGATAAAGACATTTCTAGAATAATCTTTTAGTTTATCATTGTAATCTCACGTGAATGAAATCAATAATAACGATACGTATACGTGTTGACAACGAATAAGAAAATGTCTGCGATCATGAATAATGGCATGATTATTTGACCCATAAGATTGACTCCGAGCTCAGTGGATCGTACTCTCTCTACAGATACATTTAATCAGTGAGTTTGTTCTATTACTTAAAAATTACATACTTGTCTTTATTATTTATATTCCATACCTTCAATACAACATTAATACCATATAATACTACTGTCAAACGTGACATAATCATTTTTTATATTATACAAAAGAGCATTAGTTTAGTATTACGTATAGCAAAGGGAAATTTTTTTGCAAAAGCGCTTCACCCATTATCGCACGATATGCCATATTGTCAAAGCCAACGATCTAATTTAATTTTATAAAAATATTATCACAATAAAAACTCGCTTTCTTATATACAATCTTAATATTTCATTTAATACTTAATATTAAACTAAATAAAAATAAAGTGTTGAAATATATTGCAACACACTATTTCCCAATTGTCTTTTATGTTGTTCAATCATTGGTACAGCGGTGGAAAGTATTTGGAAAAGGGACCCGAGCATATATTATTAAATATAATCTGAAATAAAAAGCTTAATATATGCTTATATTTTGTACATGTGACCAAAAAGTTACCTCGTCTTTCAATATATATACATACACATATATTTGCGTGAGCTCGCTCAATATAATTTATAAGTATATATAAATGATGAAAACATTTGCAGACATGAGCTTCTATTGATTTCAAACAATATTGTCTAAACAATACCGCATACTAAAAACAAAAGTCCCTTTCTCGACTAATATGTCTATGAAAGTACAAACACTACAAATACTGCAGATATATATGCCTCTGTATTTCCCCTTTGACCAATTCTCAGTCATTCTATATATACATAACATCAAGGGAGACATGATGCCTTTGTTATTTTCCTTCAGTCCTCATAGAATACATATAAATATAATTTGGCCATATCGTTGTATAGAATAAAGAAATAAGATTTTATTTCTTTAATTCATTGTATGGGTATCCATTGTGCATTCATCAATATATTTATATATATATATATTTATCAATTCATCTATATATCTATATATAATAATAAAATAAAATAAAAATAAAATTTGAAAGCGCGTCAACGGCTTTCTCTTGTTTTATTTGACAATTTTATACTTTCACGAAAAATCTTTATTTGTTTTACATTATTTTGGTATATAAATATATATTATTGACATACACACCTATTGAAAGATAATGTTCATTGCAGTTACATTCACAATGTAGAGTATCGAGAATACAACACGGATATAAATGCGAATGGGTAAATGAGTTGACCTACATTATGAAGGAATCACTAGTCGAGCTTATATATATACACATTTTATACATATTTTTTTATTATGAATATATAACATTTATGTAATATACTGTTAGGTTATCTCACTTTAATTTTCGATTTATATAAATATTATATTTTTGAAATTTGAAAAACAGTCTATTATCACAGCCTGTATACCAATAATTTGATACAAGGACGTTTAACAAATGTATATATACGGCGTTAGGTTTTTTTTTTTTTTTTCATTCACCACAAGTTTTTGACGCTCATTTTTAAATATATTTTTTTTCACTCTCATGATTCAAAATAGACCTTCAAATGAAGATAACCATTGATAATATAATTTTAAAAACACAAAAAGAATGATAATATGAATTGTATTTTTTTTTTCTTTATTATTATTATATATAATCTTACACGTCCGGAAGTAAAAACAATTCTTCGGGAGAAAAATTGTGCAATATGTTAATTCACTTGATACATACATATACATGTATATATATATATATATATATATGTATATATAACAACGATTGCACTGGCATATACAAGCAAGCGTGTCGACAAACGTGATATTCAATTACAATCGAGGTGAAATGTGTGTGCAAGGTCTTTTTTCATCATCATTACCGTCACAAACTCACAAATCATTTATATTTCCATACCACAGTTTAATAACGTTTTTCCGGGTCAATCGTTTATATCTCTAAATACATATTGGTAATAAAAATGAAAAAGTTGTAAATACATATGATTAAAAAATAAACAGACAAAAGCCAAAAATGAAATAATTTATAATTTTTCGTTCTACAGTGAACCTCTTTTAATTTCAAAACCAAAGTTCCTTTGTTCTTGCACGTGGACTTTGCAATATCTCTCTATTCTAGCACATTGGAATATTTTAATCATTTAAAAAAAGTGAGTCAGTGAATTTGAAAGGAAGTGCATAGAATATATAAAGTCACTTGCCATTACTACTTATATACACATTCACATAATTTTACAATTCATAGTAACAATCATAGACTTGCATATGTATATATATATATAAAACTAGAATAATGACGTTTGTGTAGTAGTGTGGTAGTTGATGTGTCAGCGATGCACACACAGTGTGTGAACGATACGTTGATGTTGTTGGTGGTGTTGCTTGCATAATATACGGGTAACCTAGATCTCACATTATACATCTATATCACTATATCCAACAACACTCTTTGGAAGCCTCTCTCCTCTATTCCCTCCCCACAATCATTTTCTTTTTACATACATATTTAAATTTGTACATGAGCACTTGTGTAAGTAATATTCACTCTGTTACATACTATTCAATTTGATATATACATACACGTACAATACATAATTGACATCGATTTTATTTCCTGTGGATTCATGCTGCTGTAATAGATACATGTATTACATCATACAATTATTCACTAACTCGATTTGTTAATTAGTACTTTGTGTATACATAATTATATTACAATTATTTATTTATAATTTTTGAGTTTAATATTGGTATTTGGAGGGAAAAGAAAAAAAAATTACACGTATGCTAATTTGAATATTGAATATGATTGATATTGTATTAAAATGCGATCAAGTGAAAGCAATATTTTATAGAGTAATGAAAGGAAATGAAAAATATATGTATATATTATTATAGTTGTAACAAAAAAAAAAAGTTTGGCGTGCACGCGAGTATTTAATTTTCTTGGCTCAAGTGAAAGGACGCACATTTATATTCCTAGGCACAACTCATTTATCGTTAATTTCATGAGTACACATGTACGTTCAATTCAATATTAATAATAATACTATATTTGGAATGGTTGTAATGTCATTGAGTTGTAAGGCAATCAACAGATAAACAATACTTTATTATTAAAATTAAAATAATTTTTGCGTTTATTTTTTCATCTATTAATATATTTGATTTTTATCTACTGAATTTCAAAACTATATTTTGTGACTGATAGTGTAGTTGTGTGTGTTAAACTTTCCCTCTTGAATTATATGTGGGCATATACCTATATAGTATACAGCATGGGAGCAGATTTAGTACTCACAAATGATAATGAAAAAAGGCGTTACTAATACCATTGCGCATGTCCGTCAGAATCATCAGCTGTTTGAGCAGCCATCTTGTAGGATCATCCCAGCTGTGTGGGCTCACCCGCTCACTCCGCTAAACGCTCAGCTGACCTCGTCAACAACCAATGCATTCTCTCGCCTCTTTTTCTACCACACATATTTTTATACTTACCCTTTTCCATTACATCTCTGTTTCGTCAAGCACTTGCGCTTAAATTTGTCAAATACGAATTTTATTTTTAAATATGAATTGAAAATAAATACGCCATTATGCCTTGACATTGGTCTCTTTAAATTGCATAGTACTACATTACAAGGAAGAAAATAATTTTATTGTTTTTTATTTTAGAATTTATTTCACTTGAATTTTTTCATTTTCAATAGCAGTGAGATAGGAGTTTTATTTCGATGGATCGATAAAAGCCTTGACATGGTATCACTTGTTCTGAGTGTATAATATCAATTGTGTGGATGTATGATGAGTTGCTTCCTCGTAATGAGAGTATAATAATAAAAAAAAAGTGAGTGAGAGAGAGAGAGAGAGAAGAAAAATAAATAGTTGGATGAACAAAAAAGTATATAGTGATGTATTGAGTTAAAGAACGAGCTAAAGTTGTCTTGTCTGTTGCGCACGGGTCTATTCTATTATGGTATAAGAGACATTGAAGTACACGTGCGCGTATATTGCGCAATATTCACAATCAAGAAATAACTATATGTATATGTTTGTACAAATGTATGATGTATATCATCAATCACTATGTACAATTTAATGTGCTGCTAAAAATAATTAATATTCAAGCTTTTCTAATATAAATTAGTACACATATGCGAATGTATGAATTTATATTCTATATTTTCACTGTAAGTAATCATATTTTTTTTTTTTTTTTTCATTCATTATATATTAATTAATAATAGACAAAACATGGTGGTGTTTCTTTTGTTATTCTCAGATAATCTTCAATAAAGTGAGCAATTACAATTGTCTAATTTGGTGACAATGTGATTGCACGTCATTGATATGTACATTAATTAAAATGATGAAAAAAAGCCCGTAATTGGTTAGCGCTATAATGAAAAAATGAAAAAACAGAAGAAAAAAAGAAAACAAAGCAAAAAGGACAATATTTATTGAAATCTCTCCAAAGGATTTCAACATATGTCAAATGTGATTGTTTATGAATAAGCAAAATACAATTTGATATTAATCTTTTGAATGAATATAGTACGTAATATATTTCTAACATACTTTCATTTTCAACCATGGAATTGAAAATAAAAGAATAGACGGAAGACAAGTATTATTGAGACTAAGGAAAAAATAGAGGATAAAGGTGGAGAAACATAGACAAACTATTCAATTCCATATATAAAATTCAAGTTCCACTTAATGATATCATCCTATAACAATGAAGAGTATATAGACATCGAGTTGGTCCAGATAAACCATTGAAGGGGCCATATCATCTGTACCATCGAAAACAACAATAACAACAATATTTTCAACAGCGATATAAACAACAGTAGCAGTGTCCAGTAACTATATTGGTACTTTCATTATCCATCAGAAAAATTAAACAGAATATTATACAAAAAAAAAAAAACAATAATAGTAATGATAATAAATAATTAAATTATAAAGACAAACGAATGAGAAGAGGCTGGTTGGGTATGAATTTCTGTAACGGTTATAGTATATTTACTGTTTCGTCCTCACCATCGAGATTTCTTGTACTAATATATAATACGTATACAATACATATCTATCGATCTGTCTATCTATAAATTAATATGTTTATTACACAATCAATAATATAATATATTCTGATGTTTCTATATCTAATGCGCAGCAATTTACTGCACATAGTACTGCGAATGAATTAAAACTATTGATGATTTTATTTCTTTTAAAACGTGAATCTTATTACTTTAATCATTATCATCATTCAATTTTTTGATTTATTTCATTAAAGTTATGATTAAATAGACAAACATACTCTTATAAATGATAGTATATATATGTATATATAGCGCTGTGTATATGGAGTCCACTATGTTGAGGTTCGACAGGCCATTGAACCTTTTCATGGCCTTTGTGTGTTTGATCGCCAACAACAATACTTCTACCACACAACACATATAGATGTATATACATACAGTTTTCTTTATACTAACCAATATATTACATGCATACGAATTTGTGCTCCCTCTTTCATCATAATCTTTTTTTTTCCTCATCTATATAATTCTTTTTCATCTTTTCTATTCGTTTCATATATAATATTTGGATAGAGTTTGGATGCATTGATTTGTTTTAATCGACTCATCAGCCACTACGTCTGTGCAAAATGTTTTTGTAATGGTGTAGATTGTAAAATGTTGAGATATTATACAGTATATTTATAATAGTACGTATCATTATGAAAACCCAACTGTATAGTTATAACTGTATATTTCCTAATTGATTGGTTTTAATCTATCAATGATAATTCAAAACAATTATAGTTTTATCATTCTCTAGGGGATATATATAATATAAATTATTTATGAATATATGGCATATGCTCATTTATTTTTACTTTACGGCAATTAAAACTCTGAATAATTATTGGAATGAATAATATATCATATAGATATTATCAATATTTGAAATAATTCATTTAAATTGTTATTGTATATTTGTTTATGATAGGATATAAAGATAGTATATTAAGACAAAGAAAAAAATGATGAAGTATATTTGTCTGGTAATTGTGTCGCGTACACAAAAGAACGAGTAGGCGAAACTCGTGCCAAAACAATGCTGACCTTGCACGCCAATTATTTTCAATGCTAATGAGAGATGCAATTGTTTAACATGCAATGGAAACAAAAGAGATATACATTGTATAAATGGGATAAATGTGAGTAGGCCAATATAATTTTATTGAAAATTAATATGTTAGATATTTTTGAAGATTTGACTAAAATCTGCTCTATCTGTGAATTAAGTTTTTGCTGACAGCTGTTATCCCTGTGTAAACTCTGCACCTTACTACAAATACATATTTTCTTTTCTATATATGTATATACCTAAATGCATAAATATTATATCTATATGTTGTCAGAGTGATTTTTGCTCAATAAGACGAATAGTATAATACTCATCCCGTTGTGGGCCGTTGTTTATACAAATATATAAATGACCGGTTTTAAATAACGACACACGGTTCTTTATTCCAAAAAAGCTCCATCACTTTATCCAATATTTGCTGTGCGTTTGTGATTATATATTTTTTTTTTCTTCTACAATTAATCGTCATAAAATTAAAATAAATATCATAAGCATATGACTAAATATTATTGGTATATAATGTATATATATATATCCAATGGTGTAAGATAATAATATTGATGATAAATAACATTGTTTTTAGAGATGCATTGCCTTGGCGCTGTTGCGGACGGTTCGTCATCTGGTGGATTATCCAACAACAGTATCAGTGGAAATTGCGGTGGTGTATTGAGCGTGGTTCGAGCACTCGGAGTCTTGGTGTGCGAGGGGAGAATTCAGGGTTCTCCACGTGGTTACAAAGAGGGTCCACATTGTACTGCTCCATTACAATTATCGCCTAATCATCATCATCTATGCGACAAGGACAACTATCTGGTACGATATATATATATATATATTTAAATGTTTACGTATATCATTTTCAACACTTTGTCTACAACTTCTTGCGGTTCATCTCATTCACAAAATATACACGTATATTATACGCATGTACACGCTTGCCTGGTAATACTGAAATAAAAATAAAACGAATCTCCGCCTCCAGTTGTTCAGGTCATTGTCCCTACGGGTAGAGACAGAAAGAGACTCGTTTGAAATAACAAAAGATTCATCACAAGCTTAGCTCAATTCATCCATTTATTTAAATTCATATTTGTAACAAATAACTTTTAATCATGGTCTATATCATTTATTTATTTATCTATTTATTCATTAATTATAATTTATTCATGGCTAAAACAGTGCAGCAGGTATTTAATATTGGTGAAGGAGATTGCCGAGAGGACATCAATTGGCGCAAGCTTATGCGTCGAAGTATTTATGTGTACCGATTGTCAATGTGGATTATCAACAATGACATCAAACGATCCAGTTTCAACTATACCATTTACAACAATAGGACAATGGCCCCACTCATGCGAATTGTTACTTGAATATTGGTGTATTGGAATAGTGCCCACCACGTACGTATTCATTTTCTTATAATTTATATTACATCCATAAAAAAAAAATATATAATAAATAAAAGTTATGTTTCCCTTTTCTTATATTACATTTAAATTCACTACATTATATTTATAATTTAATTTATTGTATACATTTTTTATTATTTAAAGAAAATAATTTTTTTTTTTTTTTTTTTTTTTCCTAGGAATTGCGAGATGATGAATGCACAGGGTCTTTATCAGGCCGTACGTTCGCGTTTACACTTCAGTCAAGTTGCAGCTTGGTGGTCACGTAGCAACGGTACTAAACCTGCCTATGTAGCAACACGTATTGTCCCATATAATATTGACAATTGTCGAAAATTTCGTGAAACCCCAATTAAACATAAATTTCCATTAGCATCAATTGACAATGGTTATTCAGTTGAGGTTACTGTGTGGGCATTACCACGTATGGAAGATGTGCCTACAATAATTTGTCCCGTCCATTTGCCAAAAGATAGTGTAAATGACGATGAATGTACAGCGCGCGCATTAACACCGACAAAAAATATTGTTCCATCGTCGCGTATTGATGCAGGATTAGTTTTGCCATCGCTCCTTGATGATCGTCTTCAAACGTCGTGCAATAAACCTGGCAAACATCATTGTCATTGTGAGGATGAGGATGGTTCACCGCCATCACCATCAATAAAACTAACTGGCGAAAGAAAACGTCGCCGATCACTTCCATGTGGCCCACTTGACTCCAATTCATCCACAACAATTAATAATTTGTCATTGGCATCTGTTAGTGAAAATAGCAATGCGTCCATAAATGGCATTGATGATATTGAACATAATTTACGTGAACGTGAACGAACTAAAGAAATGTTTATGTATGAAAATCGAAAGTATTTTGGTACGGAAAATCTTGAGTGTGGTTTCAAAACGAAAATGAGTCTCGAGGTACCTGAAGGAAATCATGAAAAACGATATAAACCATCGTCAGATATTATAGAAGCTAAATTGTCTCTCCACAATGATGATGTAGTTACTGATGATGATATAAATAAACAAAAATATTTTGTGCCTTTTATTGAGTCTCAATGTTCAATGTGGTCATTGGAGACATGCAAAAATGATAATGACGAAAATTTATTGAGTCCAAATAAAATGGCATTGACAACGTCGGTGACAATGAAAACAAGTGATGCTGCGAAATTACATTATCAATTGCCTATATCATGCGAACCAAATTTAATTGTGAATCCATTTACCGAGCAGAGTCCTTATCATGAATCTAATCCAGGACCATCAACGTTACCACAGTATTCAACGTTACGTAATATTACTAATGCTAATGCAATGTCATGTACAGTACATTTAAATTATTCAAAATTAGATAATTCATTGTGCGAAACACCCGTATCGTATAAATTAAAATTGAATAATGCAGATATTGCAAATAATTGCGAAGGTGTTGGTAAAGATTTGAGTAATTTAATGTCAAAATTATCATTCCCAAAAGAGAATAATGCAAAAATTCAAAAAGTGGAAAGCGGAATATTGGATTGGATAAGTAAAGTACCTGGTCGTGTTATAAATGGGCCAAATAATTGTGTAAATGATGAAAAGATATTGCAGGATAATTTGAAAAGCCAACCATCACAATCACAACAACAACAACAACAACAACAACAACCACAGCAGCAGCAGCAAAATTATAAAGTGGCAAATGCCGTCAAGTTCAAGAATTCGAATTTTGAATTGAGCCAACGTGAATTTGACGAAGTATTGGCAGTTCTTAGAGCACGAACGCCGTCTGCACGTAGACGAACAACAATTAAAACTCTGCGTCGACGTGAACGTGCTGAAAAATCTACAGACAATAGTTTGTCAGATAAAACTTCGACAAAATATGTTTCATTGGAGCAATGCATTTGTCCAATTCATCGTGAAATCCAACGCTCCATAAATTTATCAGATAGTAATATTTGTCAGCTATGCAAAAACTCAGCAATTTTTCGATCTCAAATGAATATTACAAAAACAAATTACGATACAAATGAAGATCATAAACAGACAAATATCTCTGACAATTGTTTTCACAATGTATCGAACAAAGCAGATGTTTTATTGAACGCTATTCTACGCACGACTCGTGATCGAAAAGGACTCAGTGATATATCTAATGGTGCTCGACCGCGTACAAATTTATCACGTAATGAAACAACAACCATAAATAGTCATCAAGATGTAAAAAATTTTTCAACTGATGAACATGGAGTATCGAAAATTGTGAATTTTAAAGGAGACAATTTCTTGCCATCTGCATTGAACAAACGATTACATCGTTTCAAACAACTTTTTCGTAAAGAACAAGATAAATCAGAAATGATTAATAATTCAACTACAAAGCAATATCTATTCAATAATGATTCAATGAGCAATTCAATTAATACCAATGAAGTAAAAAAAACAAGCATTAAATCTTCTATAACTATTGGTCAACCATCAATATTGTATAAACCACTTGTAAATGAAAATACAAATATCGTGCAGAGCAACTCACATCATAACAGTACAAATTATAAATTTAATGAATTTCATAATGAATCAATGAGATCCCCCACGAATATAGACAGTGCAATGTCTTTTAAAAATCGTGGCAATAATAATCGTGGACAGGATAATGTTATAGTAATTGGTAAAGATATGATACCGAAAGAAAATAACGATTGTGAAATGAGAGATGAAAATAAAAAAATTATTAAAGATGAGAAATGGAGCAATATTGCAGAAGATGAAATGATTGATAAAGCAGTACCATCAGCAATTGAACAAGAACGTTTTCGAAGGTCTTTTGAGAATGCAACATCAATGGTGTTTCATAGTAGAACAGGATTGCCACTCACTTCTAGTCCAGCCCCTCTGAGAAGAGGCAGCTGCTGTTTTGATTACGACAGCACATTGAATTCAGTTTCATCAAAACGAAGGTAATCAAATAAATATATATGATAAATTAATTTTAATTGATACAACTTTGTCTATATACTAATTAATTATTAATTACGTTAATTCTCAAATTTATTTATACTTATAGTGCGCTATTTGAATTGAATACGCCACCGAGTCCGGGCGCTGTTTCATTAGAAGAAGTAGATCGTGATGTTGAAAATTCCGTTGAGGGTGATGAAGCTCCAAAAAGATTGCCATCGTCACGAAACAGACCACAAAGTCATGCGCTTTTAGGTAGCTTTGAGGAATCAGCTTTAAACGGAAGACTAGAACCAGTTTCTACTGTACATGGATTCACAGCAGAAATTGGTGCTAGCGGTTCATTCTGCCCAAAACATCGAAAATTACCTGTTACTGTGTTCTTTTATACACTTGGAGATAATGATAAAGTATCAACTCCGTATCTCGTGAGTTTTATTATTATAATATCTAAATTCTTTGTTATAATATATGTTATACAATTCAGATATTTTTCTCATGCATATATACATCTTTTCTTTAGGCGCATCTTAATCTTGGTAAAAAAGGTTATCAAGTGCCGAGAAATGGAACAATACAAGTTACATTATTAAATCCATTGGGTACCGTTGTGAAAATGTTTGTTGTACTCTATGACTTATCTGACATGCCAGCACGATCTCATACATTCTTGCGTCAACGAACTCTACGAGATAAAACTCTTCGTTATCTCATTCACCTTAGGTAAATATAATTTGTAATTTTTTATATGTTAATTAAATAGAAATTGAACTTGAAGTACAAGTAAATATTTAATTTGTTGAAAAAATATATTTTTTTAAATTTTATGACCAATAGATTCATGTCTGGTAAATCGGGGCGGATATACTTGCACACGGACATAAGAATTATTATTTGTCGTCGTTCAGATGTTGATACGGCTTCAGATTTTAGTTCAGAGCCACCGAAAGAACTAAGAAGTTACATTCATGGGCCAACTAATCCTAAATTTTCACCAAGGTGCTGAGTCGCGTGGTTATTTCCGTGGGGTTGCTGTCAACCATTCCGCCTATCTAGTCCTCCTATAAGTGTGGAAGTTTAATGGCGATGAGAAAGCAATTTTCGGAAATTAAATAACAAAAAATGAAATACAGGAGAAAGGATATTAGTGAATAAAATGATCTGAATTTGTGAAAAGAGTTAATAAAATATTTAAATTCAATTATATAAAATATAGAATCAGAACAATTTTATAAAAATATTCTGTAGTCAATAATTGTTATTGTCAATTGCATTCATTGCAAAAGCATTATGGCAAAAAAAAAAAAAAACAAAAAAATACAAAATATTCTAATATACCTGGTCTCGCTCGTTTAAAAGGTATTTTCGTGCAGATATTTTTCTTTTCAAAGTCTTTATAATTGAAAATATCTCAAATTCAATGTAAATATTGTTGTACGGTAATATACCATGAGAATTATTGAATGGAATGATACTGCCATGGGTTTTAGTATTCTGTGCTGATTAGATGAAAAATTGAAATTTAAAATAAACTAAATTACAAATGATAAATATAAAAATAAAAAAAGATGGATAGGAATACGAAGTGATAGCATCACACAGAAAATCATTGTATTAGAGCCAGTCAAATATTTCTATTTTATTTTTCATAACTTATTAAGTCAGGTGATATAAATAAATAAAAAAGTAATAATATTTTGGGATATTTATATTTTTAATGAAAGAAAATTGTCAGAAGGATCTATATGGATTTTTCATATTAGGATGGCGATGTAAATTGCTGCGTATCCCTATCGTGATGCTAAAAAATATTATATACATAAATAATATATAGAAATATAATATTTACACGTAATAAATAAGAAGCAGAACACTTTTATGTGTCCGTAGCACTGTGATGAATATGTTAGTATATAAAAATGAAACAAATGAATATAATTATAATAAAATCAACTATTTGGGTAGCAAAAATATATTGTAAGATTACAATTCTACTGTGCTAATATCGTATTAATGATAATTAAATAAAAATTATTATAATCTCATATAAATTCATAAATTATCATGATCGATCAGTAAAAATTGGAAAATAATTGATACAGCAAATAGCCACGAATTGGAGCGTGGCAGCTCATTCATCCAACGAATTAAAATTTTGATTTATTCGTATTAATTAAATGGTATCTGATTTTTTTTTTCTTTCATCACAAAGTGAAAAGAAAAGCATTTTTACGTTATCGAAGTATTTGATGATTTTCTTTTTTGCTTGACCAAATTACAGAATTATGTTATTTATATGTACAAACAATTGCAATATATGAAATATATTTCGAGTCACATCTCAGGGGACTTTATGAAAATTATTTTGTTCTTTTATTGAAATACATCTTTATAACTTGAACGCAATAAAATGAAATCATTTGAGAATTACAAGAAAGGGGCAAATAAAAAATAAATATTATTATAATCAACGTAAAACAATCGAACGTTCACTATTCTATCATAATATAGTTGGCTGATTGATAACTATAAAAAAAAAAAAGTGTTATTCACTGCCATACGCTATAGACATATGCATATATTTTTTAGTATAGGTCAAAAGTTGAAAGAAAAAAATATTCATGTGAACTTTCATGTAATTAGCATTTGGATAAAGATATATTAATATAATGATATTAATGTAGTGATTGAAATTTTTCATTGAATAATATTATAAAATTTGAGTGATAATTATTAGATTGCTTCTACTTTTTTTCTCAAAACTAGCCAATATATTTTTCAACGATGGATTTAAATTAAAAAGAAAAATATACTATAAATTCATGATGAAACTAATTAGTCTTTCAGATCTACATAAGTTATATTGAATTATTTTCTTTTGGATTTAACGTATTAAGTAATATAGAATATATTGAAAATATTGTCCCCTTATATTTTATCAAGATATATTGAATTCATTTGATGACATATTTGAGGTGTGTCAGGTATATAATTTAATATGGAGAGGAATGAAAAAAAAGTTATAAAAATTATAGGCTTTATTAGACGATATTGCTGCTCGACACCGAAAATTTATTTTAATTGGCTGCATATTATTGCAATTTTTTTGTTATTAAATAGCACTTTTCCGGCTCCAATTTATAATTTGTATCTTCGTAATATTTTTTTCATTAGCTGTACTGCGATATTAGCGTATAATTATTTTAATATTTCCGCATACATTGTAATAACTAAATTGAATGATACATATATTAGATTTTGTTGGCTTGATATGATTCGTATATGAAAATCCAGCATGTGTACACAGAAAAATATTATTTTATAAAATAAAATTGTTATCATGAATGTTGTGATGTCATTTTTTTTTTTTTTTTTGTCAAAAAATGCCTTCTCATTGGTTATTCAAACAGAAAAGAATAAACAAATGCAAGTACTATGTCTTAGCATCTGCAAATGACTTCTGATACATCAGTTTTATTTGTCAAAAAACAATTTTTTTCAATAATTCTTCATAAATCACAATTAATTGCAACAATTATTTGCACAATGTTACATTATTCACATTTACAATACTTGAAAAAAAATGCCTAAAGACGATTTTTATTTTTCAATCAGCCTCACACAATAGGTGCATATGTATAATATATCTCATATAAATATTTTTTAAATTTCAAGATCTACTTAATTATTTATTATTATGGATTATTTGATTCACTCACGGAATCATTAAATTATTTTTACTCAACTTTAACTTTCCAATTAATAATATGTAATATTGAGCCATAAAGTCTCAGTTCACTGCTCTAGCGGTGAAATCATTGTTCATTATAATTTACCTTGATTTTTTATTTTTTCACTTTTAATTATTTCAGTCTATACAAAGCTGTATTCTCTAAATAACAATTTTACAACTATGAATATATGCATCATTATAATTTTCATCAAGAACAAAATTACATATAATCATCACAATTTCAAAAAAATGTGATAAAATGTTGAAACATACATGTATTAAAAAAAATCAATAAAAATTATTTTATATGCAATAACAATTCAACAGAATGTAATTGGTGATTGTGTCATGATGTTATAATTTGAGTTTTATATATCCACATTATTATGAGACAATTGTTTTGCAATTTGCTTCAGAAAATTATGAAAGATAGTTATGTTTACTTGGCCCTATTGCTCTTTTACAATATTATTCAAGTTATCATGTAATTTTGCAGTAGGCAACTATATAGATTTATCAAATTATGAAATTAATATTCAAGAATATTGTATGTCTGGCTATACAAAATTGATATAAAGATAAAAATATTTGTATCAGGAAATATTGATCTATATGTAATGTTAATCTATTATTAATAATTGTTTGATGAAATAAATGAATAATATATATGAGTATGTGTAAAGAGTGAAATAGTGGCAGATAAGTTATAATTCAGCCAGAAATTATTGCGTTAACCGAGTCTTTAATTCAAATAAATTTGATTTTTTTTTGTTTTTTTTTTTTGACTTAGTATATAAATTAAACACCAATACCATTTGGTAGTCTATGTCCATTATTTTGGCCCATATTTAATTGTCTCGTTGCCATACCACCGCCGCATGAACTACTCCAATCTGCAGTTGCCAATGGAGTTCTGTAGAATTTTGTTGATGTCTTGTTGAATATTGGAAGCAATTCATTAGCTTCATTGGAAAGCGCCTTAAATAAATAGATAATAAAAAAATTTCAATAAATTGGATTGAAAAATAAATTTTGGGTTGGAAAATAAAATGATAATTACTTTCAAATAAATAACTGCATCTGTTCCATATCCTTCACAGCTGAGCAATACAAGATCACCATGCAAATATCTTGCATACAATCGCGATAGCGGAAGACCATAACCATAACCAGCGAGCGGCACAGTGTGTGCATCAGATTTACTTGGCTGTGGTGCTGTACTGTACATGTATTTGAATAGTTGATCCATGTAGGAACGTGGTATTCCACCACCACGATCAGACATCTTGAATAAAAAAATTAAAAGGAAAAGTTAAAACTGCGTATTGTTATTAATTTTTCATAAGAGTCTGTTTGTTTAATAAAATTAACCGTTAATCCTCACCTTTACGCAAATATCTTCTTTGCCACGAACAATTGTCACTTCCACAGGTGGATATGTATCACTATCGCCATAATATTCCATTACTGCTCTCATGCTATTTTTAAACAGCTCAAATAAAATATGATACAAGTGACTGGGAACATAAACAATTCTAATTTCATTTCCACATTCAAGATCTGTAACAATAACATGTATACATTATCCATTTATATAAATAAAATAGTAATTATTGTTTTGGCACATACCATTGTGTGATTTAACCACTAATTCCGGACTTGCCAGGTAATATTGATCGCAAAGAAACCGAGCATTTTCATATGCGTCTTTTATGACACTGATAACGTCACAAGACGGATCGATACAGCCCACATGTCGACTATGACCATTCAATACTCCACCAAACAATAATGCTAAAATGTAATTTATAAAAAAAAAAACCATAAATCAATTTTTTCTTTTTATCAATTTTCAATAAAGTGTATGTTTATATTATTATCAATTGGATAAATTCAACTTACTATGCTGATTAATCAACATTCGTATTGAAACTCTTGACATAAAAAAGCGATCTAGGAAATATTGAATATTATTTTCCATATGTGCATCAACATCATGAGATTCTTTGAGTTCAATAATGCCCTTTGCCATTACTTCCACAACGTCCGCGTGTCGATTACGAATTTTTATTAATGCTTGACAAAATCTATAGATATATTGAAATTAAGAGAACAAACGAAGATCAATATCAGTAATAATAAAGATAATAACATTAAAAATAATAACATTTATATAATATTGTATGATAATATTTTGTTATTTATTCCATTTACTTATCCAATATTGTATCATTAATCTCCGATTTTTCAAAATGGATTATTTCCTCAAACGATGTTATATATAAATTATTGACAATTCCAACACTGGGCATTCTTAATAAATGTTCGGGCAGTAGATGAATTTCTTGCATTATATTTGCCAATCTTACGGGCAATTCTTTACGCAGGAATGTAAAAGATTTTCGTTCACATGCACTCAATCCTGCAGATAAAACATAAAACATTGATAGCTTTAATATTGTTGGATGGATGAAAAAAAAAAAAAAATAATTTCTTAGATAAAATTTATTTTTATAATAATTGTATACAAATTACAAATGATGATTATAACATGATGGATAATATCATTTTGTTTTTATTGATGTGTGTTAAAAAATTTTTATTTCAACTTATACATCTCTTACTGATAATTAATAAAAACTAGTTTATTCGATTATCTTTATAAAAAATTACCAGTTATATTGAGAGCAAAACATATATGCAGTAATAGAGCTGAATAATAGAGCATGTAAAATTGATGGAAGCTACAATATATCAAATGACTAATCATTCATCTATTTAGGCATTGAATAGCGGAAAATTGTCTTACATAATAAAGGAATGATTGATGTTAGAAGCTGCTGTTAATGAACTCAAATACGTATAAAGAAAAATAAATGTTCCACAATGGCTTCATTAAATTATAATGGATAAAAATTCCAGCTGTGAAATTTACCGTGAATGCATAATCCAGATTACTGAATATCACTAAATTATTAGTTTGGCTGCTAAAGACTAAGGCCAAATTGAAGTTTGTTTACATATTATTTTTCTTCAACACAAAGAATAAATTAATGTTATTTTGATGGTATTTATAAATGTAAAATTGATAATGGTAAAAGAATTACGTCAAAATTATTGAGTTTTTCAATTGTAAGATATTTCAAATAAAGTAACGAAAAAATAAAAATAAAATAAATCTCTTTGTATACATATAATAATGTGAATGCTGAAAGTCGAGACACAGGTTTAATAGGTGTTTGCAAAGTCTCATCATCCGATGTGTTAAATACTCTTTTAGCCATATTTGTTCTTCAAAAATTTATATTCCACATGTTTAATTATTAAATTAATATTGTAATTTTATAAACAAACATGTTAGCCTATATTAAACAATAGATTCATAAATATAAATCGTGGCTAATGAGGATGTATATAAAGTCACGAGGAGTTTATGAAAAGTGTATATAGGCTCGTTTGGAATTATGCCTAGTGATTGGTTGAATGTTTTATTTATGGACTTTGATCTTTCGAGAGATCGCGCAGAGGTTATTATCGTGCTATGTCATTGAACACTTCCGGCGGCATCATGAAATAAGCTTGAAAAACAACAAATTATACATACAAATTGTTCGAAAACAATTTGAATGAGAAAAAATATTTGCGACCTTCTACTCCGAAATAATATACGTTAAGTATTTTATTACGGTGATAATGATTTAGATTGCAGGTACAGCATATTAACAATTCATTGAAATAATGAATATATAATTCATAAAACAACTACAGGCAAGAAGTTTTTTGCTATGAAATCGATTTGTTATATTTATTAGTCTACGTGACATATATATGTATATGGAGAGCGGGGGGAATGGACGTTTTGTTTGACCTTGTCCCGAAAACTAAGTTATTTTATTTTTGTGTAGCAACTGTCTGGGAAAAATTTAATTGCAAATATCGTCAATAAATTCTTCTCCATGAATAATACTACTATAAAAAAAATTGCCATATTTTTTTTGTTTCTATCATTACACATTATATTATGATAAACCGCAACATCGTCATCATCATTTAATCATCAAATCACACTTACCAAAATCGATAAATTGTTTTATCGAAAGTGGTGAGGGATTGAATTGTGAATAAAAATCCAACATCTTGGGGATGTGCCCAAAACACCGACGTGTGATTCTCATCGTCACGGTTGTTATTCATCAAATGTGCACAACAAAAAAAAAAATATAAGATGTATATATGTGTAATTATCACTTTTTCAGCACAAATGAAAAAACTGAGATATGTCTATAATTAATGTGGTCTTGGTTTTATATGAATATATATTTATCAAAACCAAAATGATTTCATTGCAAAATATATGCGAAATAATCGCAATGAAAAACACTTGATGTTGAACAATGTACTGCAGGAGCGATTATGTGTGCGACGATTTTATATAGACAAAAGGTCTCGACTATAAAGTATAAACATACATATATATTTTATTATTTATATATATGTATGTATGTATGTATGTATGTATGTATGTATGTATATATGTATGTATGTATGTGTAATACACCGAGTCGTCGTTGGAGACTCTGGAGAATGGTGAAGATACAAATTGTCGTAACCTCGATAATCTTCATCATTCTTGTACGTTTAGTCATTTTATAGTGGCACCATCTTTTATCGCAAAAACTATAAAATTTTAAATTTTAGTTACATCAAATGATGTCAGATGGTTCTGCCATTAAGTTCTCTTTATATACTTATACATATATCTGTACATACACAAAAAGTTCGTATCAAGTTGAATATATTTTTCATTTGGCAACGTGCACGACGACAACGACATCTGACGGTTGCATTAAATCATGCTCGAGAATTGTGGGAGATATAAAAGATCGTTGTGAAAAATACAAATTCTTTATAGAAAAACACCATAAAAATTATTAATGATACAAATAAAAACGCGCAATTGTATAATTGGAAGAAAAAAAAAATTATATAACGTACTATAATAAAAAAAGTAAGCATAAAAAATTTTAATAAATATTAAGTACTATTTTAGAGTAGAGTTTGGTTAAGCCAAACACCAAAATAAATGAAACAAGATAACTACAAAAATAAAAATTGAAAAAAATGTAGAATATTGATCGCAGTTTTTTTACAACATTAAAATAAGTCATTTCGTTTTAATCCATGATAATTTGTTTGATTGTGAAGTCCTTTCAGTGCTATCTGATGTTATTATTTCGAAACTGTATTATCCATTTTAGCCTTTCGTCGGTTCAAAAAACGTTTATGCTTGTAAAAACAAATTTTGAAACATTTTATTGACTAAGTCATTGTATCCATCATCACTGAAACATTATTTTTCTTTTAAAAATCGAGACTTTCATTATCACTTGATTCAATTATTATTTCGTATATAGTTACGAAATACAACACACTACCAGTCTGCATTGACGATTTCTGTCTGTATTTTTGCAATTAACCACACAACTATCATGCACCATTTTTATGAATAATTTTTACATGTTTATTTTGAATGAGTGCATGATTTAACGAAATTTGGTCCACAGCGAGCGCTGCGATCGATTCAGTTGTCCCCACCACATCTCTGCACCTTGCCAATTATCATTCGTATCTTTCGTATTACAGAGAAACACACGTGTTGCTTGCATGAAAGCTTGCGTAGTAGAGATAGACTATAGGCTGTTTTAATACCAACTTCTGTTGAAGGCAGAGTTGCCAGCCTGATTATGTTGAAACTTAATTAAACTTAGTTTGACTATCGCCCGCATGAGGCGTTACAATACTTTCGTGTGCGTTCCCCCACAACTCTGTTTACAATAACACCATGATAGGACATAAAGACTTCTGGTTGTTAGCACTCATGTCAGTAGTGACTAGTGACTCATTTCAATGGCACTCGACCAAGTGTCGAATAGTGTTGAGACGTCAAAAGTTCAGTTCTGTCAAGCGAAATGGAAAAAGTTGCTTGATTGGTCCGAGTTAAGTGATAGTTGAGACGTCCGTTTACCGTAAATTGTCAATGCGATCGTATTTTTATCAAGGATTATTGAATTTCAAAAATAAATATCTCACACAATAATGAGTTTGAGTTTTCTCCTCTCGTGATTAACCTCAAAACACCTGGTGAGCAGTCAATCATTTCTGCGTAGCATTTTTTTTCATTTCTATTTATTTGTATTCATCGAACATACTTGCATTTATCATCGTACATGTCAATTTTATTTATCATATATTTCAAATGATGATCCAAGGACTTTTCTATTTGATTTTTGCAGTATGTATTACATTATAAATTTATGTTATTAGATTAAACATTCAACATAATCGTGCGAATATCGTGAAAGAGGGAAAGTGAGAAATTGTGCGAAAATGGTTTTATTTTTTATCATAGCACAATGAATATAGAAGAAAGAGTATAAAACGAGAAATTTGAAGGAACTGTTTTTGTTGAATGATATAGACGCAGCAATAAATATGAATAAAGGTGTACAAATATGCTTATGCATGTGACCTCAATTATATCTGTTTATGTCGAGTTGAAGAGTACTTGCCCAATTAAAATACACTTGGTAATGTGTTAGTGCATTTATTGCATTATATTTTATACACATATTTGCACTTTCAACGTACAATAATGATCAAACTAAATAATTATTAATGTATAAACTAGAACGCGCATCTGTGTTAAACCTTAATCAACACGGCTTTTATTTAAGTAGCAAAAAAAAAAAAAAAACAAATTAATGGTAGATGTAACAAAATATTAAAAGGAAAGAATAATTAAATATCTGCTTATATTCACAAAATGGATTTTTTGTGAAAAGAACACAATCACTATATTTGAATATATGTATTATAGAAGTGAATTGATTAAACTAATTTATTTTGTATACCACATTGCGGGCTTCACGCGTGCACAGATTTATTAAACAATAAATACATATCATTTCTGTTGGGGTACATGCTGTATTTGTATATGTACTCATTTTGTGAATAAGGGCATAGATGGTTATTTCATCACATACCATGTTTAATATTATACTAATAGAGATTGTGAATAACGGTAAAATAGTGATAAGAGTGATGTATATATATATTATATTCCAGTAGATTGAATAGTACCTATAATATATAGGTATAAATAATTCACTGTAGCAATGGGTCCTGTGGTGCAACGGATAATGCGTCTGACTACGGATCAGAATCGTTGTTAATAGCTAACCTATATGCTATCCATATTTTTCCAAGGCTGAAATTAATATACTTGATAGTTTCTTATAAATAGTGTATGTATGCTGAGTGCTGGGGATTGTCCAGCCACGTATCTTCAAAATGTATGTATGTCGTTTGTTTTTCTTTACATTGTTTCCGCTAAACTTGTAATCATTAAGATTGTTAGTACTGATTATAGTTAAATAAATCAATTTTTAAAAAAGAAAAAAAAAACTACGGGTCAGAAGATTCCAGATTCGAATCCTGGTAGGATCGGCGATTTTTTTATCTTTTTGATCTTTCATTGTTTTTCACGAAAACAAATTTATATTCAATGATAATTGCCTACCCACTTTCCAACGGGAACGTGTTATGATATACAAGTGAAATATAATGAAACTCTATGTATTTTTCCTATCGCGTGACTTCATTAAATAGAATATAAACTGAAACGCTCATGTTTAATAGTATAATTGTATATAAAAAAATAGAATAGAATGCAGTAAATGTATAAATAAGTGGGAGTCCCATAATCGATTTTGTGATGGTGCGCTTCAGCTGGTTGCTCCATTCACTATTCCCAACACGCAGTATTAAAGCTATATAGAAAGTCACAAGAGAAATTTGTAGCTAACCATTCACTAAATATACATATTACATTCAAATATATATACATGTATAGTATTAAAATATGGGCTTGGGGTGCTGAACAAGATTAATTTATTCATTTACTTTATACTGATACAATTTAGGTAGTATTTGAATGACTCGACTTGACTATATTTGAAGATGTTCGTCTTCGTCGTTGATTCAAGCTAAGTGAAAATTGTGACCAGGCTCAACCACCAATTTATCCTTCGAGTTCGCAGCTTGTTCTACCCTGGACTGCTGCAGACTGAAAGAGAGCGATTGACTTTTGACTTTGAAAATATATTTATTGATCAGTTAAATACATTATGTATACATTTTTGATACATTTGCTGAGCTTACAATAATAATAACTGCGACGCCTAGTTATTTAAACTTTATTCGCAATGACATGATAAAATACAATTTCAGAAAGACAGTTTGGTAACAATATTATTTAATTATACAGGAAAAATTGCATGTAAAAGAAAAACCTGCATATGAATTTACAAGTCCTGCCTTGTAGCGAAAGAGAGCGATGACCCGAGAGCTCCCGCTTTTAAGTAAAGCTCCTTCGTTCCCATCGGCTCTTCCCAAGATGGAAAGAGAACGTCTGCACCTTGTTTCAACTCTATTATTGGGTCGCTGATTACTACAGCTATTTCTATTATTTTCTCCCCTGACGTCATTGGGGAAATCCTTAACGTCAGAGCCTATTATTGCAAGGGCGCCAGAATGTCGCCTTTTAATTACTTGGGCAGACAAACGTTTCTTCTCGAACGTTTCGATTCCACATACATATATATAAAATCATCTAGTTTCATAAAAATATATAAAATTTATATATAAAAGTATTCGATTCTCATGATTCGTTTCGCCCCCCCAAATTTGCGTGAAATTCTCTCTCGAATATAACTAATTCATATTATACACATTTTCAGGAGCAAAAAAAAAAAAGCAAAAAACACCATGAGATTCCACATAAATTTAAGAGACTCGTTAAAATTATTTTTAATATTCAAATAAAGTGGTGACAATTAATTTTGAATAACATAATGGAAAGCAATGCAATAATTATTGAAAAAGAATAGAACATGAATATGGAGAATCAGTGTCACTTGGAATATATTTATCCTACGGAAAAGGAACGGCTCGAACATCTGACACACCTCAAATAAGTTCTCCTTTTCTTCATTCTATTGCGTATACGTATATCTATATGTACACTATATAATATCATATGTATAGACATATTGACTGTCGATATAAATGTACATGAGAGGTTGATCGTGATTAATGAAGATAACACTCATCAATATAAAAATATCGGCACATGAAAAAAAAAAAAAAAAAAAATCATTGATAACGTAATAACTTTTCTCTCTTTTAATTTATACCTTCATATGATTTTTCATCATTATATAAACTGTATTAATGAGTAATACTTACATACACATGTATACACATTCAATTTAATTGTTAATTATAATAAATAAAGGAGGAAATTTAATTTCTTAGGTGATTATTCCTTCACACATATGACGTGATGACGCTCCACTGGTGGATGCACTGGTTTTGGGTGACTATACACGTTGCCGGTGAGTTCAAAATTTCTGTTGCAATTGATCGTATATAAGTTTACTTATTCAGTCGTTTTAATTTGATTATACAAAACTATAAATAAATAAATAAATATATATATATATATATGTATAGTTAAAAAATCTTGAAACAATGTGATTCTGAGTAATTATTACGTCATAAATATTATATTCATCAACTAATATTACATTTGTTGTTCATTCTGTTCCTCTTTCACTCAATATCATTCTTATTTTTTAGTGATTATCGCGATCCCCGTGCCGTCAACCACAGAAAGATCACAAATCAATAATGATCAAAATATTCTATGGCGAACTGTTGCAATGAGAATTACAACGGTTGATGCAAATGATAATATTAGTAGTACAGAAATACTACCAATAAAATCAAGTATGAGAACAGCTAAGGCTATCAATTCATACCAACTGCCCATCAAAGGAAATTCTTATGGCTTATCAGCCAATCCCCCAATGTTTAGACCGTCCACTAATATTTCTAGGATGACAAAAAGTCCAATGAATCATTCGTATAATAATAATAATAATAATAATAATAATAATAATAATAATAATAATAATAATAATAATAATAATAATAATAATAATAATAATAATAATAATAATAATAATAATAATAATAATAATAATAAGGATGATGAAAAAAGAATAACATCAAGTCGAGTATTCAATCCTAATATTGAAGGACGTACATTGGAGCGAATGGAAGAGGAAGATGATGTGCGTGCTGGACAATTTATTCACCGAAGAAAAGACACGAGAATCACATGGATATGGACAACAATCCGACCATTAACACGTCAGAGAAGTAATACGGATGGAATAAATGATAAATTACATAATTTAGATACAGAAGAGGAAAAAGATTTAACAGTTTTGCCATTAAGACTTGAAGAAAGAATAAAAGTGACAGTCAATAGAACACGTACTTTTACCACTGATGATGAAATAGATTTATTCAGCACTCGTACAATCAATGGTTCAGAGGACATTGAAATTGATCAAGTTGCTGAACCAAGAATGTCTTCAGTAACCTCAGCGCCAATTCTTCATGCCAATTTAGCAGAATCAACCCGACTTAGTCGAGCAAGAAATACGTTTAGAAGTGATTTCCAGAGAGATCAGGCTGAAGATCGATCATTCCATATAGATGATAATGATGATGTGATTGATAATGGTGATGATGGTATTGATAATGCTATTGGTAGTATTAATGCAGAAAGACCACGACCGTCAGCTATTGATGTCGCAGCAATTACCGGAAGTTGTTTGGCAATAATTATTCTTGTGAGTTCCATTGCTAGCCTTGGATTTATAATGTATAGGTGAGTGATATTGCTGCATTTCTTCTTTCTTCAATTTCAACTGCTATTCTATCATTACTTTTGATTTTTATTTCCAGACGTAAATATTTAAATCCACCGCAAACGTTGAATAGCGATAAATGTAGCAATCCTGACAGTTCTGGTTACATTGACGATTCCACAATAAGAGTAAGTAATCTTTCATCCATTTCTTTATTCATCTAAAGGTATATATTTTTTTTTATAGTTCAATGATTTGATTTATTTTGTGTAACAGGATAATTCTGAGGAGATGTACAGTCTAGACAATGATTCATTCTTAAATTCACTTGAAGCAATGACAATACAAAATTATTGGACAGACAGTGTAAAACATACAAAGCTATGACAGTATAAGAGATGGTATAAAAAAAAATTTCCTTCAAACATTTTAAAGGAAAAAAAAACACTTTGATGCATAATTAATTTATAAAAAAAGGCATAATTTTCAAATTTAAATATTAGAAAAAATTTTATTTTTTTATTTTATCTTATGGAGAAAAAAATAAAAGAAAATGTGAAACGATAGTATTAGATAAATAGTGCAATTAAATTTATTATGTACTTAAATATTATGTAAGAAGAAGTTCCCGAGTGGAGTGCATATATGATGTGCAAGAGTAATGATGGTGAAATTATGAATATGGGAAAGTTATTATTTCGAGTACAAACAAGAGACTATTTATGTACGGAAAATGACGTGAACTATTGTTCTTTTATTTGGTTTTTTTTTTTTTATTTTTCGGTTATAATTAAGAGCATCAATATCATTATATATATACGTATATGTAAATATGCTAAACGTATAAATGCTTAAGATTTCCGTAAATCATTGAAATACGATTTTTTTTAAATATTGTCATACAGGCAATTTGTGTGCACTTTGTCGTATCAAATAGTTGTATTGTTTATTATCATTATGTTATATTATTAATTTTCATCCGATGTATATTCGAATAATTGTGGTAAATGGTTTTTATTTGTTATTTTTTTCTTTCTTGTTTTATCGAAAAAACTTTGGATAATTACTAACAAACTATTGGACCAATATATACGTATAAGTTTAATACAGTCATTTTGCCTTTATATCAGACATATCCACTAATGATTAGTTAATTGATTGTAATATGTTTTATTCATCTCATTCATAGATGTTTGAATACGTATATGTATATGTAGAAAATAATACCGCGGTTATACTGTTAATTTTGAATAATCTTTGAATTATTTCAGATTATATTTCTATACAAATAGCCTCCCTTTTCGTCTTCACTCCAGAGAATAAAATGTTATCTGTCTTGTGATAGGATAATAATAATAACATTAAACATGCAAAAAAAGCAGCAACAGTAGTAATTTTATCTATTTTATGTTTTCGCTGTTAATAGATTAATATTGATTTGTTTTATTATCGTAGTTGTCAATAAAGGAATATATATATATTATTGTTGTAATTTTCTTTATTGAAATTCACTTACCAGTCATTTATTTATGTTATATGAAATGATGTTTGTTATGAAATATTGTTTTATTCAATAATTAACACTACGAATAAATCATGCTAATTACTTTAAAGATAATTTAAGTTTCGCGCGTCAATTACAAAATGGACGATGGTATTATATTGTGTGTTAATGGAGATTCACCTTGAATATGAGCATTCTCTCTCTCTTTCTCAGTCTTCTTCGTTTTCTTGTCACTTTTATTAATTTATAATACATATAAAGAAATATTATTATGTACAGTAACATGCTATGCACAGGAATATATAGATGTGAGTGTATAGTGTATATAGTATAGCCAGGAACTTTACAACTCAAAAGCTCTCAAAACTAATGGATGATAATTATCCATAAGCTTATCGTTGGACATTGATTTTCTCATATATTCAATTCGATAAAATAAATAAGCGCGAAGAAAATATTTTATATTTTTTAGAATTGCATTTAAAATATATACATGAATAAAAATTGATATGGCTACATTGGAAGACAAGATATTGGGTGAAAAATTAGAATACTACTGCAGTAGCTCCAGTGAAGATGAAGCGAATGATTCTGAAAATTCAGATTTTGAAAATAAAGAAAATGCATGTGCGAAAGAAATACCTACTTCAACGTCAAGTTATGATCAATGGGAAGGAACCTCCAGTAATACTGGTCCAAAAGGCGTCATAAGGGTAATATTAAAAATTACGTTTATATTTGTTAAATTATGCCATTAAAAAAAAAAAAAAAAAATAGGTGTATTTTTTTTATTACAGGATTGGCAAAGATTCAAGCAATTGGAATCGGAAAAACGTATTGTACAAGAGCAAGAACGTTTAGAGTTAATGAAAAAATTGAGTCTCACTTGTAGAAGTACATTAGATGATGAAAAAGAAAAATTACAAGAAACTGATCCAGAATTATTGGAATTATTGGATGATGAATATTTATTTGAGTATCAGAGACAAAGAATGAAAGAGATGTTGGCGAAGGCGAATAAATTACGATTTGGTAATTTAATTAATTTATCAAATGGTAATGATTTTTTACAAGCAATTGATAATGAAGACAAATCAGTAACAATTATTGTACATATTTATGAGAATAATGTTGCTGGTTGTGAGGCAATGAATGGTTCTTTAATCACATTAGCTCAAGAATATCCGCATGTGAAATTTTGCAGGATTCTTGGTGAGAATAATTAAATATAATTTTATTATTTTGAATTAATATTAAAATACTAATCAATTCATTTTCAGGATCTTCGGCTGGACTCAGTAACCATTTTAAGCAGGAAGGTGTCCCAGCACTTTTAGTATATAAAAACGGCCAAGTAATTGGCAATTTTATACATATTACTGATACGTTGGGCATAGATTTTTATTCATCTGATGTTGAAAGTTTTCTACTTGAACATGGGCTGATTATAGATAAAAATTGCATTCCTAAAATTATTACAAATTCAAATGATAATGATGATAGTGATTAAAGCAAAAACGATTATATTTGTGAATTATAAACTATACGTGAATATAATTATAAATTCACGATAATAGGATCTCATAGATATTAAAAACATATTCATGAATATACAGGGTTCAATGAAAAAATTCAAATAAAAAAGTCTATTATTATTAATTTTATTCATATTCGTTAGAGGCTATTCAATAAACGTTCATCTTTTTCAATAGTTGAGCATATATCTAAATATCGTCGCAGAATATCATCATACTCAGTACCACGAAGATCGTCATATTGTTTCAATAATCCTTTTTTCCTTTTAATTTCTGCCTGAATATTAAATAATTTTTCTTCAACTGCACGAGCCAGAATTTTGAATGCCTGTGCTGTTACTGGAATTTCTTTGAACATTTTAATTGCACAAGTCATTTTAGTTAAATGTGCTTGAATTTGTGCTATTTCTGCTTGAAACAATTTTGATTGTGCTTTTTTTAAAGTTAATTCTTCCATATCATCATGCTTCAATTTTTGCCATTCATTTAATAAATCAAAACAAATGAATATATTGCGATGATATTCATTGCACATTTCGTTGATTTTATTGTTCCAGTGTGGTAAAATTATTTCGTTGAATTTGAATAGATTTTGTCTTGCTGATGATTCATTATTTCCCATGGTTTCAATTAAATTTCCACCAAATTTCTCATATCTAGAACATGTACATTATATTTTAATAACTTATTAATTAACACCATAAAGCACATTATACATATAAATAATAATCACATATAATTAAATATACCTCATCAAAAAACTGTGTATTTTATTCAATAATTGTGATTCCACAGCGGATTTAATAATTTTTTTTTCATCACGGCTAAATTCAAGTACTTGAATGTTTATAATACCTAATATTGTTAGTTTATCATCATTTTGCCTATCTTTTAATGATGGCAATTTCAAATATTTTTCAATGTTATTTGTCAAAATAGCTTGTCTCAATTTATTTAATAACTCTGGTGTCATTGTCATATAATATTCTTTCTTCTCCTCAACTGCAGAAACACTTTCAACACACTCGAATATTAATTGAAGTATGGCTTTTTGACATATTGTGTCTTCACATTTTGCCAAATCATTTGAAATTTTTTCTAATGAATATTCTTTACATGTAGTAGACGATGGATGAAGCTGTTGAACGGAGCTAGAGCATGATATCATAGATATTCCTGATATTCCTGAATAAATCAATTCAAAATTTCATACATAAATAAATTCAATAACAAAATAATTTTTTATAATAATTTTTTTTTTTTTTTTTTTTCATACCTGATAAATGACTAATATCACTATTAATACTCATTATTTATAAGTCAATTAATTATTGTTAACTGATTATTTTTCTGTTTTAAATTTTTATATGCATACAGTTTTCTTTTATTCTTTGTAGTATAATGAATAATAATATTCACATACATAACTCAAACAATAAACTATAATAACTGCGCTTGCTCATACACAGATATACATTTGTTGCAGTGGTGGCAGCACTGGCAGTAGCAGCAGCTGTTTTATTGCCCACAAGGGGTCACTAAAGCTCGGGGCGCTTTTTTACCTTCAATAATATATAGATATAGAATATGTATTGCACAATACACACCACCATACACACTGACAAATATCATATATCATTCGTTTTCCTCAAAAATGCATAGAATATATATCTAAATTCTATATGTAATGAATTGAACCTGGATTATTAATTGGTAGTATGAGTTGTGACCAGTGGTGGTGATGAAGTGTGATCAAGTGTGATTCAGTGTGAACTGTGACTGGCACTAGTATTCTGTGCATTCTGTACTTTATAGTGGTACTTGTCGTATTTGAGTCTACTTCATAATTTGGTATATCTTAGTGGCTATTACTGCTGTTAGTGACAACTGACATGAGACTTGGGTGACAATAACGATAAAAAATGATTAACAATTTTGTTATTATTATCAATTATCAATAAGTGTTATTATTTTTGTCCATCGAAACTTTTAAAAATAATATTCATTACTATGTAATTATACAGTATGACAGATGGAAAAATTTAAAGATGAAATAAAAAATATTCAAATAGTATTATAATGGGCTCCAGACTTAGGTAAATCTCACAATTATATATTCAAGGATTATTATTACTTACTTTCTCCAAAGTAAAATAAATTCTATAAAATTTATTTTTAGTGAAGGGGAGGGGGAGAGGAATATGCGCATAATTGAATTTATCAGATAGATAAAACGATATTTTTTTTTGTTTTATTATATTTCTATTCTGATTTAAAATGAAATGATAATTAACATGAAATGACCTGGATATAATTCAAAGGTACTTATTAAATTTCGATGTAATATTTACAGAGAAAATGTTAAGCACTTATTCGAGTGCTTTTGTGAAGTGGCAGCTCCAGTGGATGAGAAGCCAGCATGGATTTTACAGAGATATCCAGAATCATATGCAGATGAAGAATTATTAAAATCAGTTCCGAAATTTGTTTATCCATGTGAATTTGAGAAGTAAAAATATTTCATGCATTAAAATTTTTATATACAAGCAATTTATTCCTTGCAATTCAATTTTAGTTGCCCAAATTCAATATAAAATTTCATTATTCACAGTTCTATGGTGCAACACTTTTCATTTGTACTCACCAGCATTGATTCCAAATGGACATTTGGATTTTGTCGACATGATCCGAAAACTGAAACCGCCTTAGTTATCTTGAGCTCATTGCCGTGGCATGAAATGTTTTACAAGTATATGGAAATAATTTTCATGCTTGATTAGATAGCAATTAATTTAATTTAATCTTTTCTATTTTACTTTATATATTATTATTATCATTATTAATTTTTATAGACTTTTAAATCACATTGCAATATTGACAACAAGTAACAATAGTGGAGATCTATGGAAATGCCTTGGTGATGTTTATGCCAGTAATGTTCCAATGCCAGGTGCTTCAGTTACAATACCATTACCTGATCCTAATATCGTAAATATTTATCATCAAAGTTATTTTGAGAATATAATTATCAATTGGATATTACCATAAATTATTTTTATGTATTTACAGACATATATCTGTCAAAGTCCAAGACAATTTCAACTTCCTAGTATACCCGAAAATGTAAGTGGAAAATTTTAACTTATTTCATTAACTTTTATCTGATACATTAATTTTTTTTTTTTTTTTTTTTTTCATTTCAGCGAAATTTGACGGAATACTATAGCGCAGTTGACTCGCACAATATGATGATGATATTTGCATCAATGCTATATGAACGACGGATAATTTTCACCTCTAAACGTTTGTCGAGGTTAAGCGCTTGCGTTCAAGCTTGCAATGCATTAATATATCCAATGATTTGGCAGCACATATATATACCAGTTTTACCTCTAGCTCTAATGGAATATTTATTAGCACCCATGCCATTCTTGATTGGTGTCCCCACTCCAATATTCCAAGTATAACGGTTTTTCATCTTCTTCAATTAATATAGCAATATCGTAACACAAACAGCCCCACAATATATAATCTATGTATTAATTATCTTCATCCTTTAGCGAGCACAAAAAAGTGATTTGGGTGATGTTGTAATACTTGATGCAGACAATAACAGTATTGAATCGCCATTTCAAGATTTGGAATCATTGCCGCAGGATGTTATCAACAATTTGAGAAAAGCATTGCGTAATAGACCTTCATTACTCGGTGATGGTGTATCACGAGCATTTTTACGTGCATTAGTACAGCTTACCGCTGGTTATCGAGAAGCATTGACATTACAACAAGGAGAACGCATAACATTTGATCAAAATGCATTCGTTGAAAGTCGGCCATATTCAATGCAACCATTTTTACGAAAGATGTTGGAGCTTCAAATATTTCAGCAAGTCAGTATCATACATGTACACTATACATACATACATACATACATACATACATACATACATACATACATACATTTAATTGTATGTATAGGGGTGACACAAAGGATAAACGAAGTAATTTTATCTACTTATATGTTTATTTATAATTTACTGAATAGTTTATAGAAGAAAGATTGCACATGCTCAATTCCGGCCTTGGATTTTCCGACGAATTTGAAATGGAGGCATGCAATTATTCGGATAAATCTGGTAGTAAATTTATTCAACAATATCGAGATTGGACTTATACTATGAGAAAAGAAGGTTCGGCATTTTTTCGTAGTGTTAAAGACAAAGCCAATCCTGCAATGAAATACGCAGTGAAATCGGTGAAGGATAAAGGCAAAGATATGAAGACTGTTTACAAAGGCTTAAAGTGGAAAGGTATTATCAATTATCTTCAATACTTTGCGATTATAATTTAGAGAGAGATATTTTTTTTCTCACTGTAGGACGCTCGAGAGGTAATGAAAATAGTATGCGCTTTCATCAACCTCGATCAGCGCCAAGTTCACCTACGATGGACAGAAGACCAAATATATTTGGACCAGGTTCAAAATCTCCCAGTGGCTTTACTGCTACAACGAGTTATCGTAAAGAACTCCGGTTGCGCAACACTAATTATCCTGATGCAAGGTATTACATTTTATTTTGTAAATTTCAATCTATTTAAGGGCATTTATTTATTCATTTACTCATTGATTTCAATATATAATTTGATAAAAATATCAACAGGAAACAATATTCTACTTTGAGTCCAAGTTCACCTGAGGAACCTGAATCACCGCCCGAAAGATTAAATATCGATTTAATGAATGAACTTCAAGACGTAATCTTTCCAAATACTCCACCAGTAGACAGAACGGTATGTATATAAGTGCGGGTAAATATGTTTCAGTTATTCATTAATCATTAATATTATTCGTTCATTTTATATTTTTGTTTTTTGGCCCATTTATTAAAATTTATTGCTTACAGTAAATTGTTTTTCTATTTTTTTTTTCTTTTGCATATAAATACAGTTAGACGGGAATTGTTAGATTTAGTTAATTCGCATTGTGTATGTGTTTTTTTATTCATTGTACACGCAGTAATTTTAATTGCATCAAATAATTGTTAAAAGTTTTTGTTTGTCGAGTGTATGTTGTTGGATAAACGTTTCAGTTGAAACCAGTCCGCAGTTTAGACAGCTTGAGACCTGCATGGAGTGGGCGCTTGAGGCACGGCTCACCTTCCTTTATTCCTACCAGTGATAAAATAATTGGTCAAAATACAAAGTCATTTATTAGATTACCAAAAAAAAATGTTGATTTAAATTTGGATGATGCAAAAGAATTATCATCATCTTCATCTTCATCATCGCTTTCATTTTTGTCGCCAAACATAAAACAAAAGGAATTTTTGTCAATTGAAAAATCAACGTTACCTCATAGCTTTGAAGAATATAAGAAACCACATAATAATATGACTACAAATCATAAATTTATCAATCCAACTAATCCCTTCATTAATATTGAATCAATATTAGAACAGTACAATGAGCATAATTTTCGTAATCCATTCACGAATGATTTGTTTGAAAAAGAGAATGATCCTTTTGATACATCACGGATACACATACCCACGACCCTTCCACAACATTCCTTAGCATCAATGACACAAAAATCGCCCGCGTTAAATACTGAAATCACCAAATGTTCTGCACATGTTAAGGTAATCACTGTCATTTGTTGTTTTTTTTTTTTTTTTTTTTTTTGTGTTTAATGCAGATTTATATCTAAAAATTATATGATTATGTTTTGCTTTATGCACGTAGTTTGGCTATTCTCATATTTTAGTTATATTTTTTTCACATGCACAATAATAAAAATAAAAAAATAATAATTATTGTTTAGGTAACGTCTGATGTAAACGATTTAATACGTTTGGATTCAGCGAATAGCGATGATGATTTCGATCCACTTTTATCAAAATCATTCATGAATTCCAAACAAATGACTCAATCACTTCACATACCACAAATGAGTGAGGGTTTAAGCAACCCTTTATATCCATATTTTTTACCTCACCATAAAAATACTGAACGCAATGTCGTCCACAATAATTCAAATGAAAAACTTGGTGATGTTGATTTACTTCAAGAATATGGTTTAGACTTTAATAAATTTAGTCTTAGTAACGGTGCAACATCAACGAAAAATAATATTGAGTGCAATGAAGATAATTCAAAATCTATTGATAATGATATTGATGATGCTTTTGGTATATCATTTTCCATGGTTGCCGCAAAGTCACAAACACACTGGACAAAATTTGAATAAATGTTCTTGTTATATTTATTTTATTTTTTTTTTTGGTTAATATGAAGAAAATAACACAACTGCTTGATATATCATTTATTATTATTATAAATAATAACAAAATAAAATAAACAAATCAGTAAATGGCAATGTTATTTTAGTTGAAAAACGTACTGTAAATGTACATTGATAATTATGAAGAAATTAACAAATATTTTTTACTATAAATGAAAATTATTTGACGTGATTTCCTTGTTTTTTTTTTGTTTTGTAAATATGTTATGTTGTTAATTGAAAAATGAATCGCTTGTTACTAGTAATTTTGCATAAACATTATATGAAGTCAAGCAGATGTTAAGTTCAAAATATAAATAATTGAACAGTAAAAAATAAACGTTGATTTGTATATTTTAAATATATATATTATATAAATAGTTACGAAATTCTACAGAAGTGAATCAGTGAACGAATGGATGAGTCATTTTATACAAATATTATATCAATTCTGGTAATAACTTTGTTAATACATATTGTGGATATGAGTTAATTTTCATAATAGAAAGTATTAATAATTTAGTTCATATTATAACTGAAAAGTGATAGTAGATGAAATACTCAAATTTTTTCTTGAGTAAAAATCAAGTATACTGAATTACTGTATCGTTTACTTCCAATACATATATTATAGGCGATAATTGAATTAAATATTTTGTTCAATCGTTTAAATATTAATACAGATATATTAGAACATTGTATTAAAAATTCATATCTTTTTATAGAAATCGTTATGTATAATAGCACAAAAATAAAAATAGGAAAGGAATTTTATTACGACGATAAAATTTATGTTATTCATCATATATATGTATATAGAAACAAAAATATATTTGCATATTGAAAGTGGAAAAGAAAAAGTAAAATTTAAGCTTATTTTACACTAAATATGGATATTATTGCCCAATATAAGCATATGTGTACAATTTTATGAAAAACGGTAGTCATGGATACTCGTGTATAGAGTACATGGCCGCTTGCTCAACAGTTCGTCGCTGACAACCACAAAGAAAGGATAGGACTAAAATTTTGCTAAAATTATTTCACGAAATTTAGTATCAATCACGTAAGTATATAATTATTATCAATAAAAACAATGCAATGTCATTCGCACTCAATAAATGGTATAATCTATAAATATATTATACCATCATTTTTTATTATTATACATATTTAATTTCTCACTATTGTTCTTTATTACAATATACTAACAATGCTATAATGTTCAAACAAATAATCATTTTAATTTGATTATTATTACATTTAGTATAATTTTGTAACTTACATGAATGTATGTTTTTTGTTATGTTCTATCACATGATTTTAATACATGCAATATGACAATTTACTTTTTACATATGAAAATAATAAGTATTGATGGTTCTACGAGTTATATATGTATATTTTAGGACTAAGATAATCCATATTCTTGCGTGTTGAATTTCTAAGGAACACTAAGGGTGAGATAAATTAGTTGCATGTAGTAGTAACAAAATGCCAATTTTAAATTTCCATAACATCATATGGTCATAATTGCAAAAAAATGTGTGTGTGTGTGTGTGTGTGTGGTTGTTTATTATTTGAATTTTTGAAACTATGAAAATTAAATTGGAAATTTCGTTGAGAAAGATAAAACACTTTATCTCTGTTGACACTTTGAATCGTAATATCATTTAAAAGTCTTATATGTATCTAAGGAAGTAGTTTAATCGATATAGGAAATCAGATTGTATATAACTATAGAGTATTTTGCGCTTTTTCAATTTTATTTTTCCACCATTCAAGTTGTACACCACACAATTGAAATATACTTCCTTATGGGAATAGATAAATTAAAGAAAATTAGAACAAGTGATTCACAATGTATTATATTTATTGTTATTATAGTCCTGAAATATATTTTTTTATAATGCGTTCATTGACCATTTACATAGCCTTATAATCTCTTAGTTTTATATAACGATCGACCCCAATTGTTTGTACAACGTACATATATACTTACATAGACAGCTGAAAACCAAACGCCTTTGAATATAGTCGACCCGATTTGTTAAAATATACGTAGTTGTCAATATATATGCGTATAAATAATAAATAAATCATGATAACCATGTGATGCTTTTTATTATATAATATTGGTATATATAGAAATATGAAAATATGACAAACATGTAGTGGTCGCGTTCATAATGCATTTAAAATTTATCAGATGATGAAAAGTTTTGTATAACGCCATATACAGCTATTATATTATTGATTTAAGATCTGATGGTTTTATTATAGTGTCATGAAAATAAGGAGTAGTTGGTGTATATGCTTTTTGAGAAGAAAAGTTAGTCGAATGCGGCCATAATAATTAACCAATTATTCATTGAAAAGACTTCATTTTCATTCATATCAAAAAATCTACTTGAGCCTGCTTTCTCTATATAATTATTTTACATCAAGTGTCAATGAAGATGAATCGGTATATTACACTTAATCAATTGGGCGATGGTACATTTGGATCTGTTGTTCTTGGACAACGAGTTGATACTGGTGAAAAAGTGGCAATCAAACGTATGAAACGGAAATATTATTCGTGGGAAGAAGCAATGAATCTTCGTGAAGTGAAAGTTAGTGAAAATACGTTCAATTTTATTTATGTATATCCCATATAAATCTTAAATATGTTCAACTTTTAAAACTAATTTTTTTATTTATTTTTCGCAGTCGTTGAAAAAATTAAGTCACGCAAATGTTGTTAAACTGAAAGAGGTCATAAGGGAAAATGACGTTCTTTATTTTGTTTTCGAGTATATGAAAGAAAATTTATATCAATTAATGAAAGATAGGTATGAATATGTTATTTTATTATTTTTTATTTATCGAATTATTTACGGTATTAATTTAAAAATACATTTTTTTATTTATTTTTTTTTTAACACTCACAGAGATAAACTGTTTCCCGAACCAGTAATACGAAATATGGTTTATCAAGTTTTTCAAGGTTTAGCATTTATGCATAAACACGGATTTTTTCATCGTGATATGAAACCGGAAAATCTTTTGTGTATGGGACCAGAACTCGTTAAAATTGCAGACTTTGGTTTGGCCCGAGAAATTCGTTCAAGACCACCGTACACGGATTATGTTTCGACTCGATGGTAAAATTATCATTTAACATTATATTCACAACTATAATACATAATAATAATTATAATTATTATTTTATTATTGGTAATATTTATTACTATAAATAAATTAATTTTGATACATAAGGTACCGTGCACCAGAAGTTCTTCTTCACTCTACTACTTACAACAGTCCGATAGATATTTGGGCAGTGGGATGTATAATGGCCGAATTATATACATTTAGACCATTATTTCCTGGTAAAAGTGAAATTGATGAAATTTTCAAAATTTGTGCTGTAATTGGTACACCCGAAAAAGACGATTGGCCTGAAGGTTATCAATTAGCTACAGCGATGAATTTCAAATTTCCGATACTCACAAAAACACCTCTCAAAGATTTGATTCCCAATGCTTGTCAAGAAGCGATTGTTCTTATGGAAGACATGCTTGAATGGAATCCAATTAAAAGACCATCAGCGCAACAAGCTCTCAGGTAAATTTAATAATAATAAATGATGAATAAATATAATGGTTAAATATTAAAGAAATTACAAAAATTATATGTTTTATTAATTCAATTTTTTTTTTTTTTTAAATTTTTTTTTTATAGATATCCCTATTTCCAAGTGAATAATGCCACTCGTGTATTGAGCAGTAGAAAGTTAGGTATTAATTCGCATCGTGAATTAACAATGAATAAAGTTAATTTTCCTTCTGGTGTCACCGCGGCTTTTAATAATAATCAAGATATGAATAGAAATATTGTTGAACCGAGACAATTGGAAAAGATGATTCCAATGGAGGATAAAGAGCATCAGAATCAATCCACTTTACCTCTATTAAATCACAATAATCGCAAACAAGATAATGTGCCAAGTTCGGAAGATGATATTATTCATTTATTAGGGTAATTTAGTTGGTTATATATGCAGATATATATTAATTCTATTTATGAATTAACATTTATTTATTTTCATTATTTGTATATAGAAATAAATTTTTATCTGAGAAAAGTGGATCGATATTTTTGCCTAGTCGTGTTTACAAAGAGAATCGTGTGAATTGGAATAGTGAGGAATATAAGGATGAAAATCACAAGTTAACAAATGCAAGTTGGATGAGTCCAATGTGGAATGAACAATTGTCATCGAGAAACTGGAATGAATCACAAACAAATATGAAAAATACACGAAAGGTGTCAGCGAAACAGCACTACCTCAGTGTCGCTCGGTACGTCGCAGGCCACAGCACAAATCTATCATCCAGGTATCGAAAGTTTCACCGCATCGTCTGGCAAATAATCATTATCTATATCATCCTTGCACTTCATTATTTTCTTGGATGTTTATATTATGGTCAAAATGAATTTCATCTATATCTTCTTCATATAACTGAATATATTTGCGAGTGTATTGATGAAATATTCTTAATCTTGGGATTTGAAATGCATTCACCTCTTTTATACCAACTATCAGATTCACAACCATTTTTTCATTATTTGTTTCAAATCATCAATTATATATCACTCATTTTTAATAATCTTCAGATCCTCGTATACATGAAATTTTTCGATTATTTTATTGATTTTTCATCCATTATTTTCTTAATATTTCATTGGGTGATAACAAACATAATAAATCGTCTGTAGAGCCAACATATGTACAATCACAAGATCAATAAACGTTCATTGATTATATCAACATGATTATATAATTATTTTTGGATTGTTTTTTTTTTTTTTTCTTATAGAGGTGATGGGGCTGATGTATCTCAATCAAAATTCGCATTAAATGGTATTGTAACGCAGTCAGGTACGGAAAAATTTGAAGATCCAGTGGATAAATTTTGGAGTACACGAGAACATTTAGAAAGTCAAACGAGACAGCATTATCTCGCTCGTAGTCGTTATATTGCTGAACAAAATGGCAGAATGCCGTATCCAAGTGTTTATGGTACTCAACAGACTATCAGTAAGTAATTGAATAAAACATTTTATGTTCAATCATATTAATAATTGAAAATATGATTCATAATTTTTTTTAGAAGCGCCGAACAAGATGATATTACAAAAAAGTTTATTTGGGAGTATTCTTACATCCCGACCAAGTGGTGGTGTTCATGGAAGAACAGATTGGGCGGCTAAATACCTCAAGCAATAAAAATTTCTTCCATGCGCAATGATAATAAATATAAAGCAAGAAGGTCTTGACTGTGATAAATGATAATCCATTCGCGTTATATTTAATATTTACAAATAACGACAAATATGTCGAACATTAGCATATCAAATGTTCTAACAAAAAATTATAGCAAATATTCAAAAGCCATCTTATTAATCACATAAGATATTGTAATTTTATTATTTGTACATATCGATATATGATAACGAATAAGTATTCGTCTACATCTAATATAATTGACAAGATAAAAAATCATGTCATTCTTAATTCGATCACTCCATTCGTCGTGTTATCTCGAAATAAATACAATTTTATTCATGATGAATAGGACATTATAATAATGGTATATACTTATTAAAGGAAAAAATTTCTTTCTGATAGTTAAATCCTTGTTTTAAATGTTACTCTTTTATTTTTTGCTCAATTTTTTTTTCTTGTTCTGTTGTTATTTTTTACACGTACAATTTTTTTTATTTCTTAATTAGATTAATTTACATAACGTCTTGACTCAATATTTATTTGTCTTTAATACGATTGTTTTCCTTTTCATCGTAAACTCGTACCATATCTTTTCACAAGATTAAATTTTTTTTTTTCCCCCATTATTCTTTTACAAATCATACATTTCTTTGCTCGTATTCATCCATCACATATAATTTACTTCAACTCATTGACAAATAATACTATATGAATATACATGATATACATGTATATTTAATTAAAATGGAAAGCTTTGCATGAAAGACATTTTATAGTATGAATCTTTTTTTCATCGCTCATTTAAAATTATTTGATTTTTATAGAAATATAAATTTCTAACATTTTAAATATGTCAAACATATATTTATTTTTGAGTCGTAACTTTTTACCACATGCTTCTATCGGATATGTTTTTTTATCATTAAACACCAGAAAAAAATATATATATATATATATAAATGATAGATTAATATTTACAATTATTCAAATGATATAAGTATTTTTTTATGATAATAATATTACTGCATAATCATCATATTTTCCATGTGTCTATAAACATAATGAAAATTTTCTCTTGATAAAAATAATAAAAGAAATCATATAGATATATGAAAAATGATTCTGAGTATATGATGATAAACGGGTGAGAAGACGTTATTATTTTTATTTATTTATTTTTTTTTTGTTTAGTGTTGAAGAATTGCATTACTGATCGTCGATGTGGCGTTTGTTAGTACTGATGACATCGTCGTTGTGGTAACATTAGAAGTAACAGTTTCGAAAAATGCTACAGTGTCATTGGTCATGACTACTGAGGTAGTTAATAATGTCGTTAATGCTGTCGCTGTACTTTTAATAATCGGTGTTTTACTTATCTTGAAATTTACGGGAGGAAAAGTCACATTAACGATACTGCTCGAAAGAATTGTTCCAATATTCGTAATATTTGTCATTGAAGTTGTTGACATAGTCGGTTTTAATAATTTGGGACAAATTTGATTTGTAGTAATAGGTGGACCAAGACATGCATCAAGCATATATGCCAACAGTGAGCCCAGTGTCAATCCAGTAGTATACGATAATGTCATAATATTGCCAGCCAATTCACGATGCTCCTCGGGAACTTTGCTGGGTGCTTGTATCATCGGTACACTACCAACAATTCCATTAGTTAAGCCCAATAACCAAGAAAATAATAATGGATAACCTTCACCAGATAATATTGGTGCATGCCTTGGTATTGCGCAAAGAAGAAATAGTGGAATAAGAATGATTCGAGCGCCAGAAAAATATAGTAATTGCGTTCGTGTCCATTCATATGGTATTGCCGCTAGCATTTTTCCAAGTAAATCAGCAGCATTAAATGCCGCCATTAACATTACTGGCATCCACGATTCAAATTTACAAGATATTATTTCAGAAACAATTCCAGGATATAGGCAAAGTGTAACAAAATAAGCAACACCAATGCTTGCCATATACGGAAAAATAAGTTTAGCCACTTCAATTCTCGCTAACAAACCTCCTAAAAATTGATTTAAATTAATTTAATATAAAAATATATGTTTTTACCCTCGTTAGTTAAATTGATAATTTCATTTTTTAATTTACTTTTAATTCCTGACCAGGGTTTGGTACTTTGACTTCCGTACGCTCCACGTATAACAACAACATCCTCAACTTTATAAGTCGGTCCAGCACTATTGGGTGGATTTCCTGATGTTGCATTTGGTTCATAAACAGGGTTATTAAATGAGAATGCTGAATATTGTGCACCATTAGCTGAATCTACGCCACCGGACTCTCCAGTCAAGGGACTCGTTTGAAGTTTCAATACACCATATTGTCCTTTAGATGAATCGCATATTTGATCTAAGGGATCCATCAATCCAATGTCTTCAGTTGGTTCTAATGTTATTTTATTACGTTCCTGACAAAGATTTACATAGAATTGCACAAATTCTGTTCGTCTGGCTACTCCATAAAGAACTGATACCAAGCATATTGTCATTATTGATAAGACAAAAAACATTGAAGTGTTTCCACGTTCATCATCGATTATAGATTTAGTTAAAATTCGATTGATTGAAACCCAAAAACCAGCTGCACTTTCACCTGCCATAACAGCTTGAGTATAACGACTTGGTAACATTGAAGTATATCCATAAAAACTCGATTGTTGAACTAAAAAATATAACATATAGTATTCAATTTTTTATTAATTTGATTAAAAATAAAGTTTGATATTATGACAATTGGCTACCTGTACACCCCACAGAAACAACCGCCACTGCAATTAAATTAATTGTATATGATGTAGCAACACCAAAAATTTCCCACCATATTTCGGATATCACGACAAAATTTAATGTAATTAGTGATACTAGATATCCTGCCATGAATATAATTAAACATTAAATTCAATAATGAATAATAGAAATTATAGAAAATATAATTTCATCAAAAGTATATTTTTTCATTATAAATACCGAATGCAATTCTCGTATTAAGTGATACTGTTTCCACGAGTATATTATTAGCACACACTGCAATAAAAGCCATTGCTATATAAACAACTGACATATCAAAGATGACAGTGGTACCAGGATAACGAGTTTGAAAATAATCAACTGCTATGACAAAGCTGTTAAACATATTCATAACAGTTTAATATTATTACTACATATTTTTATGTTTGAATTAATTTGATATACATATATATATATATATATATATATATATGTGTGTGTACCTGTTATATGGCAGAAGAAACCCCACACCAGCAAGCAACAAAACAAGATAAACAAAGTTATACCGATCCACTGGTGGTGTTAAATGATCAATTCCATTGGCAAATTTAAATTCATTGATTCCTCTGGCTTTCCCCAATTGTACATAGCCACGACTCAAATTTTCATCCATATTGTGAACTCTATATATACATGTATATGTATATTTTTTTTCTTTTTTATTTGTTAATCGTCGTTGTGGATATTTGATGGACAGTATAATTTCAATTAATGGTAATTATATATTATTATAAATCAACGATTCAATTATTCCATTTTTAATATTGATTTAGATTGCAGATACTCGTTTTTTACAATTATGCGTCGTCAATTATTCTTCAAATTGATTGTTATTCCTTTATTACTTTAGTGCGAATGCACCAAAAATGGCCTCGAAAGGGCCTTACACACTTTTTTTGGAATGACAGTGGCCTTTACCTCATCTCTTCTTGGACTCATCAAACCGCGCATGCTTTGAAAATAGCGGCATTGATTTTTGCGCACATATCGCGGCTTGCTACACATACATACATACATACATACATACATACATACATACATATATATATATATATAAAATATTGGACATATTTATTTATTGTTTTCATGTTATTATCACTCGTAAACACACACGTGATGACACGGTTGTTGCAAACTCATTAAATTCTGTAGTTGATTCTAGGAAATATACCCATGTCAGTTATGTTTATATGTACATATAATTATGAAAATTATAATGGATATAAATAGGTTAATCCGTATATTAAATTTCATAAATTTCGCGCCATTTATAATTTTGTAGATATATTCAATACAGAGGGCGACACATTCTAAAATAAAAAAATAAAATTCAAATTGTTTTATTACATATATATGTAAAAAATGAATTCCGCATGAGAGATGATATTTTTATGGATGATCTGTATATCTATATAAATATATATTATATCGATAAATGCATGATAAATTATAATAGTCATGAGATACTTATAGTCACTTTTTTAATTTTTGTGAAAGTGACGCTGAAATAACTCTATATAAATAAATGATTTCCAGAACGTATTTTGCCATAGGTATGAGTTATGACGTCTGTGAAAAAGAATATTCAGATGTACATATATATTGGCGCGAACCATGGCCGTGTATCTCTTGATAAGTATATGTATATATAATGATGATATTGAAATTAAAAAATTAAAACAAAAAATTCCGGTCAATAGTGCGCATGCGTTGTTATTAAGTTTGCTGCTGCGATATTCTCACTCGCTCTCGTACTCTTCGGTTAATATATAGATATTGATATGTGTGTATATATATATCTTATCATTTATGAATCAGCTGATTTGCCACTACGTTATATATCATAGAGTTTGTGAACCATTTCGTTACGTTATTGTATTTTGTGAGGATAAAAAAAAAGTGAAATAATAATCTGACTGCGAAATAATGTCATTGAATACAGCACACGCCAATAATGGTGTACTTCTCCACGCCGGAGAGTGGTAAGTTGATTGAAATTAAATATAATCAATGAACACACATCAGGTAAACATTTTTTTTTTAGTAAAAATTACTTGTTTCTACAACGTAGTTAGGTTACTTATGATGTGACCTTATTATAGAACTTTAATACACATACACATTATATTATTATTAATTAATACTACTGTCTTAACATGAACAATCAATTTTATCAATATTATACAATGGATACGAATGAATAGAACAACCGTTTTAAAAATTTATTCACACTACAATCATTTATAATTATATGTATAGACATATGTCATCACGAACATTTACATTATTGCGCAAGATTTGTAATCATTTATATCGTCTACTTTATATATTTCAAGCATCCTACTATTTTGCGACAATGTTTCAATGGAATTTCACGGTCAAGAACAACCAGAATTCATTGGGTCTAAGAAAGGACGAATATACCTGACTACACACAGAATGATATTCAATGCCAAAGATCAAAGAGAAAAAATGCAATCCTTTAGTTTTCCATTTATTGCTTTAAGTGAAGTGGAACTTGAGCAACCAATGTTTGGTGCAAATTACATTAAAGGAAAATGTCGTGCGCAACCCAATGGCAATTGGATTGGCGAATGTAAATTTAAATTACATTTCAAGAGCGGTGGCGCTATTGAATTTGGTCAGGCCATGCTGAGAGCAGCATCTTTGGGTATAATCAGTTCAATATTTGAGAAAGATAACAATCGTATAACCTTAAATAAAAAGTATTTATATTTATTTCTGCTTAAATCTTATTTTTTTTTTCTAGCTTCTCGCAATGGTCCAGCATTTGATGCACCTCCACCGTATCAGCCACCAACTTCAGATTGGTATGCAGCTCCACCGCCAGCTTATCAAGCTGCACCACAAGGCTATTATGGTTGGATACCGCCCACTAATGTATTTCCCGAAGTCCCTCCAGGTTAGCAGTCAAGAAATAATTTTTGGAAATATAATTACCGAAGAGTTAATTATTTGATGAAATGTATTTATTATTTCTAATAAAATTTTTAGCTAATACAGTTTATATGACGGATATGCCGCCACCATATCCAGGAATAAATTCTCCATATGTAAGCGGTGGAAATCATCAACAACACCATGGTGGCTGGAGTGCACAGTCGCAGCAGAATGGTGCTCCTGCCTGGGCAAACCCAAATTACAATGAGCAACCGAGCTCCCAAGCAGGTGCGTATCCGGGTTATCAGCTACCGAATTACAACAATTATCCGCAAAATCCGCCACCGTACTCGACTTATCCACAACCGGGAGCACATTCTCAGGGACAATATAATAATCCATACCAACCTCACTATTAACAGCTAAATAGAAGAAAAAAAACAAAATGAGTAATAAAAATATCAATAGAATTGTCGCTTGTTCTAATTTCATTGATAGATTTCAACAGATATAGTCTTGAGAAACTTTGCTTGAATATCTATAGACTATGAATATCGTTTTAAATCTTTGACATTAAACTTTATATACACATATATATGATGGTACAACATCAAATATTATATGATACAATTATATATTGAATAATACTGTTGTGATTATTGCATTATAATAATTATTTTCATGCATATACAACAATTAAAAATCTATATTCATTACAAATAAAAGCTGATGTTTTTTTTTATTTGAAATACCTTCTCAATGAAATGCAACCGCAAAAATCAATAGAGCCAATCGTTTCCTTTTTTTTTTTTTTTTTTTTTTTTTTTTTTTTTTTTTTTTTTTTTTTTTTTGTTTTTTTGTCATTTTATTCCTTTACGTTTTTTTTTGCTTAGCTATTCAATTTCCAATTTATTTTATAGTTTGAAAATTCCGATTGAATTTTAATAATTATACATATGGTAGGAAAAAAATGGTGATGAAATTTATGTGCAAATATATCGAATTTACTGGTCCCGGAGTTTATGTATTAAAAGCATGTCGATGAGAGGGCGAGGGGAAGTCGAATAGTTTTTTAATATTACGCAAGGGAGAATATTGCATAAGGTATCTTTGAGTGAACACTGTCGGTGAGAGATTGGCTTTCACTGTAGCTCACTTATTATCTCATGGCTTTAGTTATACTAAACCTGCCGCGGATGTTGTGTGGATCATCATGATGAAACGCAATAATAAGAAAAAAAGCATTTCATTTATCTCAAATTAAATCTGATGTATGTGCAAGGTCATAATTGTGATGATATAAATTGCGACACTGTAATAATTATCCAACATACGAAACAAAAAAGTCAGCAGTGCAAGGTGTTTTGTAGATATGAAATTCATACTGTGCAAAAATTTTGGTCAATATTGTTTCACATGCACTTGTGTATATAACTGCTAAGTGTAGCTAATAAAATTCTTTCATACTTGCGATATTTCATAACAGATATATAATATAATAACATATAAATAATGCCGAATAACATCAAGTGTAGTGTTACAAAAGTGTACGCTTGTATGTAAAATAGTAATTTATATATTTTTATATATTACGAAATTTCGCAAAGTGACTTTTAATTATTCATTATATGACATTTTTCTTTCTCTTTTTTGATTTCTACATAGATGCCAAAGCTGCGGAAGCTGCACAGAGTGCTTATTACGATCCAAACAGACCACAATGTGCTTATGTACCACCGCCAGCCTATTATGTGAGTGTTCAAAATTAAAAAAAATATATTGATAAATATGAATAAATATTTATATAGAATTTAATAAAATTATTAATGGTTAATTTGATGATTAACGATTACGCATATTGCAGGAGAGCCCACCAAGTTTCCAACAGGCGACGGAGAAGAAGGATCAGTGAGAGAGTGTCTTAGATTAAGCATATAATTTTTCTATAAAAGTATTCTGACAACGATATTCACAATGTGTTTAATCGTTTAAATGCTATCACAATTACAAATTATTTTCTCGTTAGCAATTTATTAGTGATTACTATTGAAAGGCTGTACACAGAAAAGAAAAAAAAGACAAAAAACAAAAAATTAAAAAAAAAAAAAAGCATCATTACCTTCACCATTTTTTTCTAATTAAATTTGAAAGATCATCAAAATGCAAATATTCATGTATATAATTCACTATTCATTTATTTCTTTTTTCTCACAATTTATTTTAAACAAATGAATTAATTAGGGCCAAAGAATTTTTTTTTTTCGATCGTATATGAGAAATGATTTTTGAGATTCATCATACAACGAAACGAAAAAAAATTCATAATTCTATTTGAAAAATTATTGAATAAGAATATAATGAATAAACAAATGAATTTCTCGAACGATATTCAATATAAAGTCTCAATAGTGCGCGTAATTCTTCAATTCAATTTTTTATTAATTTTCATTGATACATTTTTTTTCTATAGCAAGTTCTAAATAAAATCACGTTGCTTATAATATAAATTTTATATTTTTCATTAAAACATTTGTATAAGATTACAGAATTGGAAGACCACTTATACCGGGCGCCATCATAAAAATCGTATTAAAAAGTACACTATTTCATATACACATATACAAATAGTAAAAAATATATACGAAAATTTATAAATTTTTATTTCGTTTCTTCATAGAAAAAAATACGTTCAATGAATTTATCCATATTCAGACGTAACAGTCAAACTAAATTCACCATTTTCCACGTAAGTCCCATGATACCAAATTCTTGTGTCGAGCAATATAATATCTCCTGTGCCAACAGTAAAATTAAATGGTACACATTCACTATCACATTCAGTGGTGGGCGCAACAGACCATATTTTTTTTCCAATAATTTGTCCTTGCCACATAAGACGTGGAATATAATCTATCTAAATGAGATAAATCATAAAAAATAAAATATATGTGTATGTATATATACTAAATACATATAAAACATACAAATACAGATATGTACATATATATTACATGATAATACAATAAAATAAAAATTGATACTAAGGGTAAATATATATACTTACATGCATAATTGCGCCTTCGTCATATCCGAGAAAAATATAATTCGTTTGTGGAATCTCTATGTCATTTGGTAGAAAGTGTGGTACTTGATAATATTTTTTCATCGTTTCTAGTACATCAGAATGACAATTTTTCCACCCAACATACCAAGAGTCTACAGGTTGTGGATTACTCGCACGTTCATCACTCATCTCAAGTACTTCCTTTAATGATGTAAAATTACTTTTAAATGGAAGAAATTGACATTCTTCTTCAATTGATGTATAAGCGCCATCGATATTTTTATACAAATCACGAAAAAATTCAAGACTAAATATTTGTGATGCTGGCCAAGATTTTGCTGCATTTTTTATCACCATTGGACGTGATGAATAGGCGTATGGCAGAAATTCTTCTTTCGTTAAATTTTCAAAGTTCAAAGGTGAATCAATACCACGACAAAAATCACAGTTTGATATGGGTCTTGTAAATTCCCATACTAAATAATTATTTGGAATAAAACATCTTGTTTCATAAATATATTGCGTTAAAATATAGTCAATTTTTGGATTGTAAAAAAATACTGCAATGATTAATGATATGATCGTAGCAATGAAAATAAGTCTTTTGAAATAATTATCATTTATCTCTTTGGTTTTTTCATTACTGATCAATTTTACCGCGCATTTTAAATATTTCAGTTGTGCACCTCGGCGCAAATATTCATTGTTGACTGTGAGAAACGCCTCCCGAACAATTCGTCTCGTATTTTTTTCCTCTTGCATTTCTATTAACATTTCGACACATCTTAATGGCAATACTACGAATATACTGAGAGTAATTGTCATCTTTGTATAACACAACTGACGGTGTAATTTACATTCATTATATTTATTGTGCATGCGTCATCCATGCACATATATTTTTTTTTTAATCTTATCTACTTCGGTTGTATACGCGCAGTTAGAGTCGATTACAAGACACTTCCCTCTCACTCGTCATCACATCCAAAAATTTATTCCCTTTAAATTCCATTGCGTTTTTCATCGTTATTTCCATCACATTTATAGAAAAAAAAAAAAAATGTACCTTATTTACCACACACATCTGAAATAATAAAAAAAAAATATTATAGAATACAAATAAATACAAAATTAAAAAAAAAGCATATATATTAATTATAAAGCAATGACCAATAAATTTCAAAATATTACCCACATTTTGAAAGAAGAAAAAAAGAAATTGCAAATTCAATGATAATTACGTATTTATATATGATTAATACGCAAAAACGTTGGATGCTCGTCCTTGGGCCACTTACATTTAACTCAAAGAGACTTTATAAGAGTGCGCGAGGAGTGTAACGGAGACTCTATTGATCACACGTGGTAAACTTTCTTCTCACGATTGGTAGAACGTTCTACCGACCTGGACGGCTGGACCTGTGACTATAAGGTTTGTATACATCTATGGAACTTGAATTACATGCGTGCGAGTGAGATAAAAATAATAGTAAGGAAACGATGTGACAGAGTGGGGAAAATAGTATGTGGAGCTGACGGCTCTCCTCTAATACATAAGCTATGCAGGCACATACTCTTGTCGTGTCTCAATGACGTTCAAATCCAGCTATTTAATATTGTGATGAGGCATTTCCTGCATCCACATGCTCGACAGATGTGCGATCATTTTTCCCTCCCACCCGTTTTTTTTCTCTATAATTTTGAGTTTTAGAGTATTTAGACATGTATATCATATACTATATGCCATAGATGAAAAATACAGTTGTAATTTTTGTAGTAATTATACCTTTGTAATTAAAAATCACTTCATCTTCACAATACGACACAATTTATTTATTATTATTTTGTATCATGTTTATACTTCTCATCAAAAGAATATTCAGGGGGGGGGGGGGATGCTGTGTTAATTTATAATAATTTTTGATCACAAAAACATTTAAACCGTTTTTTTCTTTTTTTTTTCTTATAAATAATTGGTCACACGAATTATTTATAAAACTTAATTTATATAACTATATTACTTAAACAAGCGTCAATTCATTAATTATTATATTGTACATCGTCGAGTTTCCATATTAAAAAAAAAGAAAAAAAAAATCAAAACTATTATTTTCTTCTTAATAATTTATCGGTTCGATAAAAATGTTTTCATTCAATGTAACTGCTGTTACATTTTGATTTTAATTTTTTTTCTGTTTTCGATAACTTTAGGCCGATGCGAAAGTATAGATTAATTGTGTATACGTGTGTCTTTTCACTACATGTCATTTTACATGGCGCGATTTTCGGTGTCATTCAATACGTTTTATAATCAAACGCTATATAATCATTGTAATAGTTATATTGCTGTATAATTATTCAAATAATTTTTTTACTTCTCATTACTTTTATCACAAGACATTGTCTGCATAAATTCCAATTATTTTTCCGCAACAATATACATACAAAAACGAAATATCATTAAATTTCAAACCACTTTTTAATGGGAAAATTTAATTTCTTCATTTTCAATCATTCCAATTGAATAACGTATCATTTAAACTTCAAGAATCATTGCACTCTTTAACAATCGCAAATAAAAATTTCAAATAAATTTAATTGCAATCCTGCATGTTACCATTTGTTCCTCAGTAATTATACATATTGATTTAACTTTTATTTATTATCTTTTTTTTTTCTTCTCCGGAATGACAATTGCATAAATGTAATTTACTAAATGTAAACGTATTGAAATGAAAACTCGAGAACAAATATATGATTGAAACTTACGTTTAGAAACGCGTGACTAGTAAAGTCGTATGTGACGATGTCACATATTCGATCACACCTTTATTCTTGTAATGTAAGCATCGAAAAAGGTTCTTGTAATATTATATTATAAAAAGTTAATCAAAAATAACCCCATTTGCCAAGAATAGCATCTTTAATGGCAGCTATATATTGTGCAGGCACCCAATATATCCAATATCTCGATGCGTCTGTTGGTCCTAATTGGATGGCCTGTGAAACAAATATAGAAAATAATTTCTTTTAATAAATAATAATTTTTTCAAGTAAAACTACAATTACCATAATGTGATATTCAGTATGATCGTGTATTGGCTCACTATGTACACCTTTAATCGAATTCATAGGTATTTTGTCTGTTCTATCTTTTGTCCCAATCCACAGTTGATCTTGTTCAAGTTTAAAAGTTAATCGGACTTTACCTCCTAATTTATTTAACATTCCTGATAATGGAAAATCTGGTAAAGGATCCTGGCAATAATTATTAAATTATTTGAATTGAAAAACCCATACAGTAGATTAATGTTCATTTTATTTAATTAAATAATGACTGACCTTTGAATTTAAAATTCCAGGCATTACATCTTCAGGAATGCCTTTATCAAGAATTTTCCTATGTATTTTTTGTTGTGAATATGGCTCTTTTGTTGAAGCAGTAGCGGCGGCATCGTCTTGAATATCTTGTTTGGATGGAACTGTAAGTGCAAGTACATCATTCAATTTTGATCCAACTATCATTACTTTGGCTCCTAGAAAATGAAAAATAATTCGTTATAGAGATGCTGATGAACATTGAATCTTGGTCTAACGCAAATACTAAATGATGAAAAAACAAAAAATAAAGATCGATATTTACCATTTGCAAGACCTAGACTTCTAAGAGTGTCTTGATCTTTGGCTAATCCTTTAATCATTACTTTTTGCATTTCCTTTGGCACAGATATTATACTTTCCAAATGATCTTTTAATTCTGCAATTGTTCTATCAAGTGAGAAAGTAATATCAATTTTTTTCTTGTTGTAAATTATTTTAAATTCTATACTCTCGATAGATTTATCGGTCGATTGTTCATTTATTGTTTTATTCATTGTGCCTTTATTATTTTGCGATTCTTCATTTGTCGTTGATTTATCATTCGAACCAATAGTCGTGATGTTTGTCTCATTGTCTAATTTTATTTCGGTATTTGTTGAATTACTGCAATGCTTTTCACGGCTATCATTTTTTTTTGTATCTAGAAATAGAATGAATAATATTTATTTTTTAGAATATGTTTGAGATACATAAGGCATAAGTATACAATTATTTCGAATAATCACAACTACTATACATGTAAATATGCATGTGTTAATGTGTACTGTTCGGTACCATTGTTGTTGTCATAAGACTATAGACTCACTTGGACAAATAAATTGCTAACAACGATTAGTTCATCACAGTATTTGTTGAAATTAAATTTATTATAAGTGCATTAAGTCTGATAAATGATTATAATTATTTATTAAACATCTGTTAACGAAAACACGATAAATTGATGAGTAATATGCTTACATACCAGTCGACTCCATGATGAACTGGCGATGTCCTATGAAAGTGTACAGCAGAGAGTGTACAGTGTACACTGTACAGTTATCAGCGTTTGTAATGTGCTTTACTTTGATGATTTCAATTTAACTCAAATTCTACGTGGTATTTTGGTAGTTAGTTTTATTAACCAATGGTGATGTTTGTTGGTGATGAGCAACGGCCAGTATTGGCAGTAATCGGCTGTGATGGCAGTGATGGCACACGTACGCATACAGGAGTATACAAAATAAACGGTAGTGGTGACTAACAATAATATCACACACGCATATAATATATAAATATGCATTGTACACTATATGAAGACCAGAGTCTGTACTCTTTAGTCGAGTAGTAGTAGTCGTCACACCATGGTATATTATTATATCAACCATATCTATAAATATATACATACGATAGTAAATAACACACAAATTTGAGGAAAAGTTGTAGTTGAGCAGAGTACAGAGCGCGCTACAATAGTATATTATACATATATGTATATATATACTACATATCTTAATTTTTACTAAATTCTATACTTTTAGACAATCCTATATAGAAACTTGAAACTATAATACAAAGAAATAACATAATTCAGTGTCAGTATAATTTAAATATATGAATAAAAATAGGCAAATAATTTTATGTGATTTGAATAATTTGTTTCTCATACTTCAGCATATGATTTCGAGGCAAATTTTGAGATTATATATGATCTTGATATAAAAGTAAAAAATAATCATTAATTATAGAAAAGTATAGATATAGGCCAATATAATAATGAAATGTTGGAAATAATATGGAACATAGTGCATAACTATAGGACCAAAGAAGAGAGATATCTTCTAGAATATGACAAGTATATCAGTTATAACAAATATTTCACTAATATAGATTATATTATATTCAAATTACATTGTTCATTTAAATAAATGTATTTTGAAAAATTATGATATATCTGAAATTTTACTGCTCTTTTGTACTACATTTAGATTAGTTATGTGCATAATCACGATTGTGTGATTAACATTATAAGAATACAATATAATATATTGCGTCGCTGTATGGCAGCAGTGATGAAAAATTATAAATTTGAACTACGAGAGTGGTTGTGAAAAAAACATCGTCATGGAAGCGCCACCTAGATTGTCATTGTTGTTGCTTGTTGGCAGTGGTAGCGGTGGCGCAATGGGTAATTAGAACTATTAGGCGAAATGGCAGTAGCAGCAACAGCGATTTTTCGCGCGGAGTAGGTGTATCATTGTGGATATTGTGTGGTTTTATAACGTCTGTGTTCAGTGAATTTTTGTTGATTATTTCGTGTGAAAAACAATAAAAATGCCGCCGAAGAAGCGGGATAAAGAACTGGAGAGTCTCAAAGCCCCACGCATGGATCAAATTCAAGCGGATCATGAACTATTTCTTCAAGCCTTCGAGAGTGAGTGTGCTCCGAAACATTTCTCATTTTTTTACACATGCATTTTATGGTTTTCATTCTGTTATTTCAACACTCTACCCCATTTTTCAATATTTTTTTCTAAATAAATTTCAACATTTACATGTACTTTATTATTGAAATTATAATCACTTAGTGATTAACATAACCCCTAATTGTGAAAAAAAAAAAAAAAAAAAAAAAAACTTTAAAGCAACGTCGCGCGCGTCGATCATCAAAGGTCTCTCTACCTCCTTTCGCTTGTAATGGGGTGTCGAATGCCAAGACACCTGTCATAATTTATTTCGATTCACATATTGTTACAATTTATATTTTCCCACTGTTGTTTTATTATTTGAAAATTATTTTGTTATATTTGGGTATTATTCATATTATTCAAATCATTGGCACGATTAAACTTGATATTATTCCATTATAATTTTTTATTACTTCTAAATGAACTTACATTTGTATATTTTAATAATTTAATTGTAAACTAAACAACAGATTAATATTTATTAGATATTATTGAGAAAAAATGTCAGAGTGTTCTTTTAAATCATTAGAATTGTATATAATTTTTCTTCAAGTTTTGATTTAATAAGTAAAGAACGGAATCAGAGATGTTTGGCCTGTTTTATTGTAACAAGGGTTGCCGTTACAGGCGTCTCAAAAAAATGAGCTTAAACGAGTCATCATTTCCCGTTCTGAATCTCAGAAGGATCATTAATATATACAAAATTTTTGTTACTTAACTTGTCAAATTCAATTGATCATATATGAGAAATATTTGAAATTCAAGCCACCTAGTGGATCATGATATAACTATTTTCATTCGCAATTCTAATGATATTATTCACTGTATAATTAATAATATTTTTGTGTAATTTTTTTGCAGAACCAACGCAGATTTATCGTTTTCTGCGCACTAGAAATCAACTATCGGTGAGTCTTGATAAATATTAATAATCAATTAATTAGCGTTTTTATTTTATTTGATTTTCGGTTTTTCTTCATGACACTTTTCATTGGAAATTATTTATTGTATGATTTAAAATATTACATATTGTGATAATGATAAATGGTTTCACGTTATAATAATTGGAGTGTTAAATTTAATTTATTATAATTTATTATAATATAATGTTTTTCAATAACGGTATGTATTTTGCATCATGATTTCCAGCATCAAAAAAATACACAGTTTTTTTTATAATTTGAAATATACATATATATTTATATTACGTACGATAGTACAAGGATTATCAATATAATTTATTTTCAGCCGATTTTCTTATATAGAAATTTGTCATACATGAAACAGCGCATGTCAAGAAGTCATAAATCACGACGTGGATTTAGGATTGATACAATTTTGGAAAGGTTGATGGTGAAAAATAATCACGAACAAAGTCCAGAAATACGTGGTTATATGACACTTACTTTTCTAGGTTTTTACGATAAGAAAAGTGAGTACTATTATTGAAAAATTATGACACACATGTATTAATACCATGGTCAACAATATAAATTATTTAATTTTTTGAATATGTTTGTTTGTAGTCGAAGCATCTCAGGATCCTGTGAAAGTTGAAACGTTGCTATTGAAAATATGTCATAAAAAAAGGAAGGACGTAAGTTCACCGATAATGCAGGTAAAATTATTTAATTTTTCATTGTCCATAAATAAATCTGATATATAATAGTTGCATATCATGATTAAAATTTATTTTTAAGGTATCTGTTGGTACCAGTGAAGTTCCAATAAATCCATCTGAAAACCAACCACCACCAAAAGCACCAACTATCTCTATACCTAATGAATCTTTCAGTTTAAATAATGGTCATATTGCAAAAACATATATGCTACTATTGCGTGTTTATTGCATGCCCAGTATTGGCTGCCCTATTAATAGCTGTGATTTAGACGCAGGTATGTACGAAATAAAACTAATTTCAAAAATCAATTCGCAATGGTAAATATATTTATTTTTATATAGAGCCAGCACAGAAACGACGTAAATCCTCACCAGGAAATTATAAACATGCTGGTGACGAGGAAGTTAAACTTTATGGCTCCGAATTAATTGTATACGATAAACATAATCGGTGTCTGTTAACCGACGGCGATTATGAATTGGGTTTACAAGAAGTACAAACAAATTTAAGATCAAGCCCAAAAAAACATAGTTCATGGGAAATGATTGCTGATATTAGTGAGTGCGGACCATTTGATGTGTTCAGTCGTGGGCCGACGTTAAAATTTAGACTTAGCTGGACGACGGAGCCAAGTAATGGTCTTGTCGATCGACCCACACTCATTCATCCACTGCCTAATGGTGATAATAAAGAGAATCGTCCAGGCAACAGTAAATACAACATTTCATATTTATTGATTTATTATTTATTTATTTATTTATTTATTTTTTTTTATCAATATACAATAAAATGTCAGTAAGACAAATAAATTAGGAGTTAAAAATATCATTAATGCCTAATTTCTCTGTCAATCCTCACCGAGTAATTCAGTAACGGAGAAATTGGTGTCACTGAAGTTCCACTGTAAACAAATAATAAATATCGTTTTAATTCTCATCTACAGCTGATCTGGATCGTTGTATCAAAAATCATAACAATAATATTACAAGTAGTAATAACAATGCGACACTGCCAAATCCTAGTCCGCTAACGCCATCCAAAATGTCTGGGACAATTGAAAAAACTGATACCTCAACTTCTGGTACTCAACAGATTGTCTATCAATTTTTATATAATAATAATAGTCGGCAGCAAACTGAGGCATGTGAGGATTTACATTGCCCATGGTGTTCATTAGATTGCGGAAAACTTTATTCATTATTGAAGCATTTAAAACTTTGTCATTCACGATTTACTTTTACATACGTGGTAAAAATTGTGTTGAGAATTTATTTAAATTTCAGTTGAATTATTTTACAGAGATATAAATGTATATTCATTTTCACAGCCGATACCACAAGGTGCACGAATAGATGTAGCTATTAATGAATGCTATGATGGTTCTTATGCTGGAAGTCCACATGAACTCATTTCGCAACCTTCTGGAGTTGCGTTTTCACGCAGTGGACCCACAAGACGTACTAGTGTCACGAATATTTTAGTGTGTAGACCAAAAAGAATTAAACCTAGTCTTTCAGAATTTTTGGAACTTGATGAAAATGAATTTGAGAGCCAACGGCCATATATAACCGGTCACAACAGGTAATACATACCATATTATTGAATTAAATGAAAATAATATAAAATAATGTTTTCATCATTCATCATTACATATATATATTTTTTTTAAGATTATATCATCATACAGTAACATGTCTACCCATTTATCCAAAGGAAATGGATATTGATTCAGAAGGTGAAAACGATCCAAGATGGTTACAAACCAAAACAATGATGATGATTGATGATTTTACTGATGTGAATGAAGGCGAAAAAGAATTAATGAAAATGTGGAATTTACATATAATGAAACACGGATATGTCGGTGATTGTCAAATACCATTGGCATGTCAAATGTTTTTAGAAACAAAGGGCAAAGAATTATTAATGAAAAATCTGTATCGTAATTTTGTCTTACATATGAGTAGCTTATTTGATTTTGGTCTTATTAGTCCAGTGATTTTATATCAAACAATTCAAAAACTTCAAGAAATGATGAAGGAGGGTGGTGAAGATGGTGATGTACGAAAAGTACTGCAAAAATCACATGAAGCTCAAGTTGAACGTTGGATTACTACGGGAATGTATGCAACAACGGATAATGTGAAGACAACCAGTGCAAGTGCCAAAACACATTTTAATAGTGAAATATCACACTCAACAGCACGGCGAAAGACAACTATACCACTAGGTTCACCGCCAAATTCACAATCAATTAAATCAGTTCATAATACCGTGAGTAAACATGCAAGTATGATTGGAACACCAACATCAAAAACAGCAACAACAAATATAACTAAATTAACTGGTGGATTTAAAACAAATCAAAATACTTCAAGCAAAACTACATCAAATAATGCAGTTACTGTATTATCGAGTAGCAATGTTATCAAAGCAATAGAAACGACTACTGTTGCATCCAATGATATTTCTTCAAATGAGCTACCAACAAGACGTAAAAGTACAAATTCCATTGTTTTGTCTACCAATAATACAGCACCAATGCGTAGAAAGTCAATGGCTAGCGAAAATGCAACTAATGAATACCACAGAAGGAAATTAGTACTTGATGTAATACCGTCCGCTGCTAATGTCAATCAAAAGACATCGCACAATGGCGAAAGTTACTAATAATTATATATTTCCAGAGGAGAAAAAAAAAGTAAAAGTGTGTGTGTGTGTGTGTGTGTGTGTGTGTGTGGGTGGGTGGGTGCGCGCGTTGTGTCTGTGAGAGAGGGAAGGGGGGGGGGGGCATGAGTTTTTTTTTATCACAATTGTTGTACTTTCTGTACGATAATATATGGGATTTGTTGCCGATAATGTTATCATCATTAATTGAATTAATCCCTATTCAGATTTTGAATGAATGAAGTAATAATCGGCATTGTTATTGGATTGATGGGTAAAAACTTTTTTTTCATATTTAAATATGACGACAAATGAAAAAATTTGAAGTTATTGAAGTTAATGTGAATCAAACGGAAATTAATTTCGTTTGTTTTATTTTATTTGTGGTTCTAAACTTATATAATTGACAATATTGGTTTTTTTTTCCTAATTTGTTTTTACGTCTTTTTTGAGTGAGAAACAAATTCTTACTATGTACAAATACATAATTATGTTTTTTGTTTACATTTTTCAATTTTAGTATTCACCATTAGTTTTTATAAAAGCAAATGAGGGCTGTATGCCATGAAAATAATGGCACACGAGTAATTCCATTTTAACTCTAGTCAATTCCACAAAAAGCTTTCTATGATTTTTCTTTTTTTTTTTATCCGCTCTCTTTTTCATTCAAATTTATCCCATTCTTGTAATTTTTATCACGATAGATATTATGTATAATGAAATTTTTTTCCTCTCTTCTCAATTCTTAAACAACAAATTTCAAAATTACGTATAACATTTACGATATATTTTCTTAATTAGTGTACTTTGAATATTTTCAAACATTCTTTTTCTCATGAGATTATAATCAGAACCAAAAGTAAGAGATGAACTTCAACAAAATTAACTTGCTAAACGGTTATTATGGTATGGGAACAAATTCAATATTCCAAAAGTTTTTCTTATCATTCATCTTCATTAACAAAATTTATAATTTATGATAATAGATAAAAGTGCCTTCATCTAGAATGCGAGGCTCCGCAGTTGGAAATGTCAGTCGGCAATAATATCTCAATCATTTCATAATTTGAAATGGTTTTTTTTTCTTTTTTACACAAAATATAGTTGCAACAAATAAAGCCAATGAATGAATTTTTATTTTCATTATTTTCGGTCGCCAATTTCGCATGAATAACATGAATTACATCATATATAGGTGCGTTGTATCATTAATTAATAATCGCTAACACCTGTATTATATACACAAAAAAAAATATAGTAGTTACTACCCAAAGTCGTGACACTTATCTTCATTGATTTAACAGTGAATAATAATTCAGTAGTATATATGTAGAAACAAAATGTGAAGATAATGTTGTACAACCACGACCATTTTTTTGTTCAACAGCATTATTGAATATTGTAGTTTGTAAATAGACAGAAAAAAAAATTATAAATTCTGAGGAAATTATAAATTATTTATAATCATATTATCTTTGGCAGAATAATTATCAACCTTTGTATCATTATCATTAATTTCAATACATATTAAGTCCGTCTTTTTTATTTTACTTATACTTGTTTCTGTATTTTCATAAGTATCATTTGTTTAACTCTATCGTAATGGAAATATTGTGGAAAGTCGAGATCTATCATCTTTATATTCCAATTCAAATTTTGTTTGACAATACTTCGCAAAAATTCTTCGTACATTGGTGCAACTGAATCTAAATCATTTATTGTAAATACGTAACGTTTCTCTAGAGCAATGTACGCTGTGCGCGATGAATCATCGCCTAGCAGCTTTTTCAACGTATTTACAAAACCTTTTGTTATATCAATATCATATATGACTGCAAAAAAATACAATAATTAATTAAATTTCAAGAATCAATAATTTAAAATTATATTTATCATTATTAAATATTTTCCTCACCATCTGCAGCTAAAATTATTGTCGTCTTCGTCAATTTCTCTATTAAAAATGTCGACCAATTGCAGTTCAAAAAATCAAGTGCCATCACATTCAACTTTGCCCGGACACATTTTGAATTACGTTGTACATTTCGATTTATCATTTCTAAAATTCCATCCAAATTTATATCTACAAAATATTTTCCATTCAATGAACAGAGTTAAAATTTAATGGTTTGTATGCTACATTGGAATTGGTAACGTTTTATGTACCAGTGCATATGACTTCATTGGCAAGGAAACTCGCGACAATGCTTGTTAATCCAACACCCGATCCTAATTCTAAAATTGTTTTATGCTCAAAAATTTTTGGATTTGCTAATATGTAATCAGCTAATAAGAGTGCACCACGCCATACTTGCAATCCAACAAATTTGAGTTCGGTAGATATACTGTGTTCTGTAATTATGATATTGATCAATCAATTATTCAATAATATAGTCAAATAATTATGGTTATATATATATATATATATACATCATTATCCTATGTAATTAAAGTTACAGACCAATTAATAGTTTTCCTTCTTTCTTTCTGTTTACAATCAAGTCATCATCTTCATCGTATTCAGGATAATCATTTTTCAATTCTACTGCCATATATCGCGGGTATATAAATGAAAACGCTGTTATAATTGCTACAATAAAACAATCCAATAAACATCTAGCTATATTATATAATTCAATTGACTTACAGTATTCTTCTGCATTAGATGATATTTCATTACAATTTTCCGTATGTATTTCCGAGGTAACCGTAAAGCTGGAACACATCTTTAAACAAAAAAAAATATATATATATATATATATATATATGTATATATATGTACACACGCCACACACACCCACACACCCACACACGTGTAATAGAAAAGTACAATGATCAAGTATATAATCACTATTAGGCACCCTGAAAATTATAGATTAGTGCGAATGTACTCATTGGCCAACATTTGCATTGAGATTAAAGCAGAACAGTACACTATTGAACAAATTTTCTTGTGGCTAATGTTAGTTGTTGAATATACAATTTATTTGGCTTAGTTCCACTTGGTCAAGGCTCTATTAGAAATCCTATTTATTCGCCAATATAAATATGCATTCAATTATAGATCATTTTAATATATCACCAATCTTTTTATAGTAAACTATTATAATACTATATTTGTGTGATATCAAGTGCACCTTGAAGGAAATATTTGAAAAAAAATATAGTATTCTATTTTAATTTATCGTTCATGAGCCAATTTTTTATTTCGATTTTTGAATTTTCATAATGCCTGCCATAAAATTCCTTTTGCGCGCGAGATGAACTTTGAAATTTCTCTATCGACGCCATGTCATTTTCAATCATCATATATTCTGTATGAGTTTCTTTCATTTCAAAGAAAGAAAAAATATTATATCTCTTCTTGATGTATATTTTTTGTACTCATCAAATTATTTTGATATATTGTTAATATTGAAAACAATTATTCTTTTGACTAGCCAAATGAGGTTATGATTGTGAGGACGATGCGCATGCATTTCAAAACACACATGTATACAATATGACACAATATTTACAGAAAAAAAATATTATTCAAATCAATGAATTATAAATATTGCAATAATAACTGTAGAAAAGTTGATATAATTACTCATAGTTATAAAAATATTATTAAAAAAAAAAAACTAATTATTGTATACATGCAATCATTTTGCAAAAAATATTTTTTAACCTTTGAAAGTGATAATTTATCATGAATATATTATTGACAACTATTGTAATTTATTTACAGATACATAATAACGTCATTAATTTTTATCTATTTAATTATGTAATAGAAAAAAAAAAATAAACTGACGTCGTGGCCTATAGATATGAAAAATTGAACTTATTTTCAAAGTAAAACGTGTACACAGTTACACATATCAATTATAACGGGAGATAGATATTTTTTTTCTTGGTATCTTGGCACAACCGAATTGGTGATGATGTTTGTAAAAACTTTGCCAACTGTCCAATCACAAGCCACCACGAAGAATGTGGTGTGTGTATGTTGTCGCGCCTGTGCCATACCGCCACCACCAGTACTGTAACCATACACTGCCAACTGCCACGCGTTAAGCCTAATATACAAGAAAAGAAAATGGGGGACCTTCCAAACTCCGTCAGCTCCACCGTGGCACGTATTATGTATATATATATATATGTATACTTACCATAGACTCCATCGCGTCATCGTTGTTGCTTTGCTGTTCGTTTAATTTACTACCAGAGGTGCTTATACATCACATCGTTTCACGTTCACTCGAAAATTCGACATTGAACACGAACGTTATTGATCCACCGTGAAATTTCATGTGGGCATTATTACTGAGTTAATCAATTTTCTGTTGCCAATAAATTCATAACTATATAGAAAAATGGAACTTATTGGAAAAATCTTTGTAATTGCTCTCTGCGTGATCGCAACATTTGCCGAAAAAAAACTAGACATTGAAATTGAAAAGGGAGTTCTCGTATTAACAGAAGATAATTTCAAGCAAGCACTTGATGACCATGAATACATTTTGGTAGAATTCTGTAAGTATATTACAAACCCGGTTTTTACATCATTTGTCTTGCATGTATCATTATTCTCACACGTATGCTCACATGTATATACTTTTAACACAGTTCTTCTTTCTTCCTGTTGCTCTCTCTTATGGGGAGAGAGGAAGAGAGACATACGAAAAAAAGGCTAAGAACGCCACGACACATACGGTACACAAATTTTATTCCCACAATGCATAATTTTGACACGTCATCAATAAAATATATTAAATAATTTTTTTTTTTTCTTTATTTTATTCATCGTAATCTTCGTTATTTTCTGTTACCATATATTTTATTATATTATTGGCATTGTGAAATCTGGGATATTTCAAATTTTTATTGTACTCTGAATCTTTGCTGCAAGCTATAAAAAATAAAAATGTATATTATCATTAGCTTCAACTAGCATTGAATTAATTTAGTTTTTCATGTTCAATTCTGTATTATTGCGTTGCGTTATAGCCTTTACCTGATTTCATACTCTGGTTGAAACGTCCAATTAAATCCGGTTTTCCGAACAAAAATCTGTAAATGTATATATATTATCAACAACAGTTGATAAATTTGATTGATTTATGTTTGTTATAGATGCCCCGTGGTGTGGTCATTGTAAAGCGCTTGAACCCGAATTTGCCAAAGCAGCTGAAGAGCTTGAAAAAAAAAATTTACCGATAAAACTCGGTAAAGTTGATGCAACTGTACATTCAAAACTTGCTGAAGAGCACGGTGTAAAAGGCTATCCTACGTTGAAATTCTTCCGTAATCAATCGCCAATTGATTATACTGGTGGTCGTCAAGCACCTGATATCGTTACCTGGGTTAGCAAGAAATCTGGACCACCAGCCAGAACGCTAGCTACGGTTGATGAGACCAAGGCACTAATCGAAGAACACAATGTTGTTATTATTGGTTTCTTCAAGAATGCCGAATCTGATGGCGTTAAAGTATTCTTTGAAGTAGCCAATAGCAATGATGATAATGTATTTGCTATTGTTCATGCTGAAGAAATTTTCTCAGAATATGGTGCTGAAGATGGAAATGTTATTCTCTTCAAGAAATTCGATGAGGGTAAAGCAATATTTGATGGCGCAATTGAACTAAAAGAATTGCAAGAATTCGTTCAAGTACATGCACTGCCATTGGTAGTTGACTTTAGTCAGGAAACTGCACAAAAAATATTTAGCGGTGAAGTGAAAAATCATTTACTCGTTTTTTTGAGCAAAGAAAATGGACACTATGATAAATATGTTGAGGCAATCAAAGAGCCAGCTAAGCATTTCCGACAAAATATTCTCTTTGTGACGATTAATACGGATGAAGCTGATCATGCGAGAATTCTTGAATTCTTTGGAATGAAAAAGGAGGAAGTACCTGCTATGCGTATTATCAAACTTGAACAGGACATGGCTAAGTATAAGCCTGAAAATGCTGAATTGAGTAGTGAAAATGTTAAGAATTTTGTTCAAGATTTCTTTGATAATAAATTAAGCAGACATTTATTGACTGAAGACTTGCCAGAAGATTGGGACAAGGCGCCAGTTAAGATTCTTGTTGGTACTAATTTTAAAGAGGTCGCTTACGATAAGACTAAAAATGTTTTGGTTGAATTCTATGCACCATGGTGCGGACATTGTAAACAGCTTGCTCCAATTTATGACCAGGTGAATAGTTGAATACATCTGATTAAATTTATTCCGTTTATCATCAATGCTATTATTATTGTTTTTCATATTGAATCTCATTTAATATTTGTGTTTGTTATTTTTACTTGATTAGCTCGGGGAGAAGTTCCAGGACAGCAAAGACATTATCATTGCCAAGATGGATGCTACAGCTAATGAACTTGATGACGTAAAAGTCAACAGTTTTCCCACTATAACTTTATATAAGAAGGGTGACAATCAGGTAAGGAAGAAATTTATTTTCATAGAAAGGATATTTATTCAATGAGCAACCAATTCATTTTGAAATTAAATATGTATTTATGTACATATATATATATTTTTTTTTCAGCCCATTGAATATAACGGTGATCGAACGCTCGAAGGACTTACCAAGTTTATTGAGTCAGACGGAGAATATGGACAAGCGCCAGAAGACGCGGAAGAAGAAGATGAGGATGACGATGTACCAAGAAAAGACGAGTTGTAAATAATCGATACAACAAATCATTTGATATTTATCATTTATTATTATTATTATTATTATTATTATTATTATTATTATTATTTTTCAAATGCAATCGTCATATTTCCAATGTTAATCATTCATCCGATTTTTTTTGTCAATGAATTAGTAATAATTACATCGACAACAAATTTGAACATCCATTTTGGTGATGTAAAATGTTTCACATTCTTTATCAACTGTTGTGAAATATGTTTTGGATGCTCCAGAAAATATTTACGTGTCACGACACGTACAGTAATCATGTAAAAAGTTTAAGATTAAACTGATCGATAGTGATTTGAAAGTTCATCACTGTCTTGATCACGCATAAATATATACACTTCTGATATATTATTTCTTTTTGATAAAAGTTTTTAAGACGCTAATTAGTTTTTTTTATTTTACACATCCAAAATGAAATAATGAATTTCTTATTTTTTTTCCATCATCTCAACGACTTTCATCCAAATTAATTGCATTTTATTACTCTTTTTTCAATTTTATCTTATCGTAGCAAATGTTGCTTCATAAAACGTCCGATTGATTCTAATTTTTATAAATTTGACGTCGTAACTAGAATTAAGTTTCATTGATCCTCTTTTTGTTGTTATTTTAAGGACGCATTCCAAAAAAGCTTGGATAGTGATGCTAGTTAAAAGAGTTTATGTATTTTTTCATAATTATCTAGTGAAAGAAAAAGTGCAAATTCATTTATCTTAAAAACTTGAATTAAAAATTGAAAAATATTTTTACGTTGTAAAACAATTGTTAATATAAAAAATTTTAATGAAACATTCATCTGAACTAGAAAATAATTTTTATGTATATTCTAAGATTACTTGACTGAATGATTTGGATATATATCATATATTATATTTACGATGAAGCATTTAGACTATCGTCAAATGTCAAAACTCGAAAAGATATGAAATAAGAAAATCTTAACAATTTAAGTCTTTATTAATATTAATATATAAAAGAAGAAAAAGAATATATTATTCTATTTGAACGATTATTTATTTTAAATTTACCTTAAAATCAAAGTAATAAATATAAACTGTGTGAGTTGAAGTCTTCAATATTTCCAATGAAAAGTGTCATCATAAACATACTAGACGTAAATTTGGTTATTTTCGCTGATAATTGTTTTCATTTTGAATTGAATTTAGGACAAATCCAAAGAAATAATGAGTGAGGATATCGTGGATTTATCGTCATTAAAATCATATGTGGATTTCATATTAGCAACTACTATTAAAGTACAAAAAACTATCCAAATTGAATGCCAAGAAGCAAATTTTATTCTACGTCCTTGGATTATCGAGTCCATTTCTACACGCAATATTCATGAGAATAATTGCATTTGTAAATCTGTAAGTTTTTTCATAATGATTAATTATATGAAATTTATAAACAGCATTATAACATAGCCTGACGACCATTTTTAAGTACATATTTTTTCATTATCAGGAAGAAAATGAAGATGAAGAGACGGAAAAAATCGCTATTGATATAGGCAGAGCTCTTACACAAACACAAGAATTACGAAAAAAAGTTACGAAAAATATAAATAAGGACAATCGACAAACTCAAACAGATGCGAAAAAAAATTATGTTTCAGCATCTACATCTAAAAGGCAATTATCAAATAATGAACAAAAAAATCAACCATGTAATTCATCGTTGAACCTTTCTATTACTGCAACAAAATCAAAATTAAATAAGAATTTTATAATCGTGAATAAATCGAAAGTAAGAGCAATAAGTCAAAAAAATCTCAAAATTATAATGAAACAAAAATCTGAAAAGAATGATGGAAAAATTTTAATGAAAAAAAAATCTTTTCCATCTGTTAGTGAGCTTAATAGCTTGATTGAAAAAGTATCTTTGAATACGGTAAAAGAAAATTTATCATCATCGTCTACGATGATTGAATCGAAAAAAAATTGTCATTACTGTCATTGTGATAAAGGAACGAAAATTGTGACTGAATGCAATCCAACAATAATTAATTTAATCGATGGTCTTGAGCAATTTGATATACCAGATAATTTATTGTCGAATTTGAAAGTTTATTATTCATATATTACTAACTATAGAAAGGATAATACTAATGCAAGACATCGGCCATCAATTAAAAACTTTCTACACAATTTTGAAAAAATTGTAATTATGTAATTTTTTTGTTTTCAAAAAAAGTTACATACGTATTTGTATATTACTTATAAAAAAAAAAATTTTCTTTTTTTTTCAGAATGAAAGTCGTCTTAAAAGTGCAGAATCAAATGATATGATAACTTTAATTATTGAGTTCTCAAAACTTTACAGGGATTTACACCAAAAAAATTTAGATTCCGCTGGAATTTCGATAATAAAAGTGAATTATAATGAACTCAATAATTTAAGTAAAAAATGCGGTGTTATAAAATATGAGAGTTTAAAAATCAAAACATCTGGAATGAATTTACTTTTGAATAATGTATCCATATCACGTGGATGGCTATCGAATGGTATTTGGAATTTAACAAGTCTACATTATTTTTCTCATTTAACTAAAGTACCATGTATTCAGTACACAAATAAAAATCAATTACTTTCACTATTCGATGTCACACAGCGTCTTCAACATACAGTTCATCGAAATAATTTACTAGACTTAATACTACATAAAATAATTCCAATAGTGAATAAAAACAAATTAAATTTAACAATTAAAGAATATGTGGAAATATATAGAATGATATTCATAATTGCACAAATATTAAATCCAAAGTTTCCTGTTATTGTAAAAATGGATAAATAAATATGTTCTTTTATTTTTGTGACTAATAAAAAGGGGCATAACTCTCCCTTGAGATACCATGAAAAAGTAGAGGGAAATATGAATTAACTTTTATTGCCTTCAATATAAAATCAAGCGATTATTAACAAGTGACAGCTCATAAACAAGTCACATAGCAATCAAAACTCTTATGATTTTCAATGCAAGAATGTACACCGGACGATATAAACAAATGATATCCCAGTCAGAAATAAAATTATCTATATATGTTTCACGGAATTTATTGGGTCTTAATTACTTCGGGCCAGAGACTTTGCCCTCGGTTATTAAGCCGTTTATACATAAATAACTATAATCATTAAATAATAAAATATATATGACCGAATTATGATTTTTTTTTTTTGTGTTCTAAATTGTTTCCATTCTTGTTCTTTCTGTCTTATTTATTCGTCATGACAACGTCATAACAACAACGATTACAGTTGTTTCACATATTTAACAGTTACGAAAATAACTTTATTGATGAAAAAATAATTTTCTCTTTGAAAGATTGTAGTGATTGTATTTAAAATGATGTCAGATAGAAAGTTTGAATTATTCAACGGTGATTATGATGGAGAAGAGAGTTACTTGGGTATTGCGATGGGTTCTTTTAATGCAGATTCATCACAAACAATGTTGATGGATCATCGGTATATACATTTTTCTGTCTTATTAACTAAACAATGAATAATATTAATATGATTTTTCTTGTTTTCTCAAAACAATATTAAAATAGGATTGTATGGATTCGTGATAGAGTTATGAAGTTTCTCAGCCTTAATGACAATTACAAGCAAACCTTTAACAGTATATTGAATGTAAATAAATTTAGAATACTAATCGGGGTTTTCGTAGCATGAAAAATCATTTCCAGTTATTATTACAGGATAATAATTGTTATTTTTATAATAAGCTTATGGCATTTTTCAATACCGATTTATATGGCGTGATGGATTTAGAAAAAAAATTTATTTTATTTTATAAAACATATCGGAATGAAGTGATACAGGAGGAGATTGCTGTTTGGGAAGAGAGTATGTGAGATTTATTTTTATCAATTAATTTATCATCAATATTTTGGATAGATTCATGATGTGGTCGTTTTTTTTTTTTTTTTTTTTTCATTTGACTTTTATCCTGTACACAAATTCATAAATAAACTTGCAGAACATATCGCTGAAAGTACGGCAATACCAACATTGTCAAGAAAAGAACGTTCTCAACGATTAACGAAAAGTGCGCCAGGTAAATAATATCATATGTATATATTACATATATAAATACATTTTACAACCAATGAACACAATGATTTATCAGTAGAGCACAAATATATGAAATATTTGAAATGAAATTTCATTACATTAGACATGAGATAAATGATAAAAAAATTTTTTTCCCTTGGATCCTTCAGGAAAGGTTGAGGTAGATGGTGAGAAAATCAAAAAAGGGAAAAAATCAAAAAAAAATAAAAAGAGCGATAAATTTGAGTTAAATAATGATATGCTGAGCACATTATTTACTGGTGTTTCTTCAACACAAATGTTTTCAATACTCAATGACAATGGTGTTAGTGGTGGTGATGATAATGATGAAGACGATGAGTTTTCTCAAATGGACGAGGGTGAAGAAGTGGTGGATATACTAATTGATGAAAAAATGTTACATAAACCTAAATTACAAACCAAAAGCGCAGAATCTTGTATCTTCTAATTATTCAAATATAAATATATTCTTACTTTATATTAATTTTAAGCTGAATGAATAATTTAAATTGAGCAATATTTTACAGTGCGGGCAATATCATTTATTCCACCTCCTGGCGATGAAGATAAATATATCCTTACCAAGGTAATATTATTTCTGATTGATCTTATAATGAGTATTTTTATGAAAATTATTAAGCATGAAATAATTATCATCAAAATAAAGATCACTGATACAACTAAAAATCAAATTATATTTTAAGAAAGTAGTTGACAAAGTTGTGGAAATACCAGTTGTCCATATGTTATTTGGTGAAATAAATTCAGACAATCTCGAGATACCCGGCATTAATTTATTTTACTTTATGAGAACAAACGAAGAACCAATTCCTAATTTTGTAACATGGAAAATGTGTTGTAATCAGATGACTGATTTTCTTATTATTGGATCATTAAATGGATCTTATCTGGCTACCCTGAATAATATTCTCAAATATGTTAGTAAAAAGCTCACTATTTACCATCATATTCACCAATATTTTGTTAACATTTTACTATATTTATGATTTCATAATTCATTATTATTATTAGGTGATGAAGCCTCTCGTGGAGAAACAATATCGTGGCTCAAGAGCAGCACAAAAACGAATTCGTGATATTCATACTAATTTCAAAAATGACCGCCTTAGAAAAGCACGCATGACATTAACTAATGTCGTTGATACACAGGTAACGAGAAATGCAAAGTTTTCTTTTGTCTCTGTAAGTCATAAATATCATTATATTTTATTTTCTCTCAGACGTCGGCCTTCATAACACCATCAAATTTTGTTGAATTATCAATGACAATTGAAAAACTTGAAAAAGTCCAAACATCGACAGATAAACAAGATATAATCAATCTTCACACCTTATCTGACGTATTTGAAAAAAGTACCATCATGATATATGTTAATATAATAATGATGATGATGATGATAATAATAATAATAATAATCACAAAATATAACACATTTATTTACAATATTTCTTTAACAGATATTGAAATTGATAACATCCACAAGAAATCCACAATTGAAAGTAGTAAAAAAGAATTATTAGAGTATCTTAAGAATTTAACGTCAATTGTTCAATGGACATTGGAACATTCTGATGCTGATGTTTCATTACCGGTACCAGAACTGTCTGATATTAATGGAGTGAATATAATGACAATGTCGCCGTATGCTCTTGATAAAAATACAATCGAGCAACTTGAAAAAGTTGTTATGAACTGGGGAAAGCATATCGAAAAAGTATTAGAGATATTTGTAAATAAAATACCTCAAAGTAAAGGTCCAATGGCAGAGTATGAATATTGGCATGAACGTAAAACTGGTTTATCAATGATCGTTGAGCAATTAAATGCCTTAAATGTTAGAAAAATTTTATCCGTTTTGGATGATGTTGGTTCACCAATGGCATCAGCGTTTCATTGGTATAACATTGAACTTTGGAAATATTATACTGAAGCTAGAGACAATAATAAATTTCTTTCCACATTACTCAGATATTTTAAGGTATATAAAATAACATTCAATTATCAAGTTTTATTTTTTTTTTTTTTCATTACATTGACAATTATTTATAGTTAATCACTGAATCAGATTCATTCAAAGCAATTACCGAAGCTATTCCAACACTCATAGATGGAATACGAATGATTTGGATACTTTCAAAAGTTTATAATACAGAAGAAAAAATGACCTCACTATTTGAACGTATATCATGGCAATTATGTGAGAGTGTGAGAACAAATTTTTCGATAAAATTACTCTTTAGGTAATATTTTAGAAAAATAATAAATAAATAATTCGTTTTTTTTTCTTCTCTCCTTTATCAACATCTTATTTGTTTTTTCTTTTTTATGTATACATCATTGTATTTAGTAAACCGTTGACTGACGTTCTGGAAGAGACCATGAGTGCTTATAGAATGATGAAAAGTTGGAAATTATCGTATCTACATACTCGCCAAAGTATTGAACTTTCGGGAAAAATTGCACGCTGGGAATTCGATCAATCATGTTTATTTAAAGATACCGAATACATAGCCAAAGTGTGCAATGATTTCAATAAAATTGCGAGTGTTCTTCAGGATTTTTATAATATATTTGGCGCAGAATTGAAATCAATTATTAATGATCCAGCCCGAATAGATGCTATTAAGAAAAGGGTCGATGAACTGTTGATGCCAATACAAAATGCTGATTTCAATGTTTTTACCGAATTTAATAAGGAAAATTGGGACGCAACAATGGACTGGTTTTATTTAGAAGTAACTTCATTAGAGAATGAAGCAAAATACTTTATTGATGAATGTTTCACAGTACTTATTAGTGCTGAGCAGGCATTGGACGTGCTTTTAAAATTTAAAAATATCAAAACTAGAGAAGCAATTCACGAACGATTACTGATGAAATTTGACATAATTATGCAACAATTCAGCAGAGAAATTAATGAAATTGAGAGTATTTTCAATTTAGGTATAAAATGTATATAATACGAAAAGTAAATACTAAAATGAATATATATTTATAATAAAATTATTTTAGGAAAGAGAGGTCCACCATTACTGCGATATCATTCTTCAATTGCCGGGGGAATATTTTGGGAACGACAACTATATTATAAATTACGTTCACCTGTACAGAGATTCCAAAAGGTCGATGAGCTGAATGACAGTCATTTGAAGTCTTTGACATATAATCAATATATAAATCTTATTAAAAATATGAAACAATTTGAGATAGAAAAATTCAATACATGGAATGATAAAGCAAAATCAACAATTTTAAATTCAATGAAGGGAAATCTGTTGAAAATGACACCATTAACGGAAGATAAATGTATATTTGCAGGTAATCCAATCAAAAAAATTAACTACTTATTTGGAAATTTAATTATATTAATTCGATTTTTAGTCAATATGCAAAAGCATTTAGTTGCAAAAATTAATGGTACTTCATCAATAATATCGCAAAATAAAGATTTTCGAATGCAAGATTCAATTTCAGGCGGTAAAAGTTTACATATGGAACCATCAAATTTAAAAATTAAATCTGATGGAATGAAATCATGGCAATTAACAAATAAATTAAAATGCTCCACATCATCTAATATGGGGGGTAAACAAATGTATACAACAAAAAGAGCATGGATGGAAATGATAAACAATAAAATAATGGTTGAACATCAATTGTGTTTTGAAATAAATTTTGATTTGCAAGTATTTGAAATAATTCACGAAGCGGAATTACTGGAGCAACTTGGATTTGAATTATCAATCTCTTTAAGAGACTTGTGTATTCAAAAAGATCGTTTAAAATCTGACATCAAAATTATTCAAGCAATGATTGAAGAATACAATGAGATTATGTATAAGCTAGATATTGCTGATGTAAGAATTTTTTGTTTTACTCTACAACATTTAATGATAATTTAATTCAATAAATTATATATATTTATAAATTATTCAAGATAAAATTATTCAAGAATATTGTGCAGAATATTGAGAAGCATATTCAATCAGGAGTAACGCGATTGAATTGGTATTCGCTTGGAATTGTGGATTATGCTGTAGCTTGTAAAAAATTACTTAAGGATTTTGGATCGATTGTCATACAAGTTAATCAAATGAAAAGAGATATTGATTTAAGAATAGAAAATGATATTGGTAATTACAATTTGTTTACCACGAACAAGGATCCAATGAATCCAAATTACGAGTTAAGCGCGTGCAAGGTTTATTAAATTTAAATTGATATCCTGATTTTGAAGTTGTTTAACAAATTTAGTTGTAATTTTACAACTAAATTTTATTGTTTTTCAGACGCACTTTTTGGATATTGAACGAAAGAGAATAGAGTTGGTGGATACAATGCAGAAAGCTTATAGATCTATCACGCCGATGTTGATAAAATTGGAAAGTCTTGTTGAAGGAACGTCAACAGGAAAAAGTGAAACAATGTTGTTTTTTTATGAACGTTATGAACATAAAATTTTTACGGCATTCATCTCGTAATATTAATTTACATTAAAAAAAATATAATAATAAATTTTTTTTTCTAATGAATTGTATATCTTACTTTAGATGTTTTGTGCGGAATTTACATGTTCTGAATGATTTATTATCTGATAATAAACCAATATTTCAAGTTGACACAATATTATTAGCTTCTGAAGTAGTTCTTCGACCATCGCCATCTGAAATTACTGCAATAGTAATTCATAATGTAAAAGATATGTTGGAACAATGCAAAAAATTTTCTAGATGGATGGCCGGAACTTGTCTCGAATGTAAACCTACCAAACAAAATGATTTTGAGGACTTAACAACATTTAGTTATTTTGAAGACATTATAAACATTCAGGTGATTCCTAGAAAAAGAAATAAATAAATAAATAAATAAATAAATAAATAAATATTACAATATACAATAAAAAAATAAATTAATATTTAGTCAAGTATAATAAATACCATAAATACTCATCTAAATTATTATTTTAGATTATCAATAATCGAATCATTGCTATTCAAGAGACAACACAAAAATTAGCATTAGATTGTTGGAGATATTTACTTAGATGGAAAAAATATGTGACTTTATGGCGACTTGATAAGAAAACAATTTGCGAAAAATTTGCCTCAACAAGTCCTACACTTCAACAGTATGATGAAAAATTTAGTTTTTACGATACAATTATTGAAGAAATTAAAGAAATAGTACCATATTTTGATGTTCTTAGTATAAGGTAAAATATTTTATAATATTGAATATAATTTTTTAGCGAGTTGTTGAAATAAATTTTCTATTTATAGAATTAATTTAATGCCACTGTTAAAAAGTATTAAAGATCATGCCCAGGAGTGGAAACAGATTTTGGGTAATTATCTTGTCATTTATACTGAAAAATCAATGAAGAATTTGAAAATAAAAATAGAAAAATACCGTACGGAAGTTGAACTAGTTATTAATGGATTGGATAAATTTAAAATTGTAATGCAAGCAATTGCAAATGTAAAAAAGTTAGTAATTCAGGCTGAAGTCCAATACGATGAATATCAGGAAACATTTAGAATATTGAAAATTCATGAAATTGAATATCCACCGGAAGACGAAGAGCAATCATATAAGCTTGAACAAGATTGGAAATCACTTTATCTTGGGGCATTATATCGAGATACAACATTAGAAAGTACCAAAGAGCGCTTTTGTGACATGACAAAGGAACAAATTACAGATTTTTTAATTGAATGTACAAAATTTGTGAATTATTTTAATAATAATGGACCGGGGAATGTCAATAATAATCTTGATATTGGATTAGAACGAATGGAGGTAAGAAACATATAAATAATTGATATAATGTCAATCATCCATTTAATAATGGATAAAATTATTCATTAGACATTTGAAAAATCAATTGGTGCATTGGAGAAACGACGATTGGATTTGGTTAATGCTGAAATTTTATTTGATCTTCCACCAACGGATTATTCAATTTTTACTCAAGTAAAAAGTGTTTTCGAGGGAATGAAATTAATTTATTCGCTATACAAAACGCAAAAAAACGCACGTGATATATGGTCCAAGACTCTTTGGATTGATTTGAATCCTCAACAATTGATTGACGGCATGGATCAATATATCAAAAAATTTCGAAGTTTTCCACATGTAGTGAGGCAACTTGATGTTGGCATTTGTCTCGAAACAATAATGAAAACGTTTAAAAATTCTGTACCATTATTTGTTGAATTAAAAAATGAAGCAATGCGTGAGAGACATTGGCAAGAGTTGATGGACAAGTCTGGAAAGCATTTTGATATGTCTCCAGACAGGTGCGGGAATTCATTTAAATAGTGAATTAAATGTAAAAGACATTTAATAGAGATATTTAAGATATTAACAATTAATACTATCAATATAGAATAAGATTTTACTATTCATTAAAATATAGAGCAAATAGTTTAGCAATGATACATACATACATACATACATACATACATACATACATACATACATACATACATACATACATACATACATACATACATACATACATACATACATACATACATACATACATACATACATACATATATATCTTAGAACGTGTACATTTATATAATAATAGCAACCATAATGTAAATATTTTTCATTTTATTTTATTTTATTATGATTTGTTAATGCAAGCTCTAGTAAAAAGGATAAAAGTGATGGAGGGGTGAGGCAGATTCAATATATTAAGACAAAGTTAAAAGTTTAAATATTATAGTAATATTATAGTAATATTATAAAATAATATTTTATAATAATATGTTTTCAGATTTACATTGGAAAACATGTTTGCCATGGATTTAGACAAGTTCCAGGACATAGCCGAATCTATTGTAACAAATGCAATTAAAGAATTAGCAATTGAGCGTGGTGTGAAAGAAATTGCGGAAGTTTGGAAATCACAACAATTCACAGTGATTAAGCATTTTAAAGGTATGAATAAATTAATCTTCCATTTAATTTTAATATTCAGTTAATTGATAATCATATATTTATACATATTTTTATCTAAAATAAAGGTTCAGATGATCGAGGATACATTTTGGGATCGATCAATGAATTAAATCAAGTGCTCGAAGACAATATAATGAATTTACAGAGTATGGTGACGTCACGGTTTATTGGACCATTTTTAGAATCAGTTCAAGAATTGGAAATGGCAATGCAAACAATATCAGAAGTATTGGAATCATGGATTGAATTACAAAAAAAGTGGCTGTACTTGGAAGGAATATTTATTGGTGGTGATATTAGAATTCAATTACCGGAGGAAACGCGAAAATTTGATGAAATTGATAAAGCTTTTAGACAACATATGCTTGACACTGCAAAGAGATTGAATGTTTACGATTGTTGCATGATTCCTCGACGTAAAGAGATCTTTAATGATCTTATTGCCGGTTTAGATAAATGTCAAAAGTCATTGATTGATTATCTCAATTCTAAACGTATTATTTTTCCACGATTCAATTTTCTCAGCGATGATGAGCTTTTAGGAATTTTGGGCAGTAATAATCTCGCAGCTATTCAAGAAAATATTAGCAAAATGTTTGATAATTTAGAGAAATTTCAGTTTGAAGATGAGAAAATAAATGATATTAATGTGAGAATTATGGCCAGTGCTTTGATTTCTTGTGAAGGTGAAGTAATGAATTTCAATAATTTAGTTGCTACTGATCGTAAAATTGAAGATTGGATGTCAGACGCATTGGAAGAAATGAAACGATCAAATCGTTATTTAACTAAAAAAGCCGTTTATAATTATGGAAAATTAAAAAAATCACGCACTGAATGGATGTTGGATTTTCAAGGAATGATAATTCTTGTTGCAAATCAAATATGGTGGACTGCTGAAGTGGAAAATATATTTGTAGAAATTAAATTAGGAAAAAAACGAGCGATGAAAGAGGTAAAATAAATTCTATTATCGTCAAAATAAAATAAAAATAAAAATAAATTTTTTTATTTACATGAATAAAATAAAAATTTTCAGTATTTACAACAATTAAATAGTCAATTAGATGATGTTGTGAGATTAATGGGAGAAAATACATTAACGAATAATGATAGAAAAAAATTAGACACAGTTCTAACAATTGATGTCCATATACGAGATATAATTGATACATTTGTGAGAGACAGTATTATGGATATGGTGGAATTTGAGTGGGAAAGTCAATTGCGTTTTTATTGGATACACGATTTAGATAACGTTTGGGTAAATCAATGCACAGGAAGCTTCGAGTATGGCTATGAATATATGGGTTTAAATGGAAGACTTGTAATTACACCATTAACAGATCGAATTTATTTGACAATTACGCAAGCACTATCAATGTATATGGGTGGTGCACCTGCTGGTAAATTTCATAATTATTACTGAATAAATACTTTGTGATTAATAAATAATAATTTTGATGAAAATATTTTAGGCCCTGCGGGAACAGGAAAAACTGAAACTGTGAAAGATCTAGCCAAAGCTTTTGGTCAATTGTGCATTGTTACAAATTGTGGTGAAGGTATGGATTATGTGTCAATTGGCAATACTCTTGGTGGATTAGTACAATGTGGTACATGGGGTTGTTTTGATGAGTTTAATCGAATTGATGTGTCAGTTTTATCAGTTATTTCAACTCAACTTCAAAAAATTCGTTCAGCATTACAAACTCAATCTCGAAGATTTATGGTAAAATTTTGTTCACAAAACAAATATAAAAATATTATTGTAAATACAAACAAATTTTCGATTAATCTTTCAATATATTTTTTTATTGAAGTTTGAAAATCAAGATATTGTGATAGATTCTAAAGTAGGTATTTTTATCACAATGAATCCGGGTTATGCTGGTAGAACTGAACTTCCGGAGTCTGTCAAAGCATTATTTCGGCCAGTTGTGTGTATTGTACCTGACAATGAATTAATATGTCAAATAAAGTTATTTAGTGCCGGATTTTTGACTGCTAAACAGTTGGCAAAAAAAATGACAGTTTTATACACTCTTGCGAAAGAACAATTGAGCAAACAAACTCATTATGATTTTGGTTTAAGAGCTCTTAAGTCAGTTCTCAACATGGCCGGGCAGTTAAAAAAAACATACGATAAATTACCAGAAAATGTTGTATTAATGCGAGCACTGAGAGATATGAATCTTCCGAAACTCATTTTTAATGATGTTCAATTATTTCTTGGACTTATTAAGGACCTATTTCCAGGATTAGATTGTCCTAGAGTTAAATATCCTAATTTTAATGATGCTGTGGAAAAATCTTTACAAGAAAATGAATATATCCTTGTGGCAGAACAAGTTAATAATAATATATTTTTGATTAAAAATCAATTTATAATTACGTAAATAATGTTAAATAATTATTTCATTTTAGATAGATAAAATTATTCAGCTTTATGAAATAATGATGACAAGACACTCAACAATGATTGTTGGTCCAACTGGAGGAGGCAAAACAGTAATCATTGAAACATTATGTAAGGCTCAAACATTACTAAACAAACCCACGAAATTATATATATTAAATCCAAAGGTATATAGTGCTGATTTAATTTAATCTACATGATGAAATATTGATTTGAAAAATGAGAAAAAAATAAAATAAAATAAAATGAAATTAATTAATTAAATTATTTTTGAATATTTTCAGGCTTGTACAGCAGCAGAATTATATGGAGTTCTCGATCCACTAACCCGTGACTGGACAGATGGTCTTCTCAGTCATATATTTCGTGAAATTAATCGACCAATTGAATCATCGAATGATGAAAGAAGATATATTCTCTTTGATGGTGATGTAGATGCATTATGGATTGAAAATATGAATTCTGTGATGGATGACAATAAAATCCTTACGCTCGCCAATCAAGAAAGAATAAAATTGCAGTATTTTTGCAGTTTATTGTTTGAAGTTGGTGATCTTGAATATGCATCACCAGCTACGGTATCGCGGGCTGGTATGGTTTATGTTGATCCGAAAAATTTAGGGTATAAACCATATATGGATAAATGGATAAACCGTAGATGTGAATCTGAACGAGAATTTTTAAATTTAATGTTTGAAAAATATGTTCATGGTGCTCTTAATTTAATTATTGAAGGAATGCTGGGGTTACAACAAGTTTTGCCGTTAAAAATGATTATTAAACAAACTCCTTTAAATATGGTAATATTTAATTTAATATTATGATTATTAATTTTTTTTTATAATATATTGTTTTTTTCATTTATTCAGGTTTGTCAATTGTGTCATATGATTGATGGTCTTTATCCAACAGTATGCACTAATGATGAATTTTCATCTCAAAAACATAACGAGGTTTCTACAATGAATATGATGGATTTAGAGAAAAAATTGGCGGAAAGAAATGAATTAATAGAAGCTATTTATATACAATCATGCTATTATTCATTAGGCGCATCGCTTATTACTCAAGTTAGAACAGAATTTGATGGATATATGAAAAAAACTTCTGGGTTTATGCTAGTAGAAGATACACCAGACAAATTGGCAACATTACGTAAATGATGATTGATTAATTGTTTAAATATATTTTATTATTATGATAATTATAATTATGATTTTTTTCAGGCTATATACCAATTACATTTTGCTCATTATATGATTATATTTTGGATATAAATTTTAAGGTGTGGCGAAGTTGGAAATCATTAATTCCACAATATATTCATAACAGGGGAAATTTATTTAATGATATACTAGTGCCAACAATTGATACATTGCGAACATATTGGTTTATAAATTTAATGAATAATTTGAAGCATCCAATTTTATTAGTCGGTGAGACTGGCACCTCAAAAACGGCAATTATTCAAAATTTTTTGCGTTCTCTTGATCGAGAAAAATTCGTAAGTTAAAATTACAATAGAAAATCAAATAAGTTGGTTAACAACATCTCAAGTTGTATCATAAATTAAATATTTTAAATGCAATTAAATTTAGAATCAATTAGCAATAAATTTCTCATCGAGAACTACATCAATAGACGTTCAAAGAAATATTGAATCCGCTTTGGAGAAGCGAACAAGAGATTTATACGGTCCACCATCAGGTAAAACTCTGGTGGTTTTTATAGACGACATGAATATGCCATTGGTTGATATTTATGGAACTCAACAACCAATCGCTCTTCTAAAACTTCTTTTCCAATGTGGAGGATTATATAATCGTGGCGAAAATTTGAATTGGAAACAAATTAAAGATATCAGTTAGTTAAATTTTCAATTATTGAATAGAAACTAATTGAATTATCTTCGATATTATTATATAAATAATTTTAATGTATTTCAAAGGTTATTTAGCGGCAATGGGGACAACTGGCGGGGGAAGAAATAACGTTGACCCACGGTTTATTGCCATGTTCTCAATTTACAATGTCACATTTCCAAGTGATGAAACATTGAATTACATTTATATGAGCATTCTCGCAGGACATTTTGAAATATTTCCTGAAAATATTCAACAAATCGCTGATATTCTGATACGAATTACACTACAATTATATAAAGTAATGATATATTATATATATTCATTTCATATATTTATCCCTAATATTAAGAAAATATTATTTTTATGATATGATGATAATAATGTGAGAATTATTGTGATAGATTGTGACAATAGAATTGCCACCGACGCCTTCAAAATTCCATTATATTTTTAATATGCGAGATTTATCGAGAATTATCGCAGGACTTGTTCAAAGTACGCCCAATTATTTTCCATCTATTTATCAAATTGTTAGACTTTGGAGAAATGAAATGACACGAGTTATATGCGATCGACTGATAAATGATGAAGATCAAGCTCTGATTTATCGACACTTGGAGTCACAAATTAAATCTACTTGGGAAAATGATCCACAAGTGTTTGAATATAGTATGAGAGATCCACTACTTTTTGGTGATTTTAGAAATGCATGCAATGAAGATGAGCCAAGATATTATGAAGATTTACTTGATTACGAAGCAATATATAGTCTATTTATGGAGGTCTCTATATTCATTAAATATCATAAAAATTATAATAGTCAAATTTAACTTTATATATGTAATAAATATTATAATTTATAATGTTTATTAGTTACATGAAAAATACAATGAAAAATATCCATTGATGAACATGGTACTGTTTAATGATGCACTTGAACACTTGACAAGAATTCATCGTGCATTAAGAATGCATCGTGGCCATGCTTTGATTGTTGGAATTGGTGGTAGTGGCAAACAATCAGTTGTAAAACTTGCTTCCTTCACAGCTGATTGCCAACTTTTTGAAATTTCTCTATATCGTGGATATAACGAAAAAAGTTTTCGTGAAGACATGAAAAAATTATATAATATTATTGGCATTGAAAATAAAAAAATTGTATTTTTATTTGCTGATGTTCATATTGTTAATGAAGATTTCCTCGAGATGATTAATAATATGCTGATGACGGGTATGATACCAGCATTATTTGACGATGAGGAAATAGAAATAATTATAGATGATTGTAGAAATCGTGCGATTCAAGCAGGATATGAACCAACAAAGTGTGTCTTATTCTATTCTACTTTATTCATTGATTATTAATAATCGATACTAAAAATTTATGGGCATTTTGCAGAGAAAGTGTTTGGACTTATTTTGTAAAAATTTGTATTGCCAATTTACATATTGCACTAACGATGAGTCCATCAGGTGATATTTTGCGGTCACGTTGTCGTAATTATCCAGGTATTGTTAATAGTACAACTATTGATTGGATGTTTCCATGGCCTTATCAGGCACTTCATGCAGTTGCAAATGTCATTTTATGCGAAGTAAGATATTTTTCATTTTTTTGTTTTTTTTTTTTTTGGTTTCACATATACAGTGAATTAATTTTTTATTCAATTAATGTGATTAAAATAATTATTTGATTCAATCCACAGAATGACTGTCTTTTTGAAAAACATCGAGATAATATTCTTCAACACGTCGTTCATGTACATATTAGTGTTGGTCTGTATACTCAAGAATTTCACATGAAACATCGTAGAAAAATTTATATTACACCAAGACACTTTTTGGATTTCATTAATACATATATGAGTTTATTGATAGAAAAACAAAAATATATAAATTCACATTGTAATCATTTATCTGGTGGTTTAGAAAAAATTGCTGAAGCGTCTAGGAGTCTTATTGGGTTGAATGAAATTTTGGCAATTCAACGAATTAAAATTGAAGAACAAACGAATAATTGTGAAAAACTATTGATAACAATCGGTGTTAATACGGAAATTACGACAAAAAGACAAAAAGATAGTATAGAAAAACGTGAAGAAATCGAAACGAGGAATAAAATAATTAGTAAAGAGTCAACTGAAGCAAAAGCGATTCTCGCTGAAGCACAACCAAGTTTAGATGTCGCGCGATTAGCATTGAATGATTTAGAGAAAAGTGATATAACAGAAATTCGATCATTCTCAACACCGCCAGAACCAGTACAAATAGTTTGTGAATGTATTGCAATAATTCAGGGATTAAAAGATATTTCTTGGAAAACTGCGAAAGGTATGATGAGCGATCCAAGTTTTTTGAGAACTCTACAAGATATGGATATTGCTGATATAACCATAAAACAACAGCAAATGGTTAAATCACATCTTAAACAATCAAATAAACTTGATCAAATGAAGTTTATTAGTAAAGCTGGCTACGGATTGTATAAATTCGTTCTCGCAGTATTGGATTATTGTACTGTATATAGAGAGGTAAATCCAAAAATTCAACGTGTCCGTAATTTAGAGATTGAATCTGAGCATTCACGATATGCACTTGAAAAAGAAGAGGAAGAATTGAAGAAATTGGAAAAGCAATTAGTGGAATTACATTTAAAATATGAAGGGGCGACATTTGATAGACAAAAATTACAAGAAGAGACAAATCTCCTGCAGCATCGTTTGATTGCTGCAGATAAATTAATTAACGGTCTATCATCAGAAAAAATTCGTTGGGCAAAGGAATTACAAAGCCTTCGTGATGATTCCGAATTGATTATTGGAAATTGTCTTTTATCTGCCTCATTTATCTCTTATATTGGACCATTTTCATATGAATTTAGAAATGAAATGATTTATGATAAATGGCAAAAAAATATTTTAGATAAAAATATTCCAATTTCACAACCATATCGAATTGAAAATCAATTAACGAACGATGTAGAAATAAGTAAATGGAATTTAGAAGGTTTACCGTCCGATGAACTATCAATACAAAATGGAATACTTACAATGCGCTCATTACGATTTCCTCTTTGTATTGATCCTCAACAACAGGCATTAAATTGGATTAAAAAAAAAGAAGCTAAAAACAATCTTAAAATAATCACATTCAATGATTCTAATTTTATTAAACATTTGGAAATGGCAATTAAATTTGGATTCCCAATTTTGATCCAAGATGTTGATTACATTGATCCTATAGTAGATAATATTATGGCAAAAAATATAAAAAGTGAATTATCTATATTAAATAATTAATATATATTTGTTTATTTTGTATTTTATTAAATTGATTTAAACTCATTGCAGACGTTGGTGGTCGTTCGTTTGTCATTCTCGGTGACAAAGAGGTAGATTATGATCCAAAATTTAAAATGTATTTAACTACAAAATTATCAAATCCAATATTTAATCCATCGGTATATTCTAAAGTCACTATTATCAATTATATGGTTACAATAACGGTGAATGATACAAAATATTCTGAATATTATATAGCTTATTCAATTTTTAGTAAATAATAATTCTTTTATCTATTTATATAGGGTTTAGAGAACCAATTACTATCCGTAGCAGTAAAAATTGAACGATCTGATATAGAAGAACAAAGAGAAGGATTAATTGCAGAAATTAGTGAGAATAAACGTCTCCTTCAACAATTAGAAATTAATTTACTGAGGGAAATAGCAACGAATAAAGATAATATGTTAGATAATATTGATTTGATTGAAACACTGGAGAATACAAAAGCAAGTGCTAATGAAGTAACGAATAAAATTTTATTGGCTGAAGTGACGGCTAGTGATATAAATAAATTGCGAGATGAATATCGTCCAGCAGCTCATAGAGGTGCTATTTTATTTTTTGTCCTGGCTGATATATCTGTAGTGAATCCTATGTATCAGTATTCTCTCATCAGTTACTTGGACATTTTTATTTATTCATTGAAAAAAGCTCTATATAATCCTTCATTGTTTGAGCGTTTGTCTAATATTATAACGACATTGACGAAAAATGTTTATAATTATGGATGTATCGGAATTTTTGAGAGGCACAAACTTTTATTTTCATTTCAAATTTGTGCTAGAATCGAGCAGAGCATTAATAATATTAATCAGGCAGAATTGGATTTTTTCATAATGGGAAATGTCATGGTTACGAAATCACAAAGATTAAATCCCTGCCGTTGGTTACCGGCATCGAGATGGGATGACATTTTAAAGTTGATAGATTTTCCTGAATTTTCTCAACTATGTGACGACTTAGGGAATCACAGTGATGAGTGGCAACATTGGTATGAATTGGATAATCCAGAGTCTGTGGATTTCCCTTGCGGCTATTCAAAAAAACTAAAGGCTTTTCAGAATTTAATGTTGATGCGATGTTTTCGAATTGATCGAGTATATCGTAATATTATTAAATATATTAATGAAATAATGGGAATGAAATTCATAACACCGCCTAACATAGATTTTAATATGATATTTAAAAAAAGTACACCAACAACGCCAATAATATTAATTCTCAGTCCGGGTTCTGATCCAACATTAGAACTCATGAACCTATCTGAACGATTGAATTTTGGCGCTGGAAAATATAAATACTTGTCATTGGGCCAAGGCCAAGAAAAAGTAATACTAGTAAAAAGTTGTGAATAATATAAATTAATTTATCAAACTGTTGAGGAATAATTCATTTTTTTTTTTTTTTTAGTATGCTGAGGAATTAGTGAAAGTGGCCGCGACAAGAGGACAGTGGTTAATGCTACAAAATTGCCATTTACTCATAGAATTTACAAGAAAACTAGAAAAAAAATTGGAAATTATCGAAAAACCCCATCCAGATTTTCGCTTATGGTTAACAACTAATCCAGTGTCTGATTTTCCTATTGGTATTTTGCAAAAGTCATTGAAAGGTTCTTCATCATGAATTTTTTATATACAATATACTATAATTTTTAATTTATATATATTGATGAAAAATCATTATTAAAATAATAATATTTGCAGTTGTAACAGAGCCACCCAATGGATTGAAATTAAATTTAAAAAATACCTACTTTGAAATGAGTGCCAAAACTCTGGGAAATTGCAATCATCCAATTTATAAACATCTTGTATATGTTTTAGCATTTTTTCATGCAGTCATTCAGGTTCTATAATAAATCATTTTTCAATCGAATTTTATAATAAATTATTTTTACTAAAACTTTTTTTTTTTTATCTTAGGAAAGAAGAAAATATGACAAAATTGGATGGAATATAAATTATGATTTTAATAAATCTGATTTTACTGTTTGTACGTCAATTCTTGATACCTATTTAACCAAATCATTATTGATGAATGATTCGCGAGTTCCGTGGAATAGTTTAAAGTATTTAATTGGCGAGGTAATGTACGGTGGTAGAGTAATAGATAGCTATGATCGTCGAATTACCAAAATTTACATGGATGAATTTTTTGGAGATTTTCTCTTTGATACATTCCAACCGTTTCATTTCTATCATGATAATCATTTTGATTATATTATTCCATCGATGGGTGATAATCAACATTATATCAAATTCATCGATCAATTACCATTGGAAAATAGTCCTGAAGTGTTTGGTCTACATTCTAATGCTGATATTGGATATTTCACTAAAACAACTAAAGAAATGTGGATAAATTTAATAGAAATGCAACCACGAATGCGTATGTGTATTAAGCTTGTACTAGATTTTTTTTTTATTTTTTTTTGTGACATAATGTGCATATAAAAAAATGAAAAAGAGGCAAAAAAATTAATTATTTTACAGCCATCACTCCAAGTGGAATAAGTCGCGATGAATTAATCAACAATTCAGCTGAGGAAATTCTTGGTAAAATACCAGACGAATATAATATGATAAAAATTAAAAAAAATTTTGGTTTAGCCGTGACACCATCAGCAATTGTGCTCTTTCAAGAGTTAGAAAGATTCAATAAATTAATTAACACAATAAAAAGTACTTTAACTCAATTGAAGAAGGTAAAATTGCAATAATTATATGAATAAGAAATAATTTTTAATAATGTAATTGAAAAAATTGATTTTGCAGGCAATTAATGGTGAAATAGGAATGGATGTTGTATTAGAAAATATATACGATTCAATATACGATGGTACATTGCCAAGAGAATGGGCAACATTGACATCAGCAACGCGAAAAAATTTAGCTGGCTGGATGGGACATTTCACAAAAAGAGTAGTTCAATATAATGAATGGGCAAATTGCAATGAACCTGCTGTAATTTGGTTATCTGGATTACATAATCCGGAAACATATTTGGCGGCTCTTGTTCAAATGGCATGTAGAAAAAATAATTGGCCATTAGATAAATCTGTAACGTATACTGCCGTAACAAAATTCGCTAAAGCAGATGAAGTTGAAGAAAAACCTGATCAAGTATGAATACATAATTTTGTTGTAATTATTTTTCACTATTGCAATTTTAATAATAAATTTTCCATACAGGGTTGTTATGTTCAAGGGCTTTATTTAGAAGGCGCGAGGTGGGATATGGACGAACAGTGTTTAAAAACATCATATCCAAAAGTATTAATTGAAAAACTTCCAATATTAACTGTTGTTCCTATTGAATCTCATCGTTTAAAACTGCAGGTCTATTTTTGAATTCAAAGGAATTATTAATATCTATTTTTAAAAATTATATTCATTATTTTTTCAATTTAGAATACTATAAAAACTCCAGTTTATACCACATCAAATCGCCGAAATGCTATGGGAGAAGGTTTAGTTTTTGAAGCCGATCTCAGTACAACTAACCATGTTTCCCTATGGATTTTACAAGGAATTTGTTTAATATTAAATACTGATTAATATTAATTTAATCGATTTTCACATTCAATTCATAACTACTTTAATTCGAAATTAAACATATGACGCTTGATGTTAGTGTAAGCAGATATAAAAACTATGGTTTTTTATATGTAGGTTAGATGGATATCTCCTCATATATATATATATATATATATATGTATATACATATAAAATATCATTTTCGATGATTACTTGATAAAAGCATGAGGTAACCGCAATCTCCTAAAACTGTGTTTTGCTTTCTCGATTTTTATAATCCACTGCATATATAATTATATTCGTTAGGAGCCATGAATGCTGACTTTACGTTTTATTATTATTTCATGGCGCGCTCGTCATAAAATAATAGAGGTCTCTGCAGTAACGGAGTATGTAGATAAGTACCAAAGCGAAAAAAATCGTACAGTCACGTATCTCTGATTTCCGTTTCAACCATAGTATACATATTTATATGATGGGAGAAATTACTAATAACGGGGCAGAAATACCTGATTCAAGAATTCTTTATTGAGATAACTACATATACAGTAAAACCTCTTTGCGATGAATTTGGGATGATGTGGCTTCATAAAATTTTCAAAATGAGCACGAGATGGCGCGGCTGCATACTTGCACGGTACCAATTGGGTCTACTAATAGACAGCCAAACGTTGAATCTTTTGTTTAAACAAACGATATAATCTTTTTTTGATCAATCAGGATCTGTTGAGCAAAGAGAAAACGAGGAAAGAAAAACTCTGATTTGCGCACTATTTTCCTATCTTTGAGAGGGGAAGTTTGACAATACATATCGTGAGGCGACACTATAGAAGGTTCAACTATATAGGGAAATATATGATTTCGAATATAAATTGATATTTTCATATTCATCATATTCAACACGAACTCGATGAATTTCAAATGGTCAATTACTGGTAGGACAATCAGTAAAGTTTATATACTTGAAGAATATAAATATATAAGAGATTATAATCTCAATCAGAATTATATTATCTACAGTTATTGATAGTATTATACTCAATAACCATTTGGAATTTCATGGATACATGATAAATGACATTCGTAATATGTATTATAACTTTGGAGTTTAGACTATTATGTATTCCAAAATTGTATCACCTTTATTTCTGACATAATCATCATTTGTTATTTTCAGGACACTTAATATTTCAAAAAAATTTTCTATGTTGATCGTATATTTGTTATTTTACCATTTGTTTATTCCTCCTTATAATAACAAATATGCGCACGCGCGATCTATGACTTGTTAGTTAACAGTGTCAGCACTCAGCATACGTAAAAAACAGGAATGAAGTCGCATTATATGCGCATTGGATTTATTATAATTACTGTCAAATACACGGTAACAAGTTATTTTATTTGGCATTATTACTTGAAAGATAAAATGAAAATAACACCTAGAAACATATAAACAATTATGTTCATCAAGAAAAGTGTGAAAAGCCAAAAATATTAATGTTGATGGTCCGACCAAGGATGAGGTTATGATCAGCTCACATACATTTAGCATACATGTATACATAGTGAATGGCATATATACCTATCAAGTATCATGTATACAATGCACATTATTAGTTTGGACTGTGTACCGTATAGCTGTCTTGGAAGGTTGTGAAGTAAAATATTTGCGTAGTCGGTAAAAAGAAAAAATTACGAAAACTCATTTGTGTAGGGACGGTGATCATTAGTTTGTGGAATGAGCGCACCTTTGTGTTTTGTGAGTTGATATAATTTGCTTAATATAATTTAATTTGTTTAAATGAGTTAAATATCAGTTTTTTTATTTATTTTCATAACAAACCATGCTATAATGGACGTATATATTTGACATGTGCATAATAGAAATTGTGTTGTATCGATTTTTTCCTTTGACAGTGAAAAATTTTCGACTCAATCTTTGTCAGAAAATATTAATTCACTTCATAAATTAAAACATGACATTTATGACAATTTCCACTCACGGAAAAAGGAATGATGTGTATGGGTGTATATGTGGGCCTGTATGTCTGTGTATTTTCCTTAAATATGCATATATATTTATAGTATAAATATGTAAATTAAAGAAATTTTCAGGTTAGGTTATGTATGAATTGTGATACATAGTTTATTATTGTTAAATCACAAACTACTGTTTTTAAGTATAATTATTCAATGATTGATAATAAAAGTAACATTTTGTGATGTAAGATTGCTTATTATTGATTATTGTATTGCAGTGAATCATAACAGAAGTGACTACTATATGGATAAATGAAGTACTAAAATATATATAAATTAAAAAACAATGTATGGTGGTGGTGAGCAGACAGTGTCAGAACCCTGGAGAAAATCATTGGATTTAGGTACAACTGCTGATCCAAATATCAGTTCAGCTATGGATGACGATGAGCACTTTTGTAAATTGGTATTATACAAAGAAATTCAAGATTCAAGGTATGTTATTATTTTTATATTCAATCTCATATGTGATTTATGATGTAATAATCATAATTATGTGAATATTTGCAGAGTACGAATATGGGATATAGTGATTTTAATACCAAATCTGTTATTTCTACTATTTATTATAGTGAGATTTAATCGTGCACGACTTAAATTGAGAGCAACCAGTAGTCCAATATATTTAGCATTTTACGGACTAGTTATATGTAATGTAATAATATCAGTGATAAGATGTGTGGTGTCAATGACAGTTAATGCAGCAGCTAATGTTGGTGGCAAAGCTGATAAAGTACTATGGGTTACAGTAAGATTTTTTTTACTATCAACTGAAATGAGTGTTGTGATATTTGGCCTAGCATTTGGTAAGTTTATTACAATGCAAATATAATTTATTTTATTGAACAAATTTTTTCGAAAATAAAAATATTTTAATTGTATAAATAATATCAACAGGTCATTTGGACAGTCGATCAAGTATAAGGAGAGTGTTATTGGCAACATCATTTATAGCATTGGCTTTTACTATAACTCAAGGCACATTAGAGCTGGTTTTACCTGATGATACATTCCATATTCCCAGTCGAGATTTTTATGTATTTGGTCATGGTGGCATGATGTTTTGGTTTTGTAGTAGTCTCGTTTTCACCGTAATTTACATATTTATTTTAATTCTTCCGAGAACAAGATTGCGCGATCGATTGAATTTACCAAGTAAATAATACAATTTGTTTATGTTTCAGTTCATTTTTTAATGATAATAATAAATTAATTTTTAATATTTATAGCGCGAAAAAGTTTTTACATATATGCGGGGACTTTGGCAACGCTGAATTTGGTTCAATCAATTGGCGCAGGACTTTTAAATTACACACAAAATCCAGCAGGATTGTGCGTAGTTGATTTAACAGCTGCAATGTATTTGACTTTATTCACACCACTAGTTTATCATACATTTTTATCAGATGTTTTTGGGTGCGTCAAATTGAATTACTTTACTTTTGACAATATTGTTTAATTTATAATAAATTACATTCTTTTTTTCGTCTATTATAGAGTATCACAGCCATCGATAATGTTCTCATATAAGGCACAGGTAGATGATGCAATGGAAGAAGACACTGTATCATTACCACATCAACAGAGTTTCTCATCATTAAAGACGGACAGCGATTACATCTATCAGGTCCATACTCCGTCTATTCACATGCCCTTATATGAGTCGCTCACAGTCAAACCGTCTGTATCGAAACAAAAAACCTCCCTTCATTCCTTATCATCCAAGAAGGATCCGAACACTCCTGGTACAAGTCACGATAGATCCCAACAAACATATATCTATAATGCCTCAATGAAAGTAAAAAATATTGTTAGATTACGAAATCTGCAAAAAAGTACGCCAAATCTTCTCGGTCATATTCCAAATGAAAGTATGGATTTTATTGGTTCACAAAATAGCGAACCAGACTTGAGTTTTAATAATTTAGACGCCATTAACAGTAATGTTATGTCCAATCCTAAATTTCATGCATCAGACAGCGTTACAGATTTAGTTATGTCATCGGCCACCGCTGGTAATTTTATCTATAGACCAAAGCATAATGACAGCAATGTTAATTTATTCGCTGAATCACGTAGACTTAATCAAGATATTGGAACACAAATTATTTCATCATTAAATAGCAGAAGTATGCCAGACATTGATGAAAATCAAACAATAAAATCGCATATGACTATGAGACCTGAGTTAGGTTTGAGAAATCCATCAACAAGTGTTTCACCACCACTAGAACGTAGTTTACAAAATATCCTTGACAGTAATATTGATGAATCGAGTTTTCAGTTATCGATAAGGAATTTCACATCTCATCAATCAATTAAATCACGTGATTTAGAAGTAAATGATGACAAGTTTGATCCTGATGATGTTATTACAGAAAGATTAAAAAAAAACTTTGCCGTTGCTCATAAACGAAATCACCCTGCGAGAGGTGAAAAATCACATGGCCTTGGAGATTATTTGCAATCTTTAAAATCCTTCAAGTATTAATGTTCAAACAAATGATGCAATAGAGTAATTTACACGAGTCTAGTTTTTATAGTAGCGTGATATTTTTTTTTTACTATTTAAACTTTGGTTCATCGTAAAACGTTATGATTTTTTTTTAATTTTCATTTGTAGTAATATATGTACAACTTGGAGAGAAAGAATTTATTTTTGGTTTATTCAGTTATATGTATATTACAGTCATTAAGAGCTTTATTAATCAACTAGAAAAATTTCATAAACGGTCAAGTGCTAAATAACACGTTGAGCAAATTTAATTTTTAAAAATAATATATTTTAACAGATAAATTTTAGTCTCTGAGATTATATATAAATATTTATAATAAACTATTATAAAATGAAGTTTAATTTTATCAAAATTTGCATATACATATTTAGCATATATAATGGATTTTATTAGATCTTTCCTCATGTAGTCAAAGTATTTGGATATTCAATTTATTTATTGAAAAAGAAGATATGTTGATGAGTAATATATTAAGTAATATATACATTATACTCGTGAGATTGTCAGGAATTCTATGAACACACACAAGATAATGCTTGTATACATATATGTGTATATACCACCATTATTATTCGTGAATCACTATTTTGCTTTCCTTTCCTCGTAGAATTGAATTTACTGCTGTCTGAAATATTGATAATGCGCCAATAATAAAAAAAAACTGCACATTTTATTGCACTGAATTATTGTTCGCTTGAATTTTTTTCTCTATCATATTATTTACCCCATCAATAAATTTATAAACTGTGTTGAATGTGCGTGACTTTAAACATTTATTTTGATACTTAATCTATATTTTTTTTTGCATGTGTAAAACGCAAAAATTTTTCGAGTAAACAAATAAACAAATAAGTTTTTTTTTTCATCTCTATATTTTGAGTCAAATGCTATTATTAAAACTATATTGAGAGTTATAAGTTGACGATAATAAAAGAATGAAATAATAATTGAAAATGTTTTGCGAATTGAAAGTGAAAATTTGTAGCCATCTATATTTTCAAAGAACCCATCGCGGAAAATTTCTATTTGTTTTGTTTCCAGAATCACAGTGTCTATGATTCAACGCAATTCGACACCCATGCAACACCAGTGAACCCACTTTATGCAGCATCACTGCAGAGTCCAGATAGCATTACCGGTTACAGTATAGACAGTCAGGAGGCGCAAATCCAGGCTAATGGGTACCAACAATGAACGAGTTTATATCTATTCAAATTCCATCCACAATAATAATTTGATAAAATTAAAAAAAAAAAAAAAAAACTAAAATTATAAATTCAAATATTTAATAATCGTCCTTTTTTTCATTTATTATTATTATTTTATTTAATGTTGAATAATTTGGGGAATTATGACTTCGTAAAAATCAATTGTTATCCAAAAGTGTCCCTACTATTTTTAGATGATGAAAAAAATTAAACAAAGATAACGATGCATGTAAAAGTACTGAACTATAAGTGATGAAATTATGAATTGAAATAATAGCAAGGACAGTCGATAGCACCTCTGTGAGTTTTATGAAAGTTGAACAAACGAGAAAAAAATAGGAAAAAGTTGTTTTATACTGTGCAATTAGTTCGATGTTCCCTGTCCAAATAGTTAAAGAGAATAAAAAATAAAAAAAAAAAACAAAAATTCTTCATAACTTTATATTCAGAAAATAAGGTAAGATAAAATAGAATAATTTCTATTGTCACCTGAAATTACAACTTTTAATTACTCACTGTAATAATTTTCACGTCCATGGAGAATTGATTCATACGAATTTAGTATGATGAATTATTCCCTCACGTTATAGTTTATAATTTTTCCGTCCTTTTTATACATATATGTCGGCAAAAATCACGTATACGTATCAATATTCGAACAATTACAATCTGGTGATACAAAAAAAAAAAAAAAGAAAAAAAAATACAAATGTCAATTTTACCGTCGCGTTGGACCCCGCTATTTTCCTACTTTTGCATCGAAATGTTCGTTAAACATATGTATGTGTACGTATATATATGTACTCCTCACTATTAATAAACACCATTAACGCAAAATGAATTTTAAGGATGAATATGATTAATTTTAACTAATAATTTAAATTCTCAATTTAAAGAAAAGTATAAGAGGATTTTATTTGAGTTGCTGTATATAATACGTCATATAAAAATTAACTGCGTATTAAGTCACTCATATTGTAGCGAAGATGTGTCAATAATAATTCATTATTTATATCTATTTTTTTGATGAGTATTTTAGGGAATTGAAGGGCGAAAGGTTATATATATAGATGATAATAAACGTGTCAAATATTTCAATAAAAGTATGACATCATCATAAAAGTTATAAAAATAGAAAAAAAAAAACATTGACATAATGAACAGCAAATAGATTAAATATTTGGACTGATCATTGAGTCTCCTCATCATCGTTTCATTGGCATTTACCTATTCTGTTTAAATTGCATGTAAATTTGTGAAAATAAAACAAATAATACAAACAATGAAATATACAGTGATCCTTGTTTTTTTGTTCTTTAAATATAATGTTTTACATTGAAAAGTGAAAAAAAAACTGGTGCATAATATTATTAAAAAAAAATTAAGGAAATTTATCAATTATATAAATATATGTATCCTTATTGATGTGTTTGTGAACTGTTATCATTTGTTTAGAAAAGACTAGTATTAGATGATGAAAAAATTTTCTTTTCTCTATGTATTGAATGATGTTTCGATTTCAATATTATTATAATACGAGATATGAAATGAAATTGAACAAAAATAAGATAAATATCAGAATCATCAGAATGCACGTATCTGAAAGGCCACATCTAATGATTCTGGTGAGATGCAATTTGAATATAATTCACTATTTTTATCTCGATGACAGGTATTTTTTATATTAAAAGATAATCTACTAGCGAAAAATTATCTTAATCGTTATTGAAAAATCAATCAAAAAACATACTCTCATAACTGAATATAAAAGCGATCAATATTATTGTAAATTATACAACTTTAATTAGAGTTTCAATTGGTAATACGCAGAATATGAATGACGTCAATTTACGTGTTATTTCATCTTAATGTATTTACTTTGAGAATACACTCCAGTCAAATAATAGTTTCATTAATAGCAAAACTAAATTGCTCAGTGGACTTTGCGAGACAGGTTTTTTTTTTTTTTTTTTTTTTTTTTTCATTTACTTTTTTCTCCTCTTGTCAATACATATTTACATATATAATATATTGTATTATCTAAATGACAAAAAAAAGTCCACAACAAGTAACGACGAGTGATCGGTCGTGGTTTAAAGCAGCTTGAGATACTCTTGCGCAACCCACTATGTATACGTATATAATTCATTCGTACAAATATAAACAAATACGGCAATGAATGATGGTGCGAATCGACAATTATATTCGATTAAAGAAGGTTGAAAGATAATGAACAAATGGTCATTTGCTACAAATTCAAATTACAAATTTATATCAATTTTTTTCCTTTTTGTTTATGTATGTTCAATAATTAAAATAACAAATTGTATAATAACATTATGAAAAAAATCAACATTCCAAAACAACTATTAATGTAAGTTTGTAACTAGATTTTCGATGGAAGATGAAAGTTCCATGTTCGCGAAACAGTAATATCGTGAGTGCTCAAGCTTGCCAATACACTGACATCTAAAATTTTTTGGAAATGAAATATTTTATTACAGCTATAGTTACTGTTGTTATTATTATGATTATTAAATATGTAAAAATTCGTTCTATTTTTTTCCCATACATACCACCAGTTTTAATATATTCATTAATGGGATCTTTGAAAACTGCTGCGGGTATTGCCATATTGAGTCTTGGATATAATGTATTAGATGAAATAACATTACAAACAACCATACCGAGGAGTTCACCGGTGTCAAAACGCACAATTGGCCCGCCGCTGGCACCACTTTGTACGCAGCAAGTGGTTTGAAGCATACATGCACTGACATTGGAAACATTACCACGAGTTATTGTTGGTAATGTTGATGAGAAGAAAGGGAACCCCGCACAAATTACCAATTCACCTAGAATATAAAAATAAAATACTATTTTAATTAAAAAATTTTTTTTTAAAAATATAAATACATTTACCACGTTGCACATTGCAATTGCCAATTTTCAAGGTGTTCAATGTACGATCTATCTTTTTTGAGTCAACTTTCAATACCGCGACATCATATTGTTGTCCTTTAGGTGTACGATAAACCAATGTTGCCCATAAATTTAACATATCTGAATAATTATCAATGGTATTACAATGAAATACAACTTTGATACGTTTATTTGTTGCCTAAAAAAAAAAATCATTTGCATATATATACTTATAATAATTACGAATCTCATCACGTGATATTAGACTTATTATTACATCATATAAATATTTGTATTACGTTGAATTTATCACATCTAGTGTATAGTTAACATCGCTTGTTTACCTCATTGACCACATGCGAACATGTGAGTATTGTTCCGGTATCTCGATCCAGAAGAATTCCACTTCCCCACTCAGCACCACAACGTACTAACACCACACTCTCATCCAATCGATCTACAATAATTATGAATTGTTTATATGTATACGTTCAGCAAAATTGACAAATATACAATAGAGTAATAATTGCCAATGTAATACAGAAATAGTAAGAGAAAAAAGAAAAAAAAGAATTTGAAGAAGAAGAAGAAAAAAAAACAAAATGAATAATTCACCGGTTAACTTTTGCTCAACGATCCCGTTTACATTCTTTATATTATCCCACTTGTTCAATAATCTTCTCAAGCATGGAATAATACAAGCAACAAAGGTATAATACACCCACTCGGTGCGACACCAGCTCAACGGAGCAATCACCATTCCACATATAATTCTGCTTCTAATAATAATAAAAAAATGATGTCCATAAAACGTTGTTAGTCTCTATTCATCAGATGATTGTGCACATTTTCATTCTCACGTGTCAGCATATATACGTATAAACGTACATATACATTATTATATCTATGTGTGTAATCATCATACATTTTATTTACTCACTTTTCTTGATCTATTAAATAGACTGGTCCGCCTTCGCATCCTGGAGCAGCATTTGCATCCGTCAACATAACACAGTTGTTTGTTCCTAAGACATTACTGACAATCCCTTGTGAAATTGAATCAATAAATATGGGATTTCCAAATGGTGTTGATTCAATTTCAACAATAGCACCTCTAGTAGGATTTTGTAAGCAAATTGTGTCATCAATTAAGTGACTGAGTATTTCATGAATGTCTTCAACATTATATTCATTCATAATTTTTGTTTCATTTTCATGATTGATATTAACAAGCACAAATACTGACATTAATATTTTATTTATTTTTTGTACATTTTTAGCAAAACTCCATGCGTAAAATAAATTTTCAAGTGTGTCAACGAGTAAAGGACAACGCCAAATGTAAATTATTGAGCCATTTACTTCCTCAAATAATTTATAAGATTCATTGGATACTTTTTCTATAATTGTTTTTGTTATCGTTGTTGTTGTAGTTGACGCCGTCGTCATTTCCGTCCATGGACGGGTTTGAATCCGAACACGAAAATCAATTTTATTCAATGATTGTGGCAAATGAGTTAATTTACCGGGCACCAATGCAGATATCACATTGAAAAGTTCTGTATCGTGTATTATTTTTGAATTCAGTAACATTCCATGAGTAAGAATCCAATTATTTGATACTCGAATACCGGAAACACCGTGAATTTCGTTAATGTTTTCTTCTACTACAGATATAGATACATTAATTGGTGTCATCTCGTCTTTTTTATTTTGCACTTTCTAAACAAACAAATAAATTCATATTCGTAGATTATTATAACTTAAAATTAATTCAATGTGATAGATGAACGGATAGTAAAAACCATTACAATTTCATTCAAATCATGGATTTATAGAGTAATAAAAATAACAATTGTGCCAATAGTGAATGAAATTATTTCAGTTATGTGGGTTGTTTGATAATAGAGGAGAAAACTTGAAAGAAAATACCAAAAAATAATAATGGTAATAAATGTATTTCATCTTCTTAATTACTGTTAAACTTGTTTATCGAAATAAGTATTGTATATTTAATGCAAGTAAAAATGCTTCAATAAATGTATATTAATTTGTTTTGTATTGATAATATATTGCATCATTCAATACTTGGTAAAATATTGAATTATCAACCTATAGAAAAATACGAAATACAGTTAAAAATCAATATCAAGAATGTAATGGCATATAATTTATTGCGTACAACATAACTGTATATGATTTTTTTAAAATTTATTTAAATTTCTAAGAAAACCGATACGTATCCATAATTTTATATTTAATGTTTAGAGAGATGTCTTACGTGACTAATCGCACGACATAAAAAACTATTTGAGGCAATAGGCGCTCTATATCAAGGCGAGCCTCCAAAAGTATATATTTATTACATTTATATACTAGCACTGCCTATTATTGCTTCTCATCGTGCTTATATGTAAATGTCAGATATATTTAAAGTATATATGTATATATACAATATATATACGTGTATGAAAGCACCAATGATGGATGATAGTTTTCGAATGAATTAAGTTATCAAAATAAGATAACACAAATTTCTTTAGTATATTCCTTCAATTAGATGATTTAAAATTAAAATTTCATCCCATGAATGAGGCGTACATCAGATGGTTTGTAATATTTAGTCATTTCAATTACATATTTTCAATTTCATTTTTTTTCATGAATGACAATGATAAATAAAATGTGAATAAAATCGATTGAATTTATTTTATCTTCACAAGATTAATTTTCATTATATCTTATCATCATAAATCTAATACGTTTTAAATTGTTACTAAATGAAAAATAAACTTTTAAAAAGGATTTTTAATAATTTTCGTATCTATGAGATATTAATAAACACTGAAAATAAATGGTAAAAAGAGTTGGTTTGTGATGATATCTAAATTAATGACGAATAAATCTTTTTTTTTTTAAATATGTTTATAAGTAAATTTTACATTCATTTTCGAATAATATATTTTATCAGCATACGTAAAACTCTTTCAATTCAAATAAACGATTGCAAAGACGTATTATTGTAATAAAAAATCTTGATGTCGATGTTGAGGCGAGGAACAAGAGTAAAAATAAAAAAAGAATAGACATAAGAAAAGGAAAAACTCACGTCTCTGACGCACATCTCTCGGCGTCTTCATACAATCTTATTTTCTCGTTTTTTTTTTTTTTTTCCATCATCATTTACGCTTCATCAATTTGTCGTCGAGGCTCACACACTCGTTTACACAATTTTTTTTCGTATTTTCTTTCATCTAAATATAGATAAAAAATGCACGTGTGTCTTCGTTCCTAACGTAAACGTATATACTCAACAACAGTTAATGACAGTCATTTCAATTTGTATATATTCAATCGCCAATCATACTTGTCAACCTCTATATAAATATGTGAATATCTTTATTCACCTTTATCCTCTTTATTCTCTTTTACTTCATACCAAACAACACAATTTTTTTTCTTCTCCAGTTGTTTCATCTGTGATGACATGTTCCTTGTCATTATTATTTTTATTAATATTCTTTGATTATTTTTTTCTCAAACTTAACGTAACGAATGAATCCAAGAAGTATGAAACGAAAATAAACGTGCGTCACTTGTAAAATGACAAATAAAAAGCACGTACGAGCGCACACACACACACACACACACACCAATAATACAAAGGGACTGTATTATGAGGAGTAATTAAAATTTATACATAATCATATACTTGAATTAAAATGCTATATAAAAAAAATGAATTTGAATTTACACTTATGGATGTTGCTGGAGAATGGTTTTGACTAATATATTGCTCCTACTATAAAATAATTCGATGCTTAATTGAACAATGGTAATTAGAGAAAGCGGTAAAGTTATTGTGTGTTTGGGTGAATACTGGACTAGTTTTTGCTTGCACAATATCATTCTGAATTGTATATATTATAATTTATTAGCAGGTTGCTTGACACTTTTCTCTATAATCTATACTATGCATAAGATTCGTTTTTCTTTACGTATACACATATTATACAGATGCAAGTATAATGTACATTCTATTATATATAAATAAATACATTTGATTAGATAAACGAGATAAATTGGAAGGGCCAAGGTAACGACTGGTGCATTTACTTCCTCTCTTTTAGCTTAAGACAAACAAGTTTCATATTTAAACATCCATATTTAATATCCAGATTTTTTAATATACATATATGTTTATGCAAATTTTTACATGCTTGAAATATATATTACATGTACATTCTGAATCCAGAAAATTCTACTACTGTTTTTTTTAGAATAAAGCGTACGGTAAATATATGCGGTGTATCACTGTATGAGCAAGTAGTGAAAAGACGGGTCAAGTCAGCCTTGAAAAATAATTATATACACACATATGTAGTATTATATGCACACTGTCATACTATAAATATGAATGTATCCATTTAATTTACAAATTTACAATAATTATTAATAATCAATCAAATTGATGAATAATTGTAATATTAAGGGCAGAAAAAATGATGTTTGTCACTTTTAGTTATTTCTAAAAATAAATGAAGGCAAAGAAAAAAAAAAATATTATTTTTAATTATATACATGTAAAATATTAATTCTCTGTCATTTTATCGGATTTCTAAGAAATCATGAACTTTCAACGAAGTTTTGCTACTAACGAACAAAATAGGAATAAGAATAGATAAGAATAATATGTATAGCAGGCAGCAGTTAAGTTTAAAGATAAAATTAAAAAAAATACATTGTATATAGCTTATATGATTGACATTTTTCACGATTTAATGACAAGCACCCCTACATGATTGATAACAATACTTTTTTATTCTACAAACAAATTAATTAATGCGTGAAAGAGTCGTGAAGACAAGACAAAAGAATGACAATATATATTATAATGATTGATAATTGTTTTGACTACTTGGACGATGAAATATCGGTAAATGTATTATCAATTTATATTTCTAATTTGGAAGGTATCCAATTGGTTTGATTGTCATAGGAAAACTAATGGCTATACAAAAATTAATTATGTTAAAAACTAAAGATAATATTGAAAAGGTCATGGCGAGATGGAGGGGGTTAGATTAATAAGCTTACATAATCGTTGGGACTACAACAAAATTCTCTGTGTGTCGATGCTTTTAAAAGTAAATATATTAAAAGAATTATACAATTATGGTCAACATAATAAATAATCATTTTTCCTTACGATTGAACATATTGTATGTAAAAACTTATACACTATGTGATTGATTGGCTACGTAGTTATATTACATGCTTAAAATAACAATGTTTTTTTCTCTTTCATTCTCCGTTTTACATCTAATTGATGTGTATAAACATATACATACATATATACATTTAATTACAGTACAAATGTTTAAACTTTGTAATTTTATGTGTATGTATTTGTAATTATAAATAGTGTGTTTCAATATTTAATGTTCGATTTAGTAATGATACACTATATTTTTTTGCGATTTCTTGAGAAAAATAATATAACATTCAGAAGGATTAGTAAAGTAAATGAAGTAGACGAGATAAATATATATGTATATATATATGTATATGTATAAAGTGCTGAGATATAACGTCGGCTTCAATAGACAGCGTGGCAGCTCGTTATTTTTATATCCAATGATGTATATGTATGTACGTATATATACTTATACACACAAATAATATTTACGATTGTGTGCATAGATCAAATGAGTTATGTTACGTATATATATACGAATCGCATTGATCAATATGATGGGTGTGCGAATACAATATTCAATGAGTGTAATTAATTTCACGGTTATGAAGAATAAATAGTGCAGTTGGAATTCATTTTTCAAGAGCAGATTTTTTTTTCCCATTTTCCATTTTGTACAGTCAAATGCTTAAAAGTATTTGAATAAAAGAAAAGAAAAAATCATAAATTTTCATGATCCTATACGTGAACCATTGAATGTCGAGTTATAATATGCAAATTTTAACGAATAAAAAACATAAAAAAACAAATAAATTATGTTAAATTGGAAAATAATAATAGTTAATTTTTTGAATTTGTATATAGAATAGAACTGTTTAATTGTACTACTTTTGCCAATTGTTCAGCCGTTGAAGGGGAAAGTATGTACGATTTCTAATTTACAATATGTGTAAATACAATTTATATATTTTAGTGTGTAGGATACATTTCTCTTTTGTCGTTATTCGACTGCTTCTGATATCACGAGCATTGTAATCTTTGAATCTCAATGTACGTGATCTCTTCACATTCAATTGACAATTAAACCGCTTTTGGCATCGTAATAAAACAATGCATATATGGGTAAATGCCCAGCATTGTGCTTTGTTTAACATTCATTTAAATATATGTGTATGTAATATACACAATATAGATAAACACTCATTCCGAAATCAGCATATAGTTTTTAGTACATTAATTGATCGATGAAATTCGATATTAGATTATGTTCATATAAATTTAGTACACGTATAATAGATTTACATTTGCTTTTACATAATAAATATATTGATATGAAAAAATTCAAATAAAATATATCATCATTTCATTCACCAAAATATACTTATAATTTTTTTATCAACTAAAATTTTTATCTTCAAAATTTCACGAAAATAATTTATTTTCATTAAAAAATTAAATATTACATCATCATTAAATATTTCATAGCGATTAATAAATATTCAATTGTAACTATTGAAATAGGAATTTAATTGCAACTGAATATCTTCCGCTTCCTGCAAGAGATATATAGGAATATATTTTAACCTATATCTTTAATTTCCATACGATAAAAAAAAATTAAAAAATACTAATAAAAGAAATTCTTCTTTCTACCATTAATTAATCTATTTATACTTCAGAGATAAATACATCGAGCACTCTAAAAAAAATTATTTGTAATGACATTTTTCCATACATATATGTACATTAATGTATACCTTGGAAAGGAATGAGAGTGAGAAGAGGGTGTGACAGGGAGAATAGATATACCGCGCACACGCAATATTGTTGCGGGGAAATAAGAGTCCGCGGACCTGAACATACTATATTAGGCACGGAACATCATGACGCTTCACAACCCTATCTGACCTGTCAACCAGTGTATGTATACATATATATATGTATATATATATTTTACAGTTCGTTAATTCACAACAGTCGAGCGTGATCAACAGGTGGATACGTGTTGCATTATATTATATGAAGTTTACAATAAAAAAAATTATTCTTTCCACAAATTAAAATCAAAATACTATAGGTGAGTGATATTCATTTATTTATTATATTTACTTGACAGTTTGATAAATTGAAAAAAATTCATCTGTGATTTTAAACGTGTTGAATCTCAATAAAGTTTGAAATGTTCAAATATAATGAAAAAAATTTCGATAATTGTTGACATATAGTAAATGTGTCATGTGTAGAAAATTATTATACATTGGAAATATGCCTCGTTACAATTATACATATGACGCGTCCAGCTATTTGTACAGATCTCTATGGTTAATTAGGTCTTAATTAATTTCAATTGTCTCCTTGTCATATTATATATATAGAAATATTTATTGCAACTATGACAAATGATATATCGTATAGTTATATAGTGTCACTCACTAAAGTTATTATCCGCATTATAATAAATATGTCACACCCGAATTATTTCTTTATTAATTTCATATGCGATTTATAATAATTAATTTATTCTCCTAAAAATTTTCATTACAATTTTATAAAATCAAACTTTTTAAAAATGCAATAAAGCATCATCGTATCATTATATGATTCATTATTACACGCAATATTTTAATAAATTGAGTATAGCCTATAAAAATGATCATATGAGTTAAATTACTATTCATAATAAATATAAAAAAAAATAATTATGTTGTTGATTCTATATAAATAATCTTGCAAATGAAATTCTGCGATGAATCGTGAATTGAAAGCTCAATAATTGAAGTAAAATATATATTTATAACATCGTGCTATTTTATCTAAATCTATTTTTTATTTTCATATATGTAATTTTATTAAATTCACATCCTTAAAAATAATTATCTCGTCATCACATTTATTCATATATATGTTTTTATATATGATTTTTTCATTCGTATCGTTTAATTTGCATTCAATTGATCTCAACTATATGTATGAGTGATGATAGAAGTGGTATATGACAGCGTCTATACGATACCCAACTGATATCGTGAAGAAAAAAAAAGACAATGAAAAATAATTGAATATTATACCAAACAACATATATACTTATACATATACCCATATTAAATTAAATGGCATCTCTTCAATGCGTTGCGTTTATTAACATCGAAGGCACAAGAAAAAGAAAAACTTGCTGGGCGATAAATTACTTAAGTTCAATCAACAGAACATTGGCGTAAGTATATACAGACGAGGTTGATGGAACATTGCGCGCGATATGTTTATAGCAATTCTATAATATACATATTTTGAAAAGAATAAGGATATGAAATAATGCTTCATAATTCCAGCAAAATTATATAAAATATAAAACCACAATTGTGTTTTTTTTTTTTTTTTTTTTTTTTATATATATATAATGGAAAATATATAATTTCATTAGTCATATATGAAAGATAATATCATAGAAAAATGTATATCCAATACAAATAGATATAAGTTGACATATACAATAACGTATTCTCAGGAAAATTAACAGGTTATACCTGATATTAACTTACTGATTATTGAATTGATGCCAACATAAACTGGTTTTAAATATTATGTTGGAATTAAAATTTTCAGTGGCCAATTTTCATTACTTTATAATTTTCTGCCTTTTAGATCCATTATCTAAATAATTTTTATCAATTCGTCTTATGAAATGCAATATTGAATGTCTTAAAGGTCGTACAAAATTATGAATATTTGCATTTTGAATTTATACCACCTGACTCGATGGGCATAATTACAAATGAAAATAAAATTTTCACTATCATAATATAGTTTGGCCAAGTTAATACATATTATATGTAGCAGTCAATCATTGAATGCAATGCTAAAACAATCTCAAGAATTACGGAACCTCAACTCGAAGGCGAACTACTTTCTGTTCTTAGAGTGAGGTTACATTGCTGACAAGCTATTTATACATTGATTCTTCACAATAGTACTATCAATGGCACAGGTAAAAATATCTCCCATAAAATCTCATAAATCCATTCAAAAGATTATAGTTAAATATAGCGAATTTTTTCGATTGTTTTTCTATACAGACAAGCATTTATAATTTTATATTGCCTCAATTCGATGTTTATTCTTTATATTCTGGGCACGCATTTGCTCCAGAAATTATTCTCATTAATAATGACAATAATATTAACTGCCCATTTTATTACTATCATTGAACATTTATTTTTTTTTTTTTTTTTTTTTTTTTTCATTTGTCCCATTGTGAATTGAATTGAAGAGCAATTGGAAATATTTATTTTATTATTTTTTATATCTATAAATGAATGAAAGTATTAATAATATTATAACTTTTCTTTAATGTAAAAAAATAGCAACTTTCTGCAGGTTATTATTTTTCTTTTCTTGCTGCTATACAATTTTATGCAGGTGACCTTGTGGACTTATTCAGAACAGTCGCGATGAGTGATTTCTGCAGATTATCAAGCAGTATTTATAACATTGATGGCGCCACTATCGTAAACATTTAATTCTTCTCAAACTGTGGTTCAAATTTCGCCAACAATATATACCTATCTCATACAGACATACTTCAATGTAGACATAGAATGGGCCATCCGTTCAATGAAATACAAACATAAAGCTTTGTGTGTCACATTTGCAGGCAATCACTTTCAATATCATACCATCTTTGTCTTTACAATGAGTAAATATACACACATACAGATATATAGTATACATGGATGAATGCGTGTATACGTAGTTTAAGCGTAAATGCAAGCTACATCAGCTACTATACACACGTTTAATACTGTTTCGTCTGCCTCTGCCGCTACAGTGCAATCGACATCAGTCGAAGTTGCGCGGTTCATCAACTTTAATCTTTCTTGTATATCATTCTCTATCAATGCCCTGCAATATTAGCAATTCACCTATTCACATAAACATTAATTCAACACATTTTAATATATCTATAATTATCGATTGAAAATTTATGACTTGAACAGTTTAAGTGAATTAATGAAAAGTGAAAATCATGGTTGATATTGTTTATGAGATGTGATTGTGCGCCAATAAACCCGACCTCAATATAATTTGGATATTACGTGCATAAATGTGCATTCTTATATGTGAATATGTAGGATGTTGGATGTGTGCCTTGATAATAAATAAATATGCGGGTGAGTGGTTGAAAATATACGAACGGAAATCGCGGCGTGAGAAAATCAACTGGTAATACATACCTCTCTATCTTATTTTACCTCCTCTTTCTCTATCACTACGTGAATATATATACTAATATAGCTCGTTCTCTGTAATACGGGATCTGCACGACACACTGACTGGCACGGATACGGACATTAAAACGCCCCATCCGTGCGCACAAATGTACATATGTAGAGAAGGTTTGCGCGGCGCGGTAATATTCTTTGGGACCCCCTCCCTTTTGCAAAGAGGACCAAGAGAAGCAAAAAAATTATTTGTGGTGTATATGTATGTGCGGTAAAATTATAATCAGTTCGTGTACAATACTGCTGATCTCGGGTGTATATTTTATATACATAGAAAGAGAGAGTTTGTTGTTAAAAGTGCCGAAGACGATGGGGAAAAAAATAAATAAATAAAATAAAAGAAGAAAGATTATAAAATAAGAGTGGTGAAATAACAAGAGTGAATGGACATCAACGAGAGAAGGAAAGCTCGAGTTTATGTTATACATTTAAACATGTATATATATATATATATGAATATATGTACATACCTACTGTTAGGCGTGTTAGTTAGTCAGGGCAAAAGTGCCGGAAGTTGTAATTAAATTGTTCTGTTAGGAACGATGTACGAGGACGATTGATCGGGTAAATTTATCGGCTCTGGGGCCGTTGGTTTGCAATGGAAATTGAAGTAACAATCACGAATTGCTATGAAAACTTGATGATTTGTTACGTGGGTCTTGAGAGTGAAATCGGTTGAACAAAAGATATACACCTATATGCATGTGTAAATATGTATAAAACTACGTGTTTCTGGTTTTTATATTCTATAGCTTAAAAATTACTGGGAGTTAAACTGAAATACAACCGATAGTGAAATAAATATAACGTAAAAATATTATTATTATTATTATTATTAAAATAGAGTGAAATACGCAAAATACGTGAAAATTTTATTTCTTATTGTTACTTTCTATTTTATTTCATTGCTAATCTATATGTCAACGTGCTACTTTTCAGTTTTACTAATGTTTCATCTAAGGTAATTTATAAATATAGTTCATATTATTAATTCAATTAATTATAATAGTTGTTAAAGTTAATATTGATTGTTGAAGAAATATAATATTGAAGGAATTATTTAAAGATAACGTGATGTATGAATGACGTAGTTTCGGATGATTCGTTTTTTTTTTATTTATTTTTCCATGTATCCCCTTCAATCAGGAACCTCGATCTCTATCACATTCTTGAGGAAAAACACTACCACTGTTGAAAATGATGTATGGATCACACGATAGCAAGTGTGATAATGTGGCTGATGTGATGACGCATAAATGAAAAAGTCATCAGAGATAAATGATGGAAAAAAAACTAAATAAAATTCGGAGAAATTAATTTAAATATATTCTATCTATTAGAAAAGGGATAAAAGGAATTTTTTCTAATTGAACCATCATGCTGAGTTTCATTTATAATGTAAAAGAAAAATGGTTTCTCCTAATTATTTTTCAGGATCAATGTATGATAATTGCAAATATAAATTCTATTTATTAACAATGAAAAAAAAATAAACAAAAACTTACACACACGTGTATTAGCAAATAAAGCATACATATATGTACATATATGTATACATGTTGTATAGACCACAAATAGGCAGATATAGACACAGAGGCGTTGGGAGTGGGACTCAAAGTTTTATCAGATGATTGATGGATTTACATCATGCGAGAGTAAAAGTGGTTCAACGAAGCACTGCGGTAAGCTGGCCTAAAGTATAACTACATGTATACATACATACATACATACATACATACATACATACATACATATACTAGAACTTTTTGGCCTTGCACTCTATATACACTATTAATCATTGGTTTTATAGAATCAACAAAAATCATGTATTATATAAATTTATCGAATAATTTTTCTATTTTCATTAAATAACTTTCACACATTTATTAACAAGCAACACTGTCATTTTATTAGAGTCTTTACTGCATTATGTCATTTGCACATGCAGTTGAAACGCCATCATTGTGCACACAACTTGTTACTCAATGCTGATGCAATTTCACTGTAATATTACAAGGATCTAGTCTCAAAAATCCCATTTCCCAAATGAATCACTATACTCCCATTAGATGAGACTGCATATAAAAGGAAAGCGATTAAAAAAATTTAGTGAGAGGGTAAATTCATTATATTAAAAAAAATATTATAAAATGGTGAAAGAAAAAACGAATGGATAAGAGCAAAAAAAAAACCTGATGAAAATGCTGATGATGATAAGCTAGGAGGTAAATTCAAGTGAGTGAGAAAAAAAAAAAAAAAAAAAAAAAAAAAAAAAGAGCTAGAAGAGAAAAAAAAGGCAAATAAAGGACGCACAGCGATCGGGAATAACACGCGGGGGGTCTTGTCCGCTGATAGAGAGGGACGAGTGGGGAGTCTGGTAAGAGAACCGCGAGATCCGATTGGTTCGCGCCTCGGCCATATTATAAGCGGCTGCAGTCCGCGCTAGTTAATGTTAGCCCGAACCACCAAGAGAGACGCATCTGACTGATCAAGTGTATTACAACGTATCGTACTTATCTTTTATAATCGACATATCTATCAGTCAGTAAATAGTCTAGACAGTTATTTCAGACGGTAAAAGAAAAAAAAAGAATTCAAGAAAGAGTAATATAAAAATATTCGGGTTATGTGAATTTTTCCGTAACGAAATTTTTTTTTAACAATATTCAATCACCGCGTGTGCTCTTCTTCCACTGCCTTTGATCACGTCTTTTTTGCCATAGTGTCAGTGAACCGGTTCGTATATATTTTTCCAACCATAAGTGTACTCGTAACTACTTAACGTCAAGACTCCAATATTTTGGGAGACCGTGGAAATTCGCGAATTTCACTGGTTATATATTCAAATATTTTAGCAGAGGACACATCGAAAAAAATGTAAGTGGATTACATCCATAATTATATGATCCATCGTGGAATAATTTTTTTTAAATTATTTATAAATATATCTTCATGAGTATCGAGATAAAGATAATATTATAATGAAATTAAATGATAATGTTCACGATTTCGAGTTTGCTAATACAATAATAACGAATTTCTAAACACTCAATCATTTATTGCTTATGATATCGATATATATGGGAGTCTGATTTTGATGTAAGTGTTAAAATGCGATGACGTGAAAAGGAAAAAAAGATAAGGTCAATAAAGGATTTGGTACCACATCAATATTGTGATATATTTGATTTTAATCCATCTAGACTATACTCATTTCACACTCGATTTCACCTCATTACACTTTTTATATAAGAATATTTGAGTGCGTATCAAAAGTGTGTGTTTATTCAGGTGACGAAAGAAAAAAATTTTAAATTATTAAACAAATTAACATATCTACAAATATCTATGTAATACGTAATCAAACTTTGATATCTCCGTTATATATTTGCGTAGTTAAAGCCACCTTTCTTTTTCGCCAGCAACAGCTTGCGTGCCCCCTTACGACCATGAGAGTCACAGTATAAAACAGGCCAAGAAATTTTATATGCCTTATAGGTTACAGTTCTATCCAATTTTATTCATTTTTTTTTTTTTTTTTTCAATACATCAAGTTATCAATGTGGAAAATATTATTTGTAGCGGGTGGAGTTGATTATAAAATTATACGCGTCAATGACTTGCACTTTTATGTTAGAATTATTTCTCAAAAGTGAATAAAAAGAAAAATAAATTTCAATATTTTTTCATTCATTTTTATGTGCTGAAGTATTTTCATTTCAATTAATTAATCAATATTATGATATTGTTTCAAGTAAATATATTGACCACCTGTGGGTACACACATATTACTGGATTTACGCGTGAACAAGTAATAATTTTCAGTAGTTCAAACATAAATTTTCAAGTAATTTCTTTATATTATAAGCCACAAAGTGTCACACTCATTCCTGACCATATATACAAACCTCAAAGTTTTATGTTTGAGGATTTTCGCAGTAATCAAGTTTACATATACTTTGGTAGAAAGATAAATCGACACACATGCCTGCACGCGTACACACAATCATATATATTGTAGATGAACGTTAATTAATGTGTAAGAGGCTCTGATTAGCATAGTAAAAGGTGAAATAAAATATATGTATTAGAAAAGAACAAGACGTGTATGTTTAACATTTGTATAATATATTATTCGTATAATATTATCTCGTAAATATTGTTTTTTTTTTTTTAATTTTTTTATTTAGTTTACTTGGCGCATTGGCACGTGCTTGATGATTTTTCACGACAAATTTCGTAGAATATTGTGAAAATCAAAAAAATCATCGGGTGCTTTTAATCTAATGTTATATGTATTTTATGCTTTTTCTTTTTATTACATAATGCTAAAAAAATATTGAACTAATTGAAGCAATTTGAAGCTAATCTTAATTTTATTTATAAATAAGAGATGATAATCGAATGATAAATAACGATATTAACATTGATTGAGACATTAAGTCTGGTAATGAAAAAAAGGAATCTTCATTATAAACTGCGTGCCTGTAAATATATTTTGAAGATGTTGCAAGACTATTTTTGTGTTCGCATGTATGTGTGTATGTATCAACATATTTATATACATATATTTGACATGAGTCGCATAACTTATTCAGAAATAAATAAAAACATCAAATTTCAGAATTATACGTAATATTTGTGTGTTCCCCTCTTCCCTCTTTGTTATTCAGTCACATCTATATTTACATATTGTATGACTAATCGCGATTTCACGATGTCTTTGATGACCCAGGTCAATATATATTAGGGACCAACTTGAAAGATTACTAACAGATTATGCTAGATGTCCAATGACGACATCCGACACGTGGTCGAAATTTTATTTTATCATCACGTAAAAAACACATAAATATATATACGAACGATATATGACTGGATTTTTATCTCTTCCGGTCAATAGATACATATTTACATATTTAATCTCACGAAATGTCACCACGTCTTCATTGCGGTTCATTTTGTACCAAATAATAATAATAATAATAATAATAATAATAAGGAAAAAGTGACAAATTATTCTGGATTAAGTATGTTTATATATAATTTAAGAAGCAATCACTCTTATAAAGTGATAATAATACCAAAGATGACGTTTGTTGTCAGGGTTAACGAGGAGAGAGCGTATTTTTCATGAAATGCGTCAACGAGTCTTGACCACTGAAAACAATTCGAGAAATTTGCAGCTGGTACATTTATGTACCCATATATAATGCATATATATAAATGTATATACACGTATATGTGTATATTTATCATACATATACTTTAAAGAATGTACATGAGGGAGGCACAAGGAAGAAATAAAAATAGATAAAATATTAGTGAATGTGAAGATACCGAACGGAACGCAGCGAGTGAGGGGAGAGTGTGTGGTGTATAAAATGAAGGCAGATGTGAAATTGGATTAACTTGGAAAAGAAAAGAGAAGGAGAAAGTCTTCTACGTACGTTTTATCACATAGCAAACTGTAGGACGCCAAGCTGTCTGCCGGAACCACACCGTTCCCCTACCACTATCATTCACTTTGCTGTGTGGTGTAGTGGGGTGTAGTCGGAGACATGTAGTTGGACATATCGTGGCTTAATGGTTGGCTGTACGGCTCCCACATATATGTATGTATATACAAATGTATACCGGTGTGGAACAGAGTCAACCTCTGTCCTATATATACTACCATTCCACACTTTCCAAGCCTCTCAATATCTAAATAATCTTTATATGCATAGTATATGATACGTACACAAACATGTATATATACTTTTTTCCCTTTCTAAATACCTCCCCTTGTAAATCAATCGCTTCATTTGCATACATACATATACATACATGCTTGAATGTTCTTATTTCAACTCTTGTTAATTTGTAACCGTAACATTTGTGATGGGAGACAGAATGGTAAGTATTGTAAAAACAGAGCAGCCCACTGTGTCTCTTGAGAAATGATCACCTCATCTGTTTCTTCTTGAACTGAATAAGTGCAACGAGTTAGTATAAACGAGTCATCCAACCAATCGGATTACACCGCCTGCGCTACCACTCGTTCCAGTATAAAATGTACCACGACCTCGTCAATGTTTCGGTCTTGCATTCTCTTATAAATACACACACACACACACACACACACACACACATACACACGTGCGCGCGCGTACGCAGATATGTAGATGTAAATGTATCTTTTTTGCCGTCAGTATACATATAGCAAAACACAGAACTATAAGAGTGCACATATCCTCTTTTCGCTCTTACGTACTCGCCATAGTTGGGTTCGTTGACTCCATACACTCGAGATGGGTAATGCATACGTACACAGGCAGTCACTTACTTCGGTTGTGTGCAATTTTCATAAGGCTGTTTAACGTAGTAATACACAGACATCAAGACATCATATGATGTGTGCATGTGTAACGTGTTTCAGTTTCATGAAAATTCCTGGAATTTACTGGAAAACGACGATGACCGTGGACAGTCAGATTGCCTCAGAACTTTTCTTTTTACGTCTTTCCGTAGTGAAAGGTTGGCAATTTAAAAACTACTTGGCAAGGTCAGGCGGGTGTGGTATTTTTTTTTATAGTGTCTAACTAGTTCACTTACTTGCAAAATGCATTGGATAAAAAAGAGAAAATGTAGTAGTTAATGTGGTACTCCATCTGGTCGGTTGCTTAATATGGGATGTATGCAAGCTGCAATCAATGGTTTTCTGATAATCAACACCCTTGATGACTATATAATTTGATTATATTGGATACACGTGTGCTAAGTGATAGTGAGTAATGTACGTTATTAATGTGTATCGAAATACCGACAAATATGTGTACATATTTTTATATAATATTAAATATTCAATTTACGTATTAATATTCATCTATTATATATTAATATTTTTCTCATTAGCTGCATAACGTACATATTTATATACATGATAAAATGACGATTGTGAATATTAATTATGTATAGTTATTATTTCATAAGTCAAAAAAGACTAGATGTAGTAACTTTATTCATAATATGTACACATAACTAAGTACAACAGAAAAATCTACAATTTCTTCGCGAGTATACATATAATCTGTATATATGTATATACATGACATGTAATTGAAAGAAAGACCAGAGCGGCAAGTAAAATAACTTTGCATTCAATAACACTAAAATGTTGGTTAATAAAACCATTTTCTTACATAATTTTATATGATTTTGACGTTAATTGATTGCAGAAAATATGTTTATTTACGTACACATGTATGCATGTATGTATGTATGTATGTATGTATGTATGTATGTATGTATGTATGTATGTATGTATGTATGTATGTATGTATGTATGTATGTATGTATAAACGCTCATTCTATTTATACTCCATTAACAGAATTATTGGATATTTATTCCTCACATCCCTCATCGGAATATATTAATCATATCCATAGCATTATATATCATTAATATACATATTCAATTAGTCATTTTTTCTTTTTCTATTTCTGACTTCAGGTGTATCGGCTGATAAAATATCCAATACATACGCATCTGAAACGTGAATTCTCTTTTTTTTTTCCTTTCAGTTATATCTGTCCATCTCTGTATACTCGTATGTGCTAAATTATCGTTGCGGTGATCTCGGAAGAGAGCAAGCGACCGGTATCGTTACTTTTGTGCGGGCAGCGATCGAGGACGCACGATTCAAACGTCCGTTCAACTCTCGTTCGACCTCCTGCGTTGCCTTCTCTTGCTCTATCTCTTGTCTGCCATAATATATCCTTCACGTTCTTCTTCACTTCTGATAAAATTCACAACCAATATACTTTTATTATATACTGACATAAAGGGTGTATACATATGTCTGTGCATGTATGTTATTTATTCAAAGTGAAATAAATAAATCAGTGCCTATAATCACAGTGGATATTTATGAAAAAAATAATAATGTATAACGATCATGTATAATAATATATAGAGAAAAGCTTATAATCATATAATGAAGGAAAAAACTCGCACTCATGTGTCAAACCAGACACGATTGAATGTTTTATGGAGAATATATACAACAACACAACTATTATAATGATACACATATATAATTGTACATAAGAAGTAAAGAGATGACCGCACTAGCCAAAATAATTTTTGCTCCGGAAGAATTGAACCACATATGTATATAAGTATAACATGCATCAGACGAATGTTTGTTAATCGCTGTCTCGTTCTCGATTGATTTATGCTGTATCGTCGTTTTTGATGCAGCGCGTGCTCTCTTGAAGAAAAGCGCCCGCAGGCTTCCTTTTATGTACATAATATATAAATAAATGCATGTATAGCGCATATATCAAATTGTATTCATTATATGAGTTATCGGTGGATAAGGACCTAATTAATGGTTTAGATTTCTACTTTTTATACTCCCTCTATTATATCACAGTGAAGACTCTTCATAATAAATCCACTCTATAATGAATGAAAAAATCTCGACACAATGAATTCTCTTATCACTTTTTTTACTATACTTACGCATCTGTGCACTTCACCTTGTCAAGCTAGCAATCAGGGAATAATGGGTAATTTTATTATAGAGGGACGATCAGTAGGTCCCGAGTAGTTCATTATGGAGAGGCTTTACTGTTACATACATGCTTTATTTTCACTGGGTCTCCGACTGAAAGGCTCATGTGCAGTAGTAGGCACCACGCTTACATGCACTAACACACGCGCTAGTGTCCAAAAATTTGTTTCTCCTTTCCTCATTTTTATACAATTATATTTCGTGTACTATACATACATACATACATACATACATACATATATAGATATTTATGTATATATATAATCAATTTTTCTTTGTCAATCCGAAGGCATAAAAATATATCGTGATCGACAGAATATTCCGTTTTATTAGCTATAGGGCATTTGCAGATTGTACACCTGTGCACACTTGAAAGAGGAAGGGTAAGATAAAGAGATATGGAGAGACCTCACCTGCTGACTAACCGGTCTCCATTGACTTTTTCTTCATTTAACTCTCCCTTCTTATGTATTTACTTTATACGTGACTGTGCCAATAACGTTGAGAATTCTCTTGAATTTAGATGCCAATGTATTTTGCCAACCAAAACTTTTTTTTTTTTTTGCTAAACATCAAATTTTATTTCATCTGTCAATTCAATCATAAATATAGTAGAACAATATATACAACTGTACATATTTAGTTCATATATGTGATTATTTATATTAACTCTTTGGTATATTTTATATGAATGTAGTTCACCTTCAACAAAAATAAGCCGCCAAGGCGATACACACTGTCAAGATAAGTGGCAACATGAGGACATTGTAAAATATTTTGCAGATGTTTTTTTTCTTTTTTTCAATTTTCACCATTTTTTATTTATCTATTGTCTTCTTTTCTCTTTTATTTATACATATATATGTGTATAAGAACGTGATTGCGGTCCAATGAGTGTCGTCCTGACGACAATTTCGAAGAAATCTCAAACGAAGACGTCCAAATTACATGAGAAAAAAATAAAATAGAGTTACAAATAAATAAACGACGTTAGGATCAGTTTATATACATATGTATATAATAGTCTGTCGCTAAAATTTAAGAGAAAAATTTAATGACCGTGAGAGAGAAGCACTCAAAGCAAATTATCGCCCGTGGGCGCCAATTAGGTTTATACACATATATAAATGTATATTTTATCAAGCGCATGGATAAAAAAAATGTTTAGGCCATGACAACGTTGTCTTGTCTTGATTTTCTTTTTCTCCTTTTTGTCTTTATATTTCTTCTTTTCTCTACGTCACCTTTCTCATATATACATATATGTGTATGTATCGCCAGAGGGTATGCAAAAATTCTGAGAATCGAGTGTGGGCTAAAAATAAAATCCCACCCGGGAGCAGCGATTATATGTAGTGGAAAAAAATGGGAATAAAAAGAATAAAAAAAAAAAAAAGACGAAGATGTGAGGGAATGAGAGTCTGTAAAGAAAGAAGAATGAGCATACGCTGGCTATGTTGGTGCAAATAAGAGAAAAAGATAGCGACCGGTTAATGAAGTTGTCGGTTGAAGACATTTACAGGTGGGATAGCCCGATACCTGCGTGTGGTCCATTCACATAATACTACGGAGAAAAGGCCACTTGTAGCGAGTCCACTTTGCTTCTTTCGTTCTTAATAATACCTGTAAATAATTGTATATCATCATTTAATTGTCTAACTTTACATTTTTTTACTCGGTCTATATTTACTTAATAAGCTCAGTACTATATTATACTATAATATCTAATTTAATAAATATTAATTCTTTATTTTTCAGATGATGCAGCAAGGTCGTCATCAATCAGGGCAATCCAAAATACTTTTACGCACAATTTTGGGTAGACAATTATCGACAATTGGCAGTCGATCGATGAAACCACGACGATCAAACGCTTTATTCCCGGCGATAATAAGAATGCTAGTTCATTCATCTGCTATCACTTCATCATCATCATTATCAACAACAATCCTTTCATCTTCGTATCTTTCATCATCTATAGTCAATGGAGAAAGGATCAACAATAACGCCAGAAATAACAGTGGGGTCTCTTTCTGTTCATCTTTACTTTTATCTCTGCTTGCCTGGTCTGTCACGCTACTACTGATCTCATCATGTTTTGGTATTGCGGATGCTGGTGTTATAATGGGACATCCACTTGGAAAACGATCATACATAGATTTGGGCTGCAAAGGCGTTTATGATAAAAGTATTTTTGCTCGTCTCGATCGTGTTTGTGAGGACTGTTACAATTTATTCCGCGAACCAACACTTCACACCCTCTGCAGGTTAATATTCATATCTTTTTCATTTGTTTGTTTATTATTATTATTATTATCATCGAATTTGTGTCGGTTCGGCAAAAAGTAATACGTTAATAATATAAACCTATAAATATATTAGCTTTTATCTTGGAGACAAAGGAATATAGGTGGGAATTTCAAATTAAAAAATTGTGCTACATGAGGAAATAATTGGAAAATATAATATACTGCCTATAAATAATTCAAGTATGTTTTTCGAAAAACAATGTAAAAATATTTTTAGCAAAAAAGATTGAACGGATGGATTTATTTCTGCATGGGGATGTATGCTTATGTATACAATGACAACGTTTCTCGAGTGATGCAGACCACGGTGTTGGCCACTTGATGGTTTGTAATGCATGAATGTATATATTATATCGGGACGGTTGGCGCGCTGCTCCGGCACGCGTATCGAAACGGAATGAGATTTCTCTTCTATTTATAGCTCATGCCATACGGCGAGTGTGCCAACACACATCCGTTATTACCTGGTCTCTGTATTTGTTCCTGGCTGTAACGTGTCTATACAAGTTACAATTTTATGTGTACATATTAATATATATGAACATGTAAATAATGCACACACACACACACACACACACACGCACGCGCGTACCCGAGTACAAATAATAGGGTCTTTTCGAGGTCTTTTAGAGGAGCGCACAACGATAAAAATTCGTTCGAAAACTAACACCTAACACGTCGTTTTAGTGAACAGCTAGTCAACACAAGGTCTTTTTTCGGTCGACAGGTGCGTAACAGGTAATCCACAGTACTGAAATGGGCCTGTGCACGTCTTATGAGCTCTTTGTAGGCACCTAATTATTTGATTAAAATTCGAAATTCATGTATATATATGTTCAATATATGTATTTCTGCTGTAGAACAAATTACATGGTTAATTTAATATATAACAATAAATTATATTGATTATTATTAAACTCTATTGATTCATCAATACATTGTATGACAATTAATATTCATAGTTCTAGGAATATCTTAAAATTATATCACTTGAATAGATTAGATTATTATCAACTAAAATTATCAAAGGTTTACAAGTTAAGAATTAAATTAAATAGTATTTTATGCAATAAGGGAGGAACGAAGGTGTTTTACGACGAGTGTGAAATTTATAAGTACGAACGATGTGAGGGCGGCAATCACACGAAGCAGAGCACTAAAATGACAACTTTCTGAGCGTCTTTTGCGGCGATAACATGACTATTATTTTGCCGACAGAAAAACTGAAAATATGGCTTCTCACCATTGAAGCTCTTCTTTGGTTATGGATGTCTTTTATTATCTGCAGGAAAAAGAAAAATTGATAGATATATTTTCTATCAAAATTTACGGAATAAATTATGCATCATATAAAAATATATGATACCGCATGAATTAGTTAAATTATAATTTATTCAATAATGTAATTGTATTTAAAAAATCTATATTCACATTCCATGCAAATAGTAATTTTCTTGTACTCGCATGACACTTCCACAATTTTCGTTTCATAGGCACCAAAAAATTTTTTTCTAAACAATGCAATTCACCACACCGGCCACACTTCAGGAACTTTACTTCAATTAACTTTTTGTTGACGTTTTTCCGTTCAAAAAAGATTCATTGCAATTACAATAGCAATATGACGTTGAGAATGGTAAATATTATTGCTGTGACGAAAGTGAAGTGTGTCATTGATTCTCCGTGGACACCTTGTGTCAGCCTGCTAACGACCATCAAAATTTATTTCAATTTCAAAAATGGTTGCACCCCTTGTGTGGACCTTGTGTAGGCCTCTCAAAGTGTGTAGAGTGTAGACCTCTTGAGCGTATTGTATCGACCATTCGATTTTTACTCGGGTATATATCTATTGCATTACCCAGGTGCAACTAAACTTTGTCCATGACACTCAAATAGACAATATTGCTTTTACACACCCGAGTTTTTAAGTGTTTTTCAACCATTCACCAGTTTACATTTTCATAATACCGCGAAATTTCCACTATACTAATATCATATTTATGTTCATTTAATGAATGTGAAAAAAAATATATTAGATATAATTTTATTAGTTTTAATTGTGTTAAATATATGTATGTATATTTGGCATTGTGAATTGAACATTTACAGAAAAGAGTGTTTCACAACTTTCTACTTCAAAGGATGTGTGGATTCGCTACTAATGCAAGATGAAATGGAGCAATTCAAAATGGGGATCAAACAGCTTCATGGTGCCGATCCTTGGGTTTAGGTAGCTTTTTTTCATTATGTTTATGATTTATCCTGATTATATATATTATTATTTTGTATATATATATTCCTAATATTTTTCTACATCATGTTGAATTCAAACTACTTTTACATTTATTTAAAAAAAATATGTTTACCCAAATTTTCCATTTTGCATTTCCAATCTGAAGTTATAGTACTCTATAATTATTATTTTTTGAATAAATTTTATATAAAAATAAAAAAAAAATGGTTTATAATACTGTTCAACAATCGTCAAGGGCTTGAATGTATGATTTAAATTCTAGGTAATTCAGTTAATTGCCTGATGGTAATTCAACGTGCGCACTAATAATTTCCATTCTTCATATTGTGTTCAACAAACTAATATATAATTCATTCGCTTTTCTTCTCATTGTTGTACTATATATGTGTATAAATTTCCTCTTTTTTTCCATTCCCAGAACACAAATGACCGATATCCGCAGAATTAATAAAATCCAATCATAATATAATTTAATATGAAAAACTAACATGTGATGCATGACAATTAATAAGTTTTTCAGGTAGAATTCATGTCTTCACTCACACCATTTATATAATTGTTTGTACATTAATTTATACCTAAAAAATACATGAGTGTCATTAAACTCCTCAGCTTGAAATTAATAATAGTAGATATTTAATCGCAACTCAAATAATAATATTCAGATTGTTCAATGAAAATAAATTAGATCATGTCAAATTTGATTAACAATGTATTCTTATTTTTTTTTTTGTTTTTCTTTTGAATAATACAGGCAAGAATGCTTTAGCAGCAAATACTTCACCAGTTGTATTCAGGCATTGTTGCTTGAGGACGAGAAGGAAAAATTTCAGGAGATGGCAGAATACCTTGGTCGCAAGAAGTAAACGGAAGATACTTATGATACAAAATACGCAGGCGCTGAGGGACGGGTAAAATGTCACAGGATGGGAACACAAGACGATAAGAGGGTGTTTTTAAGTCAATCGTAAATTTTCACGCCACCTTCTATTCCTTTGAAATTATACAAAAGAAAATATATGGCCATTATTTAACCGTTTAACATGAATAATTGAAAAGACATGTAGTGATAGAATAGTGGATATCCTCGGGTCTTTGAGTTTTGATGCGCCTGGTGACTTATGTAAGGCGGAACCATACCGAGGGCGATACATCTCATTACGAATTCTAGTCGACAAAATATATCTACGTTGCATTGCCACGTGCAAGTTATTATAATTGAACAAAAATAATAAAGTACACAACTAACTAATGAAAATGGAAAATACCGACAAATGAAAGAAGAAACGACACACATGTACATGTATGCACCAAGTAGCACGCATACACATGCACATATATATTAAGTATAAATTCATTATGGTAATGAGGAAATGTAAATTGGCAAATTGAATTTATTTTAAGCGTGAGTTTATGCGTAAACATGTAGCGCATGATATTGATTATCATTTATTATTGCTACTATTTTCATATTATTATTATTATTATTATTATTATTATTATTATTATTATTATTATTATTATTATTATTATATTCAATCGTAAGTAGATATATATATATACATCCATTATCATTCGGAATGAAGTTTTTTAGTTAACTAATTAATTACCACTATGAACAAATTGTTATGTTTAAATTAACGTGAAACTCATAGAATCGATCAAAAAAAAAAAAACGGGTCGTAGCAATTTGATTATTTTTTATAAGTATTACAATTTTAAAATGTATTAGTAACTTTATTATTAATTTTATATCAATGATTATTCATTATTTTCTTTCATGAACTAATTCTTTCGCGAATAATTTGAAAACCAGGAGAAAAAATCTCAGAGTTTTTATATTTTAGTATTTATTCATTATTCTTTACGGATACGTTAAATGTCATCCGTTTAAAAAATAAAATTCAATAATATTAATGTTTTTTTTTTTATGTGTAGAGAGCAAAGAGAGAATAGGAAAAATAATCATATTAGCAGTCGCGGGTGATCGATTACATTCCAAAATCAGTATTTATTTTCTTTATTTTTACATATTTAATTCATATTATTTTTTATGTATATTCACTAGTCTCGGAAGTGTTTTATATATTGCAAGCTTCATTTTATACTCAATAACATTTTTTTATTTATTATATACCACGTTAATAACATAATAAATTGCAATTTATTTAATTTTTTTATTAGCTGCATTTTTTTTCTTTTTTTTTCACTATCTAAATCTACTGTAATATTGTAGAATTATTATTTATCATTTGCAATCATTTCGATTATGACTGTCATTTATAATTTATGAGACTTAGTTATTACCACAAGCGAATTTATCACCTATATTGCGGCATTTATGTTGGTTTTTTTTATTTTGCATAATATGAATTTTATGTGTAACAAAAAAAGAACAAACAAAACTTCAAGACAGTGAAATGCTCGCGAACCAAGAGATTATATTTGTCGAACATTATTATTACAATCAGTCAAAAACAGAAAATAAAATACAAACAAAAATATGAAACTGTAGTATTTTCAATAAAAATAATCAATGTACCTATAAATGAGTGATTCTAGATGGCAAAATAATTCGAGGAGGTATGAAAGAAGCAACAGGATGATTTACTTATCTTTATAAATACACGAGTATTGCAATTCTTTATCGCCCTATTAAATCCAATATAGTCATATTTATTTCTTGAATTAATATTCAAAATCAATAATATGTATACATATATAATAATCTGAGGAAAATAAGTCTCATATTCGAAAAGAAACAATTGAAGATAAATTATATAAAATGAAAAATAACGTTAGGCAGCATAGCAAAATTATTCTTAAAAAAATTATCATGGAATAAACGAGCATATTATATTCTATACATAATATTAAATTATGTCAACTGAAGTATATATAATGTAATAATCTACCATGATCATACGATTATATACATGTATATACAAAAATTCCATGTGCCCATATGTATATATATATATATATATATATATATATATATATATATATGCTATATCATTTCAACTATACGTAAAGTATCTCAAGGAATGATATCCAAAATTATTCTTATTTGTGTGAATAAATAACTGACGAATAGTACAAGCTTGGTGAAAACTTTTTTTTTCTTTCACTCATCCCAGTAAAGTAGTTTAACATTTTATGTCAATAATTTTTATATAACTATACAAACATTCATTCATTAACAAATATACCACCGAAACAGATTCCGAAAATCTTCGATGATTTTTTCTAGGTTAAATATAATTTTAAACTCACCAAATTTTGAATACTTTCAATAGTAAAGTTTATTTATAATATCCATTAATATGACCCTGGTGTGTTAAGTAATATTTTTACTATTCATATCATATGAAGCTTTTTGTAAACTATTACACAAAACAATGTCCACATAAAAAAAATGAAAAAATAAACGATATCAATATCGATTCATATCTATATAGGCCTATACAGTCTTGAGGAGGGATTGATGGCGCCATCTTCTTCAAATACTTATGCTTTTAATCCGTGATGGCGATTTAAATTGCATAGAGTTTAGATTATCGACACTAAAGAAATCAACTCCTGAAGCCGAGATCTAACTCAACACAACGATATCACCTTCGTAATTGATTAGTTCAGCATTTTATTTTGAGAAATTAAATAATCTGGCTATGATCGAAATAATTATTAATCATGACTTTAGACAAAGTTGCAAATAATGTTACACGACCTTGTGGAGTAAAACCTCTCATAAGTCATATACATATAAATCATGAATATGAGCATGCGTGTATGCAACTTGATATGGCGCCATTTCAAACAAATGATTCACTTATTCCATTAATGAAACAGAGCAAAAATTTAATAAAATTAAGTTATAATTATTAAAATTTGTAATTATTCAATTCAATAAAATACATAAATTGCAACTGTACAAATACATATACATATACTCAATTCGTGATGACGCATGTTATGATTAGCATTTATAGATAATGACTGTATGGGACAATTGAGAAATAAAGATCTATGAGAGGTCACTTTTATAACTTTTGGAAGGTTTCATTCTCTATTATAAGAAAATATTAGAGATCATTAAATTTCTCCACTATTGAAGATTAAAAAATAATACGTCATTTCAATGATTTCTTCAATTTATATACAGATATAAACGGAGTGCACAATATATACATAATTGAATGGAATTCAATTACAAAATCATGTTAATGTAATGAATGACCTCTAAAATATAATCATCGTTCTTAGTTAATATTAAAAAAAAATTTTTTTCGAATACCAAAATTACACAAATAAATAAAACATAAAAAACTGTTTGTTATCACAATCTGCATTTTCATAAAAAAAAAAAAAAAAATTGCTGCTTTCTGATATGCAACTGTATGTAGTTATAAACAAGACAAGGACTAATATTTAATAAAAATGATCTGCCAGAACAATAAAAATACAATGTTCAACATGTGCTATATATAAATTTGAAGGCATGTGTATTCTTAAATTTTGCATTATAACTTAATTCAAACTCAACATGTAAAAAATTGATGGTTTTTTGGCTGAATTTTATTAAAAAAAAAAAAATACGAGTTTTTAATTCTAATCTATAGAAAATTAAATCCCTTTTCTGCATAATTTGTACTTTATAGGATCGTTGAAGTAATCATTTATTGAACTTTGGGTGACTTGGTTTCTTCTTTTTTTTTTCTCTCTTTTCATTTAAACTAAATTATACATTTAAACTAAATTTGGAGTGATTGTAGTAAAATTTAATGAATTATTTGGACGCATATCTACTTATTATACACAGTGTTTCCATCTATGACCAATTTGTCTATTTTTTTTCATATATTCAAGATATTATTGAAAATATAAATTTACGTATAAATAATAATCTTGTACTTCACATGTGGCGTACAAGTCATAAATTAAAAAAAAATTAACACGCGTTCACATTTTCACCTCATATCTATGGATAATTAATATTTTTCAATAATCATTATTATTAGTGTTGTCATCGTTACCACAATCAAACATGATAGTGGCATTTTATACAAAATTATGGCTTTTACTATTATGAAAATAATTATAATCATAAAGGCACGTTGACTGGAGTTTCAAATTTATATGTAAGTTTGTCTTGAAAAATTTCAATTTTAACTCACATTCAAATCTTATTACGAATAATTTTTTTATCCCGGTATCCCGTGAACTCTGAATCTATACAAACAAGTATACTCAAGCTGGCCATGATTACTGTGTATCCTTAACTCAATATACTCATATAAGTCTATAATATTTTCATTCTGTATAGGAAAATATTGAAGACTATCATCATTTTCCGAAAATTCATATTCACCGAAGAGAATTGGTTCCATATCATTTTCTTCTTTCAAACCCCAGACATTAAACTTTTTTGGTGCACTTCTCATTTCGTTATTTGGTAAAATGGACCTTTGTGCGTGTTCCATTGTAAATCCAGTTACTTTTATAAGACTACGTAATTTTATCAGAAGGTATCCAGGAAAATCTTGAAAAGCCCAACATACACCAGGTTGCAATGTATGGCCTTGAATTACAGTTCTTGGATCTCCACTTTCGTAAAATAATGTAAATCCAAGAAGCTTGAAAGCCCGTGTATTCACATTATATCGTTGAGTACAGCGTATACTAATTATTTGTCCACCTGCCGATTCCAATGCATAATCAACTCTACCAGTTTTATCAGCATCATATATTCTCAATATTTCTTTAATAATTTTTCGTATTTGCGCTTCAGATATTGATAAATAATCTTCATTACGTTCTCCATGATAATTTAAAGCAATTGAATCTTTTTTTGCCACAATTAAATTTTCGAAAATTTTATTCATTTTTGTTTTAGAAACTCCACTGCCAAAATATTCACTCATAATTTTTTCAACAACATGCTCAAAATTGATGCTGGATAATTTGATATTATTTTTGTTACAATAGGTTTTCAATATTGCATAATGCTGTCGAAGATAATTTAATTCCATTTTTATGTTATTTATTTCATTGTGTGTACTTTTATCATCATCCTTTGCATTTACTTTTGATTCCAAGTTGGCTAATTTTTTCTAAAAATAAAAATATTAATTAATATATTAGCTGCTCTGTGTGTGTATACGAAAAATAGATAAACATGAGTTCACCTTACCTCGTAATATCTCCATGTATCCTTTTTATTATTTTGGATCTCATCAATGGACTGAGTAATATTGATGAGAAGTTCCTAGGAAAATATACCTCAATGAGTTTACTCATAACAGTATTTATATATATCCATTGATTTATTAAAAAAAACAAAAATTTTACTTGTTTATTGTTTTCTGCAGCTTCCAGTTCATTAACACGATTAACAAGATAGTCTATTGTTTGACGTAATTCTTCATTTATTTTATCGCTCGATTTTGCAGGGATTTCCTTTTGCCTTTCAGCAACCAGTTGATAAAATGGGCCAAACATTTTCTCATCATAGATTTGTTGCGATAAGATACCAGTAAATTGTGAAAATGTTAAATTATGTGCGTACGGTAGTAGCCAATATCCTGCAATATATTTTGCTCGTTTTATTTTTCCTCTTTTCATTAATGATAAATAATTATTTAATAAAATGCGCGCATATTTCCAAATATATTCCTTCTCCTGTGACCGTTATTAGCTCCAACCTTCATCTGACTTTATTTAAATTGAATTTCTTATTCAAAATATAGATACAAATACTATTAACAGCAAAATGTTAACAGAGATCATATCAGTATAACGCCATAAAAAAACAACTAATTGTAGCGATACGGTACCTGAGAGAAGGATAGACGAAGGAACTCACCGTTTGTGATGACTTCTCAATCATGTGTAGAAGTCTATCAAATTTTATTCTCAATTGTTCTCATATTACGTAACCATTATATTCCTTTTCTCTATCCTTCTCCCGATTTTCATTTTTCGATATTCATCGATGTTTTATCATACAATACTATTACATATAAATTAATATATGTACATATATATCTCTCTATTTTATCTGGAAACTATTGACCCGTAAACTATACACTACTATAGTATTAATTACTTTAATATAGTATGAACCAGCTCAACGTCTGCATGAAGTATATAAATTGCTCGAACGCAACTATTCATCGCTCTCTCCATTTTTATATTTAATTCATACATAAATATTTCTTTTCGCAAAAACTACTGCAGCACACTTTGAAAATTAACTTTCATTTTAAAAATATACATCTATTATATTTGTTCATTACCAAATCGCATGTAGAAAAAAAATTCGTCCGTTTGTCCTAAAAGGGACGTTTGATTAAGAAAGGTAATTTGAACGCTGAAATAAAGAGCGTATAGTAAAAGCGGCTGCTCCAAAGTCATTTTTTTATATATTATTTTTCAACACAAGAAGAATGAATTGATTCAAGATAAAATATAATGATCACTAATACAATAGTTCAGTTAGTTTAAACGAAAAAATGAAACAGAGAAAATAAATGAACAATCTATAACGGCAAACATATTTTTTCTATCAATAGTGTAGTAAGTTATTGATTAAATAAACAGATAATCATGAATTCAATGTAATATTATAATATACTATCACCCGATAAGTTATTTATAAAGTTCAGTAAATTTAATTCTCACAAATAAATGTAACTGTCATTTGTCAGTAAAGCAGAATAAAAATAAAAATATTACTCATGTCATATACTAATAACACACAAAAATGCAAAAAAAAAAAAAAAAAAAAAAAACCGTCAAACATATGAGTTAATATTCATCATGTTGACATATGACCCGTAGAATTCGTCACCATGATATATTATTCCAACCAATATTTATGACCCACGAGGGTAAATAAACGTTCATACTAGTTATCGAAGGTAAAGAATAATTTTGAAAATTTGCTAAATATTTCGCGAACAATTCAAAATTAAAGTAATTAAAATTTGCCACATCGTTATATATGTGATATGTTGTCTCAGTGAAATCAGTTTGAACATTCAGTAGTGTCTCCATAGATGCTAACGTATGGTTTTGCGCGATGTAAGTTCCTGAAACAAAAAGAAGAACGGAGGGCAGGCTTGCGAGTTACCTGTCTATCCCTAATAATTCTCTTATTGAATGTTAAAACATTCAGAATGTGAATAGTCGCGCCTTCTTAAATTTTGATCGCCAGTCAACAAAAGTTTTTTCATATTATCAACGTTGTCCACCGATCATGACAATTTAATTAATATATTTTTTTGTAACTATACAACTCACCAGCAAGAAAAAAAGGCGGCAACAAAATCAACCAGAATATTTTGAAACGTCGGGTCAAAAAATGATTACGAATATTCGTAACACGACTTAATAACCAAGAGTCAAGATAGAGTACACGGATCAATAATAAATATAAATACTGCAATGCATAATCGATTTTTGTCCATGTTTTGATCCATTTTGATCCTTAAATATAAAGAAAACAAATAATCATTATCATATTTACGTTTGATATACACGAAAATTAATCCAAAATAAATGATGTCAATTGATTTACCGTAATATTGATTATTTTGATGACTAGAAACTATAGATTTTCTTCTGAGCATTTTCACTTTAATAAATTCAATTACATTAACAAACAGAAATATCACAATACTATTCAATTTTTTAAGGAACTGTGTTATTCGCCATTTTTGATTGTTGATCTTTGATGACACGACTTCATCCGATTCTGTGTCAGAATCAATATTTGAAAAACTGCCAAATCTACTTTAAATTATCATGAATTTATCATTAATAATGTGATATGAATATCTTTTCAAAATTTATCATAACCTCTGAAATTATATAATTACCTAGTTCGAGTAGTGTTAAAATCATCGTAAACAATTTCTTGTCGATGACTCCGTTGCTCCATTTGAGTTTGTTTGTAAATTAAATGCAAATCTGAATTTCCCTTCATACTTTGCTCAAATAAACGTACATTTTCTTCATTCTACAAATTAATGTACAACTTCATCGACATCTATTAAAATAAACTAATAATACATCAAAATAAATATTTGAATTATATACTCACACGTCGATTTTGTTCTATTGTATTAGTTATTTCATCATTCAATATATCTTTCTGACCTTCTTTGATATTATGAGACGATTGAGTTAATTCATTAATACGTTGGCTCAAAGAATGTGAACTACCAACGCTACTGCCATCTGAGTGTATTGAGGGCCGTGACATATTAGGCATGGCCAGAACCCCTGGCGCGATTTCATAACGGCACTGTGATGCACGTGAATACGTATAATCTGTTTTAGGAAATACACTAAAATGAAAAAAAATGAATCATTTAATTAAAAAGAATAAATAAATCAATTTTATGTGCAAAAAAATCACAAAAACTTTTATATCAAGACAGACTTATTTAAATTCGTTTTCCATGCTTACGAAATAGATGCAAGGCAATTACTTTACGTTAATTAATCAAAATTGTTGTGTTTGTTATGAAGTATATACGTACTTCCACCACTCTCCAGCTTGTTTATATATTTCATAAGCTGATCCAGGTCTACTTAGTAAATCGTCTCGTTCACCTTCCTCCGATGAATAATCACTAGTTACTGTTCGACTTGGGGTTAAGCTTCTGCGCAACTGTTGTTGTTGTTGTTGTTGTTGTTGATGATGATGCAGCTGCTGCTGCTGCTGTTGTTGTTTTATTATTTCTTTAACAAATACAGCGTTGTCTTCAGATTCTTCATATCCATTAATAAAAATTTGACGCTTTACTCTTTGTCGTTCTGATCTTCTTTCAGCTTTTTTCAATGCTAGTGGTATCGATACGTTATCGTTTTGTTTACATTCATTTTCTCGCACTATTTCTGATTGTATTACTTCTTGTTTTTCAGCTATTGACTCTATATTTTTATCTTTCAACTTTTGTACACTGTTTGATCTATATCAAATTTATTAATTTGATGTATATAATCATGAATAACAACAAATTTATTTGTCAATATGATAATAAATAATTTATTTAAATTATTAGTATTTATTTACTCACAATGATCTTGAATTAGATCTTCTACTACTTGATACTTTTGCTGGGGTATGAGATCGTTCTCTACTCTCTTTGCTTCTTAAATCGTAGTGATGTTCAATTGATTCAAAATCACTTATAATTTGATTGATAATCATCGGAGTATGTGATCTAGATCGACTCCTGCTCCTCAACTCATAATGATGATCTCCCTCCATTCTTTACTGAAAAAACCATATGCAAAACTCCTTTTTTATCATTCGAGCATAAATTATTATTATTATTATTATTATTATTATTATTATTATTATTATTATTATTCTATTAATGCAAATAAGTATGCAGAAAATGAAATGTTTTTAATATTAAACTATCTCGCTATAGAATATTTATGCATGTTTCATTCATGAACATGTATTAATAAACTATGACAATAAATAAAAATGTATTCATTGAGTTGCCAGTTCATATATAAACTTATTAAATATCCAAGCGAACTAAAAATAGAATACCTCCCCAAATATTCCGGGGAGATTTTCCCCTCGATTTTTTTTGTGTTATCTTTTACGTGCCCAAGTAAACCCCTCGCATGAGAGCAATAAAACAAAATAAAAACCTGACGCGAGCAATATATATAACCACATTTTTCTTAGTCTGTGGACTTATTGTATGATAAAATTATTTGAACGTTACGAATTTTAAATGTTAATCATTTCCAATGGAAATAAATACAAATTTACATGCAAACTCTTCTGCATGCACTTTCTAAATGTTAATTTTAAGTTATGCAAATAATGTTAAATACAAATCTGTTACCATACAACTTAATTCAACACTAATAATGATAATAATAATAATAATATTAATAATATTGATGTTAACTAATGATAATGGTTCGGAAATCGATATTAGTCATTAAAATTGAAGTTACATTGCTAATATAGGGAAAAATCATGATGAAAGTTGTGATTTTCCATCACCTGCAAAACGTGATTTGCGTATACTTATTATGAAATTGTCTATAATTAGAAAAATTAACCAATGACTAATACACCGAAAATCATACACTAGTCGTTTCTTTATGACGACTTATAATTTGGTCACTATGCTGTGTTTGTATTGCGAAAAAATGAAACCTGACAGCATTAATGTATTATATTATCACAAATACTATTACAAAATTTATTCAATATTTTCTTATAATTGTCTCATTCATTTGTAATATTTGAAAAACTATTTATCCACCCATAACACACTTCTGTTTAAATGCAAACTATATTATATGTAATAACTAAACGTGTACAATTCAACGTGATTGCAATTTAGTTTTGCAGAAGAAGATATTTAATACTTATTGCTCAGCCAATATTAATTCCTTCAAGTTTATGAAATTACCTAGCTTATGATATAAGAAAAATCAAAAAGGATAACGTTAATAACTGTTTATTATTCAATGAGAACGCCATAAACTGAGTGTGTGGTAAAAATGACGTAAAAATTTCAGAAGTGAGAAGACTGCGGGTGGTCATGAATGCATTTTACTTATGGTTATGATCACAATTTTCAATTTTGTCCATGAGCAAGCGCCCTCATGTCCATGACGTGTAAATTCAAAGTTCAATATGTATCTACATTGAGTCAGCCGCACACTGTCAGAAATTCTGATAAGAAAAATTATGAAGCATGTCGCGATATCTCGTAACAAACAGAAATTTATACATACCCCATTAGCCAAGTGCGTGCATTCAAATGCACCTAGTGCATTCAGATGCCAATCCGTGTATAGAGCCTTTGGTGGAGTGCACTAAATGCTATTGGGGTATACATATTTCTTTGGCGTTTTGAGCAGTTTATATGTACAGTACATACGGCGCTTCCCTTCGGCATACTGGTCAGAAAAAATTCTGATGTTCGAGAACGATACATCTGATAGTGTGCGGAGTCAAAATGTCTAATAAAAATTTTTTTTCTCTTTTACGCGATAATAGTATATACTCGACTTACAGTATATTCGTTGTGGCAAAAAAAAATACTATATTTTTATTCAATATATACAGAACAAATGAAAACTAGTCGAAACGACTCTGATCAATTTTATTCTCACAATTTTCATTTCGAATTGATTCAAATTTCGCGCGGTTGATTAATATGAATATATATATGAATATATTCAGACCCTAGTGTGTGTTGTTTCATTTGTTTAATGATACATGTATGTACAGTTTATCCGTTTATCGCAATTTACAATGAAAATCCACCTTTTCTTTATGAATATTATCTATTGAACATGGCGCTGTTCTTTTCTTTTTGCTTAATAATATAACATTATATGTGTTGTCCATATATTATTTATCATCATTGACACCATCATGATATACAGTTTTATATATATAAAAATATAATATAAATCAATATGTAATGTATAATTTTACACAATTGGGTGTTTATGTTCACACAAGAGTTGTGTGTTGCTGATATAGCCGACGACTATATTTAATGACGTTGGTTGTCAAGAAAATGAAAAACTTTCGAAAAATATAAAGCATTCAGTTATTGACATTATTATTTGGTACATATTCAAATTTTATAATTTCAATATAGTTAATTGTGTGTTTCATATTATAAAGTAAAGTGAATATTGAGTCAGTCGAAAAAAGTGCAATATGCATGATAACCAATGAGTATGGAATAGATTAAATTCATATAGTTATATATTATATCTGCGTAAGGGAGAAGTGAAGAATTTATTTATAAATCAGTATCTGGGGGAAATCCTTGAAAAAAATTTCTTCAAGTACATTAAATCAATTTGATTTAAATCATATATAACTTTCACAATCATATCACAATGTCAAAAATTGACACTCCAAAATTAGTAACAGCCCTCTTTACATTTAAAGGCAAAAACAACGATGAGGTAATATAATAAAAAGTATTTTTAAATTATTAAATGTTATCCGATTAATCTTTTTGAAAGATATTTTGTTTTATCATTTCAGTTATGCTTTAAAAAAAATGATATTATTACAATTACCCAAACGGACGATGGTGGCTGGTGGGAAGGTACCTTGAATGATAAAACTGGCTGGTTTCCATCTAACTATGTCAAGGAGTACAGAGCTCCTGGTAAATGCGTTTAAACATTATAAAACTTGTGATGTACATTCATATAATTTTATGTGCAGCCGAATTAAAAATCAAACATAATACGAACATATTTTAATTAAACTATGTAAAATTATATTCAGATTATTAAATTATATTCAGATAATGGACATTCTTCTGTCAAATCATCTCCAGAAAAGATTAATCAAGATTCACCAGTTCATCAACGATTAAATCGCGATATTGTACTAAAAGATTTGGTTGATTCGGAACGTGCTAATATCATAGAGTTGCAGGGGCTCATCAATAATTTTCTTCAACCTTTAGAATTAGTAAATATGTAAATATAAAAACTATTATTTAATAATTAAATGTGTTTCATTGATGGAAAAATTTTAAATACTAAATAAGACATTTTTCGTTATTCAGTTTGAAAAAAGAGGAATACAAACAACTTGTTGGAAATTTGAATGAAGTATTTGAGGTACATCAAAGACTTTTAACAAATCTTGAAGCTACAATTGTTCAAGGACTCGATTCCCGAATAGGAAATCTTTTTCTTAATCTCGCGCCAAGACTGAAATCTATTCATATGACATATTGCACTGGGCATCCGCAAGCTGTATGCATTTTAGATCAATTCCGCGATGAATTAAATGACTTTATGGAATGTAATGGCGCTGTATCACCAGGTATATTAGTTTTAACAACGGGATTAAGTAAACCATTTCGACGACTAGAAAAGTATGCAGCAATGCTTCAGGAATTAGAAAGACATACAGAGAAAAATCATCCCGATCGTGGTGATACTCAACGCAGTGTGTGTGTCTATCGAGAAATAGCTGTAAGAAAATTAATTATAAATATGTTTCAAGTATATTAATATAAAACTAAATTCGTTCTAAATTAATACGCTTTTTCATATCAAGGAGCGATGCACTTGTACAAGAAAACAACGGGAGTTGGCTTTACATGTTCTTATGGGTGGAATAAAAGGATGGGAAGGTGAAGAATTAAATTCACTCGGTGAGATCTTAAATGTTGGACCCGTGACGCTGCTAATGGGTGCGGAAAAACAAGAAAGATATTTTGTTTTATTTCCAATGACTTTATTGGTACTAAGTACAAGTTCTAGAATGAGTTCATTTGTATATGAAGTAAATATATATATAATGTCTTTTTAAGAAAGGTTTCTTAATTATATATCACTTTCCGTTAGTCTAATACGATCATTAATCATTGATATTTTCGCAGGGTAAATTACCATTAACTAGTATCGAAGTAATAGCTATTGACGATACAGAGGACGTTAAAAACGCTCTTGAAATATCCGGACCAATGATCGAGCGTATTGTGGTGTTGTGTATTAATAAAGACGAACGTCAGCAGTGGATCGAATATTTGACTCAACATCAAGCCACAAGTCTGTTAAGATCTCCAGTAATGTCTCACGTGAGTTGTAATAATCATCCTTTTACACGTCTTGCAAGATTTTTTGCAAAACTTGTGCGGAAAAAAATTATTTATCCGGAACTTATGAAAAAATTACTCTATCTTCAATACATCTACAAACCCAATTTGAATAATGTGAAAATGCGGAAATGTGCAGTAATATATGATATTTATCCGGTGGTGAATAGCGGTGAATACAATTTATCATCATCATCATCATCATCATCATCATCATCATCATCATCAAACGATGAAAATAATTATGAAAATTTACAAGTATTAATGGAAACCCGAATTAAAAAATCGCAACCACGTTTAAAATCTTCATTGATGCTTGATGTGCGATATGCTACTGAATCAAGTGACAATCGTGATTTATCAGATCATTTAATCCAAATGCCACTTATTGGGCCATCAACGTCACTCAGAAATTTAGAAACAAATAATTCAAACATTCATGAATCCACATTTGTTACATGTCACAGTTTGCCAAATACTTTACTCTCAACTAATAATCTCATGTCCAATTTGCGCCATCAACCAACGCAAAATGTTATTTCAACAACGTTACCTATGCACCAAAAATTGGATGTCTATGATGAAACAATAAATGGTGCTTATCAGTTCCAACATAGGTATCCAGTAACAGAAAATTGGAAATCAATTGAATTAAATCGTGATCAAGATATATCCATAAGCTCTGAATTTATTCATATTGGCCATCTACCATCGCATTTGACGACTATTACAGAAAATGTCCTTGATACAAATGAATGTAGTGGTAAAATAAACACGCAACTATTTCCTATAAATACTAGTGTACATTCCTCAGATTCTGGTATGGCTGATAGTTATCACATGACCTCATCAGAGCTTAATTATTGCCACAGATATTATCCACGTAGACGAAGTAAATATACTGATAGGGCACAAATGTCTCACAGTGAGAGTGAAAATGATGAAAATAGTTTTGAACACCAATGTATTTGTAGCTCACCATTCGACTCCACTCCTCGACAAAGCAAACAATCTGGCCAATCATCAGTGAGTGCTGACAATAGCTTCATAGGTTTCACTGTAATGAAAAATTTCATGGATAAAAGGGCAAGCGAAGTTGAATCTAATAATTATTATAACGAAAAAAACAACCAAGATTTAACGGATGATGCAGAAAAGAATGATAGTCCATCTTTACATCAAATGCAGCAAGTTAATTACAAACGATTTACCGCGCCCATGCCGTATGATCATAAAAATAGTTGTAAAAAATTTAGCAGAAATCTCATGGTATCACGACCTAAAGCGATTCGCGTTGATGCAGAAGAAAAGCAAAAACAGACATATACCTCGGGACTTTATGCACATTGGTGGCTCAAGACAACAATTTCAATATCAGAAATTGCAGAACAAGGCAAGCTTCCATAGCATGGCTGTTTTTGAATTGACACAAATAAATAAATGAATATATACAATATACATACATACATACATACATACATACATACACTTCGTTCCAATCATCTTTATGATATAACCGAGCCCAGTATTCGCATACTAATCGATCATTTGTCTCAAATTTACGCTTTCATTTTTTCACAGCCATGTTGTGCGAAGTTATGCTTTTTGTTGTATCTGACCCCCCCCTCCCATTAACAGTGTTTGCCTATTCAACTAGTGGCAGTATTTACTTCTATATATTTATTGCGTTTCATAATAGACCATTGTACTTTTATCATTTTATTATTGGATTATTTCTAATTTTTTTCCCCTTTAATGTGAAACAGTCGTACGGAAAGATTCCACAGATGCCAACGGAGCGTGGGTCGTCACCAGGGACTAAAGTTCCTTGGAGTCTTGCTTGCTTACGCCCCGCACCACCAACTTATTCACTTAAAACTAATAACAAGTCGGATTTAACGGATTTTAGTCGTTCATCACGCTCAACAAGTGAGTATATATTAATTTTGTTTTTTATTCTCTCATCTATGTCTTTTACAATTTTTAATTCAATAACCAATTTGTGAATCACAATTACAGACGAGCGGCAATTCGAAGACGATGCTATTATATTAAAAGTCATTGAAAGTTACTGTATGGCAGTAAATGCAAGATTTACAGTGCATTCTGGTAAAGTTTGACATTATTATATTTATATTCATTTATATGCATAAAATGCTAATAAAATTGAGTTTTGGTATGTTAAAAAATAAAAAACCTCAAATTTGACTTCAGAATTAGTTAAGCGAATAAAAATTAAATGCAAGTCACGATTATGGACATGAAAGAACAATAATTATATTAACATGGCGCATATGAATTTCAGCTGCGTTGGATTGCGAATCATCTAATAAGCCATGCGATAGGGTATCTATTGTGAATAATAGAATCGGGCTATTGGATTCTTATGATGACAGGTATGTATTGAGTAGTGAGAATTTTACGTGACTTATTAGTATCGTGACGTCCGCGTTAAAAAATAAATGAATAAAAAAACTCTAATTCTGAAGTCAAATAATATATGTACATGTTCATTGAAGAGGTTTTTTTCGTATGATTGTATACAGGATCGACACGAGCTTGTCGAAAAGTGTTGAGATCTTGAGAAATCAAGTGGCTGATATGCAAGCACAAATGATGCAACTCATCAAACAATTGAATGAGGAAAAACAATCACGTTTATTATTAGCTGCCGTAGTGAAAAGAATTACAGCTATTGATGATTTTGGACCCTGAGACATTAATTAAACATGAAATATGTCTCCTCTAACTTTAAATATTTGTACACATCTGACGGTTGAATTGTTAAAAGAGCGTGTAAAAACTTTTTTTTGTGGAGTTTTAATCAAATTAATTTTATCATAATATTGTTCTGCATATTATTTTGTTGTATTATTCCAAAGATGTGCTTGACTGATTGATTAAAATGACGGTTTCATCAATCTTCAAGTTGTCTTCCATTAGTTTTAAAAATAAAACAAATTACAAAAAAACCACGTTTCTTCTCACAATTCATGATTTTTTCATCCTTTTCAGTATTTTCTGTTTCAGTAATTTCGTGAAATATTTACTTTAATCACACTTCATGAACTATGAAGTTGTGTTTGACTGGGTTATCTGCATAGAAGTTCCTGATGCAGCTGATTGCGATTGCGTCGATCGCATGCTTGACCTACCATGAAGATGTTTATTTTTAATACGTTCTAGTTCATTAACTCGGCTCCTGGCATGTTCCAATCGGTGCCAAGCCATTTGTAATACTTTTTGACTTGCATATCCTGAACCTTCATGTGGTTGCCCTAAACCAAAAAATTAATTTATTATGAAATTCATACCTATGATTAAAAATAACTTTTTCAATCCTGTTTTCATAATTGAAATAAATCATTTGTTTATTGATTTGTATTGTACCTGTAGAGACTTGAGTGAGGTAATTTATTTGTTCACTCAATTTAGATTCTACATGACCAAGTGTTTTTAAAAATTGATGTGATTGGCCTTCAGCCTGTTTTAAACTTGATTTTTCTTTGCTCAATTCCATGCATGCTTGGCCTACATAAATACCCGAATCGGGAAAACTCACATTAGTTTTTGATTCATTTGTATATTAATATCTTATAATAAATTGATTATTGCTTACCAGCACTTTGTAAACAAACAATTATATCCTTTTCAATAGATTCTAAAATTTGAATTCGTTCCATTGGCGGTGTCATGCCTAATTTTTTTCTTACCTTCGTATATCAATAAATTATCTTGAGTAATAATCTCAGTGTGAAATATATTATTCGAAAATATTTACAGTTAATCCTTATAATAATGTTATTTTAATGAAATCCTTGAAAGAACTTTAGTGTCATATCACATTTGACAGATTTCAATTTTATTATGAAACTAACCTCGAAATGCAAATGTATATATATATATATTCCTGTCTTCTATAGTGTGTGTATGTACATATTTAATATAGTCAAGTGCACACCACCACGTACTTACATGGCATATGAATCGTCATTTTTTAATTTTTCATTTCATATTTGATATGATTTGCGATAATATAACAATAAAGCAGCAACTTTCACTTAAATCAAATCTTTAATTATAGTAATGTGTGCATTTGTACACAGATATAAGGTATACATAGCATGACATTCCTATCACGAAAAATAGACATGTCTAATTCTTCATGATTCCTACATTAGTTTTACAAAAATTAATTTTATCTTTTATGGTAAATTGATGAATATAAAGACATAAATGGCATAAGCATACATTATTTAATGGGAATAATATAATAAGATGAGAATAATAAAACAAATACTATAGCCATCAAATTTCGATTAATGTGTGTATAATCAATGGTACAATAGTGTGCGATTAGAGTTTATTTTTCAGTTTAATTTAATCGTTAAAATAAATATGATTAAAGGAAAGTAATTAAACAATTATTTTTATTCTCAAAACGCAAATTCTAATAATTATGCAGAGTCTACAATAATAATGATTCACCTTCAAATGGTGCGGAAGATGTTCGTACACTTGTATAAATTGCCATTTGGAAGTTATATTATTGCGATACAAGATTGCACAATTTCACTGAATGGTATACGAATAATTCTGCATTATTCATATAAATAAAAAAAAACATGGGCCACTGGGCAGTCAATGTACATTTATGTATGAATTGGGAACCCAATTGTGCCTATTAATGTAATTACTCATAATGATGAGAAGACGTGTCTTTCTGATAATTTATCTGTTACATTCATTTTCCAATTTGTACACAGATTTCAAGTTATATTTTCTTTACATTTGTCCAATAATATTATAAAGCAATTACACACTAATAGAAAGAAAAAAAAATTAAGAAATTACTGAATCACCGAAGAGACGAACCGCGATAAACAACTGCCACATCGATAAGTATACACACTTATATCGATTTAGTTCAAATATAAATATTATTTTTCAATATATACACAGCCAAGTTTCATTTCTCGAAGTATCATGTCTACATTATACTTTATCTAAAAAAAATTTTTTTCTCGCTTCTACTGCGATCGTTTTGCTTTTTAATAGTTTCACATTATCGTTACATCTTTAATTGCCATCTCTCATAATGCCAAATATTTTGGACGATCCGTTTACATATTTTCTTCTTCTTCTTCTCCTTACTTTACCCCGGTTTTCTCTGGTATTTTTTATTTCACCCTCATCAGGCTATATACAAACAAAAGAAAAATAAGCATTCCGTAATTATAATAATTATAATAAAGTATACTCGTAAGTACTGCATATTTTCGGTACCAATTTTTACTTGGATATATACAAAAAGTAATGTGTGCGTGCAGAGTGATCAAGTGTGTATATCACTATTAGATTTCACTTGCAATGACATGACAGTGTTCAAGTTATTCGCTGAGAACAAAATACATTGGACATAAGAAGAATAATGAAAGAGTTAATAAAACTTTATCTCTTCAAAGCAAGAGAATTAATATATACCAGCCAGTAAAATCGAAATTGTTATTATTCAGTCAGAGGGCCCTTGACCCCATCTAGATTTTGTACGCGCTGTTTTAGGTGATAATAGTGTTTGATCATCATCGTTATCGTTCATTTTACGTTTGACACTTAATACAACACCACTTTTGGGTACACATTTTTGAATTGATCGCGGTGATTTTGAACCAACGTTTGTCATTGACGGTGGAGTTGACGGGAATGTTGGATAATCTTCATCTTCAACGCCTGGTGGTTTAGGTTGATCTGATGCGCGAATTTTTGGTGCTGAATCAATAATAATTTTAGAATGATTCACATCAGATGGATCAACAGACGGCGATAGTTTTTCAGTGATAATTGGATTAACAAGTTCACTGACAGGAAGTTCAGGGGTTTGTGAATTCGGAACGATTGCTGATATTGAGGCTGCCGCAACTGCTGCGAGTTCCTCCTCTGCCTTTTTTATAAGATCTAAATCACTTAAAGATCGTAACGTGGATTTGGTTTCTTTTGCTGGCGGCGTGGCAGACCCGATGTAAATTGATTTTTCAGATTTTTGATATGATGGTGCATTTATTGAGGTTAAAAATGACGCACTTGGCTTTGACGGTAAGTACGAATCGACTTTGGAACACTCTTGACGTTTAACATTGGCAAGGATCTCCTGGAGATTTGACGGTATCGTTATATCCGAAACTTTATCGAGAATAGGCTGTGTGAATTTTGAAATACCCGGTGGTGGTGGTGGCGTAAATGACCGTACATCAGTTGGGCTATATGCTTCGTCTGTGTCATTTGCATCATTTACAGGTGGATCATGACCGAGACCTGGCAGTATTGGCACCGCTTCACCCAAAAATGACGAACTAATTGTTTGTATTTGTTGCTTTTGTTCCTCAATTTGTCGGTTAAGCTCATCAATTTTACGCTGAAGTTCAGTTGAATTTTTCACAGGCGATAATAAATTATTGGCAGCAGTTAATTTAGCTAAACTATTTTCAGCATCCTCTTCAATATCACCAGGACTATAAGGCTCATCATCATCATTCTGCTCTAAAGATGTTTTATCTGGCGAGGAAGTCATATCGATTTTGGAAGATAATTCAGGAACTATTTTGGAAATGGTTGCATTGTCAATGTGACCTCTAGACATTCCAACATGCGCTTTATTCAATGTATTTAATGTTAACTGTGTTACCACTGATTTTTCATCTAACTGTGTTTCTTGCTGTGGGGATTTATTCATTGAATTAATTGTCTTATCTTTTGTAGCCTGTACAATTGGCGGCGTATAGCTGCGCTCTGGATCTTTTTTCGGTTGTTTTGGCATTACTGTTCCAGTGACGAGCAATGGATGTGGCAACCATTTTCGCTTATTACGTACAATTATTCCAAGCAATAAATGTGGTCTATTATCTTCAAATCCTGGACCACTTAAAGGCAATAGTACTGGTGGAATTTGACTCTGACTTGAAAATGGCATTATATAAAAGTCTTTAATATTTTTTGAAAAATTTCCTACTACTCCCAAACGACTTCGACTATTCAAATAACTATATAATGTAATATATGGGATTTTTTCTTCGTCATTCGCTGCTGTTAACCGTATAACAAGTATTTCTTTTGAACCATTTTTTTTCATTTTTGAAATATAATCCCAAACAGTCTCGTGACTAATTCGACCAACAACATCAACTGTGTCAGGTAAGTCTTCCATTAAATCTTTTGAATGCCCACTAAGTTCCTGTGCAGTAATAAAAAATTTAGCAACATCAACCATATTAACAAATCCACGCCAAACAGTTTGTGATTGACCTTTCTGTTCTTTAATTTGATCAATTGATTCAGGTTCAACCACTATTTCTTTTTCACGTTCTGATTCTTCATTGATATCGGGTGTTTTTATATTTACTGTAGAGCTCGGTTCTCGATCAGAAACATCGGAGTCATTACCATCTAATGTATTAGTTGTTGTTTCTTCTTCAATATGTCGCCATAAACGATCCTCTACTGGGTTTTCTGTTGGAATTGGTGAAGGCTCTTTTTTTTTTTCATCATCTTGCTTAGACTCATCCTCATATTCAGTTTTTCTCTTTTCTTTATCTTTATTCTCTTTATGACTACTTTTGCTACGTATACTGCTACTTCTACTGCTACGCCGTGAACGATCTTTATCTTTTTGCTTATCTTTATCCTTAGTCTTTTCGCGATCCTTATCCTTATCACGTTCTTTTTCACGATCCTTTTCCTTATCTCGTTTTTCGTCTTTGCTTTTTCTTCTATCATGACTACGATCATGACTTCGATGTGATCGACTTCTACTGGTACTTTTATCACGTTTCAAGTCTCTACTACGTTCTTTTTTTCGTGATCTATGAACATCTTTATCACGCTCACGATCCTTATCTCTTTTCTTTTTTTCATCACTCCGTTTAGTTTTCTTCACCTCTTCAAACGATGACATTGTTGTTTCTTCTTTTTCTTCTAATATATCAGAACTCGTATTATCCGCACTATTTAGAACTGTTACAATATCTTGAACTGGTGTTTTTGGATCAACAGCATCAATGCTACCATCATTTTCAATGATTTGCTCGCCTTTATGAGTTTTTACGACAATTGATTTTGCTTGCGCCATTAAATCGAGTTCATTTTTTTTTATCATTTCCAATTGATGTTTTGTTTCTTTTTCGCGCCATTCAGCTAATTCTTGACTTGCCATTTCTTCCGGACTTAATCTTACAACTGCATCAGGTGTTAGAGATCTATCAGCTATTTTTCGGAATAATGTTAAATTTTTTGTGTCTTTTATATTAAAAACAAGACTTCTATATTTTGCTTTGTATTTTGCACCGGTATCACGAAAATATTTGTACAATTCAAGTTCAATATTTACGGCTAAATCTGATATTTCTTCGTCAGTTAATTTCAAATCTGTTGTTTCTTTTATTCTGGTTGTTAATAATTCTGCAAGAGTTTTACGAATATTTAATCGTATCGGTTCAGGTTCAGATTTTTTAGTGTTCGGTGATTTTTGTGACAATTTTATCGCAGATGGCGATGACTTTTGCTCTTGTTTTTTAGATTGTGTTTGCTTTGCGGGTGTTGGCGATTTGATTTGTTGTGGTAGAGTTTTTATTGTCATTTGTTTCAAAATGGTTGGACTTTTGTTCGATGAAATGATAACTGCGTGCTTCATCTGACCAGCGGATTTGGATAATATATTTGCATTTTGTATGCTGGAAATGACAGTCATTTTTTTATTATTTGGTGCTAATATTGTTTGCTTCGTACCAACAACTTTTGTATAAACCATTTTTGCTTGGCCAGATATTGATTGTTGAGAACTTTTGACAATTTTTCCTGGTCCCTGTGTCTGAATAGCCGTAATCATTTTGCCACCAATTTGTAAAGTATTCAAATTACTTGAACGTACTACTTCAAATGTCGGATGTTCTTTTAACCAAGTTTTTAAATTCGATGTCGTTGGTGCATCACCACCAGTGAGAACTTTACCTGTTTTTCGCTCAAAAACAATAACTCGAGCGTCAGAATTAGGTTTCACCACGTCACACGATGTTTTAGTAGCTTTAGATTGTATTAACGGTTTATCTTTTGTCAATGTTTCCTGTGCATGTATTAAAATACAGGCGTCTGAACAATAAATACTGGAATTTCTGGCTTCTTTTTTACACACAACGCACTGTGTTGCCACCATACCCAATGGTGGTAAACTATTTTGGATTGTGTCCACCATTGATTTTAATGATTTATCTGAAGGTTGTGACGCTGATGATTCATTAATAAATCTTTGTGATGGCGAATCGAGTACTTTTGTCGATTTTACTGTCAATGATTTGTTAGTTTTAACTCCCGGGCCGTCAACTTTTTTCTTCGCACAATTTGGACAAACCCACTCGATTCCCTGTTCCTCCATTTGCTGTCCCATAGCTTTACTAACGTGAACACATTTTCCATGGAACCAATCTTCACAAACATCGCAACAAATCATAAATCGATTATTATGTGGACGTTTACAAATGCACCACAACCTATTTGGATCATCCTCCGAATCAGAATTTTCTTCTTCATCGTCTTCATCATCAATTTCAGATTCCATTTCATCTATATGTTTTAGATGTTGAATAACAATTGGTTTATGCATTTTTTCATCTTCTTTCGGTGGCTCATGTATTTTTTGCAATGGCTCAGATTTTACTTGTAATCGTTTACTACGCGTTGCCGGTGCTTCAATGGGTGGCAAAGTTATTATTCGTCCTCCACGAACAATTTGAATAGGTTCTTTTGAATCCTTTCTTTTAGATTGATCAATATTGGATGATGAAAACGGATTAGTTGTTGGTAGTTGTATTTCTGGTGATTTTAACGACGAAAGATCTGTACTTGTGATTGATAACATTGCAGAATCAAAGGTAGATGGTGACAATAATGGTTCTGAAATCGTCGGCGTTGAATCATCTAAGGCAGTCTGTAAATAATATCAAATTAGTTAATTTGAGTTTATTTATATGAATGAAATTTTACAAGTTTGTGATGAACAATAAATATCGAAAAAACTTTACCGGGTCTGATAAGTCAACATCAAGCTGCTCCTGAAGTAAAAGAGCTTCTGCAAGTAATTCCTCCTCATGTTTACTTGCCTCCATTTCCAAAGTAGCAAGAAGATGTTCTTCACCTTCAATTCCACCTGGTAATGGAAAATCAAAGAAAAAAATAATTCACATACATACAGATAAAATTATGAATTGTCATTGATATCTTTGTCTAATTAAAATATTGTATAAAATACAAAAAAATCCATAAAAACAAAATTCAAAACAAAACTCACTGTGGTCAGAAATAATATTTGAAACAACCGAATCCTCTGAAGGTTGAGTAATCCCTTCTGCTGATATTGTATTTGATGCTACATAAACATAAAAAAAAATTGCATACTACATTCACATGCTGCTAACTAATTAAATTAAATGAATAAACATCGATTACAAAGAAATAACAATAATATAAATTGACGATAACATTATTTTGATAGATAATTACCAGGATCTAATGGTGTCTGCAAAACGTTCACTGTAGACAATTTCGGCTCATTTTTTTCTTCTTCATTATCGAGTATTTTTGACGTTTGCTCGTCAATATAATCTTCCATACGAGATTCAGATTCTGCTAATAAATTGGCTGTTTCCGGTTGCATATCCAGACCCAATGATGAATAATCAGTTTTTAATGATGATATAACTGTTGGAGCAATACAAGAGGACGGCGCAGTTACTTCTGGTATATTTGTATCACTTGTTAAATTTTCTGATGTGGCATTCAGATCAGATGGTTTTGACTCAGTGCCAGAACCGACTCTACGAATAATGTCAGGTGTTGAAAATAGTGCTGGCCCTAGAGTATCAACAACATGTCCAGGTGATTTACGTTGATCCTTTTTCACGTGTTTTTTTGATAAATCAGGTGTTTTAGCATCTAACGGGAGCTTGGACGACTCTTCTACCTTTGAACATCCGTCATTATTCTCTGATTTCTTTTTTTCCTTTTTTGAATCTATGGGTTTTATTTTTACCACTGACGAAAACGTTGCTGCTTTTGTCGATGATTTTTGCGTCAATTGTGTTGGCGATTGAATGGGTGATAGTACCACAGGAGTCGTTATAGTAGCCACAGCAGCCTCAGTAACAACATTTTCTGATTGAACTTCTTGTGATGATGTTTGTGTTGGTAATTTTGAGGACAAAGATATTAATTTACCTTCCTCAGATGTACCTAGCTTTGTTTGAATCTGATCTGGGGGTTTTACAGTGTTGTCTTTTGTAAAAATTATTGTATTATGTTTTGGTCCTAAAGATTTGAGCTCATTAGGTTTTACAACTACTTTTTTTTGTACAAAAAACACTTTTTGATTTAATCGTCCCTGTCCTGGTTTTGTTAGTATCATATCGCCCTTGATCATATTTGCATTTATGAGATTTGCTTTAACTTGATTTGTTGTTTGTAAAGGTTTTTCAGATAATGTTGAAGATTCAGCCATTGTTGCAGATTTAATAGGTGATACTTCATCCTTTTTCCGACTAGATATTGTTTTCAATTGTTTTTTACTTTGTACCGTGGAGATTTTATCTGATTTTTCAAATTGATCAGAACTCTTCATTGCATTAACAGCTGCTGCCATTTCTATATCTAGCCTACGAACTTGATCTACATCCATACGCTTACTTGGTCCACGTCTACGTGTTCCCGCCATGCTACCACCACGAGTTGTTAGCCCACGTCGACCACCACGAGCTCGTACTCCCGCTCGTCGCGGTCCACGCGGACCAAAGTCTGAATCATTATCCGATTCTGCAGATTCAGACGACTCAGTCGAAGATAACGCATCAATACTGTTTTCTTCTTCTTTTGAAATTGATTTTTGCATATCTAATTGAACAATATTTGTACTTTTTACGTTAGTGGCACCCGAAGATTTTTGTGCGCCCAATGAAGATTGCACATTAGAAATTGTCGACTTTCTTGGACGTCCAACCGGTTGCTTCACTTTTATCGTTGCTTTTACAGGTGTTACTATATCTGTTGCTATTGATGCTTTGAGTTGTGATTGATTCAACAATTTAGTATTTGCCAAATCATTTTGATCAATATCTGGTGAATTTGCAATTGGTAAAGGATCCAACGGTTCTGGATCTAAAGGTGATGTTCGACTAGTATAACAATGATCCAACTCAATTGCATAACGTATTGAATTTTGTTCCTCCTCTACTGTTAACATATCTGTAATGTGGAAATATAATTTTTCAATATTTTTCTTGAAAATGAATTTATGATATAACTTTGAAAATATGCAATATTATACCAAGCATTGCTGCAACATTTTCACCAAGTATTTGTTTCGCCTGTTCACTCTGCAAGGCAGTTTCAAGTTTTTCTAATTGTTCAGGATCCATCTCCATAAATGGATCAACTAACCCAGTATCTGTAGTACCAGATGCTGTATTTGTTGGACTAGAATCAGATAAAACAAATGCCGGTGGATCTACTGTGAATGTTAAATCTCCATTTTCCGCATCATCCTCTGTTTGTCCTATGCGCACAACACTGACATTGGCATTTGATTGATTCACTGAAAAAATGAAAAAAAAAAAAAGTAACAATAACTAGTTATAATTAAACATAAATTTATTTGTAACACTTATAAATAATTAGAATATTCACTCACTTATTAAATTATGCAAAGTTTCTTGATCGACAGCAATTGTTCCATCATCATTAACCACAATAATCAAAGTGTCATCTTTTTTAGAATCACTCTCTTGTGGTTCCACAATGTATGAACTGGACATTATATACGGATCTGTAAAAAAATACGAAATTTATGATGAGCTTCAACAAAATTAGTCATGTAAAAAAATTCAACAATTAAAAACAAATAACTGGAAAATTTGAACTACAGAATGATAAATTATATACATTACATGAGGAAATAACAATAAACACAATACAGGAATGGGGAGAGCGGCCATCTTGTTTTCATCTGGAGGAAGTACGAGTTAGTTAGGTGGATACCAATGAAAATGAAAATAAATATCCATACATATACATACAAATATATGAATACATACATCATGGATACACGCATACATGCATACACACATACAGTATAATAGAAGTATATTAATGATTATATTGCTGCAACGATAATTATATGAGAACGAGTAAATTTTTCCTTACAGCTTTTTGTTAATGATATGTCAGTTCTTACGCGGGCAATCGCGATTTTTCTCAGCGATACATCGTGTCCCGAATTGTACGCCTTTGGTGCGCGCAAGGACGCTATCTGCGCGTCTCCTCTTGCGCAAGATACTATGCCGTAAAAAAAAAAAAGCGCCAAATCATATATTTGATTAAAATTTTAGGTTAGACCTTTGTTTTAGTCTACAACTTGTGACAATAAATATAGATAAGAATAGAATTATATATTTATGATTTGAATTTTTTATATATAATGAAAATTGTAGCGAATTAATTAGAAATAAATGAAAATTGTTACAAAAAACATCAGAATCAGAGTTTTATATCATAGCCTATAGTATTTAGCTATAAGACGTGTTCCATCTTCACATCCAAATGCTTATCAAGAGACACGGTAGTGTCTCGCGCCAAGTTCACTGCGGAGCGAGACTCACGTACCGTGTATCTTTACGCGAAAATCCAAGTTTCAAGAGTCCACTATGATGATATAAAATACATATAATCAAAACGATGTAATGAAAATGCTGAACTTTACTCTGAAATGCTCAGATACATACTATGTGCAGTGAAACCTCTCTACGGTTCGCCTCGCATTCACATTAGAAATTCGTTTTTCTCCTACTATATTCATAGAACGAATGTTATAACGATGTTGAATTTTTCCAATCATTTATTACTGTCTTTGAATTCATCTTGTGTGCCACCAGGCCCACCATGATCAAGCGCTATGTACATAGCTTGAACTTACATGCAAAATGGCGAATCGTAGAGAGGTTTCATTACGTTTCAAAATGAATAGAATATAATTGCATTCCATATACCCATAGATGCAAATTTCATTTTAGAAGAGCATTATTTTAGATAAGTAAAGTAAATAACGTAGAATAGTTTTTACTACATTAAATCTATTGTGAATATATGCAAGTATACATATATTGCTCATTTAGTTGCAAAGCGAAAAATCACAGAAGCATTTTGGGTCGATTATAATTGTTGAGAAAAGAGTAATGTGTATCTAATGAACTTTTATAAGTAGATGGCGCTCAAAGCGTACAGGAGAGTGCAGGAAGGTCGTATAGGGAATTCATTATTCATTGTATGGCTTCTTGACGGAAAAATCGATATATAAAAAAGGTTACGAAAGCAAGCACATATGTCTTTGAGAGACTGAGAATTCTTTTTTCTTTTTGTAATGTTTTTCTTGTTGTGATTTTCACCAATGAATATTGTTGTATTCACTTTTGTTTATCAAAAGGCTTGAGTTTGATTTTTCTTTGCTTGGGCTGGGCATATTAAGATCCAAATATCCCAACAATAATTGACTAATTGCGAAGAACAATTTTTCGGAAAATTCCCCGGTTAAGTTGGTATTAAAATGATGTACATCAAAATAACGTTAGGTTTTGAAACCTATAAAATTCTAAGTGAACGTCTGCATTATCACTGAAAGAAAAAAAATTTGTTATTTAAAAAAAGTTCTATCTCATAATTACTCATCAATAATAATATTATTTTATTTGACTTGGAAGTATTAATCTTTGATTGTTGATTTTTCATTATACATTTATGACAAAGAATTGGTCCAACATCATGGCCAACTGACAGTTTATCGTTTTGTACATATAAAGATAAATATTTCATTGATTAGATGATTTTTATTAGTTCACATAATATTATGCATACAAGTTCTTTAAATAACCCATAATAGGTATATAGTCTAACCACTTTTTCTGCAAGATGTTCTCTATTTTACAGGCACTGTCAGTTGAGACTATAATAGTATTTTCTTCCGAAAAAATTTTGTACTCTTTAACTCAAACTTTTTTTTTATTTGAAATTTGTTTATTAATTTTTTATCCACAAGATTAGTATATATTGCAGAATTCAAACCCAAGCCGTCCGCATGACAGTTTTATTGTTTTAACTACTTGGTCGTCTGAACAATCGGATGTAGATGCATATTTTATATTTTTTATGGAATATATTTAGTTTTTACAAAAAAATAAAATGATATCCGAAAGTAAACATTCGCAAAGTGTTGGCTGATAACTATTGAAAACACCAAATTTTTTTTTCATGTTATAGTTCAAACTTATGTAGAATCATGTGGTGTAATTAAAAATTGAAAATTTTTATAGTACTATACATTATTTGTAAATAATTAATTAATTTATCGCCATAATATTTACCAACACAGTGTTTTAAGGTTTTTTTTCATGTGAAATTGTTTATATTTTCTATGTAAAAGTAGGCCGTGCAATTTAAAAATTAACAAATTTGTAAATCAATACTAAATAATAAATAATTCTTCATATATAATTTGCAGAAAAACTATGTATCATCTATACACAACGACTATGCGGTGTAATTTTATATGGCAATTATAGTAGCCCATGAACTTGCCATAGGAACAAATTTGGAAAAACCAACAATTCTCAATCAACATTCTGCCAACAAATTGAATTCATGATCCAACATAACGTCATTCAATAATTTGATAAATTCTTTGGATTATGTTATCTATATTCTCTGTCTCATTGTCAATGACCAAATTCCAATCATTAATATCATCTAAATCACATTCAGATTCAGAATCATCTATACCTAAAATATAAATTATCATCAGGTAATTAAAAATGTGAATCCAACATACCACATATCTACATATAATTGTATACCTGATGTAAAAACCCATCCACGTGCTGCTCTTATTTCAATATTACATTTAATTCTGATTGTTTTACATATTGTTCCGTAATTTTCGATAAACCATTTAATGTCAGTTTTCCTCCTAATATCACTTACAATCCAAATTTTTTTATTGAATGCTAAAAAAAATGTCGTACATATCAAAGATCTTGATTACTATAAAACAAATAAATCTGCTAGTTTAGTTGTCATCAGAAATTGTATCATTTTACCGTTATACATATCAATAGCTGCTCTACAAAAATATCCATGATCTTGCTTTCTCGTATCCTCACCCCATTTACACATTTCCATTCTATACTTCTCTTTATATATTCCATCGCTGAACAATTCTTGATGATTTAAATTAAATTTTTCAGCCCAATGATTTTTAATCGGACCCGAAAGTTTTATAATAACACTTTTGTTATCAGTGAGTCTACAAGATGGTTATTAGATTATATTTTTTGAATAGTTATAGTTGTTTATTTATCTTATTCTGATAGTTTCTCACCTCTTGTGTAAAATGTCTGTGATATAATCTTTTCCTGATTTACGCTTACCACTAAATAATAAAATACAACTTGGATTACGAGACATTACGAGACACTATATAAAACAATATACTATTACATCAGGATGTCATGAATGATGATTTTGCAGCCATTTTGATTTTTTTTCATGTCACAATTATGATTGGTTATCCATTTTTTTTTTTTATATTTTCAATATTTGCATAAAAATTACGATTTTTCAAGTGTCATAATGACACTGTCATTTTCGGTGATAATATAGTCGTTTTTCTGCCGGCAGAAAACCTGAGGTTATGTTTTCCTTTCCATTCAAAACGAAATGCGGGTAAAAATGAGAAAATAACGTTCTCTTATTGGTCAATTTCATATTTTTTCTTCAATGTAATGTTTATTATGTTTTCACTGCGGACTAAATATGACGTCAGTTTTTCTCTTGGTATAGGTCATATTACTAACGTAAAGGATAGGAGAAAAGTCATCATTTTCATTCATGTATTAAAAATAAATAAAAACCAAATATTAGCTTCAAATATTTTTTTTTAATATATGTTACAGATTTACTTTTTAGATTCCCGTAAAGCTTTACGTTCTGCTGCTTTTTTGATTTGTAATTTTGGTTTCAGATTATGTTTCTTGGCAAATCGTTGATTACGGAGAAACTTAGAGTCCATCTGAAAAATAGTTTTTTCGTTTGGTTCACATTCTAATATTACTATAATGAAATTAAAAAGATTTTTGTTCAAACTTAATAACTCACACCAAGAGTAGATTCATGCCTATAACGCTTGGGCTTTTTGATACCATTTCTATGAGCTTTTCTACCTGAAATTTAACAACGTGACGGTTATTAGTTATCAACAAATTAAAGTTTTTGACTATATTATTATAATTAATTATTTATGATTTTTAGTCACTCACTTTGGTTGTGATTTGTATGATTTTTTGACTTTGCCATTATTTTATTTTTTGTTCACGTACGTTGCAAACTGTAAATAAAACACGATAAATAAATGTATGTACTACAAAAGAAAGGTTGACGACTTTAGGTTAATTTCATAAATTTATCAAAATAAAATTTATCTATAAATAAAATTATAATATTGATTAAAAATTTGGAATTTTATTTATAACATGATTTTTGAACTTATTGTGAAGAAGATTTTTTAAAATCATATAGATTTAATTTTAACTTATTTTTAGAGTATTTATCTACTATATAATTAACGTACCAAAAACATCCACCACGTTACAATAGTACCAGCTAAAAAGTGGGCTTAGCCCTTAGGACTTTGGAGCAGTGTGATGTGTGCTCAATGCACATAAGTCGTCATGCGCACTGAAATCCTATGACGCTGTATACCTATATTGTAGTGTAATATAGGTATGTAAAGCGCCATAGGATTTCAGTGCGCATGACAACTTATCTGCTTTCAGTCCATCACTGCTTTGGAGAGAGCAGTGATGTAATAGAGCATCCGAGCGCCTCCGCACTACCAATATTCTTTTTCACGCTATTGGGATTTTACTTTGATCATGCGGCACTGGCGGCATTTAGCGCGAACTATCCTAAGCTCCAGTCTCATAAAGAACACGTTACTGGCAATATGTTAAGGAAAACATACTATATATGAACATATTATAGTATAATATTGGACTTCCACTTTCCAGCACAACACTGTTTTGGAGTTAGGGTGTCCTCAGTTCAATATATGTATTTACATTTTACCTCTTTCTCTGAGTCACTTTCCCCGACTACATAAATCTAAAATTACACGTTCTGTGTGGGGAATTCAAAATTATTTGTATCTTATTCTCACATATATCGAGGAATAAATTATAGATATTAATAAATTTATTAATTATGCTTTTTGTACAATAATGTATTTCATTTATCATCTCTTAATTAGATACATACAATTTCAATTTGGTAACTTTGTTGTTATAAAATAATTAATACATTAAAAATTTATTTATTTATTTACATTCATCTTATTTATATAAGTGTTTATTACAAGAATAGAGTAATACATATAGTCAATATACTCACTTCTTGAAATGAACAAACAAAGGGTCAATCAAATAAAACATATACATAAACTAAACAAATGAAACGTATCACAGTTTGAATAATATTAATCGTAGCGATAACAGTTTTTAATGCTTTTGTGATATTGTGTCCGAAAGTTGAATAACAAAGGGCATGCAATTAATTAAAACCAAGAACTTGTTGTTTATGCTTCACCCAATCAATAATTTTTTGTGGTAAATGCTTTTGTTGATTCAAAGCGATTGCGGCGTGAACAAATTTGTCATCATTTTTTCGAATATACATCTGCGCATCTTGCTCTAATTGCGACCATTTTTCTGGTCTTATATCGTCCATGGAAACCATTTCTGTTAGATACGGATTGAATCTGTAGTAAACATGATCTGGCAATAAATCATTCAACATTGTGTGGACACCTATAACCATAGAATAGTTAATTTTTTATAATTTAAGTGATTTACGAAAATTCAATGGACGAATAAGAATATATATCTCAATAATTTACCTTCAGTATCGGTTGCGCTTGCAACAATTTTATAAAATTTTTCTTTCCAACTGGATACGGCAAGATCTTTTGGATGACCATCTTTGCCAGGAATACTTGGTGGTGTTCTACCAGTGCCAAAAGATACAACACATTGAATTGGGACATTTGGCCATAATTGTTTTGCCTCATGAATTGCAACTGCGCATGGATTGTTAACCATTATTCCACCATCAGATAGAATATATTCCCCATGTTTGAATTCTTCAAAATATGTTGGTGCAGCCGCTGATGCTCTCACTGCTTCCCACAGCTTATGTTTATGCGAGCCCATATATTGGCTCTCAACCCGCGGTGGAAGAGTATAATTTCTAAAGATGTAAGCCATTACTTGAGCATTGTTGAAAATTGTTGCTATTGCTGAAAACTATAAAAAACAATAATTATGATTAATTATATAATTATTTTGCAATAAAAAATAAATATTATTTTATTGATATTTCAATTAAATTACTTTAGGTGAAGTTCGTTCACGTGACGTTTTTATAAGATCTTCATCACCAAATTGTTCCATCAGTAATTGCTCCCATAATGCTGTGTCATAATAAGCGTGACTCCATACTAGACTACTGGCACCACGAATTGCCCCCACATTAAATATTTTTGTACTCAAGTCCTTATACAAGTCTGATATTTCATCCAATGATCTTCTTTTATGCGATGCTAATCGAGACAAAAACAAAAATTGAATGTGAAATTTGTTGTTGTCAACAATTATGTAACATTCAATAAATTATTTAGTATTTTTTTTGAGATGTACCATAATCACTGCCATTCCATCTTGTTACTTGTGAGCACAATAATAATAGATAGAAATCCAAAATAATATTAGTATGTCTATGTAGTTAAAATATTATGCGTCAAGTAGATTATAATTATTCATATTTTGTGTACCTAAATTTGCTGAGAGGATGGCTCCAGTGCTAACACCACACATATAATCAAACATTTCATGTACTTTTTGTCCTGTTAATTGTTCCAACTTTTTGAGCATCTCAATGACAAGAAGACCTCGCATGCCACCACCATCAATCGAGAGAATCCTGATACCACGACGTGGAACTGGATTGATATAACCCATTACTGCCAACGCTTCTCTAATAGATGCTGAATAAATAACAAAACAAATTTTTAATTTTCAATTCTTTTTTTTGTATCCAATATTATATTGAAAATAAAAAAAATATTATTAAATACACATATATGTATACCTTGAACTTGGACATCTTTAGATTTTTTTTGTGCCCTCAACAGAACGGTGACGGCACCCTCTTTCAATGCATGATGTCTTGCGTCAGGATATTGTTCGATATGCTTCAACAAATCCTCAATTCGACGATATTGTGAAGCATTTGATTCAGCAGTGACAATACTAGTTAATACATGTTTGGTTCTCGATGCAATACTGTGTTTCGTAATGTTGCTCTGAACATTACTCTTCCATTTTGGTATTCCAGTAACTGTTAATGATTCCTTGTCTTTGGTATTAAACTTGATGAAGAGGTTACTTAGTGCTTGGGGCAATGCCAGTATTTGTTCTTTGGTATTTTGTAAAATTTGATCAGAGGTTAAAAAAGATGTTTGTGTTTCATTCTTTTTCATATTAAAACTGGAAATGTTTGTTGATTCATTTTGCATTGGTGGTAATTCAACTTTAACTGTTGTTTGAATATCATCAGATTTTTTTGTAACAGTTGATGGTTGAGTAATATTACTTTTTTTCATCGAATTTTCACCAATTGAAAAAAGCCGTGTGTTCACCACTTGGAAATTTGGAAATTTTTGTATTGGTTTCACCCAATATTTATTCAATATCATTTGAATATTCTTGTTATACTCAGAATTAATCACATAATTTTTATAAAGAGCAAAAGATTTCAAATGATTTCCCATAATGATCCTTGACTTATTTAGAATCCCCATACTAGATATCTTTTCTGCCATCCTTCTAATATTGAATGTGCCATCATGATTTGATTCAGTACTTTCAGTTAGTCGTCTGAAGCATATAATAGAAATATAAATTGTTAAATAAATATGATTATTAACCCATACAAAGTATCTTGTCGCAGTTTGTATAAAAATTAATATGTTATCATTAATTAGTTTGTTTATATCAATAATTAATGTAAATATGCTTAATAACTTTATGGTTATGATTATAATTATTATTATCATTTACGTATATATTACGTTTAATCACATGAAAAAACATCATTACGACATGCGAGTTATTTAACATATATATATGTCAGTGTGTGCAGTGTATATATATATATGTCACGTCATTACCTCAAGACATATATATATTTATACATCGATTTTCCAAATTTATTTTTGTTATTTGTTATATCGGCTTCTCTCACAGTAGTTGATTATTGATGCGTATCATTATGAAATTATTACTAAAATATCAACACTATAAATTAGTGACGTTAATTAATTAAATAACTGTTTAGAAGATTTGTTTTTAAATCACATACATGTTATTGATTATGATCAATATATCAATTACCCATAGCGGTTTTTTTTCTCAAAACATGTAATCTGTATTATACACTTGTAAATGTCAAAATCACATGTTTTTAGGAAAGACCAAACAACATTCGGGATTACTCACCTGGTCAATGAAACACCTCGGCGATAAACTTTTACATGTTTGCTCAATACCATCTCACTATTAATAATCGATTGAATGATTTTTTTCGCACTACTGTCAATGTATTTTGTGCCCATTAATTAAACAAAAAAAATAGGATAATATATAATTATAATCTCCAGTAGTTGAATTGGATCGTTAAGAATTAGTATATAATTATTCACTTATATTCATACTCAATAATAACACTAATGTTATGTGCACTCTGAATTATATTGGTTTACTGAATTAATTCGTGAACAAGCGAGCGGGCGACTTTTATACTTTTATTTTGTTGGCATGTGAACATGCAGAAAATATTTTAATACTACATAGTTTAATAGTTAACAGCGCAATTGTAAATAAAATCATTCGCATTACTGTAAGACATGATTTATTCTTGGTATGAAGGTTCATTTGTTTTGATTGTTTATACGGCATACAAATGAATTCGACAAATTCAATTTTTGAGTGTTAGGCCGGGTACACACTAGACGAACGGAGGCGAAAAAATTTGTTCGGATAAATTCGCTCGAAAATGTTTGGCGTTCGATCATTCGATGTGAAATTTGCTTCGTCGTCCACATTGCACGAACAAATGCGAACGAATTCCTTCATCGACGTTCGTCTATTTTCGTCGGAGAAAATTGTGTAACATCCATAATCTCGATATAAATTGATCAAATTTAAATAAATAGAGTGGCCTTGGTCAATGATTCAAATCACAAATGAAAATAATCAGTTAATATATTCACACATGACCGTAAATTTGTACTGCACAGTAATGCCGTCCACACTAGAAAATAGATCAAAAAAATTTGGTCGAATTGTCTTTTGATGTACCGCCTGGCGAGCTAACCTTGGCGAATGCGTACAAAAAGGTTCGCCGGCGTTTGTCAGGACGCCCACACGCCCCACATTAGTTGAAAGAATTTTTTCGCCACTGTTCGTTCAGCTTCGTTCGCATAGTGTGTACCCGGCCTTAATCCGCCTTATAAATATACATACACACCATTAAGTTTTTTTACGATTTATAAATCGTAGCATATATGCGCACAAATTTTATCATGTAGCAAACTCATGCCTATAATATGTATCAAAATATTATTCATAAACAAAATACCATTCACAATTAAGTATGATGTAAGGGTGTTTTTTTGTTTTCGTATACATAAAATAAACTGCGCAAGTAGTTTGGTAAACATATTAATAAAAATAGAACTCTTCCGCATAAATACAAATTAAATCAATATATGCATATTACATTCAATACAATTATAATAATAAATTGATCTATATAATATAAAATGGATACATGAAATCCATGTTATCAGTTTCATAGAGCCCACGCTTGAAGTAAAGCTCAATCATCTCTTGTTTTCTCTGTAAATTCGAATTCATAAATATATATATATGTATATATTATTTCATTGAATTTATTATAATTAATATGGATTAGTAAAATGATTGAACAATTTAAACAAATCAAAAAAAAATAATCATACCTCAAATTCTATTCGTTCTTGTTCATTTAAATTTAATACATCGAAGAGATAATTCAAATTCAATGCCCAGATTTGTGAATTCGTCCTAACTATCCAAATATTACTGTCCAACGGGCCGATGATGAGACTACTCTTATCTTTATTATTGCATATATTTTGATAGCTATTAATTATTTTTTTCTTATCGAGTTCCCAATTGCGAACATTTCTAATTTTTGCATTGTAATTATTTGCATTTTCTTTGACACTTTCACTCTTCCAATCATCTTCTTTTCTATTCAAATTTTCCATTTTTTGAATCATTTTTTGCATTTTTTTCTTATTATTTTCCAAATTTTCCGGATCTATTTTTGACAACTGTTTTTTACTACCGGAACCATTTAATTTTTGATTTGCTAGAATATTTTGACGACCAAGTTCACGATAGTATTCACGCTCTTCTCGTGCTAGTTGCTTCCATTTTGATGCAATTAATGTGGCCATTGTAACAAAATCCATTTCTGGATGTTCTTCTCGAACTGCGAAATAATTATAAATGTATTTTATGCACAATTTTACAACATTAATAAGAAAGTAATAAATTAAAATTCACTTTGTTTTCCCATTTTTTCCGAAAATTTTAAAAATCCTTTAGTATTTGGATTTGTATGTGAATCGTTTATCTCTTTTTTTTTTTTTAGTTGCACATTACTAGAACCAAGAACTATTACGTCGGTACCACCCTGTAATACTCAAATAATGGAAAAATAATGTTTCAACATTAAATCAATAGAAATGAAAAATTTAATTTACGAGACATTTATATAAATTATATTACTTTTAAAATTTCACAGTGACCTTTACTCCATTGAGATTCAGTTAATTGAATCTGAAGTTCAGTAGTAGCTGTTGGTATATTTGATGTTTTTGATTGTGCCATTGCTTGTTCAAATTTCGTCATCACACTCTGGACACTCTTTGAATCCAGTGCCGGTATATTAGTAATGTATTGAGTACTGAAATCAGGACCCAGATCAACTTCGGGCAGTTGACCGACGGTTTTTTTTTCTTCTTCATTTGCTTCAGTTACAGTTGATTTATTCTCAACTTCCTTATCATTTTTGTTGTTTTCCATGCTGGCTTTAGCTCCGAATTTGTTGGTAATTGACGCTGGTTTATTGTTATCAATTCTTCTTTTTTTACGAGGTGGCAAGTTAATACTGATGGCTTCATCATTACTGTCACTATTATCCATATACACGACCGATGATTCTTTCATCAAAATAGGTGCGGGCACAATTCCATCAGTTTTTGATATTTTATAATAATCAAGTAATAATTTTTCAACTAACTCCAAAATTCTTGAGATATTTTTCAAGAGAACTTTTGTTTTATTTGGGTCTAGATTGACGTCCACATCCGATGGTAATACTTTGATAATTAAGAAGAAAATAGGCTTCTTTTTACTCGACATTATTTCGTCAAAATGCTTTGATAGTAGTGCAATAACAAGTTTTTCAAATTTATTATATAATACAGGTCGTTTGTTGATATAAATACGTGAGTAAACTTTTCGACAAATATATGATAGATCTGTCAAATCTATTTTTGGTATTATCAATTCAATATTCATATCTAAATCGTTGTAACTCAGAAATTCATAACACGAAATAAATTTTTGATTGAATATATTGATTAAACTTTCTTTAATTGTATTTGTTGGTAATTTTGTAAAGCGGTTAACTCCATCAACTTTATAATTAATTCTTAAATTTGGATGGCAAATACCAAAATCCTCAAGTAGACATTCGATTTCTTGGACATTTTGATTTGCACATTTTTTGCTACTTATTATTTTTCGTCTTACTGGAATCATTTTCATCAAAGAAAAAACTTGAATAGTTGTGCCTATTGATCTCGCGCACAATTCAGTCTTTTCAATATTACCATCATGATTCATAGTATAACATCTTGCGACATCATCTTTTACAGTTCGGGTTATAATTTTCACATTAGAAACTCGACAAAGTGCATTCAATGCTTCACCTCTGAATCCATAAGTGATCAATGATTCCAAACCATCGAAGTTTGATAATTTAGACGTATAAGCAGGCAATGCTATAAATAACGAATCAGATTCCGATATTCCACTCGCATTATCTCTTACTTCAATGAACGATAAACCCTGATCTTCCTGTTAGATCAATAAAAATATTTATTTTATAAAAAATATTTTACTTATTTTGTAATACATAAATTATAATGAAATGATAAGCATATATTACAATATTCTTATTACCATCATCATTATTATTACTTACAAGTATAATATCAATGTTGGTAGCTCCAGCGTCCAAGGCATTCTCAACAAGTTCTTTCACTGCACTAAATACAGATGTTACAATTTGTGCAGTGGTTAATTTTTTTGCAGTTATTTTATCAAGTGCAGTGATTGCCATTATATTTGTCTATAACATAAATTTATATGTATATAATAATACAATATACTATTAATTTTTTTTTTTATAGGTTATTAGTACATGTTGTATATATTTATATATAAGCATGAATTTTCAAATGACACAAGGTGGCGTAATACACAAATCTTAGAAATACAAAAGAAATAATAAGTACATATTTTGAATGAGTAATTTTTTTAATATTTTGTCACAAATTGAATTTATTTATAAAACCTTCAAATATTTATAGCGATTATTAATATTATTATTCAACAGATTTTCGGAGACTTTTTTACAAGATTTATTCAATGAAGTGTTCTGAAGTATAATGTAATTATACATAGGTCATCGGAAGCACATTCAAATTTATATTTAAATTTCATTTCATAAACAAATTCTCAGCTGGTACATATAATTTTTGACATTGCTGATAAAATAAATAAAACAATATCTACATAATTTTTATCTAGATTTGAAAAAAAAAAAAAGAAATAATAATCATTATTGCAACTATAGCATTATTCAACAAACGTATATATGTATATGTAATTAACATAAAACATTTTTGTCATGTATAAAGACACTATGATTATTATATAACAATTAAACAATGTAAACATGGATATTTTGAAATAAAGAATATCTATAAGATATCTCATTCTTTTTTCGATTTACTTCAAAACAGAATGATTAAATGGGTTTTCAATTACATATATATATACATTGAAATCTTAGCACAATTTTTTTTAAATATGAATAAACTTGAAGTGCATATTTATACCAAATGTTTGTATCAACAAACATAAAATTTTTCAGTCGAGGGTTTTTGAAGATGGAACAATTATTTGTTTAAATGTTTCATTCATAATTATTATTCACTCTAATGATCACTTGGCGTTCTTTTACTTTATGAAAATTTTACTCGTTATTACTAGTTTTTTTTTAAATGATAATTGCCTCAAATTAGAAAAAAATCTTTACCCACAGAATTAGTTAATATAATACAGTGTCAATCGGTCACAGAGTGAAAAATATAAAAATAAAAATATGCACATTGATAAATTGAAAAAATACGAGGCGCAGATACACAGAGATAATTAGACGAAAGATAAATTACAAATTTACATCGAACTAATGAATATTAGAACTTGACTTAATTATTTTGTGCCATTAGGGGTCATATATGGGAGTAATCCTGTTACCGACGGCTTGCTCTTTCAAAGCAACATGAACTCATTAATGCTTATGTTAATATTTAACCGTAATTTTCGATGAAACGGTTTTCAATTTTTTTGAGCTATTAATAATGTGAACATGGAGAGCAAAAAACTTAAATTTTTAAATAATTCTCAAAAAGTTTGTACAAATTGTTATCTACTCCCATACCTTCTTAATATATCACAAAGGCAAAAGATCAATAAGATTCGCCCGTGGTTGAGTGAGTCTTTCTGGATAAAATTCCATAAGTTTATCAAAGAGTTCTGTTCTACGTTCATGAAGGTCATGCATCATTGTGTTAGAATCAATTGAACTTGATGATGATTCATTTGATATCCTTTCAATATATGATGATGAATATGTTTCACCAAACAGATCAGATGCCAATAATTGAAAATCTTTTGTCTGATTCCTATCATTATGATCAATGATCTCGGATACGTCTTTCTGTAAATATTCTAAAGCCTCTATTGTGCTACTTAGTGCTAATTCCTTGAATTTATATTTTCTGATGAGCAATTTACACTTTTGAAGTATTTGTTTATGAGTGGGACGACATAGATGAAGTTTCCAAAAATCGTCAAGCCGTAATTTTGGTAGCCATGATCTTCCTGGATTACCACCAAATAAATAATGTACCTTCTCCACACTATCATAGACCAATTGATGTGCAAAACGTGGACATGGTTCAGAATCTTGCATTTTATTCCAATATTTTTCACTGATATTTTCATTACGATGTATACATGTCCACAAATTTTTTTTTATCCGATAAACCCAAAATGAATTTTTAACATTATCATCATGTTTGTCTTTATTTTTATTCATGCCTGATAGGACATAAATTTCACTCAATGTTGGATCAATTGTTGCACGCTGTGTATATCCCGCAGCTGGTATATCATTTGGATTATTATTTTCAAAATCACTGATATTTATTTGTTCTATTTTATTTGTATCAACTTGATAGGTGAAAAAATCATTTAGATATTCTTTGTTTCTTTGACCTGCAAAAATGTATAATTTCCGATCTACGGGGTGAAATAGCATTGAGTGTCCAACTCTCGAGCGGATTACTGGATCATCAGGTAAATTTGATCGTGCAATATCACACGCTAGCAGTTTCCATGTATTTGTTGGTACATGATATGAATAAAGTCCAGAAAAAACTGGTTCAATTGGACTAATTGACATATTTTGATCTTCTGTAGAGGTCGTGGATGGTCCGAGAATGCGACCGCCAAAAACATAAATCATACGATTTTTAATATCTATACACATCTGGTGATCAAATATTAATCTTGGCCCACCGACAGCACTCGTATCTTCAGATATTTGCGTCCATTTATTTGATTCGATATCGTAAACATAAAAGTCACTTTTTAAATTTTCAACTGTACGGTATTGTGGATCTAAATATCTCCCTAATATAAAAAGTTGTCTTCTAACAGGGTCAAGGCACATTTTGTGACAGGATCGAGTACCCGGTCCACCTACTTTTTCAGTATCTTTACAAATTAATGACCATTTTCCTGTTTTAATATTATATGACCATAAATCTGATAAATCTTGATGTCCACCCCAGCCACCAAATAAATAAAGAGTTTCACCTGCCGAATCAATAACCATTTGATGTCCACCTCTCATTCCTGGCTTTGGATCATCACATATGACTTTTGTCCATTCAGCACGGTAAGGTTGACTATTAATATAGTCATTCAATAGTTCTGAAGAAATAGTATTGGTTAAAAAATTCTCTGCCTCTAAATAATCACCATTATTCACTAATATATTGTACAAGATTGACAAACGTTGATCTTCTAATTTAATATTTGCCACCTGACCAAGCGTTTGAACAATTTTTGGATGTTCAAGTCGACGAAAATGTTTCATACACAGTCTTAATATCTCATTGTGAATATATTGATTCATCCAATTAATACAGGGGCCTACAATTGCAGGATCATCATTACCCATTAAACGCACATACCAAATAGTGAAATTGAAATTCGGCCCCCATGATTGGATCGGCATGATTTTAATATATCTCACAGGATAAAAAATTTTATCAGTACCAACTCTATATTTTATTTCAAATGTTTCTGCAATCGTATCGTTCTTCAATCCCCTGAAATATAATTATGATGAAATTTAGCTTTGTGCATTTTATTTCACTTTAATCAAATCAATAATATATATTTTATGTTTTTAATGTTTCGACTTGATTTCTACCCTTTTAAAATTTCCGTCATATTTTGGTATTCCATACCAGCAAATATCTTGAACTTTTTCATATTGCATACATGAGTTTTTTCATACTTTCCAAATCTAATGGTTTTAATAATTGCTGGCTGTCGAAGCTTCAGCGCTAGATACTGAAAAATTAAATCAGAGAATATATTAATTTGTTTGCTTCATGTCTACTTGGAATTGAAGATTAAATTTACTTTCATACTTGTGGATGATGATCATGATCAGAAGACCAACGTGACGTTTGATCCTGTGGTTTATCGACAAGGATGTTTCTATAAAGAAAAAATTAATATGCTACATAAGCAAAAAAATATAAATAAATACGAGCTAAAAAGATATTAGTCAAAATGACTTTCTGGAATTACAATATGTGAAAATACCTATCAAAAATATGATTTATCAAAATGATAAGTAATGATATGAAAGAAATTTAATTGTGTACTTACTCTGGTAAATATGCAAGTGAAGTACTCGAACATTTATATATTTTATATTCCAAGACTTTGTATTGAATTTCATTGTCACACATATCGGAAGACGCCATATTATATAAATGACATAACCATACCCTTGGATATGTTTGAATTTTGATTTCTTTGTTAACGCTGGTACATTCAATTAATGTGACTAGTGATAGGTGGACTCTATCAATTTTAATGAAAATATAATTAGTAATAGTAATCATAATAGAAAATATAATATACATTAAGTTAAACTATGAATTGAGTGTAATTATCTTACTATGTATATAATTTTCATGTAACAAGTTTTTGTTTCGAATGTCCAAGAGTTACACAAATCACGAATGAATGTGATAATAATTATGCATAAGATTTCACGTTTAGGGTTTGGTGCGTTCGTAAAAAAAAAATGGAAAAAAAGTATCGCATGTACTTAATTTGTTGTAGCAAAGTGTAAATTCACCCTCAATATTGTTTACAATAATACCATTCTTTTAAAATACGTACAGATATAGAATGTATAGTGTGTATGTTTATCAATAATCGTGGTGAATTTGTATGAGCTTAATTGATGAAAAGAGGTGAAATGTGATGTAGAAAAAGAGATTAACATCAATAAAATCAGTCGACAAGTGAAAATTGGTAAAAATGGCATTGGTTTTTGCGCTCTGCTCTGTATTTATTCTATGATCACGAGAGCATTACAACATAATAATATATCATTCACAAATTCACGAGTTACAAGTAATAAGTATCATGACATCACACGAGTAGTTGAGTGCGCCACTTTCTGGAGGGTTTTGTGTGTGTTTTCTCACTCTACATTTCATCATCATCATCATTTTGCCAGAATTAGCGCTAGTGTGTTCTTCTTATTCCGGGGGATATATAAATGACCTCTTCTCTCTCTCTGTTTTTTGTGGTTTGGAAATAATAATATAAATATGATCAATTGAAAAAAAATCTCGACAATTTCCACAATCTCTTCAGTTGATTGGCTAGTTTATTTTCCGAGTTTGCATAATATATTATTTTACATTTATTGTATTTAAAAAGATTTTAAGGTATCATTAAATATATTTTTTTTATTTAACATCAATTTTCATGTTTCATACTCATTTTTTAGATGTTTTTGAGGCTATGTTTGCTTCGATCATTTCGTACATGTTGGACTGGAAAAGTTAATTATAGCAGTGTACCTGACGAATTAACTTTTTTCAAAAATGACACGATAATTTGTTGGCATCGAGAGCCAAAATTTCCTTACGATTGTTCAAAACCACTTCCAGAAATGCAGCCAGAATCTAAATCAGTTTTGAAAGTAACGACTAATGAAGCGTATAAATTATTCAATAAAGAAGAACCACGTCCAATCATTGCAGAACAAATGGCCAAAATGACTTATACAACAAAACATATTTGGTTTCCACGAGCAAGAGATAAGAAAAAGATGCGAATGGAACCAGATAGGCCTTACTTATAAAAAAATGTGAAGTAATTTTTATGTCCAATAAATAAATGTGCATATTAATTTTGTTTGTTAGTCATTCTTTCATTTCATTATATATATTTTTCCAAACTCTTAAGACTCGACTGAGCATTATATATTTATTATACAAAGATTTTAATATTTGAAAAAACGATCAACATTAAAATTAAAAATACTGTGCTTTTTAATTTTACCTATGATTATTTATATAACCTGTTCTTTCAATTCTTCAATTGCGTTAGTAATTACAATCTATTGTTTCGCATGCAGAATTTATTGATATATATTTTTTAATTATTTTAAGCAAAAAAATATATACACGTTTGAATATTAATCTATTCTATGTTTCTTGGGAATATTTGACGTTCACCATCGTTCATTAAAATTTCCATCGTTTTATATAGTAAATACTTTCCGAGAGCTTTTTTGGTTTTATAGCTTATTGTTGCTGCTAATCCATAATAATTACCACGATTACAATTACACAAGTGTTTAGTCCCGAGTGCATCTATCATAGCAGCTTCACGTATGAAAGCTTCCTCTTGCATGGAATGCAGAAATACTTGATGACAAACTACACCCTTGCCTTCATGCCAAATATTCAATATTCTCTGAATTTTTTCATTAGATTTATCATTAAGTTTTTTTCCATTCCAAATTTCATGTGATTCGTATAGATGTGCCATTGGTCTTGTATTTTTTCCCTTTCCCACATAAAAAATAGCCTTTAAAAATATTTCCCATCGCTCAGCAAGACTTAAATCACGCCCATTACGTGGTAAATTTTTTGTTATTCTTGGATCCAGAAGTAAATAATTAAATGATGTCCTTGCGATACCACCACGGTATTTGTTATTGTCATCTGGTTTCTCATATTCATGGAATACCGATTCTTCCAAATCTTGATAAGGTTGTAAATTTTTCATCCAATTAGTGGAGAGTAATGCTCTGGATATTCTCGAACTTTTTTGATTTATTTCATTTTGCAATTGTGCTAAGCATAAATTCGTATGATTTGAACGTTTCAATTTATAAAGTCGTTTGAGATACACACGATTCGTATTTGGAGTTATAGGCCCCGGATTGTCGCCAAATGCTATCAATTGATGGCGAAGACTAGCATTACTCACAATGAATTCACCGTGATCGACTAGTCTGTCAAATTCACTTGAAGACCTTGACGAAATTCTACTTGGAGTGCTTGAAAATTCATCTAATTGAAATAATAATAATAATAATGATGATGATGATGATGATGATGATAACAATACGGAACTAGTCAGAATAATATAAAAAAAAAACTATTTGAAAATATGCCTCACCGTTTCTATTTAACCAAGCCGATTCATGCATCGCTTCATCCATGTCAATCGCCTCTCTGCAATTAAATACAAGTTTGAAGTTCTAATTAATGATAACTATGCATAAATTTATTACTCGACGATAAGAATTGTTCCTATCATTCACTTGAACTCATGCGATATATAGTGAATTGAAACACAAAGCACTTACACATGTAACAATCTGTAGGTAACTCTACAAATTGTTTTGTGTATAGGCTAGTAATCACAATTTTATAATCACTGTGTGATATTGGGTATTTGGCTCGATAGGCCACCCGATCGCTTGGTTTTCCTCTAATTTTCTATAAATTACCATGTATATATATCACAACAGTAATACTTACGATGAAACGCACAAACGACGTTCCATAAATGCAATATCTTTTTCTGCATCAACATAAGCATATTCTTCATCCAGACTTATGAATGATTCAATACTTGATCTAAAAAGTCATATTATATGGATAGAATAATATTAAAAAATAATTATTGAATGTGGTAAATTATTTATATTGCTAACCTGATGGGGGATTCTAAGGGATTTATGTTGACTCCCGAGTAGTTGCAATTTGAGATTGGATCTCTGTAGGCTTCTATCTCAATGGATGAAGAACTTTTCGAAGTATTTAAATTTGTGAATGAATCATTGACAAGTATAGAGATCGAAGCTGGTGGTGTTTGTTCTTTGTTTTTATAAATTTCATCTAGTTCATTCCAGATTATTAATTTTTCATTCGAATCTGAATTATTTTTTGACTGATATTGATAACTTGTATGAGATGATCCAGGACTCTCTAGCGACATCATATCATTGTCTTTTATATTAACGTTCAGATCAATTTTTTGGGACTTGATGTCCTGTTGTACTCTCAATTTATAATTCTTCAATTGTTGTGTCGTCATTTTAACTTTATCGAAACCAAGAATAGTATCAATATTGTTGATGAGTTTTGTAAATTTTGATCGATTGCATGAGATATTATAATCAAATTTCGACTGTTTAAATTCGTCACTGTTATTTTTTATCACATCTGAATTATTTTCACAATTTTCATTATACATAATAGTATTTAAATTTCTAGTAATGTTTTTATACAACTTTTTCTTATTGATAGCATTTGAAGTAGTTTCTATATCCCCCATCGATAACGAAGTATCATAATCACTTATGGGAAGAGTTTTGCCAGATGTTTGAATAGTATTTTCATCAAGTGTATATTTATATTGTTTTTGATTTGTTTCTAATTTAATGGTAGAATTTGTGTATTTTGTTTTTGGAGTCATAATATTCAACGGCCGTCGTACCTTCGGAGTGAGATTAATGTTTTTTACAGTCAATGGTTTTTCTTTGCAATTTGGAGTTTGGTTCTCATGTAACGAATTTAATTTTGTTACTTTATTCATTTGTTTCTTTGGTATTTTTAAATTTGGAGACATACTGACTATTGACGTATCGAGTAAAAGTGAGTCAATTTCATTTGAATTTTTCATGAGATATTTTTGCTGCGATAGTAGAGTGGGAATCTTTTCTGGTTCATTTTTTTTTTCATAGATATTATATGTATTGGTAATACATCTAGGTTTATCAATTGAAATTTTTTTACTTGCCACACTTGTTTTTTTAAATTCAAAACTGGAATTATTTGACGGTAATATCGATAATACATTTTTTTTAATATAACATTTTTGAGCGCGACGAAAAGTTATATTATCTATGTTTAAATTCGGTGATGTGCCAATGGAGCCGGAAATTGTTTCCGTATTTTTAGAGTTGATCTGTTGAAATTTTCTCAAATTATCTGATTTTTCTAAAAATATAATATTCCCCTTCGTTTTATGCGATAATTCATTTGTTAGGTCGAATTTCGATGGTACAAATTCAGCAATTACATCACCACGATTAATCAGAATTTTTTCAAGTTTAATTTGTACTTTCATCTTATCGTTACCTTTATCGTCATTAAATTGTTCATTATTTACGATATGCTTTCTCAAAATATCTATGGCATCATAATAATTACCATCTAATGCATAATGAAATGGACTTCGATTATCATCGTCAAGACATAATGGATTACCGCCATTCGTTAATAATAAATCTAAAATTTCAATACGTCCCCATGCAGCAGCCACGTGGACCGGAGTTATTCCATCGCAAGATTTAACATTTGGATTACCACCATGATGTAAAAATAATTTTACTACTTTCTCAGAAAATTCTTTGGACTTATGGCCAACCGCCAAATGAAATGGTGTAATTCCATGTATCGGAAGTAAAAAATTTGGATCAGCGTCGTTATTTTTGAGCAATGTTGTTATTTGATTTATATTACTATCCTCAATTCCATCGTAAAGACAAGAAGCCAAAAATAATACTCCTTTTGTTTTTGTAGTGGATAACATTTCGATCCCAAAATTGAATAAAATCTTTCTGAAATAATTATTTCTAATTTAATTGGTCAAATATATGCATGCACGTTGTGTTTATAAATATATGCATGGAGGAATTAAGATAATCATACATATATATTGATATTCCTACTGAATTAATAAATAAGTGAATTATTTTTTTTTTTTTATTTAAGTGCTTCCTGCCTTCATTAGGCAATCTCGCACATGGCCACTTTGTTTGTTGTGTTATGGTTATATTATTCTTTTCGTTTTTTCAATATATACAAATAAGTGAATTAACGATTACTATCACTATGTATATCTATGTTGTAAATGACATACAAACAAACAATAATTCGTAACGTCCTAGTTCTGATCATCACTGACTATATAATATATATTCATGTGAATATGTGGTACCAATTTGAGATAATTTATTTATTATAGTTTTTTTATATTGTTGGTATAATGTGATGTGAGCAAGCGGCGATTGAGAGAGAGAAAAAACAACCAGCAGCGGCTCACCATTTTTGTACGAGCGCCATTTCACATTTAGGGCGCCATATTTGAAAAATGGATTCGAAATCGTTAAGAAAAGTGTGCATAAAGCGCAATATATATATACGTATTCTATATATACTATTGACAAAACATTTGTTTGTCTGAATAATTTTTTTTGTTTCATTTTCTTTTTCAATCCATGGTTCAAATTGTCAAAATTAGTTGATTGCAAAAATAAATTCCGTCATATTTGTATTGTAAATGTTATGAAATAATGTTTTTTAACGATGATAAATGTGGGGATTACGATGATGATGATGATGATGATGAAGACGAGGAACACATAACTGAAATAATTGTCAAGCCATCAGATGAACCAATTCCAACATCAATCTATAGGTCTAAATATCGCAAATCAATTGAAGCAGAATCAACTCATAATAAATATGAACATAAGACTCTTGGTGTAATGAAAGTTTCATTAAGTACACCTGACAAATTTTTAAAAAAAAATTCTCGAATTCACTCAAAACAACCAGAAGTAAATCACAAACATTATCGCCAGCAGGATTATCAACATAAATTATCGGCGTGGGAACCTTTGAGATTATCAAAAGTATCTGATAAGTCTCTTAAATCATCTGTTAAATTAATGAGTTTCTCAAAAAATTTTGAAAAAGAAAATATTATCAATATAAAAAAAGCCCGCCATAAAAGTTCAAATCTCCGAGAAATTACTTCAGTCTCACCATTATCGGGAAAACACCAATATTCTATATCAAAACATCCTGGAGATACGAAAATTCGACCAAAATATTCGGATTATCCGCCAATTCGTACTGAAATAAATTCTAAAGATGATGTGAACAAAATTTCTGCAGATTCTGGCGACATTAATATTAAAATTTCATCGGAAGAATTGACCTCAATACGAGGAAAAACGAAATCTATACAGAATTTAAAAAAATTACGGAATGGCCATTATGTGACTGACGATGAACGCGCAGACCTTCTTCTTGTAAGTTTGAAATTTCAAATATTTATGTAATTATTGACAAATATTATTTTACTAAATAGGGAATGAAGAAAAAGTGGGATGAACTTATGAGACAATTTCAAGCTCTTCCATTTTTATCAGATACACCACCAAAAGCTAAAAGAAAATCAAAAATGGAGGAAAATCTAAAACAATTAGAGAAAGACATTGATGATATAGAACGTCATCCTTATATTTATGTTTATGATGATATAATAAAAGGTTGAAATAAATAATTTCATTTTTACAATGATATAAAATGTCGATAAATTATTTTATAGTTCTTGCCACGTTTCCGTTATAGTTTCATTGTCCTTATTAACAATCAATGTGAAAGTATCGCCGGTAGAAAACCGACGTTTTTTATTGAATTTTTCATTGAGCACACAAGTTCCACTCTCTTGTAATTTATTTTCTTGCATTTCCCATATAGGTTGAAGAGAGAGATTATTGCAGTTCTTTTCTAACTCATCGTTAACACCTATGACTCTATTATCATACTCAGTTGATACATTGCAATAAAGACATTTTACATCTTCATATTCATCATCCAATGAGGGATGAAAAATTCTAGCACAAACTGGACAACTTCGATATTTTAAACATGATATTTGTAAAAGTGTAAGTGCACACCGTGGAAGTCGATGACCATTTGGGCAGGATGCAGTATTCCACGGCAATTCAATTATTACCTTGTTACATAATTTGCACAATTCTGTTTCAATTAAATTCAAATTTTCCGTTGCATTTAAAGCATTTTTTGCTTTTACCATGGCAACATTATCCTCATTATTATCATCGTCTTCTCCTGCTAGAAAAACTTCTAAATACAGTCTTAGAAAATGAATGCAAAGACGCATATCATTTGTTAAAATTTTTTTTTTTGCCAATCGAATGATATGTGATGAAGCAGAATGAACAAATATTAAAGGTTGAGCCTCCGATATTTCACCAACGACATTGTCAATTTTCTTCACGAGTTTTTTTTGTTTTAAAACTTTTGTTATTAACGTTAACCACATAATATTGCGGAGTTTATGAATAGGGAACGATTCTAATGTTTCTGGAATATTCGGCAAATGATTTTCTGGATCTGCTTCTCTTGAAGCTCTTATTCGAATTGTTTCCAAGCAATCCCAATGGGTATTATATTCACAATTATAACTGTTTTCTAATACATTCCATGGACTCCATATTTCTCTTTTGAAGCAAAACATCTGAAGTATACTTGGTTCGCGATTTATTAAATGATCGTACAAGCCGTCCGGACTTGTAACATTAATAAATGTAGCACCGCTTGGTGCACGTGCCAAACCCAAAAATTGATACTTTGATAGTTTCATACCATATTTTATATGCTCAAATATTAATTTGCATTCTTCATTAAATTTAATATAGTACATTCTGGCATTCTGTGTCGTCACAATAGTGCTATTTTCATCGATCACGAGTAATCCTACGATATATATAAAATTATCGTCAATAAAATTTCAATTTCATAATTTCATTTATATATTTACCTGTAATTGAAAATCCGGGTAACTGTATGTGTTTTTGTTTCAATAAGTTTCCTTCACAATCAAGTGTTATTACAATGTAAAAAAAATTTTTTATTATGATAACGTTAATTTCATCATTAACATGTGAAAACTTTTTTACATCGTTAATAGGAATATTGTCAACAATATTAGATATACATTTTTTCTCTGCTTTATCATTAAGACAGTAAATTTGTCCGTCAAAAAATCCTATCAAAATCAAGTATCTTTTTATATCCACTGAGATCCAAAGTAATTTTGTGATTTTTGTTTGACTTTCAAAACGCGTACGATATATTATTGTTGACTCAACTTCAGTAGGGAATTCTGATACTCTTGTTATTTTCCAGATAACTAAGTCGCAACTTCGATATGTAGTTACAATATAAGAAAATGGTATGGAAAAATCGTCACTATATAATTCACTCCAAGTAACAGCAGTGCCTTGAAGTCTCCTAAGATTGTATTTAAAAATTTCAGCATTCAATGAATGAACATCAATATTATTAATATTGAAATCAAATTCATTCTTGATAACATTCCACCATAAAACTGATAGATTACAAATAGAGTACCAATTATTTCCTAATTTTAATGCAAGATCAATAGCACCGGCAGATGTTACAGTAGCCAATAAACATTTTGATGGTTTAACTAATTTTATTGGTGACCACGAGATAGCTATAATTCTTGGTATGATATGATCTTTATCAGCCAATTTTGGAGACAATGCTTCCTCCAGCATTGCCAAATACAAATTTTCACGATCAAAATTATTTATTAATGAATCAATGATAGGTATAAAAGGTTGGCAAGGCAAATAACTTGATGCATAAATAAATGATCTTTTGAACTTTGCAGTAGGATTACCACATAATGTATTTGGTTGCAATTCCTGAAATGTGAATATTATCATACATATTAAAGAAACTTAATAAATAACTATTAACTCAATTTTCAAAACAAAAAAAAAATGAAAAATATAATAATAATTACGAATATGTGTACTCCTCTTGGTGTCATTAAAGATATTTGATTGTCTAATGACCAATCCACAGAAAAATTTGTAGTAACCAATTCATGAACTGAGATATTATAAATTTCATCTGTCTCCATTTCATTTGTTCATATTAGTATTATTATTTTATTGTTCACACTTGAAGATGATAAAATAAAAATATCAACAATAGATATAATTCGTTTTTTCGTATTATATTTGTGTATATAATGAAGTCAATGATTATTATAAATACATAGAAAAATCTGTAATACCGAGAATCGTCGTGAGCTATAGAGTAATTACAATATGTGAGAGATTGCATGGAGACTGGAGACACCATTTTTAAATATCAGCGCATGCGTATTTGTTAATTTGGATATATATATATATATATATATATATATATATATATATGGATGTATATATCATATCATCTTGAAAAACACCACCATTTTTCGCGCAGCAGTAGTATGGCGCGTATACATTAGTAATGCCATCATTATATGAAAATGAATTGTACATTACTCTTATATTTAATTTTTACTCCATTCTATACTTCCGAAACACCTGCATCATAGTAGTACGAGATGTTTTATTATATTCTCATACGTACATATATCTCACAGTAGGGGGCGTGTGATTTTTTTACTAATCTATGTTCAAAATGGCGAGTGTGTTGTGAAGTAATATGTAAAACTGGCGATTCAGGTGAGTTAAATATTATTTTTTATGAAATTTGCTATAATAATATTGAGAGATGAAATTGGTGTAATTGGAATATTATAGATTGATACAGAGGTAAGTTACGTTGTGATGGTTGTATTCATGTTGTGTCAATCCATAAATATGTTGAGTTACAGTTAAATATGCCATACCAAGTCAAACATGATGGAGAGTAAAAAAAAAACCATTGGAACTGAAATCATTTTGTATTATTGGCAAAGCATATCCATGAATTGAGATATGTTTATGAAGTTTGTTTTTTAATATTTGTTCTGAGTCGTTAAATTTGTTGTAGTTTTTTTTTTTACTCAACATTTTTTCACGGTAAAATGTCCTTTATGAGTGATTTGGCATTTTTTTTTGTTGTTTAATTTGGCAATTTGTTTGAGGGGAGAAATTCGAGACATACCAGCCCTGATATAATTACAAAAGAATTTTGATAGGGATATGGAATATTATTATGATAATAATTATTGTCATTTTATTAAATTTTTTTTTATCTCTATATTTCACTTAATTTTTTTGATGGCTACTTTATGTGTTCATATCATAAGACAATAGTGATTTTTAATTACGACATTACTGAAAGACATGTCGAAAAATATACATATGTTTATGTTATTAATTTGTTTTTGCGCATTGGTTCGACCTGTTTGTTATACTTTTGTAAATTTGGTTGAAATGTGAATATTTTTTTTCCCGCATTGGAGAAAAGAAGATGCAATAGCAAATATAATAATTGATCATGTATTGTTTGAACAGAGAAATCCACTTTTAATATTGTATGAGCACAAAATTAATAAACGTCAGTAATTACATTTTGAACACATGTGTATTTTTTGATGGACTGAAGAATCATTGGCTCATAAGAGCGTGGAACTGATCGAATTACATTGTTTTGTCATCAAATTTCTTATCAGAACTTGGTTGTAAAACTTGCTCGTACCTTATCAGCCTGATAAAGTCTATATGTTCACAGAGCACACCAAATTCCATCTGACTCTATGATTTTTATTTCATCGATTTTCTAATAAAATGCTGATAAAGTTACGAATGAAACTCATGAATAACTAAAAAATACATAACAATCACGATAATACTATTACCATAGTATAACTATTGAATTATACTATAAACAAAATGAATGATAATGATGATTAATACATCACAGAATGAAACCATTTCTTTATTTTACAGGGAATTTTAATATATAAAATTCCCTGTACTATTTTTCATTTTATATAATATAAGATGATATTAGTTTGAGTTCAGGTATCATTTAGTCACCAACTATTAGTTTAATGATTTTAATATTTATAATGTGAAGTTGACAATATTATGATGTTAATTTTCTTGTAATATTATCATAAATACGTATATGTGAATATAATGTTGTTTGAGTACAGTGGTTTTCTATCATACACATAATATATATTCAAATGATTCGCTAATTCAATGGTTTTATATAAAAGCTCATCACATATATGAAAAATGTTTTTCCATTTGTATTTACAGGCTTCAAGAGTGTCATGTCAATAGCTAATCAACATCTAATAAAATGCCGTCACGCGAATGATTGAGAAAGCGCAACAAAAGGTTGGTCTATAAAAACAAAACTCTGAACAAGACAATGTACAATGAGCTACAGCGGAAATATGCCAGACTGGCATCAATATAACCCACCTCAACATGGACGTACGTCAACTACGTCCAGTGGACAAAATATAAATTCCAATCACCTATTTCTCTCAAACATAAGTCCAACAGCATTGGACACAATAAATTTGTCAACAAATGAACGTCAAAATAAACATCAACAGCGCAACGATGTTAATTATCCGGGAAGAAATTATTCAACGTCAACGATATCTGGACCAAATTGTGCACCGAGCTCGTCAACAGGTGTTCATACTATGGCACCATTATCGGCCTGCGTGGGCCATTATGGCACGTCACCATCAAGAAATCCAATAATAGAAGGCATGACAACAACAATGGATCCACGATTAGGTGGATCGTCTGTTGTTTCATTGAGTGAAACCGATTTGTCACATCGTAACAATCAAATACCATTTAATCCATCGACAAATCACACTACAGCATCAAGCATGAGTGGTATTCATGGTGGTATGACATCACAAACATCACCAGTAGGTCCAATGTCACCAGGTAGACAGGGTCCGCCTTATAGTACGTGTAAAGGGCCATGTTGCAATTCTGATGCAAATATGGCTGCTTATCAGCATTGGGAAAAATATGGTAATTATCAGGCAAACACTGCTTACAGAGATAACATGCGATCTAGCCATTATTCCATGGATAATCGTCGTTATGTAGCGCCAGATATGAATATCCGTAAAGAGTGCATTGATAATAAAGACCTCGTTAATTCTGGCCCATTTGGTATTGATAATCGTCGAAATTATTCAGAATACAAGTATCGCAAAGATTTATCAAGAAGTTATCCTGCATCTGGACTTGTTCAGAATTATCCAATGCAAAATTATAATTTTTCCGACTATCAAAAGTGCCCCTATTCTGTAAAAGATTATTTAAGGCGTGCAGGTGCAAATGGTCCAACAATGAATTCTCAAAATTCATCATTAATTTCTCCAAAATATTCCGAGCAACAAAGCGTAATTGTTCAACAAAAATACACCGGTAAACAACTATCATATCATAATGGTGTACTACAAAATTCTATGCCAAATACCAGCACTACTAACCTTTCATCATCACTTCAAAATTCTTATTATAACGCTCAATTAACACCACGTGAAGTGCCACGAGATTTTTCACGTGATTATCAAGATACAAATAATGTGGGAAATCGATTGCCAACGTCATCGACCGCTATTGTACATAGTTCATACCAAAAATATCATGTTTATCAGCAAAAAATTGCCATGCAACGGTATTCAATTGAAAATCATTTGAAAATGATGTCGAGAATGCCAGGATATCAGTCGCATCCAAAATATCAAGAATATATGATGAAATATCGGGAATTGTCAAGATTACAACAAAATGTTGATTATCAGAGTGTCCTTCAGGAGACATCAAAACTCTCGAGTTCATCAAGCGCTCAAATAGCACCAATTAATTTACAATTTGATCATAATGGCGTTTTGATTAATTCCAATTATAATCCCGGTCATTTTTCTGGAATGCATAATGCAATTAATTCAATCCCAAATGCTGATAATTCGGAAAATCTTGAAACAAATCAGGCCAATATTGTCAACGGTGTACCAATTGAACAACATAATCATTCTATCAAACATCCAGAGCAAACATTGAATTTATCGCAGGATACTGAAGGTATTTGTCTTACTAATAAACCGACTAGAAATCAATATTTAATGCAGAAAAATAATGAAAATTCAGAACAATTCGATAATTTGATTGTTGATGTGGATGAATTGAGAGTTGCTCGTACAATAAAAACCGCTGTTGATACAATAACAACATCAACAATATCCACAATTGATAATACAAACTTGAAAGATTTTGCTAATAAGCCTGAACTTGATGTAAGGCAATTTTTAGCAAATTGGGATGAGAGCGAAGACGAGGAAACATTGGCCACAAATCTTACAATGGTTACACCACATAATTCATCATCAATTATTGTGCCAGATTGTTCTTCATTGACAGAAAATAATCAGACAAAAGTAATTGAAAAACAATTATCTGAAACAACTACAATCAAAAAAACTATTGAAAATGATACATCTGTTGATACGAATATTGTTGTTTCGGAAAATATTGAAAATATTGAGGTAACTGATTTAAAAACTATTGAAGAACTCGCTCATTCTGGAACAATTGTTGAATGTATTCAAACTGATGTAGATGATATTCCTACTATTCATATTGTTGATCGCTTGCCTAATAATTCTGAATTAGCGACAATCCAAACAGTTTACGGTGATGTTACCTCGCTAACAATCGAACAGATTGCTAAAGCACCAATTGAAATTATCAATGAAACATCAGAGGGAACGGCAACAATAACGTTGTATGAAGCTGATTCTGGTGTTTGTACAAAAGATCCCGAGTGTAATGATAAATTAAATGATGATGGAGTCAATGATGAAGATGTGGTTAAAGCAAATGTTCCTACTGTTATTAATATGCCAATAGAAAGAATCGATATAATTGGATCGTCACTTGATACAAATGTCAATCAGGCTGAGAAAACATCAGATCTTACATATGAAAAATCATCAACAGAATCTGAAATTGCTGTAAATACATTACATGGAATTGATTTAACAATCAATAACAACAACAACAACAACAACAACAACAACAACAACAACAACAACAACAATAATAATAATAATAATAATAATAATAATAATAATAATAATAATAATAATCAATCTTACGGTGAAAGATCAAATTTACGAAAGCAACATAGTTTTGCAAGTGAAGAATCACACAATCCTGATGATATCAGTTTACCTGATATACCTATGTCTGAATGCACTCCCATATCAACGACATTGAATACACCAATTCATTCTGATAGCGAGGAGTCATCCGAGCATGTAGCAAACATTGAAATATCTACGAATCCTATCGAAATTGTTCCAAATAGTCCCATCATTAGTTTCTCACATTCGCCAATTAAAATTGATCCCTATGGCAGTTTAGAAAATGATAGATTGTTAGAGAAAAGGCCGCACGATTCATTGGACTTTGATTTTCGTCAGGATAATGATGATTCTAAAAATAAATATCAAGACGATTCTAGCGGGAAAAGAGCGGTAGAGAAAAATGAAATTTCCAGAAAACCCAAAGAATCTATTGTACTGCAATCAGCAGAAATTGAGATTGAAGCGCATCATGAATTATCATTAACAAATACAACTCATACTGTCCCAAACGCCACCACAACTGCCCAAATCACAACTACGAGAATAATCAATGAATCGTCGGAAAAAAATGAAGAATTTTATCCGTGCTCTGATCCACTTGTTGGAATGGGACAAAATTCTAATATGGTAATAAACCAGTGTATGAAAAATTGTTCTACTATTGGAGGAGATAACTCGAATGATACACAAAATGGTGAATGTTTGGTGGAAGCATTAGGTAGTAACACTGTTCCAGGAACGCCTGTAAGTCGAATTTTATCGCCAGATGAAATTGACACAGGCAAATGCCCTTCAATCATTGATACTGAAGATTTTCAACCGTCCGACGATCTTGATAAGTTATGTAATATGTCATTAGACGATGCGTGTATGATTTCACTTATGAGTGAAGATAATTCTCGTGTATCGAGAATACAATCGGCACAGATGGGCAATCATTCATTTACAAAAGTTATGAATAATATTTTACCTATTAAGGGATTGAGTGTTCTTCAATCGTCAGATGATGATGGTCGTGATGATGATAAAGATAATGATAACGATGATAACGATGATAATGATGATGATGATGATGATGATGATGATGGCGGCGGTGATGATGATAATAATGATGATGGTGATGATGATAATAAGGCAGATAAAAATTATGATGATGATGATGATGATAATGATGATGATGATGACGACGACGATGACGATGATGATACCTGGGTTGAAGTGAGATCATTGGACGGAGGTATCGCAGCTGAATTAAGTGTTAATAAGATGGCAAATACTGTTGAAAGTTCTGGCGTTAAGTCACCAAATAATCAAAAGCAAACATGTATTAACGAGGAATTGCGAAACAAGTTTGACCATTTTGATGTCATTGAAAAAACAACGAATTATCACATGACTGGTACTAATTGGTCTCAAGACACAAAATTTGGGCATAATTTGCGAAATAGTGGTGATCCCCTCAAGTCAATTGAGGAAAAAGCGAATATAGGAAAATCAAAATATATTCCATCAATTTTCGATATTTCTGGTGACTCGCAAAGCACAGATTTCGATAAATATGATCGTGAAAAACAGGTATTAAATTCTAAGGAGCGACTAAGGTCTATGAATGATATTAGACAAGAAAAATTATGTGATAACTTAAATCGTACTAAAAAACATTGCATTGAGAGGCGTAGCCAGAGCAATAACACAAAAATTGGCATTTTCTCGATGACAAAAGGTAAAATTATGGAACCACATCCGAGAGTTACACATAAAGATAATTCTGCGAATTTAATTGAAAAAAAATTATTAAAAAATTCGCCATATTTATACGATGCTCAATTATTAAATTCTCATTGTGATACATTAAAATCTTTGGATAATTATGAAACGTGCTCATTGACCAGTAGTTTACATTGCCATCAAAACGACATCGATGCACAAAAACGAATGGCAATTCAAAATAACGAAAAATTGAATGATGACGCAGACGTTGGATTTGAAATGAAGATTAATGTATTGCGAAGTGAGAAAAATTCTCGTAAAAAAAAACAGTCGCAATATAAATTAAATGAAATGACGGAAGTAACACAAAAACACGATTTAATTTCGTCCGACCCATCCACTCATTTGTATACTGAGACTACTTTTAATCATCGTCGGCATTCAATGCCTGAAGAGTTGAAACCAATGTGGCCTAAGAAAATAAATAATAGAACTAGAAGACGGTATAGTGGTGGGCATAATTTTAAATCGTACTGTCAACAACCCTGCGAGGTAAATTCAACAGATAATAATGATGGGTTTCGAAATTTTGATGTTGTAGAACAAAATTTTACATTATCAAAAGTGCCTGAAACAGAAATATTGGATAAAAAAGATTTAAATCAAATAGCGATGAGTATAACAGATCCTTTTTTGTCACAAATTAACTCACCAGATTTTAATGCACATGAGGATGCGCCGCTAATCACCAATTCTAATAACAGAAGTCAAACAGAGAGTGAAGACGAAAGTATATTCGGAAATGTTACCGAAAAATCAAAGGATTCATTGCGAAAGTTCACACTTGTAACATCCGAAACTAATATTTGTCATTCAAATGTTGATGAACTGACAAATATAGTCAGTAGATCATCTTTTAATATGACGCCAGGTCCATCAAATGCAAGTTTGAATGATCCGTGGAACAAACCAAGTTTCTTCGCGGAATCAACATCAACACTTGATTTTGATAATTTTGACGTAGCACCAAATGAATACCATGATACAGTGGATTCTTTATTAAAGAATAATGAAGAAAAAATATACTTACGAACAGAAAAAGAAGTGCGTAATAAACGTTTAGATGATATTGAACGTTATCGAAATCCTTATTCAACGTCTAAACCACCAATTAAGGATGCCATGGAAATGAATCTCAATTCAGTTCCTATATACATAACAAAAGATGGTAAAATATCGTGGAGTCCAAATTCACGATATACATATAGAGCATTAATAATGGAAGCGCGACAGAGAGAGGGTTATCCAATTACTGAAGATTTGTTTTATTCATCTATATCACCGCGAAATTATCATGAAAAACGTTTATATAAACGAAAATACGAGTTACCGCCAAAAGATATAAAAACATGGAATGAAAATATGAATTATAATATGACAAAAGCAAAATTATCTTCAATAAAACGTCGATCTAATAACTGCGATTGGATAAACAATACCTTTAATAGAACAATTAATAATAAATATGAAAATAAATGGCGTGATCGTAATATTGAAATGGACCGTGTCAAAGATGATCGGAATAAAATTTACTCTGATATTTCTATGCCAGCGAGTATTTGTTCAATTGATTCGTCATTTAAAGCTCAGCATTATCGATATTCTCCGATTATGCACTCTAATATGAAACGGTTGGAAAAACAACGTCGTAATGATTTTAATTTAAAGACAATATTACGACAAAAAAATAATAAGAATTTTGATGGACAATGTGCAATAAAAAACACATCTAGTGATTCATTGATAAATCAGAGTTTAGGACATAATTGTGAAATGTCTGAATGTATAAAGTATAACAAGTCTATGATAATAAATAATGGGGAAGAATTAGAATTATTTTCAGAAAATATATCAAATATATCATCTGAAATTATTGTTAAAGAAAGAGCGATAAGCTCAACTGAAAAGACTTCGAAACCAAATGATGAAGTTTCATTATTAGAACAAAATTTCGTAACAAAAGATAAAAAAAGCGTAAAAAAACAGACTCATTGGTCAGTACCACATTCAATTAATTTAACAATGACCGATGACGAATCGAAAGATATATCGGGTAATTCGATAGTTGAAATGAAACCACCAGCCAGCATTGATCTGGAACAAAATTCACAGGGGATGCTTACTGATAGTGGACTTGCGTCTTCGTCGTGTACTGGAGGTAGTAAAGAGCCAAAACAAAGAGGTGACGAGTGGCAGAAAACATTATGTGATAATGATATTAAAGTTGAAAATTCCAAAAATATATGTAAATTACCTAAAAGTTTAAAGTATATGACGGAAAATAAATCTGATAATGTTGATCCAGAATATAGTGTCAAAATAACAAAAGATGAAATCGTGACGAAAGTTAGTTCTAAAACAGAAGCTTTGCCATTGGGATTGACTAAAAATATTAATAAACTACAAAGAGATAATGTGGATAATATAATTGCAATAAAAAAAAGCGATAATATAGTGACGGTAAATAAAGAGCAAAAAAAAAGTGTTGATATTGCCAAATTAACAGAATTATTTTTGTCAAAAAATCGTACAATAGATATTAATAACAGTACATTAAAAGGTCTAGATTTGGCATTCCCGATTCGACAACGAATTTCAATTAAACAACCGTCAATACAAATCAATATACAATATAGTGCTGAGGACATAAAATTGAAAAGTAATGATGAAGAATCAAAGCAATCTTTATCAATATTTAGCAATCAACACGGATCAAAATTTTTAGGGATAATTAAAAGCGAAAATGGAGCATCTCGACGTGCATCGAGCGATGAAATCGATAGTAGAATACGAAATGACATGTTTTTTGAACATATCAGTAGCTTTGTTGATGCTCCAATGTCTATTTCTTTGGCTGAAACTGATGAGATTTCAACAATCACTGATAGGAATATTTATGATAAAAATATTGAGGTACAGGAGAGTGATGAATTTGTCACAAGATTCAATAATGAAATGGGATTTAATGGAATTAATTGTATAAATGAAGCATCAATACATAATAAAGATTATAAATTCGAAAAACCGGAAATACCACATATACGGTTTGGCACATTCAATAATTCTGCTCAAAAAACAAATAATATAGAAATTAGTGAAGTCTCTACGGAATCAGAGTCACATTATGAGGATACACTTAGTTCAACTCAATTTGGAAGTGAATGTGCTGATTTGAAGTCAGACGATATTAATACAGCATCAATTAATGCGATAAATTTTCTTTCTGCTTCCAGTCAAGAAGCAATTGACGCCACTGATTTAAATCAAGTGCGAAAGAATTTAGAATTGTGCGCACTGGATGATGAATCAGAAATAAAAAATAATCAATCACTTTGTGTTGTAGTAAATTCATCAGAAATCATTAATGATAAAAAATTCATATGTAATAATATTGAAAGAAACGATAATACGAAAAATTTATTAATATTTTCGGCAAGAATATCAAGCGAAAGTGAGGACGATTCTAATGCTCAAGATGGTTCACCAATTGTGAATGATAATGCTGCTGCAACTGATATGTCGACAAAATTTGGAAAGGAAACAAATAGAATATTAAATTTCTCCGGTCAAATTCCAAATCCAGAAAATCATTCGGAATATCATTTGGCAAAATCACCAATCGAAATGGAACAACAAAAAATATCAAGCACAAATATTGTGACTATGAATGATGAGAAAAATTTAACGTTTGCTGGTAAAATACGAAATGAGCAAAGCAAATTTTCTCGCTCAAATCCAACAATAATTGAAAAAATTCCAAAATTCATAATAAAAAAAATCGACAGTTTATCTAAATCATCATCATTATCACAGATATTTTCATCTGAACAAGTGACTCAACAGAGTAATGAAACCAAAGTATCATCAGATCACATATCTTCTGTACATCCAAAAATACCAAAAATGATAATAAGAAATGTACGATCGCGACCAGTTACACCAACTATTGAAGAAAATGCTGTTGAATTATCATTCCCAAAAGATCACGAAAGTGAACAGAAAGTATTTGAGGTGAAAATCAAATTGGACGATTCAACAATTAAGCATGAAGTGGAAGCATCTTCACTGCGAAAAGCAATTGGTGTAATAGAGTGTAAAATTCCAAAGATGAAGATAAAACTTGAAGATCGTATTCCAAAAATGATCTTCAAAAATGCAAAACTCGAAATGTTTGATAATAATAATTCAACATTATCGAAAAATATATCAAAGGTTAAAATTAGAAAATTGAAGAGGTCGAATTCTAAAGAAGAAAAAATATTAATTAGAGGCAAAGAAAAAATTTTGACAAATTTAGACAATCTAGAGCAATATAATGCTACAGAAAAATTTAAAGAGAGCACAAGGGATGGGAAATCATCAGAATTTAATAAACGAATTCGAGAAGAACCAAAACAGGAAAGGATTCCAAAATTGAAAATAAAGAAGCAGGACGCGTCCTCTTTATCTTTGGACTCTGGAAAAAAAAAACATTCCAAGAGTCCAATAGAATCATTACAAAAAAGCCAAAAAAAATCATCAAGTCGTCATAGAAATTCAGAAGTCAAAAGTACTGACTGTTCTATTTCAATAGACAATGATGGACACACAAATCAAAGTAATTCAGAAAAAATTCCAAAGGTAATAATAAAACGAACATCACCTAGTGCTGAATTTAAATGTGAATTGAGTAAAGACGGCACTGCTGCATTAATACAAAGTCCAAAATGGCAGCCTGAAGTGAAATTAGAGCGTTTTAAAGTGCTAGATTCGATAGCAATGTCACCGGGTCGTGTTAAGTTTCCATCTAAAATGTTGGAGATTATTTCGAAAGAAAAGGATAAAGTGGAGACCATTATCTCATCAGAAAAAACTATGACGTTACAACATCGGTCGTCAAATAATGGTAAAAGAAGACATTCAGATTCCGATAGACACTACAAAACTGAAAAATCTTCTTACATTCAGGATAATTCAACAAAAAAGAAATCAAATAAAATGCGGATATTAGATTATGACTCTGACAGTGAAATTTTTCCAAAAATAATCCGTAGAGACATTGTGAGAAAAATATACGATGATTCGAGTCATGAAGAGTCTACAAATATGAAAACAACTTTTACTCTTGATCAATCGAAGATAAAAGTAGAAAATATAATAGCTCAAGAGATAAACAGTCAAAGTTCATTCGAGGAACCAAAGGAAAATATAAAAAAATGTGAAATTGAATGTACAAGAGCGAATTCTAGTCATAAAAATATGAATAATTTGACGACAATTGAGTCAACGGTATCGGCGCTCACAACAGCAAATGCTGATGATGTTATTGTAAATATTAAACACCAAAATATTGAGAATTTTGAGGAGCCTGAGTCTGTGATTAAATTAGAGTCCTCGGATGAAAGTCAAACCACAATTGAAATATCACCAGTGTCACCAGATGACATATCACAGTCAGAGTCCGAAGTTCCCATTCCTCTTGAAGACAAACGTCGCATTGTAAATGGCAATATGGCGCAATTATATTCCGAGGATGCAATTCCAACGCAATTTGAGCTTGAGTTAGAGATTGTCGACAATAGTTCAGAGTCTTTGGATGTGCCAATACCATTATTAAATATTGATTATGATAATAATAATCGTTGTATGATAACACACACTAGTTCAAACGATATAATTGACAAGCAAAAGGATTGGGATCAATCTGGAAAATTTATAGATGAAACGACGATATGTTCAACATCAATGATCACTCCCGGGCCGAGTTTTCATCGTGAATCATTATCAGAAAGTAATATGGTAATCAAGAATCAATATGTGACGAATGTTTGCTGCTCAGATTCGTTAGTAAAAGAAGTTCTTGCAGCGAAGGAGACTTTAAAAAGATGTTTATTAATATCTAAACATGAATCAAAATCCAGAAATTCATCGATATTAAGGCCAAAAACTGCTGCTGAGAAAAAACAAGGGGCTGAATTTAATATAACTCGAGTTTCAAATAATAAATGTGAGCTTGAGGTCAATAAGAACCATCATTATTATCATGTCTTCCAAGGGAGTAATGTTACATCGCTTGACATATCTCGAAATGATAGTAAAAATTCTAACTGCATGAAAGTTGATTCACGGCATTTAACAGCAAAGGAAAATAGAAGCAGTAGCAAAAGTAATAACATCAACAACAACAACAACAACAACAACAACAACAACAACAACAACAACAACAACAACAACAACAACAACAACAATAATAATAATAATAATAATAATAATAATAATAATAATGGGTGTGAAAAGCATTGTAAAATTTCGAGTGATGTAAGAGGATATGAAAAATCGTTATCAATTTGTGATCCAAGTCCACGAGATGATACTTCAATGTCTGATACACATAATTTAATACAGAGCTTAAAACGTTCGCGTACTGTGAGTGAATCAAGTGATTTGAGTAATTATCCATCAAGAAAAATTAGACCCATCTCGGCATCAACATCTATGTCTTCATTAGTTGACAATATGAAATTTGAAGCATCCGACACTTTTAGAAAAAGATATGAATTATTGCAGCGATCAAAGGACTCAGATCATCAATCATCTGTATCACCAAGTACTACTGATCGTTCTATTACAGCATATAAAATACCAAAAGTATCAAAGACCCGATGCTCACGGATAAATAATAATGAAGTGAAAATAAAACCTATGCCGATTTTAGAACCGGTTAACCAGATGGATTTTGACGTAAGTGAATGTGAAATTTCTAGATCACCACCAGTTATCACAAAGCAAGACGGTAGCAATGAAATTCGTCCAGAGAGCCCGAAAAAAGTGGAAGTTGAAGGAAATGAAAAAATTGGTACGATTGATGTCAATCAAGAAACGGAGGCTGTGACATTTGCTGATATTGTTGCGCAAATGGCTTATCATGAAAAGGTATATTTCATTGATTTACTTATTTCCATTGTTAATAATTAAATTTTAATATATTTATTCGATTGGTGGGACGATTAATAATTTTTACAGGCAACAATCAAGCATCGGCGTTACTGTATTTTATGCGAGAGATGGTTCCCAACAGCGGCGAGGCATAGAAGACATTTAACTGGTTATCAACATCGACATACAGAACTTACGCAGCGGAGAACTGTTCATGCTTTGTTCATGTTGTTTACTGGCAAACCCTGTCCAAGATTGTTGCCAGCTAGTATCACTAGAACGGATTGTGCACCCGGTGAACCAACACCACTACAAATCGCTGTGCAAGTAAGCTATCTTCATTATCATTATCATTTTTTTTATTTATTCAATTATTTATTTTTAATATTACGAAAAGTATAAATATTGAATTAATGTGATTTATATGAAATTTAAAAAAAAATCTAGGATGTGGCAACAAGTTTGGAAAAAGGTGCCAATGTCAAGACGAAAAATTTAACTGAAGAAACTAAATTAAGTGAGTAAATATAGTAAAACAAATAACAAAGATTCAGTTGAGTAGCCAAAGATATTAGTAGCAAAACGGGATTAAAAAAAAACAATGTTGAACTTGCTAATAATATAGGTTCAATTGTTTTACATTCGGTTGAGAAATTAAACTCAGCGTATATGCATTTCCAATTGTACAAATGAATTTCAACGAGTTTATTTTATCTCTTGAAATATTTTGCTTGCTAAGAAATTTTTTATAAATAGAAAACGCCCATATTTATTCGAAACATGATAAATACTTTATATGTATACATATAGATATATACTTGACATACTGTAATATATATTTATTATTGTGAGTTCCAAAAGGACTGGCAGTGTGTATATTATTTACATACACGCCGGTACGTATAGATAGATTTGAGGAATATTGATTTTCACCTTGACGTCACGAAAATAAATTGCGAAAAAACGAAAACGCGCGTATTTATAATTGTTTGTTTTTTTTTCCCGGTTCTCTAATTTGTTTTGTGCTTCGGTGTTGGTTGAATGTGGGAGTATGTAATTTAATTTTAATTATTAATTTTCTTATCGTAAAATGAGAACTGAATATAAATATTTTGGATTTCGGTCTTGTTTCCCTTCTTATTTCCGTTATTCGTTGTTATTATTATCCATATATTTCTTTTTTGTTGTTAAATAACGCACGAGTGCCTTAACACACAGTATTTATAAACCCCCAAACAGTATTTATAAGATGACTTTGGAATACACCAAGTCCCATCTGATGACACACATACACATATTTACAAACATTCACATATATACGATGAAAATATATTAATAGGCACGATATGAGAATGATTTATTTATCCGAAAATTTGAAATTATGTATTGAATTTGGAAATTATGCAAATTTTATGAATCTCGAATTAATGAAAGAACAGAAAAGGCAAAAACAAAGTGACATAAATTAAATTTTTTTTTTAGTATTGATATCGCTTTGTAAATGCAAAATTGTAGAAATATGACTGTTTAGTCATAAGAATATATGTATAAGGGAGTCAGTTTACTTGTTACAAATATAAGCATACAAATTTTACGCCAGATTACCGATGTGACCTTATATAATAAACTTCGTTGCGGTGCACGCATCAGAGATAATTGAGGGAAGAGGGAAAAAAACAAGCATTAATATTTATGAATTGAATTTTACATGAGAATACAACTATTTTTTAATATATGCTCGTGCGCAATGCATTTCGAAAGTTATTTATTGCCAAAACAAAGAAATATATCAATTGAATTCATATAAGAGGCTAATTTTTGCTAAATATTATGAAAAAATCAAAACAAAACATATAAATTACAAGAACTGTGCATTTCATTGCCAGGTAAAGAGTGATACAGATACAATATTTTCTTTATTGATCACAATTTTATTCAAACAATAGATATGTAAATTGTTGTGTATTTTACATTATTGTACATGCCTAAATTATAAAGAAGAAAGAAAAAAGAATTTTATAAGTGTTCTAATGGTATATTGCGCATATATATTCACAAGTTCATTTGAACAGAGCGGGTTAAGCATTGTTATTTGATCATAATTTGCGTTTACCGTATATCGGAGATAATTATCACAATTTTCGATTGTAATAGATAAAAAAAAAGCAAGAAACAAAAAACGAAAAACCATTTCGAATGCCTTGTCAGATTAAAGAAATAATGAAAAAAATTTATTTTATCTTGCAATAAGTTTTGCAGTAGATATATAATTATGTTTGTAGCATATTCTTATAGTTAAATTCATGAAAAATAGAAATATAACTGTCAGATTTAATAATGTGGATGAACAAATGCAGATATTTCAAGAGTAGTCGTACGGTTTTACTATTTAACAGTCATATTACATTTGTACCTACCATATTATTGAAGATATTTATACTTTTTTTTTTTTTTTTCGTTCTGTTGAATTCAGCATTCTCAACAAAAAAAAAAAAAAAAAAAAAACAATCAACTTGTGAACTCTTGTTATTTCCTGTTATATTATTGTGTTTATATTTATTGTCATATTGAGAAAAAAGAAAAAAGAAAAAACATTAGAAAAAAATAATACATGACACACAAGAAAATATTGACTATTTTACACTGTTCAGAGTTTTTTATCGGATGAAATGATATGATTGAAATTTTGCGAGTGACTTTTAAATGTAAAGGAAAATAAAATCTTTGTTTTGGGCATAAACGTATAGAATGATTAAATATTTAAATTAAATTGAAATTAATTGTGTAATTAATTTGAGTGAGCAAGGTTCTTGATGGATTTTTTAATGAAGATTTATTCTTTTTCTTTTATTTTATACATACATACGCATACACATAGACTCACATTGAATACCATTGAAAACCATTGAAACCCTCGGGGCATATGTTACCTATTTTAGATAAATAAGTGTAATATAATGTTGAAAGCCTTAAAATGGAAAGTTATAAAAATATACATACAATAAGATCTTCATTAAGCTTGAAAAATATACATATGTTACGAATTTTATGTTAATATCACGAATTTTTGAAGCTGTCTAATGTACTTAGGCGTAGCATATTGCGTATACGGGAAAATTGGAGAGATGAAAAATAATCTACATTATTTTGTAGTCAATTTAAAAGAAAGTAGAAAACGAAATAATTTTTTTAATTCTCCTATATATCATATAATTTCCGAAGATCATTGATTTTTTTCTGTTCATAGATGTCTTCAATCGAAACTAAATTTATTATGACAATTCTAATCAAGTATTTGATACTTTTTTTTCCATCTCTAAATAATTAAAGAAAAAAAAAATTAATTAAATAAGAACACTGAACATTCCTTGCATAATAAACATATATATATATATATATATATATATATATATATATATATATATATGTGTATATATATATGGCACGAGTGATTTTTAATTGTAAATTAAATTGTGTGCCCAGAAATGTAAAATTTATTTTTTAGCATTAAATTATTTATATATGTACATGGATTATGTTTATCTTATATATAAAATTTATTATGCGTTATTGTTATTTTTTACATGTATGGTTTTATGTAGAAAACATTGTCTATAATATAGGAAAATTGGTATTTAGTGAGGGCATTTTTTGTTATTATAAAATTCACATTTTCATTTTTGATTAGTTATAAATTTGCATAATCATATCGATTATTAATAATATATATATGTAAATGATAAAGTGGAAAAACAAAAAAAACAGTGTGCGAAATCATAAGAAAACACACTGATAATATGTATAATAATAGTCGTATAAAATCAATATAATGAAAACAAAACCGCTGGGCGATAACTTGAAAACATCTATATTGTAATCTTCATCACATTCCTCGTTATCGATGTTATTATTAGTTACAAACAAATGATTTAGCGTTTTATTATTGACAAACGACCAAAGTTTTCCCATATAATAATAATAAAATCGTCATATTTTATTTTTTTGTTATTTGAATAAAGCAGCGAATGCAAATGAAGTGCTTTTCAATCATTGTTAAATAACAGTTTTTGATGTAAAAAATTTTTTGTCATTAATACACATATTTTGGACGATCCCACCTAAAATAATTTAGCTATGTGTTGAATTAAATGAAAAAGAGGAGAATTGAGCGCTGATTATATTTAATGGTCTTATGTGTGTGATTAAATAAAATATTTTTTTGTTGACATCAGCCTGTTGCACTATTATCAATAAAAGAATTCTATAAAGGTTTTGCATGTTGTTTTGTTATTTAAAATTGTTTCTCATTAATGTTCCTAACTAATTCCTAAATTAATTATAATTTTTTCATTCATTCAAAATATACATGAACTATTCCAGATTGGGAATTCTTCAACAGCAAATTCCCCAGGAAAATTTCATGCCTATGTACATAACATAAGTATATATGTATAGGAATTTTTGTATGTATAAAGGTTATAGGCCTGATTTCATGTCAATATCGACATTTTTTTCGTGAAAAAGTATTTATTATTAAAATTTTACAATAATATTCTTAATGATAATGGCAATATTAAAGGATTGATAGTGATATAATTTAAATTCAAAAAAATATTTTTTTATTGCGGTTAGCTATTTATTTTTCAGAGTTCTAGTGGAGAATCCCAACATTATAAAGATTACAATATGCATCGACCATCATGGACGGTTGTTATCTCCGGTATATTTATGGGATATATTATCCATTCACTTTATAGTATATCATTCCTATTTGTTGCACCATCATGTGTGAAACATGAACCTTGTATGAAGTCATATCTTCATCATGAGCCTAAATTACAATTACATTTTTTTATATCACCAATGAGTGAGCCGAACCCAAGTGAAACTGAACACGTTTATTCAACACAGGAATTTAATTATACTAAACAACAATTATTGTACGTAATAATAATAATAAAAATAATAATTGATATTTATTTTATACAATTGAACTTCAACATGATTAAAGAAATTTTATTCTTTAGGCCTGTAAGTTTAAAGATACCGGCTAAAACACGTCAAAATGGAACTTTATTTCTTCACATCATGATTGTACCAGATTCACAAAATCATAATTATTCCTTCATTAAACTAAAAATGGTAAATAATTCGATTAAATAATCAATTTAACTGATTAACATTATTGTGAAATTTATAATAGAATCCATATGTTGCGTATACTCGGATTAAACTGACACAATTTATTGTGCCTGAAGCAGAAGTGTTCAATTTGCTTGGTGAAAAAATGAAAGCTACAAAGAAAACACCATTAAAACAAATTAAACCACAGACCATTTCACATTTGCGGTCTCAAGTAACGTTTACGATGATTACTGATATTTCAGAATTACCACATCGAGAGATTCCAGCTATGTTGTTCCCCAATTTAAGGTATAACATCATTGAACAATTTTCTATTAATTCTAAACTACATAATATAATAATTTCATCATGATGATAATTTACAAATTGTTTATGTATCAACTTTCACAGATTGACTCACGACAATATGTTTTTGCCAATAGTTAATTATGACTTTTTACGTACACGTCATAAAGATCTTGTAAAAATAACAAGTGATAGTTATTTAATGAATGTCACAATATTGTATACACCTGTTTCTATTGGATATCTGCGGTTGATGTACCAGGTAAAAGCCTCAATGGAGGCTATGAAAACCTTAGGGTTTTCTGATAATGACATAGATGATGCCAAGGGAATTTTCGCTGATACAAATATTTATTTATTAATCAGTACAATTTTTATTGCATCAATGCATGTAAGATTCAAATAATAATAACTTATTGTTGATTGCTCCATGAAAATTATGAATTTACTGATAAATTTATTCCAGATGATGTTTGATTTTCTTGCATTTAAAAACGACATTAGCTTTTGGAGAAGTAAAGGTAGTTTTGAAGGACTCAGTGTTTCCACAATTGTTTGGCGTGCATTCAGTCAAACAATTATTTTTTTTTATCTTATTGATGAAGGTACATCATTACTCGTTTTAATACCTTCGGGTATCAGCACATTAATAGAGGTAATATAAATTAATTATGGCACTATAAATATAAATATATATTTATTAAAAAAAATTTTTCATTTTGTTTTGCAGTTTTGGAAAATGAAAAAAGTATTAAGATTAGAAATTGTTCGATATAATGGGATGATCCCAAAATTAAAAATACAAAAAGACAAAGAGATGGATATTGAAGAGACTAAAACTCGTGAATATGATTCCGAAAGTTTGTATTACTTGATGTATTTACTCTATCCACTCATTATTGCTGGAGCTATCTACTCATTAATTTATCAACCGCACAAAAGGTAAAATTACAGTAAAACCAATATATATGTATGGTAAAAAAAGAGCATTTGTTACAGCTGGTATTCATGGTGCATTAATTCATTAGTTAATGGTGTATATGCATTTGGATTCTTATTTATGCTCCCACAATTATTTGTCAATTATAAATTGAAATCTGTGGCTCACCTACCATGGAGGACATTTATGTATAAAGCTTTCAATACATTCATCGACGATGTATTTGCATTTATAATAACAATGCCAGTTGCTCATCGGGTTGCTTGCTTTAGAGATGATGCAATATTTCTCATTTATCTATATCAAAGATGGTAAGGATGAATTAATTGATATTTTAACAATAACTGTATACATATACGTATTTTGAATTGCACATATGTTCTTGTTTAGGCTTTATCCTGTAGATAAAAGTCGACGTGACACAGTAACGATAACAGAAGAAGTTGGTGCTTCTGTTATCGAAAACAAAACTTCACTCAAGAAATTGGATTAATACTAAAATTGAATGGACACAATTTCAAGACTTACTCAATTATATTCAATAAATTGAAACAATTTTATAATTATAATAACAAAATAATTTATTGATTGTTCAAATGACAGTGGTTCGATTTGGATCTTTGTGCAATATTTTTTCGTTGGAATCAGGTTGTTCAGTCAAACAACGAATCTGTAATTGCATTGATGATGTAACTTTACTCAAAAGTGCTTCAATTCGTGAGGCATCAATATCACCATTGACTGGTGAAGGAATAGCGTCCAGTGCTTCCTCGAAAAAATTCCTATTCCACATATAGAGAATGTTTATATATATTTAATAATTTAAGTATAATTATTTGATAAAAATCTATAATTACTTTGCTCTATCTGTGCTGTAAATGGATAAGACATTTCTCAAAAGTATAATATCACAACGTGCCTGAATGATTCCTGAAACTCCAAATTGAGTGACACATGACATAAGTCGCGCCAATTCCTCAGCAATTGTTTCAACAATGTGTGATAAAACACGTTTTAATAATCCCGGTGATACGCGAGTTACTTCAGCGTGAACTGCAATGAGATTAGCTAAAGCTTCTTGTGCATAAGGACGAATATGTGTGGGCTCAACATCGGAATCCCATTCTAGACTTCCTAAATACATGCTTGGTTCAATTGTTCCAACAAGTGGATCACAACGTCTCTCTAAATATGCATCTAATACTGCGCTGTCTAGTGTTTCTAATTGCGTCCAATCACTTCGCCATCCTTCTGCAATTGTTAAATCCGGATACCCACGAGTTTTCAATGCACTTATTACTCGTGGTAAAACTGTATTTAGCGTATAACGTATGTTACTCAATGATATTAGAAGGCATTTTTCCCATGTAGGTGTTGTTCCACGATGTTTATTATCACGTGATCTGTAACAAGCTGGCGATCCGACTAATTGCGACACTGATGGATCATCCTCATCTGCAGCTTCTTCACTTCCACTAAATGCCAATTGTTGTAAGCATCGGGCAAATGAGACAAATAAATTTTTTATCGCGTTGTAATACATTGCTTGTTGAATTGGACTCTCTAAGAGGCGTACTTCTCTTGGTCCACAAGCAATTGCCGTTTCTCGTGCAAGTTCAGATACTTCCATGATCATTTCTTCGAATAAACATGGTAACTTTGTAATGCCGCCATTTTCATTTGGTAAGTATTCTAGTTGCCATGTTTCTTTTCTCTGTAATCCATTAATATTTTCAGCTGTTTGATTGAATAATGACATTAAACATTGTAACCTCAAGTCAAATAAAAATTTTCCAAAGATATCTAGCGCTTCACTAGGCAAGTCTAGATGAATGAGAGCAGCATACATTTGTCTTATACATCGAAGATTATGTAACAGCCACGCCGGTACAATGTTTGTACTGCAAGATTCATGCATAGCGTCGCTAGCGTGTTGAATACAAGAAAGAACTAAATTTTTGAACGGTATTTGTTTTTCGGCGTCAACTGCGACATGAAGTTGTCCGGTGAAATAACTTTGACCCAGTCGCCATAGATCTGGAAGTTGTTCAGCAATAACATCACATAGAGCCTCGACGCAGAGAACACGTGTAGGAACATTGCAATTCGCATCATTACGATAAAGTTTTTGACGATCTGTTGAGCTTGGAGTGGTGTTATTTAATCGCGATGTGCGACTGGGATCATCGCTAGCTCCACTATCCGATCCAAAATAATCTTGAAGACAATTTGCAATATTGTTGTCTAAATAAGATGCATGTGCGATAATAGCATCCCACGCTGGATCACCTTCAGCCTCAAGATTAACTAGATTCCGAATAATTTTTTTTTGTGTTTCAATAACAAAAGGTGTTTCTTTCAATTTTTTTCTCAATATATTTCTAAGCATTTCGATTTTATTCTCAATTTCAGTTAAAATTTTTTTAAATATTTCTACATCTGTATTGCCAAAAAGATTTTTAACTCTGGCATAATCGTTTATCACCAGATCATAATTACCACGTTTTATATTTTTTTCAATATTTACTGGCATACAAAAGAGAAATTTGTAGCGATGCATTAACGATAATGCACTTCTTGTTGCATCTGCTCTATCTCGTCTAGTCAATACATCATCAAAAAGTTTATTTGCCTCTATCATTGATGTGCGTATAGCGTCTTCTAATTTTTCTGTTGGATTATGGCCAAATTTTTTGACATCAGCTTCAAATTGTTCTTTCAAAACAACTATCGTCTCAAGTTGTTCCATTACTGCACCTACATTTGCTTTTAAGAATGATAATTGACCTTCCTTTTGGGTATTTACTTTACGTCTAAGATATGCCAGGCCTGCTTTAAGATCATCCAGTGTTGTACCATGATGATGTTGAAGTAGAAACCAACCAGGATGAAATTTATCACTGGTAAGCTCTCCATTACTTTCACCAAACAATTCGGATAATTCATCTTCGGGAAATTTTTTATTATCATTTCCCTCAACACTTAAACCTAACGGGTCTTCCTGTTGATAGTTTGTTGGTGATAGTGCACGTCTTCCCCATACAAAACTTTGTATAGGTGCTTCTTCTACCCATACAGCAGATTCTTTCATAGGTCCTATTGTTTCATGATAGCCACGGAATTGAACTGTTGATGTTCCTTGTCCACCAATTTTCGTCGTGACAATTATATCTCCTCTACCTTTGCCAGGTCCTGATCGTGCTATTATTTTATTGGGAGACTTCCATTCAGCTGATAGTAGACAATCACATCCACAAATAGTTAATCCTAAAATGATAAATGTGAAAAAAAAAAAAAAATCAATAGTACAATAATATTTATTTTTCTTTCCAATTGGTGGTTATGTGTGCTTTCTGCCTCCTTATTAAAAATTTTGACACAGAGCATCTTCAATATGGTATTTATTAATTTATTAATTATTTATTTCAATTTTGGAAAGCTTTTTCAAATTTTATAACAAATTTGTACATGGTGTCAAATCTAACTCAATCCTCATTTTTTTTACAAAAATTATTACGAAAATGAGATTATGCTAAAGAAATACTTGCCAATTAAATCTTGTGCTTTTGAGCCTAAAAATTCACCTCTCAATGTTACTCTAGTACCTGGTGGTCCTTCTTTTGGTGAAATACCTGTTACTACTGGTGGCACAACCATATTTTCTATATACACACAAATATATATACATTTAAATCTGACATAATAGATAGATATGAATAAAAATATAGATGGTGAAATAGTTGAAAAAAAAGGAAAACATTTGTTTTGACGGGAAAAAAATATCAATGAATGAGATGTTTGAAAGTGTGACAAAATCGACGGAATATGACATTTCACATACACTCACAACGTTACAATACTTTGATGTATATAGCACACCGTTGATCCAGGGAAAGACTAAAGAGTTCTTTGCTGTTGCTGACGATATAACTAATGGAGGAACCATGGAGAATAGAGAGTCTGTACTCTGTACTCTGTACTCTATTCTCCATGGGAGGAACCTGAGGAAGTAGTAGTATTATACTACTCTTTCATTAGTTATATATATAAATATGCTGTGGTGTGTGTGTGTGTGCTTTCTCAAACATCAGCTGCATCAGAGAACACGAGTGGCGCTATATGACAGCAATGCTGCCGCCAGCAATCAGATAACGACAAAAGCAAAATAAAACACTTATGGTGGTCATCACGCGCCAAAATGGCTTACATTTGAATTACCGAATATGTGCCACTTATAGCACTTGACAAAACATCGAATGGTCAATATTCCGAGGTAAATTGAAATTTTGCATTCATCGGTTATACGTGATAACAGCACAAGATCAGTTGTACAAAACTGTAAAGCATAATTACAGAAAGCAGCACGGTGAAAAAAGAACATTGAATTTTCGCTAGAAAAAAATTCTTGAGAAGTAAAACTTTATGCCGTAACTTTTTAAGAAGAGTTCTTTATAATGTTAGTATATACGTGCGCATCTATAAAATAATTTTAATTATTATTTTCTCGTCAATTGTTCATATTTGTATATTAATAATTAAGTTTTTGACATTGATAAAAAAAAAAAAAAAGTTGAATCATTATAAATATAAATGTATGACACATTTATTGTTTCAAAAATAAAAATGAATATCACCTTATATCTATAATTTACCATATTGCATATTAATTAATAATATCATAATACTTATTAAAGATAATTGCACGTTATATCAAATCATAATTTTTTTTATAAGTGGGACTATGATTGTTCCTTAATATTATTATTATTGTTAACTGCATTTCTTTTTCATCTAAGATCTCCACCCTGTCTAATCAGTGATTGAATTATATCATAATCGCTAAGTGCAACATCTGAAAAAAGACTATTCCCTTGAATTGGATCAGGCGCAACATCAGACAGTCCGTTTATATAGGTAGTTAGACGTTGATTATTTCTTTCAGAAAGTCTTTGGGACGGATGACTATTAAGAATGAATGAAATACCCACATTAGAATTGTTAGATATTGGTCTAGCTGCAGACATAGGTAGTACCATCGGAGATGTCATAGATTGTGCAATTGGCTGGGTTATCACTGATGGTGCAACAACTGAAGTTTGGGTAACTGACCCAGTTTTAGGTAACTGATCTATTGTAGCAGCTGTTGAAGGTATTAATCCTGATGTACTTATTGACAAACCTTGTGCTGTGATAATAATTGGCACAGTATATGGTATGCCAGGTCTTATCATTAATGGTACGGGCTGTTGAACCGGTATAGGAACTGATGTTGACATGGCGACTGGTGCTGCCACTGGCATTGTAGAAGTTTGTGCTATTGCGCCCATCTGAAAAGTCAAGTATAAATATATTTTGTAAAATAGAAATAAAATTATAATTAATATAAATATATTTAATTGTATATAAACCTGAGATATGGAGGCTGATAATGTGGTAGGAACCTCTACTGGAACACGAACAATCCCGTCTACTGGTACTCGCACAATTCTATCCACAGGAATCTGAACGATTTTTTCCACAGGGACAGGGACAATTTTTTTAACAGGATAAGGAACAAATTTCGGCACTTCAACAGGAACAAATTTATTTACGGGCACATGAATTTCTTTTGTTATAATCACTGGCGGTGGCTTTGCATAGCTCCATCTAGAACATTAATCGCGATTAATTACATATAGTAAATGAATTGAGCAAATTATGAAATCGAACATGTATGGAATATTTATACAACTAATTATTACTTGGACGGAGAAGAATAGAGTTCCGGTGAGACTTTCACACTTTTCCATGGATCATCAAACCATGGAGCACCAGAACCGTAATTGAATGAACTTGGTGGGTCAATCCATGGTTCGAATAGACTTCGTTTACTTTTAGATTCGTGAGCAAAAATTGTAGATACACTAAGGAAAACTATAAAACACTGGATTCAAAATTATTCTTATTATTATTTGTTTATTACCCCATAATAATAATAATAATAATAATAATAATAATAATAATAATAATAATAATAATAATAATAATAATAATAATAATAATAATAATAATAATAATAATAATAATAATAATAATAATAATAATAATAATAATAATAATAATAATAATAATAATAATAATAATAATAATAATAATAATAATAATAATAATAATAATAATAATAATAATAATAATAATAATAATAATAATAATAATAATAATAATAATAATAATAATAATAATAATAATAATAATAATAATAATAATAATAATAATAATAATAATAATAATAATAATAATAATAATAATAATAATAATAATAATAATAATAATAATAATAATAATAATAATAATAATAATAATAATAATAATAATAATAATAATAATAATAATAATAATAATAATAATAATAATAATAATAATAATAATAATAATAATAATAATAATAATAATAATAATAATAATAATAATAATAATAATAATAATAATAATAATAATAATAATAATAATAATAATAATAATAATAATAATAATAATAATAATAATAATAATAATAATAATAATAATAATAATAATACTAATAATGTTATCGAACGAATCATTTTTAATCTGTAACTAAATTCAATTTTGATGCTGAAATTCTTACCCACAGCTTATTCATCATGTCTTGGTGACGACTGTATGTTATTTCAGGGTAACTGAATCTTTTTATATTTTCCAGAAAAATGCCGTTTGACGTGAACGAGATTTTTTTTTTTTTTTCATTTGATTTCTTTCATCATCATCATCAAAAGTTGCGGAACTTGTCAATAATTTCCGCGAAGAAAAAAATCAAGAAAAATATATTAGAACCTTATTCGTAATGAGCAGCCTAAATAAATCAAGTTCTCATTCAAAGAGTTATCACATGTGAACATACGGCAATATCACCTCCAATAAAATATCTATCTCCTTTTTTCGCTCAATCTTCCTTTTTTTTTACTCTCTCATCCTACAATGGTATTAAACTATAAATTGTCGTTGGAATAAAGTAAATCACGCATTGATTGAATACGATAATTCATGCGAGTAATTAAATGTTATAATGAAATGATGAATTGGATTTGTCATATTTGCAAATATAAATTTGTGTCTTCCATATAATGTAAATGATCTATTATTGTATATGCGTACATATACAAATACAATATTAATTGTCGGCGTCTCTCTTTTAGACGGAAGTACTTCCAAGTATAGAGAAACTTCCGCAACACCATTCATATGCTGCTTTTATGTATATCCACTTGTAAAACTTTCTTAACTTTCATTTTTCTAGCGTTTAGTTTCACTGTCGCCCTCTTCATTCAACTATACAATATGACACGATCGCACATATTTTGTAGTGCACGACATGATTTCAATTATTCATTCACACACCCGCGTGGCTATGCTGCATAATCGTTTGAAATATCACCACGCCTGCCTATATAACTTGTAAATATAAATGAGAACGAATAATTACACGATCCATAAATAAGATATGGCTTATTGATTAAGAAAAAATTGTAGTATTTATAATATATGTATATAATTGGCTTCCATCCAAGATTAGAAACAGCGAAAGTTATGAAAATAATATATGTAAGATACTGACGAAGGAATAAAGAGAGAGAGAACGTTTGGTTGATATTTCACCCAATAGTCAATTGTGACACATATTATGTTCACATACTATATAAATACTTATGGGGATCACAAAATACGAAGCTTGTTCAGTTTTTGTTCAGCTACACTGGTGACAGTTATATTATATCAACAGTATGAAATCATATTTGGTACATTTATTCAAACAATTCTGATATCATAAATTATCATAAAAACAAGAAATTATTCTTATAAATTATTATTTAATTTAATTAGGTTTTTGCTTCATGTTTGGTTATCACTTGTGCCATAAAAATTGATACTCATTATAAAAGTGAATCTAGATTAACAAAAAAATATGACAAAAGAGAGCTATTAAATATAAGCTATGGTCTTGTACCATCTGATCAAGATCATTATTATCATCATCATTCGCAAGTATATGATTCACAATCTGAAGAACCGATACCAGTTTATGAGCAACCAGCTCCCCAGGATCATCAGAATCACATCTTGGTACCTAATCATGATCACCATCAAGTTTTACATTCCGTTGGTAAATAGTTAACATTCATTTTATTTTACTTTTCATATTCTCAATTGTTTCGTATACTCAATTCATTGATTTATTTATTGATATATTTATATTCAATCATTTGTTTACATACTCGTATGTATGTATATATGTATACGCATATTTTTTTTTGAATGACAGCTGCAGTTCCGGTATCACAATCATTACCATCGCAACCAATTACCCTGCCCGTTGAAGCTCCATTCATCCAAACAATCACAAAACCGATCAAAATACCAATGCCAGTCCACATCGATCGACCAGTAGCTGTTCCTGTAGCAGTACCAATTCCAAAACCATATCCAGTACATGTAGAAAAAATTGTTCACGTTAATCGACCTGTACCAGTGGCAGTGAAAAAATATATTCATGTTCCAGTGCAGATTGATCGTCCAGTTGCTGTGCCTGTTCCAGTTTTACGAACTTATCCTGTAATAGTTGAAAAATTAGTTGCCGTTGATAAGCCATATCCTGTTCATGTTGCAGTACCTGTTCATGTACCAAAGCCTTATCCAGTACCAGTGGCGATTCACTACAAATCGTACCATGGATGGTGAAAATGATAATAAAAATCAATTATATTGTTTCATTTTGCTACTTAATTTGTGATATATTGTTATATACTATTTAAGTCCTTAAATAATGATCTGGACAATTTACGATTTTTATTGTCATTTTTTTCTAATCCATTGATCAGAGCAACTGGATAATAATTCGTATGTGCTGTATACAAAAGTAATTATGATAATTGTATAGTATAAATTGTATATTACAGATTGCAATCGGATAACATGCGATCAAATATTTTACAAGGTAAAATTTTTATGTTAATAATAGTGCAATCGTTAATATTTAAATATTGGAATTTCTGCTTCGTCATATCTATGCATACATATTGACAGACAAATTATATTTTTTTTATATAGTAGGATGTTCAATATTTTGTATTAAATTAGATTTTCAATAAGTGAATTCGTAAGTTTAAAAAGTTACATTAAACAGTGTGAAATATAATACAGTTATCGTAGTTACTGTTGTTATTGAAAGTCTCTACGTAAGTGCTTTATTTTTTTTTATCTTTAAACTTGAATTTTCTAGGTGTGAAGGTCTTTAGATAATATAACGATTGTCAGCTAACGGGGTGCGACCTCGTACTCACTTATACTGGCGTCGAAGGTTGTGCTCTTTAACAGGGGTTGGTGTGGGAATATCATACTTTTACATTGCTCAAATGTGACAATAATGAATTATAATTTTATATGTTGAAGATGTAATATAGTATTCAAACAACTATTGAGTCGTTTAGTCCAAACAGAATATCATCGCTGATATTTAGGAGTATTGATTTTTTTTCTTCTATTGATGTAAGTTATTCCAATCTGATTTTTTTTTTACAAAAATAAATAAAAATGAAGGGTATTTATTGACGCTAAATGTAAGCAACTGACACTTTGACTCTGGTATACATAAAAGCTATTAAAGTTGTATAGCTTAATAATTTCTTGCGCCCTCGAAAGCAAATGTTATCCGATTGTTATATAGCTAGCATTATTTTTTAGTTACTATTCACACTTCAGTATAATTGTAAATTATTATTTAATTCATGGTAAACTAATGTATTATATCGAAAAATAATAAATATATATTTTTTTTTTTCAAATATTTGGATCTACGAGTAATATATTGAAGTTATGTGAAACAGTAAACGCAGTTTACCATAACATTCATATGTAATAATTATTTTTATTTTATGTTTCACGAAATTCTCGTTTACTCACATATATTTCCTTGATGTATTATTGAATTCAAATGAGCTCAATATTTCATAATTATACAATTTTTATTTTGTATTTATTTGCCGACAAAAACATTTTACGACTCAATCTACATACTTTTTTATATTTAATATTAATTAAGATCAATAATTATAAACAATTGAATTCAATATGATGAATATAAACGCCTTTTCCACTGTTGAATCATGCAATGGAACTAATAATAATGGAAAGTCTTTATATTCATTATAATTGTAGTGTTTGTCATTTTTATAAATTTTTCCTCTGTTGATGTGCAGTTTGATCATGTGTATGTTTTCTATGATTTGATATGTCTTCGAGATGGACTGCGCAGGTGCAAATTATGCGATGAGAAATTGTTTAGGTGGGGTATATATAATATCGAAACGTGTGAATGCAGATCGTTTTTAACAGTTCGTTATTATCAATCACCTATTAGTATCTCCATAATATTTCTCTATTTAAATTAAAAAATTTTCTTGTCAACTACAAAGCATAAATTAATGATAATTTGACAACAATCTGTGGATTATCATTTGTTTATATTTCATTTATTAATTTTATTATTAATTTTACGCAATGGAATTGTTCAAGAAACTCGGTATTGCTAGCGGTGTTCTTTTCAGCTTTGGTATACTGATTGGTTTCATTGTATTTCCGCCATTTCTTAAAAGTCAAGTGAAAAAGGTTAGTATTTTTACAATGTTACTAAATGAATAGTATAGAAATTTTTAATAATAATCATGAATATTTAACTTATACATGTATACAACGTAGTAATTATTCATTCTTGTCTTGATCTTATATCTTTAAAGTATAGTATAAGATACATTTTGCATACACAATATCTTCATTTTTTCTTTGTCTTTGTATTTCTGATCAAGCTCTCAAGTTGTGTACACCATAGTGCAGTTCAACATTTATATATGTATATATTATGTTGAACATACATACAAAAAACTGTGCTTACGATGGGATGTTACTCATATTGCTTTGACACATCGTGACAATAATTGCAGTCTTGAATGACTTAATGATGTGTTTAACAATGACTAGAACGATTTTGTCATCATTTCTTATATAATTTTGTAATTTATTCTTGAAAAATGTAAAATTCATGATTCTGCTATCATGATGCGACTTTATTCAGATTTTTTTTTTTTTTTTTTTTTTTTTTTTAGTATTCAATATATAATATTAAAGTGAAAAAAAAATCAATCATTGAAATCGTTTGACACTGCATTATTTAGTTATTAATATTTTTTATCCATGAATAAACATTATATGTGTGTATGTAATTTTTTTTTTCTATGATTAAGCAAAGCGTCTTAAAACAAGGCTCAGAATTGAGAGAGATGTGGGAAGATCTTCCTTTCCCGCTGGATTTCAAAATTTATCTTTTCAATATTACCAATCCCGCAGAAATTAAAGCAGGCCATAAACCAATTGTTCAAGAAATCGGACCGTTTTTTTACGAGTAAATTGAAAATTAATCAAATTATATAGTAGAAGTATTAATATGAGAAAAAAAAATAAATATGTAATTATAAAAATAACTTTAAATTCACTAATTTATATTTAAGGGAATATAAACAAAAAGTGAATGTAATTGATCGTGAAGAAGATGATACAGTGGAGTTTAGTTTCAAATTAACATGGCACTTTAATCAAGCAAAAAGTGCACCTGGACTCACTGAAAATGTTGAACTTACATTTCCACATATGATGATATTAGGTGCTGTCATGACAACGCTCAGAGAACGACCAGCTATGGTTGGCCTTGCCGGTATGTAGAATTGTTAATTTTATATAAATTACAATGGTACATAAATCAATTTATTATTGGAACACATTATTGATATTTTGTATTTTTATTTTCCAATCTAATATCCATAGCGAAGGCTATGGATAGTATTTTTCACAAACCAGATTCGGTATTTGTTAAAGCAACAGCTAAGCAAATTCTTTGGGATGGTTTACCTGTTGATTGTTCAGTAAAAGATTTTGCCGGAAGTGCTGTATGCTCAATTTTACGTGAAAATGATGGAGGTCTAATCAAAGATGGTCCTGAAAATTATAAATTTGCTCTGTTCGGTCATGTGAGTCCTATATAATATTCATCTTGAATTTAATCATGTATATATATATATCTAAATTCAATGTTATCAATTATTTTATTTATGATTAACAGAGAAACGGAACAGTATCACCTGATCGAATCAGAGCTAAACGAGGCCTTAAAAATGTTTTAGAAGTGGGAGTCGTAACTGAATTTAATGGTGAATCAAAATTAAATTATTGGGCAGAGGAGGGAAATTGTAATACTCTAAACGGAACTGATTCCACAATTTTTCATCCGTATTTATATCAAGATGAAGATATTGTTTCTTTCGCTCCTGATTTATGCCGAAGTATGGGCGCTAGATTTCAAAAGAAAAGTGATGTTGCGGGTTGGTAAACAGAAAATTTTATAGCTAAAATATTTTTAATTTATTTATGCGTATTTTTCAATATTTTTTGTTTATTTATTAATATAATTTATTCACTAGGAATTGCATCCAATCGTTATACAGTCGAAATTGGTGATATGAGTAAAGATTCTGAGCTGAAATGCTTCTGTCCAACAAATACAACGTGCTTGAAAAAAGGTCTCTTTGATTTATTTAATTGCAATAAAGCACCAATTATTGCTAGTCTCCCGCATTTGTTTCTCGTCGATGAAGAATACTTGCATCAAGTTGATGGCCTTCATCCGAATGAAGCAAGTGTTTTACTAAGTTTTTCATGTTTTTTAACATGATAGTATAAATATTTTCTATTTTTTTATCAGAAAGAACACGAACTTTTTTTGGAATTCGAGCCGATGACAGGCACACCAATGTCTGCAAGACAAAGACTTCAATTCAATATATTCATTCATCCTGTGGAAAAGTTTAAACTTATGAAAACATTTCCAACTGCACTACTTCCATTATTTTGGATTGAAGAAGGTATTTTATTGGGTGATGATTTACTCGGGCAACTCAAGGCTGTTTTCAAAATCATGTCTATCGTTGGGTAAGTTGCGATTTATAACAAACTCAATTGAAGCTGAATGCAATGTCGGAGGATATTATTTTATGTGTACTCAGGTATATGAAGTGGACAATGGTGGTACTGGGTTTAGGTTTGGGTGGTGCTGCTGGTGGTCTATTTTATAAAGCTCAACAGGCCAGTCAAAAATTGAATATTACAAAAATAATGCCGAAAACCATACAAAATACCAACGATGGTGAGAAAACGTGGCCGGTGAATGTAAGCACAATTCAGAGTGCAGTTGTCCCACCTAATTTAGATGCTTAGTTTGAGCATTTATGAAAACAAAAAATCAAAAATTTAATATTGAAAAGAATTTATATTATTATTTTAATTCAAGAACATAATTAAGTTTTGATGCTGTGTGTTCCATTAAGTATGAAATATGAAAAAAATGTGTATAAATTTTTTAACTATAAATGTGATTATATATGGATCATGTATACACTTTCGAATTTATTAATATGATAATCACTTATGTTAATATACTGTTTTAATTTTCACTTTTTATTTTATCGCTTTGCTTGATATCTATATTTGTATAAGTTATATCCGTGGGTTTAAATCTTTTCTTCTATATATATATTTCTTTTACAATTCTTTGAATGCATATACAAAGGAAAAATACGCGCATCAGAGTTGTTAATAAAATGACTTTATTTCAATTCATATTAATTTTTTCAATTTGAAAATAATTAATCAAATTTGCCTCTTAAATTTGTTTGCTCCTTCCGTCTATTTTTCTTTGTGTATTTGTATACATGTATTAACATGTATAATAATTTGTTTATAGAAAGAACTTTCTTATTAACTTTACGCTATATCAAATATCAAATACATACACTATGATGGACTGTTGTAATTGTTTGAAATAAATTCACTGATCACAAACTTGGACAAAAGTTGATGTTGATTATATATATCGAGATATTATTAGATTTCTCATGATATTAATTATGAAGTACATATTTACATACTGTAATGGAATTGATTCAAAATGACTTTTTTTTTGTGCCATCAACTATAATAATGAGCAAGTAAACAAATTAAATTTCAAAGCTAGTATAATATATTTATCAAGTAGAAATAGAATAAATGGTTGTATCGAAATTAAAAAGCTATCTGAGACATTGTTTATTCTATTAATCATCTTTTTTTTTTTTCACTTTTTGTATACATTACTATTAAATCGTTAAAAAATTTTAATTTTATTTTTAAAATCAATTGCGTATAAGCTAGTATATTATTAATTAGTACGTCGTATTCCTTTAAATACAGTCGAGTCATTTCGACATAATAATACATTTTTATACGCACTTCTATACTCTGAACTCATGACAACATAAATAATAGGATTAATGCACGTTGTTAAATAAATCAAAATGTATCCTATAATATTTAATCCATGCCAATCAATCATATCTTTAAATATTTTCGTGATGGTAATAGGAAGATAACAAATTAAAAATGATGAAAATATTACAAGAATCATTTTTAATAATTTCTTGTCCTTTGCTGTCATTTTTCCGGATTCAAAACCACGGTTTTTTACATTACGAAATCTTGATTCACGCCTAAATATGATATTTTTTGTTGTTGTCTTATCCACCACTGAATCCGATCTCGAGTTTACGAACTCTTCAGACACTTTTGATATGTCACAATGTGTCAATGGAAGACCCAGCGTATGTTGTGAACAGTGCTCCAAATTTTTAAGAATTCTTTCTGGTATCTGCAAATATTTTTCTTTATTTGGAAGAGTTGATGAATTAAGTATTTGTTCTTTTATTTCCATTTTTATTAACTTTTTATTTGTCAAGTTCATCTCAGGAAATTTGAAGTTTGGAATAGTTATTGAAGATAAAATTTCCGTCTCTCTATTTGTATTCGAAAGTTTCATAATAGATGTACATTCTTCTAAATGCTCATCTTGAATATTTATTTTATCACTGTTAATTATCGTGAGAACTTGAACGTTGCCTGCGACGTCAAAACTCGATGACTCCTCATTTTTCTCACTAATATCATCCATTCTTAATACATTAATCATACGTTTCTCATCGTGAAAATCAATTTTGTTATTCTTCCACGACATATCTATACTTTCTTTTGGATTAGTCACGAATAGATATGGTGGGCTTATTTCATGACACTGAACTCTGTCACTTTTTATTGGAGATCCACAGCTTTCTGTAGTCACAGTTACACCACAACTTGAACCTATCGCAGAGTCTTCGACATTTTTTTTAAACTTTGCCTGAAAAAATTAGACGAATAATTACAGGAAAAAAAATAAATAAATGCATAGAATCATTTACAATATTACAACAAATTGAAAAGATGAGAATGAAAAGAAGAAGGGGAGGTGGAGGGATGGGGGAGGGAGAAGAGAGAAAAAGATGCAGGATATAGATTATAAGTATATACACCTCAAGTGTTGATTCGATAAGGTCAGTAGCAATTTTTTCATGACGTCGGCTTTTGTGTGCTGTCTTTCGTACAATGTAGAATATTCTCGCGTAACATACAATAATGGCAATGCATGGTGCGAGAAATGCTAGAATGAACAGAAACTCTTTTGGAGAACGCCCATTAATGTCTGGTAGTATTGAGCATGAACCAATATCCGGATCTAGTCCAAAACGTCCCCATTGCTCAAGCCAAGTCATTGCTAAAGCACCAAAGCCGGATACCCATGTTGCCACCACCATCATTATTAAATATTTAGGTTTATATAGGCTGTAAAAATTATATGAATGAGAAAAAAAGAATAAAACCATTGAAATATCCAACAATTTTATTTTTAATCGTTCAACAAAAGATTCATCTTGTTGATTGGTAAATAATATGAATATAGTTATGCTCACTTTGGATATAATTTAGGATGACCAATCATAATATAACGATTGATGGTTATAGCAAGGACAGTGAAGAGGCTAACTGCTACAAGACCATATCGCAATAATGGAAATAATTTGCATAGAAGTGGTCCATGTCTCCAAGAGCTATACCAAAATGTTGACGTAGCCAATGGTAAATTGAAGCAGCAAAACATGAGATCGGAGATTGAGAGATTCATGATGAATATCGCAGTTGCATTTTTTAGCTTGAATATAATGTCAAAATATATGTCAATTATTATTTGAATAAATTAACTTATCAAATATGATTTTTGTTGTATAAATATTCATTTAGACAAGTTATACAGTAAAAATTTTATTGACAAAACCATAAAATATAGAACAATGATTTATCTATACGGATGAAGTTACATAATTCATGCAAGATGGAATTTCACGCGACTAATATTGGTGAGGATATGCGCCACGATAGTTATCCTCTCTGACTTCATAAATTCACAGACGTCTCTTGAGAGGATATGAAACGTTATAAAAGTGCTGGGGCAAACGTAAGGTATGTAGTGAGGTCGAGAAAAAGAGAAAGAGTGAAAGAGCAAAAGAAAATTGTGGTTGGTAAGCATTAAAAAGGAAAGAAGTGAAGGAATAAGGGAGAAGTTAGTCACTTTTGTTAGTATATGGTGGATAATATAACTTCATGGAAAAACTAATCTTCTTTTCTTGTATTTATGTAGTAGCACATTCTCTCATTTCGTTCGCAAATCGGAAATGACATTCTAATTCATAAAGTTCTTAACCAAATCATTTGTCTATATTCGTCGTATGTGGACAATACAAAAAATAAGCATTTAATCGAAACAATATCGCAATTGTAATAAATAATATATAAGTAAATGATTCTAATTACAATTTATCAACAAATCACGAATGAAAAAAAAAAAAAAAGAAAAAAAAAAACGTCAAAAAGTGAAATGAAGTATTTTTTAAATTCAAATCGTTAGTTTCTTTTATGGTTCCCATAGGTAGTATATTATTGGATCTCCTTCTTCTTTCCACTTCTATTTTTCTTCTGAGTTTAAAGTTAGATTAACTACATTGTAATATTTTGGATTATGAGGCAATTGTGCGGACTAAGTTTTGGGAGATTTAAAAACACCTTACCCTTCTTTGCTTGCTCACGTTTACTTCCGAGTCTATTGTATTAATTTTGTACCGAACGCTAGTTATTCCAGTGAATAATTCGTTATATGTTTTTATTCATTTCATATAGCTATAAACTATGGCAAGTAGGGACATTTGTTCTTTATCTCTATAGTAAATAAACTGCCGGCAGTGAATGGACGTTTATAGCGGATACTTCATATAATCTTATCTGAATTAATTGTTATTAGTTTTTTACATCTCTGATATAATATAAAGAAATATAGGTGAATAAAAGTTTTCTGTAATACGTAATTCCAAAGCAAATATTTATTATAATAATTGTAATGCTCGTGATATATGATTTGTCTGCAATTTGTTGGAAATAATTATATGTTCGGCTAAACCATCAGATAAATATCTCTGTGCTTATTTTGATATATCTATTTTATTTGTCGGTAGTTTAACTTTTCGTGATATTTTTTTTTTCGTCACTGTTTCGATGCATTATTTGCACGCTAACGAAAGTAAAACGAGTCGTTGGCTGAGTATGCGTAAATTCCTTAGGGAAAAAAATGAGAGCACGAGTATAAGTGATGGCTTTATAGGTAATCCGAACCTGTGATAGCAGTCATCCAGACGATCCTCCCAATCTTGGGGGAAAAAAAAAAAAAAAAAAAAAAGGAAAAATGAAAAACAAGAGACCGGATTCAAAAGTTTTGTATCACTTTGTATAATTTTTTTTTATTCATTTTAATTTGAGTTGAGCGTCTTATTTTTTCAACAGAAGTCAGATGCAATTATTTTTGGTCATCGCGCGAGGACATCCAATGAATATATTAAAAAAGTAATATGTCAGGCATTGATATATACACCACATGCTGATTAAATTATTCAAAATTATATAATATCATCTAAATAACATCGTCAATAAGAAAGCTGAAAGTAATTGAGAAACAGAAAAAAAAGTAATTCCATGTAAAGATATCACAAACTGTCTTTAATGTTATTATCATATGTGTCAATTTATATTTCTCGGGGTAAAATATTTTCCAAAAAGATCAATGTAACTTTTTTTTGCATGCAAATATGCTTCAATATGATTATATATAGTAACGACCTAAGAGAGAATTGGAAGGGGGAGTAATTTTCCATGCACAGTGCATTTAAAGTACAACATTAAAATTAACCAAAACTATGTGTACTGTAGTATAGTGACTATATACTAACACTTATCGCACATGAGATCAGTATAATTACAAACACTATTTCCCGTGTATTACATGTCCAATATATAAACGAGTAGATCATATAACGTCTTGACGTATATATATAAACTTCTTCCTCATATTAAAATAACACCAGGTATATATTATTAACTACTAATGTGCTTCTCATTTCCATTTCAATCCAATCAAAATTCGTCCATTCTATCAAAAATTTGATGGATCTAATCATATTAAATTTACCATTACAATTAATCACATAATAGAAATATAATTCGAAATACCACACAAGTGTACACACAAATTATAATTGAAGTTGAGTAACTAAATTGAATAAAATTATGATGATATCGGAATAATAAATAATAATTAATTTGAGTAAATTGAATGTATAACAATTTCACCGCTGACCAAGTAGATGGTAATAATTGTTTAGCAAAGCGATATTATTTATATTCGTGTAAAGTATTATATACATACAGTATTATAAATACAAAACTGATTGTATGTAATAAATCAATAAAATTCATGAACATTTTTCACTGGTGGGGCACAGAGCATTATTTATAGTAATAGGCACTTGTGAAGATTAAATATTTCTGTACAATTTCTGCTTAGAACCAATTAAATAGCATAAAATGCCGGGAAGCTATAATATATATCATATACCCGAATAATATTCTACAGTATTTGTAAAAGCGGTTAAAAGTAGGGAAATGCTCATCCACCACGTGCCACTCATTTTGTTGAGGATTCAACGATTGCGATAACGAATTTGAAAGTGTCTATTGTCTTTCCAAAATACTTGCAGTCATGCATATTAATCCCATTGACTACGTTCCACGAATGATAATGAAAGAAAAAGAAATTTCCTTAAAAAATTACGATTATTTTATCTCAATTAAAAAAAAAACAAATATTTATTTATTCTCGAAATATTTGTAAATATTTTCTTTTGTATTCATTTTTTTTTTCTACAATTGATAAATGTTATTATTATACTTAAAATTTGTGCGTAAACTTCACATACAAGATACAACATAATGTAGATTGTAATACATGACTGTATATATAAATACTTATCAAAGGTCAATTAGAAATGGTGATGTTATACGCAGATGAGAATATAAAAAAATATTAAATGTATGAGCAAATATTAAATTATTAACTCACTATGAATAATTTCTAGCATTAAATATATTCGTGTCAAAGCATATACATTTTAATTTTTCATCATAATTGAAAATAATTAAAAATAATTACATTGATAATTGCAGATATTGAAAGTATCTTAATGTGACAAATAAGCAATAAATGAATGTAGAACGACAAAATACATGTACAAATATGAGTACTATAGATTTTCATGAATGAAAGATATAATAATGATTAGCAGTTCGAATGGAAATATTAAGATTGACTATCTACGATAATAATGTTTTTTGATATACGTTAGATAAGTTTGTACTGTATACATTTATTAACAACAACCACAACAACAACAACAACAACAACAACAACAACAACAACAACAACAACAACAACAACAACAACAACAACAACAACAACAACAATGATGGTGATGATGATGATAATAATAATAATAATATACTTTACCTTCTTGGTACGAAAAAGTGCTATGACGGTGATGAGATTGCCTGGTATACCAATGAGCATAAAGAATATACAACAACCAGCAGCAAAGTACAGAAGCCACTGTGGATATCCATTGAAAAGAATGGCTGATCCTGGATCTTTAATTACTTCCAGAATTTCCGGGTAACTATTATTATTCACCGAATCGTTATTAGCCATCCAGTATTCCAGCATCTTATATTTTTTTGTTATTAATATGAGAAACCAAATGACGAATATTATAAAGATTATACCAACGAATGGAATAAATTTCATTATATTCACGATCGATTATTGATAAATTGAAATGATCGATGTTGAGAACATACCGCATGTACTTGAAGTATAGTTAATGGGGATCATATTGAAAGAGGAAAAGTGAGGTGACGGAGAAGAAAATTGTGAGACCAAAAGGACTTCCAATATAAATTTCAATAACGGTCCATTCACCAACGCGCGAGTTTTGTTCAATAAATTTTGTTTTTATTCTATATATATATGTGTGCTGTCTGCTACCATATTTTACGAATACATATATGTGAAGGAAGAAAAAGTAGCTGCGATGTCTCAATGAATATAATTCATGTGACGTGAAAAAAATAGTACAATGAAAAAAAATTAGACTGATGAATTTTCGGTTTGTAAATATAAATAACGTGCATAATAAGAATACGTATGGAACATAATATAAGAGATTATTGCAATTGCTATAATAATATATTAGTTCAGCCGGGTTGGTTGGCGTTGGAGTATAATATGGTCTAATGGAATAGGATTTGACCGTGAAAATGATGATAGTGTACTTTGTATTAGTGTATGTGCATATATATATGTATATATAATACAAACATACATACATACATACATACATACATACATGTAATAATATAACTTGTATGTATGCATGTATGTTTCTGCAGTGCATGTTTTCACTGCAAATGTCTATAATATAAACATGTAAAATCACAAAAGAAAATATTCCCAAAGTTACATATAAAATTTATAATATTCATTTACATACATGCTTATGTTATACTGGTCATGCTATTAGTTATGAATTCTTGTTATTGCCGTTTTGTATTCAATAAATACAGAAAATTAATTTAAGTGAAATTGAATATTTTCCTAAGTAATGTAAATTAATGCGAATGATGTCAAGGAACATATCGTTGAATCGAATGTCATTGTCTACAAAGATCAAATTATTTTGTCAAATGGATGGGAAGACATATGAAAAAATGCATCCGCATAATGAGTTCACGAAAATAAAAGGAAAAGAAAATATGAGGAAATAAAAATAAAACCTTGTCAATTTAATTCCATTAATTCAAAATCGATATTATTGATGATAGAGTAGTTTTATAGGTGCCTTATCTCTAAAATGTTTCCTCACTTTTACTATTTATTTTTAATTTTAATTGGACTAAGTGTATTTTATCCTCTATATGGTAGTGATAAACAAAAAAGATTAGAGTATTCATCAAAGTTGAAAACATACAAATTTAGTTCGATCACTCTAGTTTATAAAATTTCATCAATTTTTTCAACTCAAAATAAATATATATTTATAACGTTCAATTATTTTTTCCAATATTTTTATACTTGAAATTCATTCATATTATTTTTATTCACAATAAAAAATGTTTTCAATTATACACATTCGCAGTTCATATATATACATGTGTTTATTTTCATTCTCGTGCGTATACGCGATCAGCAAAAAATAAAAAATATATCAAAAGAAATGATCTTTCAAAAAAAATTATCATACCTCAACGACGATATGTGTTCAACAATTATTTAAGGTAGTTTTATAAGTATTATAGGCATTTTTTATTTTTATTTTTCTTGATTTTTGTTCACCTTATTGGTACAAATTTACCCACGTGTATTATAGTCGTTGAAAACTTATGAATTCAAATTTTTAAGTAAAAGTCCATCAAGATTTAGCGCATGAAAGAATGATAAGTAATCCATAAGGTTGTAGCGCTAAAGCTATTGAGTTCAAAAAAACAGAATATCTTATGATTTGTCTCACAAATTTAAAACAACAAAAAATTTTTTCTCGAATAATAAATTAATGATTTAATATATCAAGAATTTACTCATTTTCCTTTTAAATAATCGTTCCACATTAGGAATGTCATTTTATGAGCTATATGACACTGTTACGTATAAAATCTTTTCGGTGGTTTTACGAATATGAATAATACAACCTATACATACATGTATATAGATCAATGTCGCGAAAACGTCGCGGCATAACTGACTCCAGAATCCAGATAGGAACCCAGATGAGAGAAAGGATCAGGCATATATGCATACATATACATGATATACATGTTTGCTTCCCTCACTTGAAAAAATGTTGATATACGCGTGCGCGATACAAGTAAGGTTATTTTCAACTCTATTAATTTGTGTTCTCTGTTCATGCACGACTACATTATAATGTAATAATTTAATATTAATGGTATACATGTTTTTTTTTATTGCGTTAAATGAAAATATATATTAATACATAATAAATACAACATTATCGACCGAGTGAGTAGAAGATGGAGGAATCTAAAGAAGAAAGAGTAAAGAAACGGAGAGAAAATTTATTCTTAATGTAAAGATAAAACTATTAAATAGTGAAAAGATAGACATACCTGAAATATAAACTTTCAATGTTATTTCTTCTTTTACAGGTATGATTTAGTTTTAAGAACTTTATACATAGTGTAAAATAAATCTTCTTTTACAGGTGAAATCAAAAATTTAGTTTTTATTGATAAAATAGAATTTTTATTAAGAAAGAAAAAAGAAAGAAAGGAACAAGATTAATTAAGTACATTACAATACTACTTACTCGGTCGATAGTATGGTATTTATTACATAGATATAAATATCATATGACTTGATGTAAAGATTTGTTTTCTCCTAAAATATTTTTTATATTTATTCAAATTAGAGTCTTGAAACCATTTTGGAGCTGAAAGCATATATATTTAATTAAAAATCACTATTTCTCAATTTTTCGAACTTATATATTCAATTTTTAATAGTTGTAATATGAAGAAATAGCGAAGGAAAAGCCAGTAGCTATAATATAAAAAGAAAATGATACACTAATTATTAGAGTTGATTAATGATCATTAATGAAGTGAAAAGAACGTAGATCTCATCGTAGAATATGAAATTTACAGAGGAACGTGACAAAAATAACGTTGGTGGCAGAAAAATAAACAGTGTCGAACTATTCGGACAAAAAAAAAGTAAGACTGGCGCATATGTGCAAGGAGTATACACATACATATATACTGAGGGCTTTGTACATATCATTCAATATAGCAGCGAGATTGAAAGCAAAAGGGTGGAGGAGTAATATTATAGATAAAAAAGCAGACTCAGTATTCGAGAAACACAGATGTTGAATTATTATAATCGGAATAAATTATGCTACGTTGTCATGAAAAAACATGAACATGTGGGTGAGCAAGTTCCCCTTTAGCAGTGTCAACTACTGTACACTGCATGCAAATATCTTTATGAAGAAAATGTTTGACATATAGACGATGATTAATTTTTATATCTCAAATTATTCATGTAAATATATATTGTTTTTCATATTATTTTTTTTTATGAATAAAAATTTTAATTGAGGGTGACGTTACTATTGAAATAGAAATTGGAGTTGGAACTAAATGACAGAGAAATATTCTCAAGAAACAACTGTAATTATTGTCTTTTTTTTAAATTCCATGATACAAATTGTTGCAACCTAGGAGAATCAGAGTATTAACTGCACATTATTACCTATACACCACATACATATACTTTTTCTCTCTTCTCTTATTGGTATATAAATGTATTGGTGTTCATTATAACTGGCAGTATTATATATGCATCGGTCTCTGAGGTCTCGCTAATGGAGTTTATTCGTATATATGTGTCCATATACATATAAACACTACTGTACAGATGACTATGTGACGCTATGATGACTATTTGATGGTAAAGGAGCTTTATTCGTCTACAAAGACTCCTATATATTCTACCATGCATTGTATTCTCTGTTGGCGTATAGATAATCCAAAGTGACATCAAGAGAGAAAAAAAAAAGAATGAAAGTACGATGGAACCTGGATGATAGAATATGTGGGATGTGGATGCAGTACCCCTACATCCTTTTTAAAAATAATTACATTTATTATCAAATCGACCAAGGGCAATTTATCAAAGATTAGTTCTAACATCCATTTTTTATATTTTCATACATCAGAATAGTAAATTCCATCATGCATGTATCCACGTTTATTACTTTTCAGGTATTAATATTTTAATAATTTGATTCAGACAAACATTAGATTTTTTTGACGGTAAATAAAATCTCTGAAAAATATCCAGTCAACAATTATTATCATTATATTAGCACAATCGCTCAGTAGAATTCAATATGATACAGGATCAGATTCTGAATTAGATCTGACTAGACCAAATCAAATCTGATGCTACATACATATATAAAATTTTTATTTTCTGCCTTGACCCACACTCCCTTATATGACTATCTCAGACAGAGTATACTCTTAAGATCATTACTTTTCACGTATATGAATTACATGAAAAATCAGGAGTAAGAATTTGTGCAGTGGAGATGTGGAAAATAGAGATAATTTATCAGAGTAGAGGTATAGAGGTATTCGGGAGTATAGTGATGTTGAAGTAGTAATATGAGTTCAGAATTTGGCTGGAATTGTGATTAACAGAAATCTGAAGAGTATAGTTGCTGCCGTCTAATGATCAAGGAAGGGGTATTACACATCATGCATTTTTTACGAGGATTCTTCACCTTATAATGTTTTATGATTCACTACGTTTGTAATTTTCTATAGTGTCCCCACCACCAATAACCATTTGTCTCAATTCAATGCGCCGACACGTATATGTGTGTGGTACACATGTACATAACCGGCGATGGTGCTTCTCGTTTGAAAGAGTTGATATACGCTGAGTAAACAGTTGTACTGCGACACTGACAACGAATACTTCTCGATTCTGTATCGCATTTCACCCGTAACACATTCAATGTCAAACATAAATAATATAAAAAAATGAATCATATAACAGCGCGTCATTAAGTGATTATACTGCAATAAAAAAATTGATGAAATACTTTATAAATATATGTATATAATTATATATACATGATTTTTATTTTACAATGTTCCTTATATTTGTATTGTGTTATTGAGTGAGATTAGATATTATCGATTTGAATTTGAAGAAATATATCAGAAGTATTATTTGCAATGTTGGAAGTTGAAGTGCATATAAATAACCAATTCCATTTTGAAAAATCGTGTGCAAAGATAACCCTGTTCATATTATAATGTTGAGTTGCACGGTGAAGTGAAAACGCGTGTATGGTAGAAAACTACTCGAAAATTTTATGCAAAATACGACAATGACATTGACCAAAAAATATTATCAGTAAAAAGATTAATTACTTTCCTTTGATGTACACGTAAAAAAAGGTTTTCACGGTTATCAATAATTTACTTTTAAATATCGCTACATATATAAAGGAAAACAAAGATACATGAGAGAAAGGATAAAATAAATCAATTGTGAAAATTTTGAAAAAAATGATGCTCCATCATTGAAAGAAAAAAAAATGATATACACATAACTTGAAGTGGATATAGGAAAATATCGAAGGTAATATACTTTAACCATTTATTAACTTGAAAATTTTTGAGACCTACAAAACTTTTAATCACCTACATTGGCTAATTTTTATACTTTCGAAGAGTCGGGAAAAAGTGGTGAAAGGAATAAATTCTCGAAAATAAAAAAAAATATGATTTTCCGCTTCTACATCTACAATAAATTAACAATTGTATTCTCATCATGTATCGATAAAATATAAAAAATCTTTTTCCACTTGACTATCTGGATATACCCAATGTTACCAGCTATCATAAATATGTTATAGGTTACTGTTGAATTCCGATCCGGGTTCGCCTTGCATTGATACTCAAATGTTTAAATAAGATTATATTTCTCTTTTCCTTGAAAATTATCATAATATGTGAACACACATACATAAAATAGACATTTATTGATAATCAAATAGAGACATACGTAAAGTAAAGAAGTGACAATCAAAATTTCCTCTCTAGTACACAACATACATACGTGCGCGTATATATAATATATATATATATATATATACATATATATTATCTTTTATACAGTTCTTTATGAGCAAACAACAAACTTGCGTTGTTTATTCTATCGGAGAATCATTTCCCACTTTTTTTTACTTACCTATGTATACAAAAACCATTGTACCAAGATAATACTGTCGCATTTCATTTATAGTCGTAAAAAAAAAATTACGGGCATTTAATATCATTGAGAATTATTCAAGTGGGTGTTAGATCGTTTTCTTTATTGACTTAATTTTCTGTTATTATATTTTTGTTCTTTTTTATATTCGCTCAAATTCAGCTTGAGGTTTTGTATCCACTCCATTAGATTTTTGTGAATAAATGCATAGAATATAGATGGATGTATTATTGTACTGAATTATGGATTATATAGATATACGTATAGAGAATATTAGAAATAAGAAATCAATATAAGAAAGTTATATTTAGTAATACTAAAGTCCTTTATTATATTTACAGTCAAAATTTTATAAATAAAATATAATAATTGATCAAAGAATGAAATAAAATGAAATTATATAGTTATAATGTGAGAATAAATCTTCAAATGGCATTTATCAATAAATTAATCAGAAAATGGGTATATTCATACTCCATGATGCATTTCAACGAACTAAAATTAGTAATGGGAAATGACTCATCTATATCCGGATTCACACATACATGCAGTACAGTCAATTATAATTTATTCCATTTACAATAGTATCTATATATAGTGGTCTAAATTTTTTCATGTATATAATATATATTTGGTAATTAATCATAAAATATTGTCTGATAATATAGAATATGAAAGAAAATTTTCATTCTGTAACAATAATAAAAGTCAAATGATACACGTACATCGGTATTGTTATACCTGAGCGTTCGCTTACATTTATACATATATTATATACATATACTTTCACTGATGTGAATGATTCAAGTTTTTGACTCATGCATATTGTAAGGCGCATGATTAACGTAAGAATAATTTATAATGACGTAATTGCATATTATTATGAGAATGCATATGGAAAAAACTCTTGTTTTATCTATCACTGTCTTCTTTCAATTAATAATATTTGATGGATGTTAAAAAATTAATACATCACAAATATTTATTTTTACTATTATCCAAAAAACTCATGAATAATTGTACATAATAGTATAAAGATTCCACTATGTTTTCCCACGTTCAGTTTAACAATGTATTCCCACTATATATGATCATTTATTGTTGTCATTAATTTTTTTTTACACAAGCGGATCTACTACGCGAGGGGAAAGAATGTGCCGGGTGTTGTTTAATTTTCTTTATTAAGCTCAATCGGGGTTAATGCAAGGCTGTTTAACCCTAGTTTATTAAATTCACCACCCTCATCGTCATCAAAAAAATAAAAACGAACAGGAGAGGGGAAAGAGGGCAAGGGGGGAGAGCTGAAAGAAAATATCAAAGATGATAGTGCTTAAAGATATGTTAAAAATTATAAATAAATATTGAATACGTACATGAACAAATTTATATATTAACATACGCATTACATGTCTCGTATGTAAAGTTGATTTCGTCCTAGATTTATATTTGTTCTGCATTTTAAAAATTCAATAATTTCATGCTTATGAATTCATTAGATAACACAATTATCTATAATATATATTTATAAATATATGTACATGCATGTATGTACCCAGGTCCTGGGTCAGGGGGGAGGGGCAAATCATTTTTTTAATTTTTTTCATTGACAAAGATAGATATAGTTATTAGGGACGTAAACAAAATCCAGGGGGGGGGAGGGGGCAGCTGCCCCTGGGTACGCCCATCAGGTGTAAATGTATTCATGTATATCATTTGTTTGATAATTCGTTATAGATTATAATATATACTATCATCACTATACATCGTGTTGTATAAATGATTATTTGACTGAAAAATAAAATAGAATATATTTAAAACATGATTTAGAACATAATATATGTATAGTTATAAATATAAATTGAAAAATTGTATTCATATGGATGAATGTACATGTATATATGTATATATAATATCAGTAGTAAGGTTTGGATTTCCTGTAGTGTTAAAAGCCAACAATTCACTCATATATACGGGTATATATAAGTATATATGTATATAGGAATTCATTTTTCTTAATATATACATATATCACTGGGGGGTTTCATATGTATAATGGACGAGAAGGGTGACAGAGAGTGATATCCATTTAATGCACCGATTTTTAATCCAGATAGTATATGCAGGTACTGCATAATCTAACTTTTGTATTTTACACCGAAGTGTATATATGCATGTAACATCTATATTGATCCTTGAATATATAAATATGACTAGAATAGATGTATATTTATATACGTGTACATAAAGAGAAGATCTCATTACATCATTTGCGGAAATTTCTTCTCACCGATCATTATTTTTTAATAAATGTATGTATTTGTGTAGTCCATGATTAATTAACAATTTCTTTTATCATATATAGCCTAATCCAAAATTACTATGATATGTCGCACAATTTAGAATAATAAAAAATGCCCGGAATTTTTCAAGGAAATATTCAACTGTATATGTATATATATACTTATCTCAACCACAAATATCCTGATATACGATTCATTTAATTTTATTCGAATGTGTCATCTTATTTGACAAACTATCCTCTGCTATCGCGCGTGAAATATATACAATAAATGGCATAAATTGATTTCTGTCATTCTATTTATCATATTCTATTTTATTTATAATTCAGACAACAATGACAGAGTCATCGATGAATATGCAGAAAATGGCAAGATGGCTTCCACATGTTGCCGAAATGGCAAATCATACAATCATAAATGGTGAAATGTCAAGGTAAATATTAATGAAATATTCTGCAAATGACGATTTTTCTATGTGTATTTATTGTTAAATATATTATATTCTTTGAATTATTATCCAACAGATTTTCAAAGCCATTGAGAATATTCACAGCAGTCATGGCAATTTTAATAATGATAACAGGATTACTTGGGAATTTATTGACCATTATTGCTCTTAGCAAGTATCCGAAGGTACGCAATGTAACAGCAGCATTCATAATTAGGTACGCAACATCTCAATATATTTTATTTAAATTGAATAATAAATGAATAGAATGATATATAATAGCTTAAAAGTATTTGTTTCATAAGAAGTATCATATTTTTTAATTGATTTAATTAATTTCCCTGAAATTATTCATCAATTACAGTTTATGTGTAGCAGATTTTATATTTTGCCTGTTGGTTCTACCATTTGACTCAATCAGATTCATTGACGGTAGCTGGACCGAACTAAGATTCCTTTGTGTTCTCGTGCCGTTTCTCCGTTACGGTAATGTCGGCGTCAGTTTATTATGCGTTGGCGCTATTACTATCAATCGCTACATAATGATTACACATCATAGTCTTTATAATAGAGTTTACAAAAAGCACTGGATTGCTCTTATGATTTCATTTTGTTATATATTCTCTTATGGAATGCAAATTCCAACGTTGATTGGCGTATGGGGTAAATATTATGACTTTTACATACATATCACAGTTTGATAAATATACCTTTTTTGTAAGCATCAGTATTAATAATTTTATTTATATATTTGAATATAGGAAAATTTGATTACGATCCAAATTTAGAAACGTGCTCAATTATTAAAGACTCGAGGGGAAATACTTCGAAAGCTTTTTTGTTTGTTACTGGTTTCATCATACCTTGCATTGTCATTGTTGGTTGTTACACAAAAATATTTTGGGTTGTCCATAGGTGAATAATATTAATTTTTATAAACAATGCGTTCATTTGTGAAATTGAACGAAGTATTTGGAGAAGTTATTAATTTATTTTTTCATTAATCGCAATGTCAATGACTTTTCATTTATGAGAATTGTTTAGTTCTGAAACGAGAATGCGTAAACATGCGAATCCAACGATAAAATCGCCTCACACTCCAGGACGCGACACAAGGGAGATAAGGCAACGACGAAGCGAATGGCGAATAACAAAAATGGTCTTGGCAATTTTCCTTAGTTTTCTTGTTTGTTATCTTCCGATCACCATAGTGAAAGTTACTGATCCAGAAGGTCGTTTTCCAGGTAAAACCATTATTCACTTCCCTTCTTTAAATTGAAAAAATATATACAAAATATACAAATAACTGAATAAATAAAAAATAAGAAGAAATATGACTTGTGCACAAATTTTGTTAATATTTTTTGACATGTATGGAATTTTCATTATTTTAGGATTTCATGTCGTTGGATATCTATTTTTATATTTTGCTGCTTGTATCAATCCAATAATTTATGTGATAATGAATAAGCAATACAGACAGGCATATGCTAGTGTGATATGTTGTTCGAAAATAAGAGCGAGCTTGACACCCCGTGGTAGCAGCGCCCCGGGACAAACTGATTTTGGCCAAGGTAACCATCATCCCGTTAAGGTCTCCACACTCAGATCAAAATGAAGCACAGCTCATTTGTGTCGTAAGTTAAGGGCAAAATGTTGGTTTATATAAAAAATTGTGCCTGAAGAGCATGTTACGATGTTGAAATGCACAATTCATACCTGCAAACGACGAAAACTAACATTAATATCTTTCCCGTGTACCTAATGGATTTATTATCAATTTTTTTTAGATTGTTGCTCCTTTATTATTATTATTATTATTATTATTATTTGAGAAAGGTTTAAAAATATACTAAAATAAGCCCGAAATTATATCGTCATTAAAAATTTTTCTGTAACTTCTTATGGTGGAGATAATAATCTTCTGAGGGAATTCAAGTTGATAGATAACGAGATTTTACTTATGTATGTGTGTACATATATCTATATGCAAATATTTTTTCCAGATTATTCCAAGGATTACAGTAGAACTATGGTCTCTACCGTTTCAATTGTCATGGATCCTGTTATAAGAAAATCTGACCTTTCGGATGCATACTGAACTGTGGTATATTTTGATATTGCATTTTCTAATTACATATCTTTATAATATATAATATATATTGTTTACTGTAAAAAATATTATCATAATTTTTTCACATTGACCCGATCAATTTAATTAATAGTCCTAATAATATGGTATTAAACTATTTATAAACTATATTTTATGCATACAATATTTTTATTTTATGCAATTTAAATTTTGGACATTTAGATAAATAACAGTATTTATTTCTGTAGTTGGATATTTATCAATTCGGCTCTTATGATAGTTTTATTGAAATACAAAATATATGTGTGCCATCAAAAAGAATTTTTATCTTCCTCACTAGTAAAATTGACGCACATACCATTCTCATTATATGCATATGGTGTATATTTTTGATTTTATCTAATAATCAGAATTATATAAAATTATGTAATGTAAATTAAGATTCATTATTCGTTATATTTCGTATATACAAAATGCCCCATGGGAAAGAAAAAAAACTTGCAACGGTATCTACAGATATACACGTGTATTATTTACTAATTAATTATACATCAAAAAAGAATGACGAAATTTTAAAACGTTTTGAAACTGTAAAATGTGAGCACAAATTAGTTGTTTATGGTCAATTACTTAACGAGTTTTTGGAATAATCAATGTCATCGTTCTGTAATTTACATGTACAAAAATAGAATTATAAAATAATAAGAAAAAAAAACTTTTTTCATGCAATAAATTGTAAAAATGTAAAAAATATTTATCTGTGATGTATTATATAACAACATGTTCATGTCGAATCGTCTATTTTGATGTTTCGTTTATCTGCGTATCATAATCCATTGTGAATTTTGGATTTTTTCACTTATGAATTTCATGATTTGCAACATCCTGCACTTTTCTCATTGATTAGAGGAGTAGCGCGTAACTTTATGGAGTCTTTTATTTCATCCTCTATCTTGGATTTTAAAACATTTTCCACCAAATAATGCATTGCCTCATCTAAAAAACGAGGATATGAATAATAAAATGTAAAAATTATTATTTAAATTCATTTTTTTTTTGAGAGGTAAAATAAAAAAAAGTAAACAAACCAATATTTTTATTTTCTTTTGCTGATGTAACGTACCATTGAGCTATTTTATTGTCTTTACAAAATTTATTTATTTGCTCTGTGGGAATAGCTGCATGTTTAATATCACCTTTATTTGCTAATAAAATAATGGGAATATTTGAGCCGTCCGGTAGTGTGACCTTTTCACGTAAATCGTTGAGCCACTTTTTAACTGACTGAAATGTGGTGATACGTGATATGTCAAAAACTAATGCTGCTGCCACGCTACAAAAAAAATATCATTCTCGTTATGTTATGTCATGCATTACGTATGCATATAGTATAGTTAGTAATTATTTTTACATGTTAATAAGATTGTGGATTAATAACAAATTGAATTGAGAGCACGGGTATTTTAGTACAACATAGATGGGGAGAATAAAGCAATCGGCAAATAAATATAGAAAAAGCAAATATTTACGCATATTTATAGTAAACTCGTGTCATGTATCCGAATCTTTCGTGGCCAGCAATATCCCTAAAATATAAATAATAAATAAAAAAAAAAAAAGCGTGAACAGTAACAGATTTATGTCGTAAAATACACTCGGAAAAATTATTGTTGTACAATGATTTTTTTTTCTGAATATAATTCACAAATTAACTTTATGTGACTGTCAGTAAAATATCATGCGAAAATCCGTGCCAACGCAATATTAATCACTACTAATTGACAGTTCAAAAATTTTAATACAAACAATAAATGAACGAAGGATAGTGAGTGCCATACAGATAAAAAATGAATATATATAGACATCCGCATTATATTTTTTCAACTAACGTCATAGCAGGAAATAACTATTTTTCGAAAATACCATAATTGCAAATTTATTTTAGTGTGAAGATCCCAATTGAGTGTTTTAATCGCAAAATCAGCGCCTATTGTAACCTTGTAATTTGAAGAAAACTTTCCTGGAAGAAAATTATAAAAATGTGCAATTTTGTGCATCAAAAGAGATAAAAAAAAAAATAGCAAAAACAATTATACTTGAAAAGAAACTAGGAATTTGCATTAATATATTGTAACGTACATGTACAAACAAAAATATAATGAAATGCAAATTTTTATAACACACAAGTGCTGGGAAATCCATTCAATGATATGTAAAGTATATTTTGCAAGACATTATTTTAAATGATATTAGAAGCCATTTGGATTATATCAGAAACAAATTCAAATATGTGTAATATATAAATGAGAGAAACGATAATGATTTATTGAATATTTCATAGAAAAATATGAAGTAAAAATACCTTCTGTGTATCGTCTGACGACTGCAGTTTTACCTACAACATAAATTTTCGAAAAGTGTCATTAAAAATAATAAAACTATACACAAATTTGGAATAATTGAAAAAAATATACGATGTATTAGAAAATAGTTATGGAAAATTATGTGATAAATGTGTTCTACTCTTGAATTTGTACATACACCAGTCATTTGAAAATCAAATTTACAATACGTATATATATTCTGATCTGTATATAGTATATATAATAGATGTCAGGGCGATTGCTTCAATAATATTTTTTACTCACCGACCCCATAATCTCCGATAATGAGAAACTTGAATAGTAGCTCTTTATGATTATAATTTGAGAGAGTAACTTCTGAATCTCTTCTAGATTTTCGATGGTTCATTTCTGTTCAATTAAATTTTATAATTATTTCTACACAATGTATCACTTGATATTGATCAATTGAGAGGCTCACCTTTGACAATATTTATGAAATGAGAATATAATTTATGACAGGAGTAAACGCAATCGGATCAGCACGTTCATGAATTGAGGTTATATAGATGTATATATAAATAATTCATAGCTTTCTGGCCATTAGCAAAGTCGAGTTTGTATCTAAGAGAACACATAACAAATATATCGTGATAAGTTTTATTACTGAAAATATCACAACCGAATAGCATGCATTTAACTGTAACTAGCCCCACACCATTGGTTGATTAACGAACCAAGGACGACAATTGGAAGCAATCAATTTAGATCACATAACACAAGCTTGGAACTTTAAAGTTCAAGTTTCATTATGGTTATTTTGTTATAGCAAAACGAATGATAATTTCGATAGTTTTCTTACGTTATTAATTCGTGCACTTTTCATCATGAATTCCACCATGATATACTATCTTTGTAAAAAAGAAAAAGAAAAAAAAAAAATGAGTCAATATATTGTAATTTGTCTTGTGATCCATTTTGTATCAAAATTTATTCAGATACCTAGTCATAATATAATAGTAGTATTAGACTGGATCGAAATATCGAATTTGATGAAATTTGTTTTTTTTTTTTTTTTTCCCCGTTATCGTTCATTTTCCGTCCACAATGGCGCTTCTGTGCTTGAATTAAGATCTCTACAAATTATTGCAAACACAAATTACAATGCGAAATAATAAAGAATAGAGAATGATCAGTGAAATAAGCCTATATCAGCTATTCGAGTGCGTATTTTTACTTACTTGTTGAATATACCTATCGTCAACATGAAAAAACATTTTTGAACATATATACATACATTTTATGTTTATAAGCATTTTACCTTTTATATTCGATAAGATCATTCTTTAAATGTACATTTTATCTTTATGTGTGGCACTTTTGTGGTAGCATATAGTACGATTAATTGATTTTTGAGATTCAAAAATTGAATATACAAAAAATAATTATATAATGATGAGTTTAATAAATATTTGTTTTTAAATTATATAAAATAGATGTTTTATACACCATAATTCGAGTTGGATTCTTTTTGATTATCAATTAAGTTTACCCAATCGGGCATTCGATTATTTTTCAAATAATTTTCTTTCGTAACATATCGCGATGGTAAATCGGCGATACCAAAAATCGCGCCGCCTAACCAAGCAGTGTAATTTGCTTTACTTGGCGCTCTATGAAATTTAATATTACGTATTGGTGATACTTTATCATGATATAAATCGCTTTTGCGATGAGCAGTATTTACAAGATATAATAATTCAGATTTAAGTCTCGAAGAAAAGCCTTTTGCCATTGTTGTTCCGCCAATTAAAAAAATGTTCTCAGATAGAATTCGTCTGGTGTCGATTGGACACTGTGAAATAAATTTTTAAAATTAAAATACAATAATTGTGCAATAGTATACTAAATCGTGAAATTATATGTGTTTTACCTTGATTATAGCATCTAAAATCATTGTAGGAATGGTAATATTGTCTCCATCGCCAATCCATAATGATTCAAATGCGTTTTCCCTCACGTATCCAGGAATTTCGATAATTGTCTTACCGGGATATTTGACGGATGGTGGAGGTGTTGGAGAATCATCAGTTGCAAGTTTTCTAGAACGTTCTAGTGTTGTCACGAAACATGTTCTAATTTTAATATCTTCAATAATTTTTTCGCTAAGTACTATATTGGGTATAGCGTCTTTAAGTTGGTTTTTGATACATCTAAAATATAGTTTTCGATAATAATTTGGAAAATATTTATATTATATATAGATAATTAAAATAAATTAGTATTCAGAAACCAACAGATGTACTGCTTCACCAGCTAATGGTAAGCATTGCCAGGCTTTTAAAATAGGCACACCATGAAAAATTGGAATTAATGTTGCCTCCTGATAGCCAACATCCAAAACAATCGCTGTGTTCCACCCAAGAGTACTGAGTGCTACTAAATGCGTTGATAATAACATTAATGAACCTATTTCAAAATGCCTGAATAAAACTTTGGCTAAAGTTTCACGGAATTTTGTCGGAGAAAGAAGTGACTCAAGCACAATTATTTTCACATCTTTTGGAGTTATTACAACATGCCTATTGAAAGATGAGTAGATATTATAAAATAATGATATTGGATTTACGACCATAAAAGTATTTATAAGTAATGAATAATTTACCTGAAAAAAATGACATGGAGAAATTCAACAAGTAAATGATATAAGTCATGTTCATTTTTGAAATTATGAATGTTTCGTATTTCTTTTGTTTCTGGGCATTTAATTTCAGTTCTTATAATACCACGTGGTGTTGCTTCACCAGCATATCCAAATCTGTAAAATAATGAACATTGAGTTTTAAAAATGATTATATCGATTATACATACATAACGACAATTTTAATAAAAATGAATCACTTTGTATACGCAGTTCCAATATCCAAAACAACAATTTGCTTTTCTGAACTATAGCGAATGCCCTCGTACGCTCGAGGTATTTTCACTGGTTCACTCATTGTGTCGCTGGTCTATAACGCCAGATAATATATGATTTAGTTATGTGATGATAACATTGGGATACGAAATGACTTTTTTAATATAATATTTAGCACTTGATTTAATATGCATGAGTAAATACGTGGCGAGTTCTTATTGATTTGTTTATGTGTTTTTTTGTGAATTATATATCAATAACATAAGCGTTCTAAAATACATCAAAAACATCGTCACAGAAAAAAAAGATGGATTATTTAGTGTGGTAGGGTAAATACCCCAATAGATGGACACCTCCCAATAGATGGACAAATATTATTTACAAAAGCAATTACATTAATTTTAAGAACAAAAATGTTCGGTAATTTTTTTTTTTTACAACTACATATAGTTTTGAGTGCGAAAAATATTTTTTTTCAACTTTTTATTCAAAGTAATGATTAAAAAAAAAATTTTAATTTGACATCTCGCAATTTTGCTTCGAGAGCGCCACCACTAGTAAACATGTGTCCATCTACTGGGGTTTTGGTCTTTTTCTTAAATTTTTGTTTTTTGTTAATTATTACAAAGTTTTATGAAGTTTTGCTTTTTTTTTTCTAGTTAATTATATATTTTTACATAAGTATAATTCACTCTATCACAACTTCTCTGTATATTACTATAATCTTTTGCTAGAAGAACACGAGAGTTTTCTTAACCGTCCATCTATTGGGGTATTTACCCTACACTATATGTACTGTCGGAAACTCTATAATATAATATCCTAATAGCATTTGGTGTGTATTCCACACACCAAAGGCTATTGTCTCCGTGCAAATGAATGTAGGGAATTTAACGAACGATCATGTGCGTGTGATGGATAAGTGGTGGTGAACTTCATCGTCCTAATAACAACATGAAATTTAATGTTATGACACTTGTCACAGGGCTCCAGTTGGGGGTTAGGTTTATGCTTTCCGCCTACTCTTGGTTGATACGACACTTGTCGCAATCATAACACATGGCCATGGCCATCAAATGATATGTGCGAAACTCACCTATTAATGCAGCAATATGAAAATCTAATCAATATATATATTTGAAGTACGAAAAAACTACGAACATTTGTTTTTTTCTCAAAATTTTATCAGAATTCCATGTACTATAACGTGATAAACAAAGGTGATAAAATTTTCAAATTGAGCACGAGATGGCGCGGTTGCATACACGTTACGTCCTGGAGCATGCGAACTATATAGAGAGAGGTTTACCTTGATGAGATTTTCGGCGTTCGTAATTACCGCCTCTGATCCAGATTGGTTGAGAGCCAATCACTGCGTTGATATCACGTTTATTTTCAACCTTACTATAATATTAACTTATTTATATAGAGATTTTGACTTTTTTTTCGGATTTTTAGATTCGTTACAGGAATTAGTACACTTGCCAAGAAGATGTTAGATTAGCGGTATACGAATGATAGTTTTTGGAACACTATTTCAATTCAAATAATCTATTCACTTAAATACACAAGAATGAAATTTAATTAACATTTAGTCACTTGACAGTTAGTTAGTCAATAGCTCTACTTTTATCTATTTGGTAATGTTTATAGTATCATAATTTATCTAATGAGATCTTCGATCGATTAATTAATTTGCTATCGCCAATTTATTTTAATCAAAACAAAACAAATCGCGCACAATACTCTTGGGGTTTTCAATTGCTGAGCGAGAACCTTAACTTCGCTTGATATTTCTGTTAGGCCCGGATAAATTGTGATGCGCCGTTCGTAATTGAATGATAATAGACTTAACGATCTTATAAATTCATTGCGAACTATTTATTTCGATGTTTCGTAGATAACTTAGATTTCAATTATTTCATGAGAACTTATATATGTGTTGGTCTTTGATCGAAGAACTAATCGATTTCATGATTACCGGAGAACTGGATGTGTGTCTCCTGGAGAATTGATCATCGTTCTGATGATGGTTTGAGAAAAACTGTTATTTTCAGATTTTTTAGAGTTTTTATAAGATTCTGATTGGAGGAGGATTTCCACCTCATGGTCTATGCAGACTCATTTTCATTGGCTATTGTTTCCTCGAATAGGTTGGTCTTTTATCTTTCAGCTATTTCCATAAGTGTAATTGGTTGCAAACGATCCCCCAGCATTTGTTTTCTGGGAATCGTGTTACAATTTATCATTTATGTGATAATGAATCGAACTATATTCTAATCTTATTTATTCTAGTTTATATATTTCATGTCAGCTACGGAAAAACATTGTTGATTTTAAAAATTCCATTTTCTTCACGCATATTTTTATTATTTATTTTGGATTTATTTGTGTTTCTTAGAAAATTATATTTATCGATTTTTATATTGCATGTTTTTTATGTAATCATTTATTTGAGCTTTTATTTTGTTTTCTTCAATGTTCGAATCGCGTGAGAAACTAATGTTCTATTTACATAGATTTATTTGGTGAATGGATAATGAAAGAATTTGTCGACCTTTTTGTTATTATTATATTCAACATATGTATTATAGAATTTATCTTAGCCTTTATTTTGATATTTATGATTTGTGATACTATATCGCAACATTTACTATTATTTATGAAATTTGATAATCTATATTTTGAATTTCTCGTTTACTTTATTAATTATAATGGAAAAATATATAACAACTACACTATATTTATAAATACGTAATACTCGTATAGGAATGCTTAAGAAAAAATGCTGTACTATAGTACGGGAAAGAGTATTAGAGCGCCAATGTTTCTAAAAATTTTTGGAGGAGCGTTTCAGAACGTCGTCGTATTACAGTACGGAATCGGCATAGAATTGACTGGAAAAAATGATGTATTCGCCTCTGAAACATCACATTATAGTGTGTAACGGCGTTCGACTTTCCGTCCCTGGAAAAATGTTGCTTACCGTTATCATCTTGTTGTCCTTGATACAAGGGATGCCGACCCCGATTGGCTGAAATCGGCTGAAGATTATCGGGGAAATCTATCTCACACAAAAATAAAATAATACTCGCATTAAATAAGTTTAAATAAAATAATAATATTAATTTATTTAATATTGAAAAATCCCGATGAAATTGAAATAAAAAATAATATATAACTTGAAAAATAATAATGGTTCTTTTCTCTTTGCAACAAAATAATTAATTAATATAACTGTTTTAATAATTTTGGCCGTGAATATTGACGGGTCTACGGCAGTGTTATATCCCCAACGTAGGGATATATACATATATATATATTACTATATACGTTAAGCATAGAATAATTAGATAATAAGAAATTAAGTTTTAAGAAATAAATATTACACTTATATTCATATAAGATACACATACATGTATAAGTTACAATAACGAGAACTACCACTGATAAAACAGAACTCTACAGTTACCAGAAAATTAACTTACACCATAATTGCAATATAAAAAGAAATAAATTTATAACATTAAAATTAAAAGAAATATAATATCAAAAATATAAAAATGTATTTTCAACAAAAAATGATAACGCATGCATTAGATACGTTTGACAAATAGCTCGACAAATTCCTTCGCTATCCAATAGACAAATAAACCTATGTAAATAAAACAATCATTTTCTCACGCAATTCGAAAAGCAAAGGAAAACTAGATAAAGTCCTCAAATAAAATGATTACGCAAGAAAACGCGTCTTATAAAAAAATCAATAAATAGAATTTCTGAGAAATGAATAAATCCAAAATAAATAGTAAAACACATATGAAGAAAATGGAATTTCTAAAATCAATAGTGCATTTCCGTAGTTGATAAAAATATATAACACCTGAGTAAATAAGTTTACAATATCGTTCGATTCATTATCGCATAAAAGAAATTGTATCACAGTTCTTAGAAAAGTTAATGCATCAAAATGCTGGGGGTCGTACCCAACCAATCACAGAGACGAAAATAGCTGTAAGACGAAGGACCAACCTACATGTAAAATAATAACCAATAGCAACTTATTTTTTTGAATCAGGAGGTGAAAAACCCTCCCCTAATTAAAACTTATAAAAACCCAAATTAACTCTGAAAAGTCAGTTCTCCGACTAGACCGAAAATGAGAAGTTCTCCGACCAGATCAATCTCGAACAGATCTATTACAATTTTCAACTGACAGTTCTCTGATCAAGTATCTTCTGAAAAGTAATTGTTGATACACAAGTTTTTAACTAATTAATAAAGTCGCATAGTGCCGAGTTTAAATCGAGTAGAGTACAGTTCCTACTCAGATTATACTCGAGAGCGATAATTATCCGCTACGTTCGCGAGAAAAATTAATGTCTAATAAAGATATAAGAAATAATTAAACAAGTCGGAGTTCTCGTTTAAAATTAAATAAAGATAGAATAACTAACAGAAATCAAGTTAATAATTTTTATTTGTTAATTCATCATCGACATTATTATTAAATAAGTAAGCCATTGAACAATTTTGTGAAGTGCAAATAATTAAATAAATAAGTGATTTAAATTTAAATCGTGTTCACAAACATTATTCATTTACCGCCAATCCGAACATCTTCACAATTCCACTAGTTACCGTTTCGAATCTACATCTCTAGAAACGAACAAATCCCTGTAAAATAAATTATTATAGTGAGGTTGGCATCAATTACGCTGGAGCATCGCAGAGATTGGCTCTCAACCAATCTGGAGCAGAGGCGGCCGACCACGAACAACGTAAGTCAACAAGGTAAGCCTCTCTCGACGAAATCGCGCACTCCAGGACGTAACAGCAGTGCGACAATATATTTCTGTACAACAAATATCTTGTTCACTCATCATACATATCACACAATTTAACACACATTTTGTTATTATTTCCATAGAAATAGTAAATCTGTAGGGGTTATTGTTTATTTGATTGACTCACTCATACTTTCCATACCGAATAAACATTTTTAATTATTATAATACCGGACATTCACTCAATTGATACTGCATACTTCTTTACACAATATTTAATAATTTTTTAACCGACATTTATTTTTCCGGACACAGCTCTTTTTCCACAATCTCTTATCACATGCTCCACTGGAATCTCGTACATGGCAGCAGCTTAACTAACTAGAAACGTCCTACTGTAGTAAGAAAGAGTTTGCAGGATACATACAGACGTACTACGTACGTATACCTACACCAGACGAGAACCTTCTAAAATATGTCGTACTTTATAGTGCGAAAGAGCTACTAAGATACGTTCGCACTGAAAAATCGTATAGAAAGGTTTTTACTATATAATATGAAAGAACTCTGAGGAGATATCTTAATCAGAGAACTTTTCTCAAAACTGTTGTACTATGGTGCGAAAGTGTTTCCAAGATTTGCCTGCACTAGAGAATTGATTATAAATTGTCACATTATAGTACGAAAGTATTACGAGGAGGGGATGTACACTTGCACTGGCGGGTCGTCTAAAAAGATTATACTATAGTATGAAAAATCCTGGCTTCTCATCTGCACCACAGAAACAACAAACGATAATACAGAAGAGCTTTCATGATGTATTTGTGTGCGATAAGCAGCTAAAAACTATCGTAATAAAATACGAAAATGTTTTGAGGAGGCATCTTAATTTATAGAGTACATGTTAAAAAGTATTGTACAACAACTACAGTACAAATGAGTTTCCAGGACTATGTGGATGTGGAGAACTGTGTATGAAAATGTTTTACAACAACGGTATGAATGAGCTTTTAGGAGTTATTGGGTGTGTGGAGAACTGTGTGAAAACGTTGTCTTATAATATGAAGAAGAAGCTCTTCAGATTTAATGGCAGTAGAGAACAACAACAATGTATAGG